>CM059035.1:18440971-19640971 GCA_030279155.1 Forsythia viridissima | reverse complement strand
CATGAAACACTAGTTTTGTTTATAAACAAAACAAGAAGTGCTAATCAAGCAAAAGACCTAATTATACCTCTAATTAGACTTATTAATTAAATAGTACGAATTTAACAAAATATCATCATTAAAAAAATTAATCAAATGGGAATTGAATTTTCGTGATTGCTTATAATTAATGTAATGAGCAATACTATTTATAGTCGCTCACTACTGGTAGTCATTCTACGTGGTATTACTCAATTGAATGAATTATTCATAATTCAATTACAGTATCTTTCTGGTTATGGAATCAAACATAGCTTTGATGTTTAATTAGAAATCACTTAATTAAGTTGGGCAATGAGACAAATATGAGGTGATTAGTATTGTATCATTAAATGATTCAAAATATATTTGATTGAATTGAAAGAAATCTCCAAAATAAGTACTGTTCATGAAAAGCTTTACTAATTGATCAATTGGTTATAATTAGGAAAAATTAAAGGTGTAAAAAGGTTGTTAAATTTGTAAACACACGTCAAGACAATGTGGTAGTTCATTCATAGTTCAAAGTACAATGTCGTAGTAGTTTGATGATAGTTGTTGATCCATGAATAGCAAATATATATATATATATATATATATATATATATATATATATATATATATATATATATATATATATAGTGTGTTTGTTAAATTTCAGTAAAGATTAAAATATTAGAAAATTGTTATTCGTATAATTGAGATTAGATATATAAGTGTTAATTTTATCTTGTAAAAAAAAAATATTCGAAGTAAAATTCAAACGATATTTTCAAATTCAATTCTAAATGATAAAGAGTTCAATCATACTTATTCTCCAAACACGTTGCGTCACCTTGAAAGATGCACTCTCCAAAAATTCTTCTTAAAAATAGTGCAAAAGTCCTTGAAGTTACTTCACCCCCCCCCCCCCCCCCCCCCCCCTTCTTCCCCCTCTCTTCTAGAATCCATTATCTAATCTATGCCTAAGCGACGTCTTTATGCCTCAATCATAGAGGATTATGGATGGATTAAAGTAGAGGTGTTAAATGAGTGGTTATTTCAGATCAATTGATTTGTATCTAGATAATCTAAGCTCGTTGCAGGCGAGTCCAAACCATCTTCTAAATTTAAGGGCTATAACAGCCCACAAATCCACCAATATTGCGGAATAGGCTGCTCCAACCCACCATGTTTTATCTTTTCGATTTTTGGAAATGTAATATCAATTAAAATTAAGTCATAATTATTATTAAAAAAATCTATATTCTCATTCATGTATTTGCGGATTACATCGTTAAATTGTTGTGAAATATTAAAACAATTTACAAAAGAAATTCGAAAATATATTCTATAACTAAGTTGACCAGAGATTGTTTGAAAAATGTAGAAGAGAAATAAGAATTTATAGTTACACGATGTATAAATTGAGCCAACTGAGCTAGTAATCAAGGGTCGGGCTATACCATTAAGTCCTGCACAATAAGTTCAGTATGACAGATCAACGGATAAATTGGGCTATAGTGGTTTTGATCCAATTTTTTTAACAAATTAGTGGATCGTCCAAGCCTAGGCCATCCCGTCCATTTTGAAACCATGCCTCGCTTGTCACAATATTGATCCTTCTCCAGATGAACAGCAATAAGGACTTAAATTTGGTGCAAAATAGACTATTCGATTGAGGCAAAATTAGTTTGGAAATTTTTTACTGAACTTAAAATATTAAAATATTACGTCATATTTTCTTTTTGGAAAATATTTACTTTAATAATTCCTAATCAAATGGGATAGTTCATAATCTTAACAATATTTTAATAAAGAAAAAACTACCACACAAAATTAAGTTTGCATAATATTCTTCAAATATTTTGATAAATGAACCGTCAGTGACATACAAAGGCATGACGTATAAATTCATTATGCTAGGCATAAATATGTTTGAAATTTGAATGAACCTTACACTTTGGTTCACTAATCCATATGATACAATTATATTGAACAAATTGGTTTGTCAATAATTTGTATCTATTTTGAGTTAATGTAAACCATTAAATTCATTAGATGGTCATGATCTTGTGTTGTGTTTATTCACATGAATTTGAATAAAAGAAAATTTGTCTCTTATTTTGGTTTCAAGAGTCGGGGAAAAATATACACATTGTTGGAGAAAAATAGTTCACTAGATCTTTGTTTACTTGTAAGAACAATCAGCAAGGCTCAGATTAATACTGTCCAACTCCACAAAGACAAAGGTAACACCACGTAATAATGACAAAAAGAAGAAGACCAATTTCACCAAAGAAATAAGGTTTGGAGAGAGGCTGCAATTTTCACTAAGAAAATGTTTAAACAATGGCTAAAGGTTTTGGTTGGACTTCTCTGCCAATTCACGTGTGCGTGTGATTATATGGTGGATTTGTGATTAAGCAACCTAAACACACTTTTAATATATATGATATAATATAATAACCCATAATATATTATACCCCTAGTATATATATTATACCATAAACTTAGTCGTCCCACTTTAAATCGAGTCAAATACACTAGGTCACTGAATAACGATTCAAATGTACATTAAAACCTCCAAGTGATCTAATAAGTCATTCATTAATTTGGACTCACACATTGTGGAGTGAACTATACAATTATTTTTCAATCCTGGATTCAAAACCTATGAAGATATAACGGGTCCGATTAATCATCACTGCCCGGATTTATTTGAGATCATAAAAATCCCAACAACCTCCACCTTGATCCAAATATACCTGCGAACCCCAAAAAATAAAAATAGCTTAGTAGTTGCTAGAAAAAGAATTCCAAACAAATTAGAACTTTACATACCTTTACCGAAGTTTAGAAGTGTAAACCAACTTTTAAACTTTACCATTGTGAACACCTTAATGCCCATATCTACAAGGTTATAAACCTTCAAATACCTAAGCGACAACTTCAAAGGTTTCCAATATTTGGGACCGGGATCAAACATGTACCTACTTAAAATACTAACAGTAAAAGCCAAGACTGGCCTAACATAAATATCAAGTACATAATGGAGCCAATAACATTAGAGTATGAGTTTTTACTCATAAAATCCTTTTTCTTATCCTGTTCCTTAGACAAGATAAATTAGTTACCAAGAGGCACAGAAGTGGGGTTTGCAATTAATAATGGCAAATTTCTTCAAAATTTTAAGCATATAAGGAGTTTGATGCACATATAAGCATGAATTTGACATATCTCTATTAATTTTCATACCAATAATTCTTCTAGCATGTCTTAAGTATTTCATGTCAAATTCTTTACTCAATTCAACATTTATCTTGTTTACCACTCTCATGTTAGGTCTATCCAATAACATATTATCCACATGAAGTAACAAATATACACAATCATTATTTGTGTAATACAAGCAATTATCAAACTCATTCCTCTTGTAACCAATATCAAGAACATGTGAATCAAACATTTTATACCACTGTCCATTGGCTACTAGCCTAGCCTTGTATCTCACAGGCTCACTCTCAGTGGTTCCCACTTTTACCTTATAAATCCATTTGCATCCCACTATAGAATTATCATTAGGTTTAGGAACTAAATCTCAAGTTTGATTCTTAGCAAGAGAACACATCTCTCCTCTCATGGTACTAAACCATTCTATAGACTTCTCACTCTTAACAGCCTCCACATAGGTATTTGGCTCCTTATCAACTAGTTCCTAATAACTAACATAGGCTATGATGAAGTCGGATAGTCTTTGGGATTCCCTACGTGGTCTCATCTCTCTATCTCTGGCTAATTGATAATTAGCAAAAGGGTTTTGATCAAAGGGGTTTTCCTCTATCACATCCTCGTTACCTTCTACATCTATGTTCTACTGATTTTTATGTGTGTAACTCTCTACCTCACTAAAGGTGATGAGAATGTGGGTACTCACTTTCTCCACTTCAACTAGGGACTCTTCCCTACTGGTTTCTTGCTGTTTTTCACTATTTAAACAATGCATCTCTAACTCATTAAAAATGACGTCCTGACTAATGATTATTTTCACACCCTTTTGGCTCCTATCCTACAACATATACCCTTTAACACCTCTGGGTATCCTAAGAAAACACATTTCCTCGTCATGGGGTCTATGTTTTCCTCACTCTGATGAGAAAAAACAGCACAGCCGAAGTGATGCGAGCCAGGGACCGGCGAACCATGGACCGACTAGCATGGACTCAACACATATTCTGATAGGAACATTAACGAGATCAAGAGCTAAGAAGATCAATGAAGACATGCAAGGTCTTGTTCATGGGCTGAAACCGATATCAAAAGTCCGATGCCAACTTTGGTACACTTGATTCAAGCTAAGGACTATATTTGAAGTATATCAGAGTCTAATGGAAGATCGGGAGACCAAAAGGAGCGTGAGACAAAGTTGGAGGACCAAAATACAGATATGACAGAAATCCGCGCAGAGGGTCAGGGTAAATAACCATGCGATCGCATGGTTATAGAATGCTGCGATCGCAAGGGTGGCAGTTCGAAAGGAGAATGTTTTGGAGTCAAACCATGCGATCGCAAGGATCATGCCTATGCGATCGCAAGGCATGATTTTCGGAGGAATCCGGAATTTGGCAAGTTTTAGTTTCCTTTTTCATTTAGGACTCTTAATTTTTAATTAGTTTTATTTAATTCCGAATTAGGTTAGGATTCTTCCAATGTTTACTATAAAAACATCTTTTCATTGTAAACATAAGTCAATTTACGTTTTGTGAGATTAATTAAAGTGAGGATTCACGTTCTTCCGAGTTCTTAATTGAATTAACCTAAACTTATCAAAGAATTCGCAACTCTTTGTGGCGTTCATAACTCTGGTTCGTTGTTTTAAGAATTCATTGGGTCAAGTTCTTGCGGCTAGATTTTAGTTTTCTTGGGGTTCAGATCAAACCTTTATGGGTCCGAGATTTAATTTCTTCGCGGGTTCGCATCAGTTGGTATCAGAGCTTTGGCTCTAAAATCAGGTTTAGATCAAACCTTTGTGGGTCCGGGATTTAATTTCTTCGCGGGTTCGCATCACGAAGGTTTTAAGTATAGAATATAATCAGCACATTTACCATACAATTTTTCATATGTTGTATCACCATTTAAAACAATAGAAGGAGTCATATTAGTCAAATAGCAATCAGTCACAACAACTTCAACCCAAAATGATTTAGGTACACTAGAACACAACATCATACATCTAACCTTGTTAAGCAAAGTACGATTCATCCTTTCAACAATCCCATTATGTTGGAGAGTGTAAGGCACAATTTTATATCTAGTGATGCCACAAACTCATTACACAAGTTATCAAAATCAGCATTGCAGAATTCATGACCATTATCATTTCCCAAATATTTTATCTTTTTACCTATTTGACTCTCCACTTTAACTTTCCAATTTTTAAATTTACTGAAAGTTTCACTTTTATCTTTCTATAGAAAAATCCACACACGTATGGAGAAATCATCAATAATAGATAAAAAAATATTTGTTATCCTCAATAGTGAGATTTCTCCCGGGACCCCACAAATCTTTATGAATCTATTCTAACACTCTAGATGTCTTATGTGTGCTAGATGAAAATGATATCCTATGATATTTTTCAAGCACACAATGATCATAAAATGGGATATCAGACACTTGATCCTTACCAAACACACTCTTGTCGTTAAGAAACTTAAGTCCTTTAACACCAACGTAAACTAACCTATTGTGCCACTTTTGTATGTGATCAGTGTCAATCGAAGAGATAGTGGAATTTAGACCACTCATCACTTCAGCATGTGTAATATATATATATGTCATTTCTCCTAATAGCTTTAAAAGCTCTAAGTGCACCCTTACACATTCTAATCATGCCATCACCAAGCCTACACATGAAACCTGTACTCTCTAACTCCCTTCCAGAAATAAAATTTCTATCCATATACGGAACATATCTGACTTTCCTTAATGTATGCATAAAGCCATTGTCAAATTTAACAGTTACATCACCAGCACTAGTAATTCTATAAGCAATTCCACCCCCATGCAACTACATGTCCATGATCAGACTTATGCAAATGATCAAACCAAAATTAATTAGATGTAACATGAAAAGATGCACCGGAGTCAAGAATCTACTCATGTATATGGGAGTTCATAGATAGGTTAATTTCGGCTGGTTAAGATTTTAAAAGCATGTAAACCTCACTAGATTCATCATTAGAGGTCACTATATTTGTTTCTCTCTGATCTTCTTCTCTCCGTTTGTTCTTCTCTTTATAACAGTCACTAATGAAATATCCTATTTTCCCACACCTGTAACATTTCTTTTCTTTTGCCCGCCCCTATGACTTAGAACAAATTCTATCTTTTCTATTGCCACCACTGTTTTGCCCACATCCACTTCCACTCCCACTCCCACTCCCATTCCCCGACGGAGGTCCCCTCTCAAAATGGACCTCACCATTTTTTCTCTCATTTCTTTCAAACTTCAACTCTCTCTCTCTTCTTATTTTTTAAAGAGTCTATGACAATGTCAGGTGTAAGGGTCTCCCTCCCATACTTAATTGTATTCTTGACTTCTTTATATGAATCAGGAATGCCATTTAACAAAATTATAGCTTTGTTAATTTCAGGGACCGTTTCACCATAATTTGTAATATCTTGCACAAGCTTATTAAAAACATCAAGTTTGTCATCCAAATCCCTCGAGGGAAAAGATGAAATTTTTTTTAAGTATATATATTTTATTTGGAGTGGATCGAGTTAAATAAAGCTATTCTAATTTTTTTTCAAAGCTTTTCCGTGCAATCAAATTTTTCAACTTTTTGTAAAACAGGGTTTGATAAATGCAATATAAAAGAAGTATAAGCAAGTTCATCAAAATCTTTTTTTTGATCCTCTGTAAAATTAGGACCGAAAGAATTATCAATAACTTTTAAAACTTTTTGCTGAATCAAAATACCTTTCATTTTCTGTTGCCAAATAGAAAAATCACCTTTACTAGTAAAGTCACCCAATTCAAAACGATGTGCAGACATCTCAACAAATAAGAATATACACCAACAAGCACCTCCTAGATAATCACAATAAAAACCTAAATGCATCAATATACACCGTTTTAGATTCCCAGGGTTTTGTGAGATTCGCGATCTCAGATCAAGGAAATTGTCAAATGAGTAAAGTCCAGGTGACAGTTGTAAATAATGCACAAAAACAAAGTATTATAAATAATTAGCACCAAAGCAAAAACTAATGAAAACACAAGTCACAATAATGGGCACGTAGACTCCTAAAGTCACTAGCAACATGCAATGGTTACCCCACACTGTAACTCCAAAAAAACTAATAGTCACCCCACACGATGATCTGCTAGTACTGGAATGTAAAAGAGATGAGCTAATTTACCAGAGCGGACCAATCTGATGGTCTGTATTAAAAATGAGAGATGCAAAATAGATTAAAAGAATTCCAGCAGCAACAACGACTACACAAACTGGAAAAATCACGAAGGTTTTGCAAACACCGAATACGTTCACTACCGAACTGCTGTCCAAACTATCCGGACTACCAAAAATATAACTGACCACCATAGAAGATTAGAAATAGGATGAGGATCACAACGTCGCCAGCCACTTGCGGGAAAACCTCTGCACATGTCACCACGTGCCGTCTAAAGGAATCTGTAGCCAAAAATCACGCGCCACCCACGCACCACGTCTACTGTTCAACGCGCAGCGCCGCTCAGCAAGATATCCTGCCCCCAGATCAGTGGCCTAATATAATTACCCATAATATATTATACTCTAATATATTATACCATAAACCTAGCCGTCCCACTTTAAATCAAATCAAATACACTGGGCCACTGAGTAACGACCCAAAGGTATAATAACACCTCCAAGTGACCCAATAAGTCCTTCATTAATTTGGACTGACACATTGTGTAGTGGACTATACAATTATCTTTCAATTTTGAGCTCAAAGCATATGAAGATATAACGTGTTCGATTAATCATCACTTTCCCGAGTTAATTTGAGATCACAAAAATCCTAACAGTACACAAGACCTTTGTACCTTTTCACCTTCGTGTGAGGTTGGACTAAGTGGTTCAAATTTTTGATCACCTCCAGTGGGTTTTTTGGTCAAATCTGATTGCCGCTCCCTGAGGTTAAATGGCGGTGTTCCTAATAGCATAAATATGAGTCCACAACTCAAATTTGATGCAAGACATTAATGGAGCAAAATGGTTGTATTTTACATTAAAGAATGAATTGTAATAATTTGTATTGTAAAACTTAATATTACAACATCAATAAACTCAACAGCTTCAAAATACACATAAATATAATATATTTTTGTTGCTGTCGGCCGGTTATTTGTACTCTACATGTAACAACAGACATTAATATATATATATATATATATATATATATATATATATATATATATATATATATATATATATATATACACACACACACTAGTTTTTGGCCCGTGCGTTGCACGTAGTGTAGTTGTAATATTGTACTTTTATGTAACTCAGATAGATCCCAACCTTGAGGTGAATAAGGTAATAAAACCATTATTTTGAGTAAAGTACTCTCAAGAAATTTAAATAAACAAAATAAAAACTAAATAAAATAAAATTGTAAATATTTTATTTTTACTGGACAACATTTTTTTTAAATTTTTCGTAAATATGTTTTTTATTTTGGAATTTTTTTTCCCTTTTTTCGGGTTTTTGTCGCGTTAGTCGACAAACCTTTTTTTTTAAAATAAGATTAATGTTTAATATCATTTTGTCCAGTTACTCAACAAAGTCCAATTTGACAATTTTTTAACTTTTTTTTTTTTGTGTCGAGTTACTCGATAAAGGGAAAAAAATATAATTTTTTGGGCTTTTTGGTAGGAAAAAAATTTTTAATTTTTTTGGTCGAATAACTCGACAAAGGGAAAAAAAATTAATCTTTTTTTTTTGGTCGAGTAACTCGAAAATGGTTAAAAAAAAATATATTCCCGACAAGACCCAATTTTTTTAATTTTTTTTTTTGTCGACTTTTTCCATTTTTTTCCCCTCCCTATTCTAGTAGGATGTTTCGATAAGCATTTTAGTAAGCCGAAACATGCCGTCGGAGTATCAAATTTTGATATGTGGTAGCTACACGAGTATTCTATGTTCCCTGAAAATTTCATCTTGTTCGGTGATCGTTTTCTATGTCAAAAGGATTTTTTTTAATCCATGACTAAGTGAAGAAATTTTAGTAACACTACCTTATTTTGGCCATTTGATTTTTATTTGATTTTATTTTTTTGTTAAAAAAAAATTAAGATTTTTACGAGTTACAAAAAAAAAAAATTTAAATCTTTATCGGACAACTCGACAACAATTTGTTGAGTTACAATAAAAAAATTAAAAATAAAATCAAGACTTTTTCGAGTTAATCTTTTCATTGAATTTTTTTTTTTTTGTAATGACTTTGTTGAATTTTTTGAATTTTGTATATTTTTGTTTTTTTTTGAGTATGTCGAGTAGCTCGACAAATTTTTTTGAATATTTTTTTTTTTTGACTTTCTCGAGTAACTAGAGAAAGTCTTTTGATTTTAATTTTTTTTTTTTAGACTTACTCGAGAAAGTCTTATGATTTTTTTTTATCTTTCTCGAGTAACTAGAGAAAGTCTTGAATTTTTTTTTTTTTTTAAAACTTGGCCGAGTTATGAGGGAAAGTTGGGAAAAAGGAAAAAAAAAATTTCAAAACTTCACTTAGTCATGGATTAACAAAAATTCATTTGACATAGAAAACGATCACCGAAAAATATGAAATTTTCAGAGAACATAAAATACTCATGTAGCTACCACATATCAAATTTTGATAGTTCGACGGCATGTTTCGGTTTACTAAAATGCTAACCGAAACATCCTAGTTAGTTTTTCGGATTCATGTTATCACAGTTTACAAAATTGTCCATAAATTGAGTTATATAACATGAAATTATGTGAAACCAAAGCCAATGGTTAGATAACCCATAGGGCTATCGTCTCCAACTGGAATTATGTAAAAATACTTAATATATAAGGTGCAGTAAATTTTTGAGTTGGAAAACAGAAACTGCATCTTAGAGAAACATGAAGTTTAGCAAAACTTTTCAAGTTCACATCATTAACATGTAACCAAAACATGGGAATCCACTAAAACTACCACAAAACCAAGGTCCACAAAAGTTTAAGAAGATATTTACACTACTTCAAGTTTTTTGATTGGTTTATAATAGCGATTCCGCACGCCGACGGCATAAATCCGAAAAACAGCCTAGGAGGTTTCGCGGTGAGTATTTTAGTATGCCTAAACATGCCGTCGGACTACCAATTTTTGATATGTGGTAGCTACCTAAGTATTCTATGTCCCCTGAAATATTCGTATTGTTCGGTGATCGTTTTCTATGTCAAAAATTTTTTGTTACTCCATGACAAGGTAAATAAAATTTTCAAAATTAAGATAGTGTTACTAAAATTTCTTCACCCAGTCATGGAGTAAAAAAAATTTGTTTGACATAGAAAACGATCACCGAAAAATATGAAATTTTCAAAGAACATAGAATACTCATTTAGCTACCACATATCAAAATTTGATAGTCCGAAGGCATGTTTCGGCTTACTAAAATGCTCACCGAAACACCCTAGGCAGTTTCTCGGATTCATGCGGTCGTAGTTTACAAAATTGTCCATAACTTGAGTTATATAACATGAAATTATGTGAAACCAAAGCCAATGGTTAGGTAACCCATAGAGATATCGTCTCCAACTGGTATTATGTAAAAATACTTAATATATAAGGTGCAGCATATTTTTGAGTTGGTCAACAGAAAGTGTAGTTTGGAGAAACAATTCACCTAGTCATGGAGTAAAAAAATTTCTTTGATATAGAAAACGATCACCGAACAAAATGAAATTTTCACGGAACGTAGAATACCCATGTAGCTACCACATATAAAAATTTGATAATCCGACGGCATGTTTTGAGATACTAAAATGCTCACCGAACATCCAAGGCAGTTTCTCGGATTCATGCTGTCACAGTTTACAAAATTGTCCATAACTTGAGTTATATAACATGAAATTATGTGAAACCTAAGCCAATGGTTAGGTAACCCATAGGGCTACTGTCTCCAACTGGAATTATGTAAAAATACTTAATATATAAGGTGCAGCAAATTTTTGAGTTGGACAACAGAAACTGCATCTTAGAGAAACATGAAGTTTAGCAAAACCTTTCAAGTTCACATCATTAACGTGTAACCAAAACATGGGAATCCACTAAAACTACCACAAAACCAAGGTCCACAAAAGTTTAAGAAGATATTTACACTCTTAAAGTTTTTTGATTGGTTTATAATAGCGATTTCGGCACGCCGACGGCATAAATTCGAAAAACAGCCTAGGAGGTTTCGTGGTGAGCATTTTAGTATGCCTAAACATGTCGTCGGACTACCAATTTTTGATATGTGGTAGCTACCTGAGTATTCTATATCCCCTGAAAATTTCGTATTGTTCAGTGATTGTTTTCTATGTCAAACAAATTTTTGTTACTCCATGACCAGGTGAATTCCCCCTTTTTTTTTATTTGTTGTGTGACTTTTTGGTTTTTTTTATTTTTTTTATTTTTTATAATTTGCAGTTTTGGTCCACAATCTTTTTAATTAATAACAAATTTACCCATAATCTTTTTTTTTTGCATTGACCATCCCCGACCTTTGAATTTTGTTTCAAATTTTGTTTTGTCTTTCTCTTTAAATAAACAAAATAAAAACAAAATAAAATAAAATTGAAAATATTTTATTTTTACTGGACAAATTTTTTTAAAATTTTTCCTAAATATGTATTTTATTTTGGATTATTTTTTTCCCTTTTTTTGGATTTTTGTCGCGTTAGTCGACAAACTTTTTTTTTTAAATAAGATTAATGTTTAATATCATTTTGTCCAGTTACTCAACAAAGTCCAATTTGACAATTTTTTAACTTTTTTTTATTGTGTCGATTTACTCGATAAAGGGGAAAAAAATATAATTTTTTTGGGTTTTTTGGTAGGAAAAAAAATTTAATTTTTTTGGTCGAATAACTTGACTAAGGGAAAAAAATTAATTTTTTTTCTTTTTTAGTCGAGTAACTCGACAAAGGTTAAAAAAAAAAATTCCCGACAAGACCCAAATTTGTTATTTTTTTTTCTTCCCTATTCCAGTAGGATGTTTCGATAAGCATTTTAGTAAGCCGAAACATGTCGTCGGAGTATCAAATTTTGTTATGTAGTAGCTACACGAGTATTCTATGTTCTCTGAAAATTTCATCTTGTTCAGTGATCGTTTTTTTATGTCAAAAGAATTTTTTTTAATGCATGACTAAGTGAAGAAATTTTAGTAACACTACCTTATTTTGGCCATTTGATTTTTATTTGATTTTATTTTTTTGTTAAAAAAAATTAAGATTTTTACGAGTTACAAAAAAAAAAAAATTTAAATCTTTATCGGGCAACTTGACAACAATTTGTTGAGTTACAATAAAAAAATTAAAAATAAAATCTAGACTTTTTCGAGTTAATCTTTTGATTGAATTTTTTTTTGTAATGACTTTGTCGAATCTTTTGAATTTTGTATATTTTTGTTTTTTTTTTTTTGAGTATGTCGAGTAACTCGACAAATTTTTTTGAATATTCTTTTTTTTTTTTTTACTTTCTTGAGTAACTCGAAAAAGTCTTATGATTTTAAAGTTTTTTTTTTTTTTTTTAGACTTTCTCGAGTAACTCGAGAAAGTCTTTTATGATTTTTTTTTTTACTTTCTCGAGTTACTCGAGAAAGTCATTTGGGATTATTTTTATTTTTATTTTTTTTATAACTTTGTCGAGTTGTGAGGGAAAGTGGGGAAAAAGGAAAATTTTTTTTTTTCAAAACTTCACTTAGTCATGGATTAACAAAAATTCATTTGACATAGAAAACGATCAACGAAAAATATGAAATTTTCAGGGAACATAAAATACTCATGTAGCTACCACATATCAAAATTTTATAGTCCGACGGCAAGTTTCGGGTTACTAAAATGCTAACCGAAACATCCTAGTTAGTTTTTCGGATTCATGCTGTCACAGTTTACAAAATTGTCCATAAATTGAGTTATATAACATGAAATTATGTGAAACCAAAGCCAATGGTTAGGTAACCCATAGGGCTATCGTCCCCAACTGGAATTATGTAAAAATACTTAATATATAAGGTGCAGTAAATTTTTGAGTTGGAAAACAGAAACTGCATCTTAGAGAAACATGAAGTTTAGCAAAACCTTTCAAGTTCACATCATTAACGTGTAACCAAAACATGGGAATCCACTAAAACTACCACAAAACCAAGGTCCACAAAAGTTTAAGAAGATATTTACACTACTTAAAGTTTTTTGATTGGTTTATAATAGCGATTCCGGCACGCCGACGGCATAAATCCGAAAAACAGCCTAAGAGGTTTCGCGGTGAGTATTTTAGTATGCCTAAACATGCCGTCGGACTAACAATTTTTGATATGTGGTAGCTACCTGAGTATTCTATGTCCCCTGAAAATTTCGTATTGTTCGGTGATCGTTTTCTATGTCAAAGAATTTTTTGTTACTACATGACCAGGTGAATAAAATTTTCAAAATAAGGGCAGTGTTACTAAAATTTCTTCACCCGGTCATGGAGTAACAAAAATTTGTTTGACAAAGAAAACGATCACCGAACAATATGAAATTTTCACGAAATGTAGAATACCCATGTAGCTACCACATATAAAAATTTGATAATTCGATGGCATGTTTTGACATACTAAAATGCTCACCGAAACATCCAAGGCAGTTTCTCGGATTCATGCTGTCGCAATTTATAAAATTGTCCATAAATTGAGTTATATAACGTGAAATTATGTAAAACCAAAGCCAATGGTTAGGTAACCCATAGGGATATCGTCTCCAACTGGAATTATGTAAAAATATTTAATGTATAAGTTGCAGCAAATATTTAAGTTGGACAACAAAAACTGCAGTTTAGAGAAAATGAAATTTACCAAAACCTTTAGGAATCGATTGTATTTCGTCCTTTGTTCCCCATAGCAACTGGGGATAAAAAAGCACCAAATTTGATGACTTATTAAGGGAAAAATGAATATATCTTTACTATAATATATAAGAAGTCAATAATTGCAGCTAAAAAGCACTAATATATATATATATATATATATTAAAATAAATAAAAGAAAAGAAAAGATGAAGAAGTCAAAAATTGCGGCCAAAGATATTAATTTAATATAAAAAATGTGTCAAAAGATTAGGACAAAAGGTTGAGATTTGGACGAAATTAGGAATATTAAATCAATAAAACGACGTCGCGTTGGTTGAAAGGTTAATGGTAAACAGGTGATAGACACTTATATTATAGTGTGTATATATATATATATATATATATATATATATATATATATAACAGCCATTGAAATAAGGAGAATGAATGATGGATTGAGAAATGTGGCGTTAATGATTGGGTATTTGCTTTGGCTTCGCATCCAAGGACAATTTGAATACGTTTTCTATACAGCTGTAGCCTATATGTATCTTGTATGTGGATGGAGCTTAATTTGCCAAATATTTAGAGTTGAGTAGCTTCCCAGTTTTCTTAATTTTCCTGTTTTTTTTCTTATCTTTTTTATAAATTTAATATTACAAGTTTACAACTCCCAATCAACATGCAAGATCGAGTCTGCATACATCAACTAAGTTATGCTGACAATAATTTGCTTTGAATTGATGGGTTTCTTCATGGTTATGTCATCAACTAAGGGCAGCTCTCCCTCCCTGGATTCGACCGCTACATCGTACGTCCCATGAGGAACATCCAACCAGTTTTGTGAGGATGCCTGAATGATGATCTTCGGTTTGCAATGTATGACGCCCAGTTCCGCCGAATAGAGAGGACAATTGCACGTCTCACGGTTTTCAAGTTTCTACTTCAATATCTTCAGTTTTTGTACAAGACTTAGACTAACGTGTATGGACTCATAAGCACATAATTTCTCCATGAAAGGACATATTTTCTTCACATACCTCAACTAAACTCTTTATAATAGATCAAGTCAAACATGAGATTAAAAGTATACTTCACATATGCATAATGTGTGTCAATGTAACTGTGCATAAACGTGCCTTTTATCTTGTTTAGAGCCCGTCCTTGAAGTAATATTTGTACAACGAATGCTTAAATTGAACATTTTGTGCCACTCAAGCACCATATGCACCATTTAGGCTCTAGGTTAACGCTACACAGGCTTTAGATTGCGCCATGTAATACTCCTAGGTTAACGCCACCAAGGCCCTAGGATCATGCCATATAGGCTCTAGGGTAACGCCACTTAAGCCTAGATCACGTCTCATGGACTCTAGGTTAACGCAACTAAGGTCCTAGAATCATGCCATATAGGCTCTAGGTTATCGCCACTTAGGCCCTAGATTACGACTCTTTGGATCTTGATTGGTGTACAAATTTACTTAAGGGACTTTTACATGCTTTATGTTTCCTTTTAACATAACCTCAATAGTGCTACTAATTTTTATGGTGTAAAGATGTTCATGAATAGAACACGGAGTAGATACGTGTAGCTCTTCATTGACAATTAAGTTTTATATTGTCAACATACATAGATAATTATCTCCTTTCCACATAAATGATAAAGTTTTGCATTTAATAATTTACTCATATAAAACTGAGATTTATTCAAAACCATCATATTTCGTGGAGGTAAAGTAAACATATTTTACACATTCATCTTGGATGTTAAGTAAATGAGCATTATCCTATTACATTCAAAAATAGCTCATTTCTCAAATAATCATATTATGCATTAAGTATGAACAAAGCACTTAACATACTCTACTCACATTAACAAATGAGTTCACGACGTATTAGCCTCAATATGTATTTTTCGTAGACTATCTTAATAGTTTAATGGCCATAAGGATAGTGAACTTAAAAGGTTTCTTGAGTCAAGGGGCAACAAATTTTGATCTAATTCTAGTATCCATAGTAAAGGTATCGAGATAATTGGACGTATAGTTCTGGAGTCAAGAAAGGCTCACTCTGGTGTTAGAGTCTGCATAGATTACGTCTTCAACTGCTCAAGTGTTTTCTTCAGCTCCTAGTCCATCTATTAGATAAACTCTTGCTCTTCTCTGCTCTCCATTAGGTTTGATTGGACAATCTTTAATCAAGTGTCATGTTTTACCATAGGAATAGCATAGTTTCTGCCTTGTCCAACATTTACTGGGATGATGCTTTCCACACTTGGTACATAAAGGGACATTTTTATTTTCTGTAATGTTATCTGGGTTTCCTTTCTAGAAGCGGGGTTTGTTTTCTTTCAAACTTTTTCCTTGACATTTGCTGGCCTATTTCTTCTTATTGTTGTTCCATTTTTTGTTGAACCTAAACCCCTTTTGATTTTGATTTCAGTTTTGATTTCTTGCTTCTCGAGCTCGAACAATTTTGACTTAAGCTAGCTTAGCTAGTAGGGCCTTATCGATAATTTCTGGGAAGCTTATGTTCTGAATCCTGACATGAGTACATATATGTTCATCTCGGGCCTCAGCCCTTCTAGAAAATGATCGACTTTCAATCTATTCGTGCCGACCATGTAAGCGGAAAAACGTGACAGATCTTCGAATCTCCTTATGTATTCCGATATCGTCATTGATCCTTGTCGTAGCTGGATAAATTCATTTAGCTTTAGATTTCTAGTGGAAGTGGATAAATTTTTTTTCCAAACATTTCACTGAACCTTTTCCATGTCATGTCCGTTGTTTATCCCATACTCATCAACTATTCCACCAATATCCATCACTTTCTCATAGCATAAAAGACGCACATATTACTTTTTCATTATCTGTTACATGAGCATAGGCAAACATGCGATCCATTGTTCTTAACCAATTTTTGGCTTCGATTGGATCTTTCACTTCAAAAAATATATCGGGATTCAGACAATGGAAATGATCGGTGCTAAGATCTCTTTCTTAATGTGGGCTTGCAGCTGGGGGAGGTTGATTCATAAACTATTCTAATTGATGAGCCTGCTGCTCCACTAACTGAGTCAATCAATAGTTCGATTTGTCATACTTGATAATCTAAATAAGAAAAGAATGTTCAGGGAGGATATTGATACCTAGGTCCTATGGGTATCATTACCCATCACGAATTTTAGATTCGAAAATTTTATAAATTCCCCCCTCTCTCTCTCTCTCTCTCTCTCTCTCTCTTGGACGGGTAAAATGAGATTTTTAACTGAGCCCAATTTTTACCCCAAATTACTATTCCTTTTAACTTTCTCTTCCTCTTCCTCACGTTGGTTTCTTCATTCTCCTTCCCTAAATCACCAAAATTTCAATTTAATCCAAAATTTCCTCAAATTTCTTCATGGGTCCTTCAAAGAAAGTTCTACAAAGGGTAAATGTGCCCAATTTGCTGCTTCTAAGGTGAAAACTACCCAACTTCTAAGGAGGTTGTTTCTTCTATTTGGTTTTAGAATAAGGCTGCATTCCTCAGGTATCCTTCATTTTTTGGCCGAGGAGTTCTACCAGGTCGGGAAATAGATTTTCCTTTTCTGGAATGTTTAAACATTGCCTATTTGGAACGATTTCGTAACTTTGGGTGGATGCATTTTGTGGGCTTCTCTAGAGGCTACTGTGAAAATGTAGTGAGGCATTTCTATGCCAATGCTAAAATTTTCGAGCCTAACTCTAAGTACATTAAAACATTTGTGAAGGCCTTTGTAGTTAATGAAAGCTAGTTTTTCAGATTATACAGAATCCCAACTAGAGAAGAATGTTATAGTGGGACATTTAATCAGCTTGAAGCCTGTCATTTTATTTTTAAAAATGAAGCAATGACTCAACCCTCTAGGGACGCTTTCTGTTTAGAACGAGACATGCGGTTACTTTATTTAATTGTTGTTCATGTGCTTAAGTCTCGAGCAGGAAAACTTTCTTCTTTAATTAATGAGGATACATGGATGATGTGGAAAATTGCCTTAAGCCGAAGAATAGACTTATGTGATTTAATTATTTCGGAGATGATAGGGTATAGGAATAAGCCAGAGTTGAGGTTGCTTTTGGTCGTTTGATCACTGATATGGCGATCAAAAAAAGAGCAAATCTTAGAGAAGAAAAATTTAATCTCAATGCATCCTAATACTAAAATTGGGACAAGCTCTCTCATGAAAGCCCCGATTTGAACTTGTAGACGGGGTTTGGACTAAATCCGGAGTATATGTTGGAGGTGTAGGGATAGAAGAGGATGCTCCTTTCATGCCACCTTTATCGGCTGACTGGAGTGCCTTTATGACTGATTTTTTGGACCTTCCAAGCTAATGTGATGGATAATCTCTCGGAGTTGCGCACAAAACCAGGAGCTTATGGCTAGGCAAGATCATCTGGATGAAATGATCAAGGGTTTGCAAGATTTGGAAGATGAAGATACTTAGTTGTTTACCTACCCTCGATGTATATCCCTTAAACATTTAACTCATTTTGTCCTTTAACAATGTCTTATGATTTTGACTTACTATGTTTTGGGATATTACTTTAACTTTGTTTGATTGCAAGCTATGGGACTTTAACTTTACATTGTGTCTTATGCTCGCTTATGCTTTCATGAATGTTTAACATTGCTTTCGCTAGCCATTCCTTGTTCATTTTAATTAGATAGCAAGTTTTATTTTCATAGGCTCTAAATTTCCATGTTGAACTGCCAGGTCTAAGCTACTAAACAAGTAAATAGTTTATGCACATTAAAAAAAATCACCATACTCCTACGTATAGCTTGAGAAATCTTTAAATACTAGAAATGGAAAGAGGTCATGGCATACCAGAGGTGGAAGTCATCATCGATGACCGAATACCATTGATCAAAGTCTGCAGAACCTTTAGACCGAAGCTCTGATACCAAGACTTGTGGCGACCCTAAAATTCTATCTATTTTTTTTATTCTGTCCAGTAGGGTATTAGGAACTGGATAAGAGGGTGTTAGTACACTCATACACAGAAAGCAAACCAGTTCCTTTGTTTGTTTAGAAGCTAGATTGAATTATATTTATAATGGTCTTTAACATTATGTTTTAGAAAAATAATTAGGAATAATCAGAGACTACATCTGTAGGTTTCCATTTCTCTTTTGCTTAGTGTTAGTCTTATCTTTGTTGCGTAAAAAGGTTATACTTAGTAATAGTAAAACCAAAGGATAAGACATGATGATTTAAACATATTGAAGAGAAAAATAGGTGGATCTCGTCTTTTGATTCATTTTGCCTCCCTTACCATCGATCGTTACACAAAACATGGGCATAAATAAAAGAAAGAAATGCATCATTCACAACTTTGCTTTAACGTGGCTCACGAAAAATCATTACGTCTCATTAGTGATCCATATATTTTAAGCCCATTTAAAAAACAATATTTTGACAAAAGGAAGGTTCTTATATTTTAAGGACGAGTTCACTTAAACTATTACGTTACGTAAAAATGGATTGTAAGATACTCCATAGTCCAAAAGTCATACACATTTACAAAAAGGCAGGTGACTTCATATTTTTGTAGCCCAGGTTGATGGGGGTAGGAGGACCATACATCAATCTTGGTAGAAGGTTCTTATATTTTAAGGACGAGTTCACTTAAACTATTACGTTACGTAAAAATGGATTGTAAGATACTCCATAGTCCAAAAGTCATACACATTTACAAAAAGGCAGGTGACTTCATATTTTTGTAGCCCAGGTTGATGGGGGTAGGAGGACCATACATCAATCTTGGTAATCAAATGGTATTCTTGGCCAAGCGAAGCTAGCTCCCACCTTTGCCCCATGACTTCAAAGAAGTCTCGATCCATTTTCTGCAAAAGTCATGAAAAGACTATGAATGGTGACATTCAATGAGTAAAATATGGTGCATGCGTGATATTGTACATAAATGTATCTTTTATCTTTCTAATGGCCCTTTTCCTAAGCAATACTTGTACACCGAGCGCTCAAATTAAACATTCTTTGTGCATATGCACGATAGCTAAACTTCTTTGGACCATTTCGTCCCTTTGTAGGCTATTTTTGCCCTTGGGCATAGTCGATCAACTCATTTCTTTGGACCATTTCGTCTCTTTATGGGATACTTTTGCCGTTGGCCGTTCATTAAACTTTAATCGGACCTCGTGTCCTCGTATGAGTCGCTCTAACCCTTGGCCAATAGTTGATCAACCCTTTTCTTTGAACCCTTTCGTCCCTTTATGGTGTACAAATAGGCTTGAAAAACTCATTGTGTTATGAAACAACTTGTCTTTGTACATGTTTATACTTTGTTTTCTCGTCTCAAGTTGAGCATATATAACACAAAATAACTTCTCATTTTCATTCTTCCTTTTTTGTTGCATAAATAATAAATAGGCTCAAGATGCTCATGATATCTCATATCTTTACTTAAATCAATCTCATCAACATAAGTCATTTGGACCATATATATATATATATATATATATATATTTATCGTGTTGCACATAAAACAAATAATGTAAGTTACTCACAACTCGTTGTGATTAGTCTTCATACACCTGAAAATAAGAGGTTCTATATATCACAATCTTGTAGAAGGTGAATATTATTCGAATCTTTAGGTAGGGGTAGAGAACCCTGCGAAATCTGGTCTCAGGACTTCATGGTGAAGAAATTCTGGGGTACTGATATCCCATTATAAAATAGAAAATACAGGGTACCAATACTTTTTGTGGCAGAGAAGTATAAAGTGTATTTTTATTTTGAAAATTAAGTTTTCAACCCTTGAGATATGACTTTCTCTACCATGAACCTGAGGTTTTTGGTCCACTTTTGCTACTGCCCGTTTAGGGTTCTTGAGGCTCGGGTGTGGAGATTTCTCTATTAAATTAGGAGACCTCCACACCAAGCTTTTTTATTTCAGATTTTTATATCTTGACTCACATCTTCTCTTAGATATATTTTCTCCTCTTAAGTGGTTTCTTCCTTTTTTTCTTTAAGTGTTAGTGAGTGTGTGAACAAAAAATGTTATTATGATTATAGGAGGAAAAATGGGCAAGTCGTGGCCTTTAATTTGGAGGGAATTTATAGGAGGAGTTCTACCATCTCCCTCATGATTATTTCTATTCTCATTGGGCCACTTGTAAAGTTTACTGGATTTAGTTAAGATTTTCACTTGGCCTTCAGTTAATGCTTTTTTATTTTTCCATAGTTTTTGTAGGGTGTGATAGGGACACTAGGGAAGGCATCTTGGGAACAAAGCTCAGCAGAAAATCTTTATTAGCCCACTTGCCAATTATTTAATATAAAAATTGGTAGATTTCTTACTTCTTGGACCCATTTTTGGGTCGTGTTTTGAAGGTAGATGCTTGCTTATTTTTCGACATCTCTTACACCGTCTTGAAGATCTTACGGAGCTATTTGCCACACACTTTGAATCATAGAAAATGGACTACCATAGTGATTATACGACCATTCTAAAAATGGCTATCCGAACATGGTTTGTTGGAATTTCCTAACTGTTTCTAGATATTTCATTTTTTGGAACACTTTTGTCATTAACTTTTGGGGCTGGTTTCTTAGTCAAAAGTAGGCGTATTTAGTACTACTTTGAAGGCCTCGTTGTGTACTTCGTAACACCATAAGATTCATAGAATTTTGACCAATATAGAATTCGTACAATCGTACCAAATATGGCTGCTTGACTTATCTAAAAAGGCTTAAAACTTTACTTTTCTCAATTTTTTGGGTTCCAACCCAACTTTGCACTTTTATATCAATCAAGCCCTAACATGAATTGTTAATTCTTAATTTGGCTCACAATAGTCCCTTCATAATTTATTAAATCCAATTTTCTTTTTTATTATTCGGATTTAAATTAAATACTAAATGTTACGACTTTTTGAAGCACTTTTAGGGACGACTCAAAAATTTAGTGGATAGCGACAAAAAAAAATGTTGATATCGATAATATTTGGTTGATGTCAACAAACTTTTTGTCCATGTCCACCAAGCTTTTGATGTCCAAATATTTACTCTAAGATAATAGTTTAAAGTTTATTTGTGATGTTCAGTTCAAATTGGCATGTAGTAAGTAAAAGTTTAAATTAAATATCTATCTAAATTAAGTGATATAAAAAAAAATTCTAATGTCAACTTTTCAGACTTATCTATCAATTTTCTCTGTCTATTTTTGCACTGATTTGTCGATTTTTTAACTGATTGCTTCTCTTAGTATGAATTGTACAATGTTAAATCTTAACCTTAGTCATTTTTACAAAATGGTATATTTGATATTTTTCATTTAAAATATGACATATTTACAAATGTTATTAAAAGTTTTCATATTTTCAATCTACTATTTATTTTTGGGCACATTTGAAAATTTCCCTAAAAAAATGTTCAGTAATGAGAGAATTTTGAGTTAGATTTAAAGTGTGTGCTAATTTAGAAAATAGATAATAATTTGAGGTATGTGAATTGGAGTGCTTATATATATATATATATATATATATATATATATATATATATAGAACAAAACAATATATGTAGTCGAACAGGTCATTTTCAGCACTATCCTTTAGATTATAGAGTTGATGTAACTATACTTGGAAACGCATTTGTAACTTACACAATGAATACAAAAACTTGAGAAGGGAGAAGGAATGATGAAAGCTCCAAGATGTTTTGCAATCTAAAAGAACCAATTGATATATTGAGTCAGAGCTTGATAATAGAATAAATTATACAAAAAGGTAGACATCTGATAAGTTATTTCTATCAAAACATAAGATCCTACTTTTACACATTTAGAACTTGAATGGGTGTGGAGACTTATTAGCTGAGGATTTAGACTTATTAGGTGAGGATTTATTTATTTTCAACAAGTTCAAGTAGCTAGAGTCCCATGCCGATTTTATGATTTTGACTTCCCTTCAAATCCCACCACTTGTCTAGTGGATTCTTACATGACAACACCACCATATTTTGTAGGCCCGTCCACTTAAAATATGAGATTTGACTAACATATATAAGCCTCTTAAAATTGTGACTATGAAAAAAGTATCTAACATAACCTTACCTTGGTCATCAGCATGGAAGCTTCTTCTCCATGGGATTTTGTGGAATCTCTTCAAGTGAATAATCACTGACAACACATAACTCAAAAAGAAAATAGTGTTCTTGTTCTACCAAGACATACTTAACTAATCATTTAAAGTAGCAACGTATAACAAATAATAGATGGTAGAAGTGAGTACATAACAACAATAAAAAGAAAAATAATGGCAAAGACGACAATTGCACCATACACAAACTAAGAAAGAAGCTAAAGAAAATGCATAAAGAATAAAGTAGAGAATAAAACATACCCTCAAAGAATGCCGAAAATAAAAGTTATTCTAATATTTCTTAATACAAAAGGTCAATCATACTCAGTTATTAAAATCACTTAATCTCACAAACCTTAAACTGGTACATAAGCACGTGGGAACCACTCCGTCATTGATTTCCTACTGACTCCAGAAACTATAGCTATTTGATCAACTTGTGGATGTTTTCTGTTTGTATTGATTTGTAGACGAAGCATAGTTGATCAAAACTTTTAGTTATTTATTCAACAAAAACAGGGGACTTTCTAATTTTTCTGTTTTATAGTGCCTTGTTGATTAGCTTATACATATACAGGGAAAATGATTCCAGCAGTGGAAAAGGATAATTCCTGATGGATCACATTTGAAGATTAAGGATCATGATAAAAGTAATTTACATTGCTAATAAAGAGAGTTGAACTCGAGCATGCTCCAATTGAGAGAAAATGCAAAGAGATAAATGAGAAATCCGACGCATATTCAAATTGTGAGACATAAACCGTTGAGAGAGCAAAATCTCTGATTAATGCTGTGTCATGATCGACTTTTATATTCATAATCAAGTTTATAATTATATAAAATTAATGCTTTCGAGATGGAGTAATAAAATAACTAATTTTGATAAGCAACTTGTAAATTCTGGCAGGTTATGTTCTCTCTTTTGGCCAGTATTTGTACCAGATTGTCAAACATAGAATTGTTTATATAAGTAAAAATTATCTGAATATACATACTCAGAAAGGTAAACTTATTTATTTTACTCAAATCTAAGCAAAACATGCTGGTTAGGAAAGAATGGATAGAAATGGAATTAAGAGGTAACTATCTTACGGTATTTTTTCAGTCAAAGCAATGCTCTTCTTGCAAGATGGATACAAATCACTGGAACTTCAATTTCCACGTAACAAAAAGGGCAGTGAAACCAAGCTCTCGTTTCATCATCCATGATTAAATTGTTACCTATTGATGAAAATAAGTTTCCGAAAATTAAATGGTTGGGATGAATTTGCTGAAATTGCTAAAAGTTAAATGATTAATTGCGCTAAATTTTAATAAGAAAACAGAAAACTATTATATGAGATTTGGACCTTGGTACCCAAGAAAACTCTATTAAGAACATTTTCAAGAGGCTTTTGAACATAAGATGCTCTCTATTTTAGAGAGCCAGCTTTAAAATTATGCTCCAAAATACTCTCCAATTTAAATTTTTAAAATAGAGAGTGGGTTTGACTCTCCAAACTGTCTAATTAAATGCATTCAAAGAATTACAATTTTTAATACTCATATATTAATTAAATTAAATAGTATAAACAAAATAAAATAGAGAAAAATTGAGGAGAATCATATAATAATTAGGAGGGAAGCATTTCACAATAAAATATAGTCAAAACTAATAAATGCTTATTGAGAAGTAAAATTTTATTCTCTAAATTTATATATGCTCTCTAAAAAGCAAAATATGTTATTTATAAATAGAGATTCTTTGGGAGATGTTCTAATAGTATATTGAAATTTTTATTTTTATACTCATTTTCATTTTAAATTTTTCAAAAAAGATACTAAAAAAAAAAACCTAGAATTTCCCTCCCTCCGCCAGTGCAAGATGTCAGGTCAATGACCAAAAGGGAATTGTTAACAAATGCTCAAATGATTGATTAAATAATAGTGTTGTTATTATTAATAAATTATAGAAAACAAATACTTTGCAAGACTTCATGCCAAATGATCACATCTTTAAATGCGTATTTTGAATCTCGCTATTACTAATAATAATACATTTTTTTTTTTATTAACAAGGCATGCTAAAGCCGTATCATTTCATACTTTTACGACTATGACTAGGACGAGAAACAATGTTGTGCTGTAGATCGAACCTTTAAACCATGGCACAAGGATATAACTGTTACCCGTAAGCCCCTTGAAATTACTAATATATAGTAACATGTAATTTATGAAAATAATTGTAACATATGCTTTATTTTGACAGCAAAATAATGGTACTAGTATCTTTCTGAAGAGTGAGTGTGAAAGCATTTTATATTACATATTTACAAATCAAATACAAGGTTGGTACAAGAAATGTAAACCAAACAAACAACCGAAAGAAATCAACCCAGGAACAACCGGCGGACATTCCCTTTAATTCGGAGCAAACCAGCCATTGTACAAGTTTCAAACCGACACCAAGATGGCTACAAAACAGGGCTCAGTTCTTCTCCGTTCTCCCCACAAACTCAACTCCAAACAACTGAACCCAAAAATGCTAAATCGGACCCAGTGCTACAGTAACTCGTTCACAAAAACTAGAAGTTTTCTCTACACACATTCACCTAGAATGCATTCTCACACGAAGAAATAAGGAAGAAAACCAAAAGAGCAGACGTGAAAGAAAGAGTCGGATCGTAGAGACATTAGGAATAGGGGAGAGAAAAGAAAGAAAATTCTCTCTCCTCAAGGTTTATGATGAAAAACTAACGATAAACAATACTCATGACAAATCAAAAGTTTGGAAAACCACTTCTGGAAATACTTTCCAATCCGTTCATCCACCTTTAAAATAAATTTGTGTCCACTATTATGATATCAAATTTTGTGAAAAGTCCTTTTCTGTTAAACAAGATGTAACTTCAATAAAATTATTCTCAAATGAAGCAATATTTTAAATCATATGAAGAAATTTAACTTTCTTCATATTAGTTTAGTTTAAGTTGTAGTAAAACCTTTGGTTAGATTAGGAATAGATATTCCAATATATTTAACATTTAGAGATAAGAGATATTCCAAATTCTCAAATTCTTTACTTTCAGTCTTAGAATCAAATCTTGAGAGTGCCCTAGTTTATTTCAGTTGCTATCCAAATTTCTCTATTAATCTTTTTGATGGTGCAATCATGCATTCTCAATGTTTAGATATTCAAGCTAGAAATCTTGAAATTGATTGTAGATCTAAATCTGTGTGTCATTTACCGAGTTTGTTATAAGGTAATGAGTACAACTATGAATCCAAAAGCTTTGAGATCGTCACCAAGAAATAAAACACTCTCGATTCCTAGGCCTTTGACTTGGGAACAAGTGACTCCAAATACCCTATGGACGTTTGAAAATTAACATCCTCCATAGAGATAAATTTCAAAAACAGAGTCGAATACGATTACTAAATTGCCAGACGGCAGCGTGCAAATACAATTTTGCATCTTCGTCAAGAAATTTGTTTTGTTCTTCTCGCAATTCCGAAAAATTTAAATTTAACAAACAAATAGGTAGACAATCTACTTCCTCTGAAAAACTTAAAATGAGTAGATTTTACTCCAAATATCCCAAAGACTCATTATTCTGATGACGAA
Organism: Forsythia viridissima; assembly: GCA_030279155.1. NCBI lineage: Eukaryota > Viridiplantae > Streptophyta > Magnoliopsida > Lamiales > Oleaceae > Forsythia > Forsythia viridissima. Next base: position 19,614,147 of record CM059035.1, on the reverse strand, counting down.
GAAGACACATAAGTTGTGGCTTCCCTGAATCTCCAAACTTTTCGAATATGAGATCTCAAAGAAATCAATTAAATGTCATATCTTCTATAATTGATCAAAAAATGGAATTCAAAAGAGATAAAGATCCGATTGTGAAAACCTTTCGAAGAATCCAAAGAAAATTATTTTCAAAGTAGAACTTGATGTTCTCTGGGAAGAGTTGTACTCTTGTCCCAATGACGTCATTTTTTTCGAGTGGGCTTATCTCAAAGTTTACGATGAAAAACTAACAATAAACAATACTCATGACAAATCAAAAGTTTAAAAAAACTACTTACGAAGATATTTTCCGATCCGTTCATCCCCCTTTAGAAGAAATTTGTGTCCATAAAGGATATGTAATAGTTGTGGCTTCTCCTCTAAAACAAATAACTGACTAAAATGAAAGTGAGAATCCTACAATAAAAGATATTAAGTAATTCAACAACAAAATAATTATCAAATTGATCAACCGACAAAACCTTCAAAAACTCTGGGAAAAAAAGGGATAAGATAAAATTGAAGCAAGTCCTTTAGTTATAAATACTCTCTTCAAACCAAACGAGTTCTGATTTTCTTGTCCTAACTGAAATTGCCAAACAATTAAGAAGAAAAGAGTCAACAAGCAAATTTAATATAATAAATTCAATTGATGAAATTCAAGAATAATTTGAAGAACTAAAAATCAACAAACTTAAATAAGGAAGGTATGGAACTCACACCTTACCAAAGCAGCCTCAAAAAAGTTTTTGGAAAATGAAGTTATTCAATGGAATATTGATAGAATGACTAAACATCAAATCCTTCAAACTATTGGTGAAAGGACTATGGCATCTGCTGCCTTCTCCGCCATGAGAAATAATGATCCCCAAACTACTATCAATCTTATAGTTGGTTTTACTCGTCAACTTAAGGTCTGGTGCTACAATTATCTTTCTAAAGAAGAAATAAATCAAATACAAACAACCGTTAAACATGAAAATGATAATGCCACGAATGCTGCTGTTTAGGATGCCGTTAACACTCTCATTTTTACAATCGTTAAACACTTCATTGGTGAACCAACATCATTTCTTAAAAGATCTTTAGAACTTCAGATCAATCTGTCTTGTCCAAAATTACAAGACTTTAGATGGTACAAAGACATCTTTCTTCAAAAGGTTATGATGAGAGATTACTGCAATTCAGCTTTCTAGAAGGAAAGGTTTTTTGTAGGCCTTCCTAAATTGTTTGCCGAAAGGGTTCGAAATACAATAAAAAATGAATATTCAACGATCCCATATAGTGTTTTAACATATGGATAGCTTATCTATTTCATTAACAAAGATGGATTATCTCTTTGTAATGATCTAAAGTTCAAAGCAAAACTTAAGTCTGACAATCAAGAATGAAGAAAAGAATTAATGAGTTTCTTTTTTGAGCAATATGGGTATGAAAGAATTAAATCACCATCAAGATCATACCAAAAACATACAAAAATATATTTTAAATCTAACAAGCCATTTTATCAAAGAATGTTATAAAAAACAATAATTCCAAAAAAGGCATCAAAGACATAATACCTTTAATAAAAGGAATCTTTCCAATACCACCTATTGGAAATGCCAAAAGAAATGACATTGCGCGGATAAGTGACCTTTAAAAGGAAAGATTAACAATCTTCAAATAGACAATGAGCTTAAAAGTCAATTATTGATATTAATTCCTCAAATTCTTTAGAATTAGAAGATGTTATTTATAATCTTCAAGAAGATTGCAACTTCAGCGAAGAATCTAATTCAACCTAATCTTCTAGTACAAAAAGGATTTATGATTGCAATAACAATTGTAATTGCAATAACAGCTCTATCAATGTCCTAAAAACTGAAAAAAAAAAAACTAATTCAAGAAATTATTAATCAAGTTCAAGACCCATAACTTAAAAGAAAATTCAATCAACTTATTAACCTAGAAGAAAAAAAGGCACAGATTACTTATAACCCAAACGAAATATTGAAAAAATTTAGTCAAACTAACAAAATCTCTTCTAGTCAAGATTTGAGAGATGAGGTTAATCAAATGAAGAGTCTGTTGGAAACTGGCACGAGAATCAGCTAGAAAATAAAAAATTTCTTTAATTTAATAAAACCAGGATCTTTGTTAATTGTTTACGTGTTTATTATAATTAAATACTAATGATTTAGTATTATACCTGAATCGATAAATAATATTAGTCTTCAATCTGATTCATGAACTTGCTGCTTTTGATTCATGAACTTGGTACTCCCAACGTTCAAGTCGTTTATGGTATTATCTTAAGTATAGATTACAATAGTGTGTGGGCACCTTTTAATTTAATCAAAAACTAATTTCTGGACTAGTCAGTTCTAGAAAACTAAGAAACTAAAATTTAAGTCAAACAAAGACTTCAGAATTTTCTCTATTCTTTTTCTTGACTGAATGAATTAATTTACATCACATGCAATGTGATATAAATATGACATCATCCTGATTGCAAACAATGACAAGAATCTTGATTGCAAACAATGAAAAGACATTCAAGTCCAATTAGCTTAGGATTGATTTAATTACACATGTAATCCCTGAACTTATATCACAATTACAATCAAGCCCAAAACTTTATAGAGCTACCACAGGACCTGTTCGGGCATATATTTTCCAATCTCCAATAATTAGATTCTGTCTAGTCGACCCTAGACCCCTCAATCTAATTATCAGTCTTTTGCTTTTTCAACTAAATGCAAGAGATTGCACTCTCAGAATATATAAAATTACAGAAGTTGTAATACTTTCCTCTGACCTACCGTGTATATATATTTTCATCCCTGTCTGAGATCCGATAATTAGGTATGAGCATAAATGACCGTTTTTCCTTTCTAATTATTCTCACTAACTTTAAGTTACATTTTCTTCAACAGTCCTGTGAACTAATTCACAGATGTCGAAATTTAGCCATCGCTAAACACTGAGCTCAGATTTATAACCGTTCAACAGAAAATACTTAAGTTGTCATTCAACCATTTTTCAGGGCAACAGTTCCCAACACGAATTCGTATTCTCTACTTCGCTCATTTCAAGCTTCCAACTTACCGAGATATTTGATCAATTAAATTGATCTCACCTATTGATGAATCAAAGGACCATCAAACTAATAAAAAGATATACACAATCATGTCAAGGGATTTAGATGAAATATTCGGTGATCAAGTTGAATTTAATTATTTGCATGGTCATGCTATATAATCAAATTCAACACGTGGTTCGTTCAATACATTCCAAGTGTACTAGTGTCACCATTAATCTATTTCTGCGATAAAGACAAATTGCATACCCGAATGATTAAATAGTCAACACTACAACCTTCCGGTACAAGGCGCCAACCCTTATACATTAGTTGTGAATAATTTTATTGATGATCAAAATATAAGCTGTGTCACACTATGCTTCTCAACGCAAACACCCAATTTATATTATCACAATTTATCATTGGCACTTTATTTACATACTCAATATTAAACAAATGCAATACAAACCAAAGTTTTATTCAATATAAATTGTTATTTTATCACAGCAAAATTATACTATTTGGGCATACAACCCAACAGAGTCAAATCTTCAATCTCGAAAGACAATTGACCAATATCAAAACCGAATTTGCCATTATCAAAGATTGCTCAGTTATTGATGAAGGCAAAGCCAAAGTTACTTCATCATCTTCTTCAAATTCTTCTGAAGATGAGCTTGCAAGTCAATGGAGAATATCCAAGATAATGATCAAACTATAAACGTTATTAACCAAATTTGATTACAAAAATGGTATACTAATGCAACAATAGTTATAAATAAAGAATTCAAAATCAAAGCTAAAGCACTTATTGATTCAATAGCAGATCAAAATTGCATTAGAAAAGGACTTGTACCTACCAAATATCTTTAAAAACTATTGAAAATCTTTATGGTGCTGTTGGCAAAAGTCTCAACATAAAATATAAACTAACAAAAGTCCATATCAGGAGTCAAAATATGTGATTGAAGAGCAGTTTTTATCTTGTTAAAAATTTAGATTAAGAAGTTATCCTTGAAACACCCTTCCTAGTTCAATTATACCCCCTTAAAGTTACTGAGACAGGGTTAAAATCAAAATATCTTGATCAAGAGATATTTTTTGAATTTACCGATTCTCCTACTTTAAGAGATATCAATACAATTAAACCACATAAAATTATTAAAATAATTAATAACATTAATCTCAAAAAATGGCATATTAGATATATCAAAGAAGACATCAAAAACAAAAGAATTGAAGAACAATTAAAAACAACAAACATTAAAAATCGTATCTCCAAACTCAGGGAAATAATTCAGTTAGAAATATATTCTCCAATCCCCAATGCTTTCTGAGAAAGAAAGAAGCACATTGTTACCGTATATTAGGCATGGGCGTCTAAACATGAAACGCCAAATTACATACCCAAAAAACAAACAAAAAAAAAAGTACTAAATTTTACAAATGCTAAAAATAACATACATTTTTCTTCCCAAAACAACATAACAATAAATATTGTCGAATTTTCCTTCCATCCCATCATTTCATTTGTTTTACCATTCATCAACATTTCAAAAAAGAGTGAATTGTAAAGTTAGAAACAATATAAATAAAATATTTTTTAATTTGTATAGAACTACTTAACATTTACCAACCAACCATTTAAAGACCCATATTAATTATCTAATTTAGTTGGTGTTGGGTCATTGAATAAATTGTAAAAAATAAATAAATAAATTCAGTTCAAGTTCGGGTACCCACGGTTCTTGTTCAAGAACCAAGAACCGACCCGAACTCGATCGGTTCTCGGATCTCGGTTCCGGTTTTTAATTTATTTTTTTTAGAACCGGACCGGAACCTCCGGTTACGGTTCGGTTCGGTTCAGGACGTTCAGTTCCGGTTAAAATGCCCACCCCTACCGTATATTCAAAATTTTAATGAAAAACAAATACCAACCAAAGCAAGGCCCATACCAATGAATAAAGAATTACTTGAATATTGTATAAAAGAAATCAGTGATCTCCTAATCGGGCCAAGCAAATCTTTCTCGAATATTGTATAAAAGAAATCAGTGATCTCCTAATTAAAAGCTTAATGGGGCCAAGCAATTCTCCCTAGAGTTGTGTAGCTTTCTATGTCAATAACCAATCTGAAATTGAGAGAGGAGCTCATCGACTTGTTTTTAATTACAAGACTCTCAATCATGTTCTCCAATGGATTTGGTATCCTCTACCACCAAAAAAAAAAAACTTCCCTATAGGCTTCTCAATGCGAGAAATTTTTTCAAGTTTGGTATGAAGTCAGGATTGTGGCAGATTTAATTAGATAAAAAAGATAAATACAAAACTGCGTTCAATGTCCCATTCGGACAGTATGAGTTTCCGTCTTGACTTTTGGGCTAAAAAATGCTCATTCTGAATTTTAAAAAATTATGAATGACATCTTCAACCCTTATCAAACTTTTTCAATTGTTTGCATTGCTGATATTCTTATCTACTCCAATGATATTGAACAACATTTTAAACATCTTCAAAATTTTCTCTCAATTATCAAACAAAATGGCTTAGCCGTTTCTACTAAAAAAAAATTCCTTTGTCAAACAAAAATTAAGTTTTTAGGACATGAAATCTTTCAATGGACGATCATCCCAATTAAGAGAAGTCTTGAATTTTCTTGTAAATTTCCAGACGAAATATTTGACAAAACTAGCCTTCAGAGATTCTCAGGATATGTCAACTATGTCTCGGACTTTCTCCCAAACATTAGGCAAATTTGCGAACCTCTTAATCAGAGACATCGTAGTAACCATCCACAATGGACAAACGTGCATACTAAGACAGTCAAATTCATTAAGAAAATTGTTGAAACTCTCCGATGTCTTAACATTATCAACCCTGATGCCTTCCTTATTGTCGAAACTGATGCGTCAAACATTTGGTATTGAAGAATTCTCAAACAGAGAATCAATAACAAAGAACAACTTATTCATTACCCTTCAAGTATTGGCTAGGACCCCAAAGAAACTATTCAACAATAAAAAAAGAATGTCTTTCCATTGTTTTATGTATCACAAAATTTCAAGACAATTTGATCTATAAAACTTTTCTTATCAAAACCGATTTTAAAGCATCAAAAGAAGTTTTACAAAAAGATGTCAAAAATCTGTTTCAAAACAAATTTTTGCCACATGGCAATCAATCCTTTCATGTTTTGATTTCTCAATTGAATTCATTGAAAGCAAAAATAATTCATTACCGGATTTTCTAACAAGAGAATTCTTGCATGGACATAATGTCAAAGAAAACCAGTAGAGAAAGGACCCCTGAGGAATTTCTCCTTGAAAGTTCCAGTTCTAAAAAAACAACTCAATCATATACACCACAAAACTCAAAAGGTCTTTCTGCCACCTCAAACTTGTTTACGATTCTTGGTACCCTGCCAAATTCACCTAAAAAACCCAAAACCCACCCAACTACAAGAATGCAGTCAAACCAGAATCTAGAAAATTGCCTGAAATCAACAATAAAAAGGCCAATATTTTGTCAAAGGGACTGCATTACCAGTTGCCAAATTAGAAACTGAATGGGGAGATTTTGCCTCACTTTATGAGTGTGTTTCAAACTTTTCCCCCCTTTTCAGAAAGATGATGACCGTGTCATTTTTTTGAATAAAAAATATCAAGTTCTGAATGAATTTTCTTTTTTTCTCATTCATTTTCAAAATCAAGAATGTTGAAAAAATTCTTAAAGTTACTAAATCAGCAATTAATTCTCAAACCCAAATAAGACAAATACTAATTGGATCGATTTTTCAAAAATCAAAATTCTTCAAGTTTTGACCCTTTCACAATGGAATCAACACCAAGTCACTTTCAATAAAAAACAGAAATCCAATTTTTCATATCAAGACTACATCAATGATTGGTATAATGTTTTTTTATTTCATCCCTCAAGTCATTTGTGGTTCATTTTCTTTGACTACAATTGTCCAAAATCTTTTCCCAGATGGTTTCAGCAATGGTGGATCAATTTTGGTGATGCCGATGATATCTTTCCACTTTGTTAAAGAAGGATTTCAATTGTTTCAATCTAAAAGTGTCAATTTTACCCAACACAAAAATATGCTGTTTCAATTATGTAGGACGTTCAAAGTTGCTTGGATTTTCTGCTGGAATTTTCAAGTTTATCCCAATTCCAATAATTCCTTCTCCTTCAAAAGAATTGTCAGGAAGGTCAAATGGTGGGAAAATTTTTATTGAATCAAATCCTGTTCTAAGGCAGTCCAATCATGGATCAATCAACAAAAAGTTCATCAACGCAAAAATAAAGCAAGCTCAAGCATTTCCTCTCAAAGTGATTTTCTTACTTGAAAAAAGCAAGATCATGTCACAAATGGCAAAATGCTCCAATCCGAAAGAATTTACTATCATTGCTCAAAAAGCAGCTTCAATGGATTGGACTGAGTCAAACCAAGGATCCGTAGCTGCCTCTGATTCAGACTCAACCCCAGATTTCCAAGATGACAATGAAGACGGACTACTTCGGAGCAGATTTCTTCGAAGAAATGACAGACAACGTGACTCAAAAGTGAAAAATTATTATCCCTTTAATCAATACTTTGTTTTATGCAAAAAAAAAAAAAAAAAGTGGATAATGATTACCTTTTACAAAAGCTGCCTCAAAAGTGGCAAAAGCAAACAGTACGTGCCACAAAAGTAAAAAAACTTATGTACTCTAAGATTCTTCAAACGTTTTGAAATCCGTGACTACCTATAAGAAGAGATTCTCTTCTAGTGTTAAAGCAGAGTGAATTTAGTTAATTTTTCCTTTTATATCTTTCAGAATATTGTAAGTATGAATGTTTTTCCAAGTATACATTATTTCAATATTTTGCTACTTTCAATCATTGTAAATGTCTTTCAATTATGACAATGAATGCTCAATAAAAGAATTTTTTAATTTATTTATCAAGTTACTAATTTTCAACAATTAATTGCTATTTCTTCAAATTTACAATCTTCTCATTCTACATGGCATCTCAAGAAAATTATGGTACTCAATCAATTATATCAAGTTACCCCATTTTCGATTTCTCATCCTTATCCAAATCAAATAAATAAAGTACGATATCAACAAGATTCACATCAACCCTATGAACCTTTACTTCGGTTAGTGCATCCTCGAGCCAAATGCCAACCGTTATATCAAAACAACCCTCAATCCAAGTATCCACAATGTTGTACTGAATCAGGGTCATTGAGCAAGAAGCCCAATGGACTGCCCTCCTCTAAATGGCCCACAAGACTTGGGTTGAATATATATTGGGCTAACTTCTGTAGAAATGGGCTTTTATTTTCTCTTCAATCCCAGGCACAGGTCTATGAATTATTATTTTCATCATCATCCTAAAAGTTTGTTTGATCATCATGACTCAACATATTTATTTCATTTTAACAACAGTCGATATGTTCATTTTATTTATTTCTGGCTTTTTTGACTAAATAAACATGTATTCCTTTCAATTTCATCACAAGAAAAATCAAATTAATTTTCCTTTTGTTTCTTCCATTCTTTTGACATGTATTTCTTCACTTTAAATATTAACTTAATCTAACTCTTTGATGTAGACTTCCATTAATACTTGTTGGAACATAAACTATGGCTTTAGCAACAAAATTTTCATGGCTGGAGCCACTAAATCTAGTGCTATAAACCACTACCAACGAAAATATTACAACTGACAATCAGTTGTTATTTTTAGGGTAGCTGAAAGTTACTTATGAATAACTCATAGGTCATTATCGACGGAAATATAGTCGCAAATTACTTTCACCAATAGATAATCCGTTGGTAAAGTTGGCTACCAATTTACAGCATGCAATAACAACCAAGCATTACCTACTGAAAATTCGTAGGTGAATTATTTTTCCATCACAAATGACAAATCTGTCGATGATGGGCATATATAAAAAACATTCTAATTATTCATATATAAAAAAACACTAAACCCAACAAACAATGTACTAAAAAGCACTAGTAACATTCTAATTATGTTTAAAATGTGTCAAAACACACTAAACATAGATTGATAGAATAAGTTGTAACATCAAACTCACCTAATTGAGTTGTTACACTTGATGAAGATGGAGCCAGCCACTCAATATCAATTGTAGGACATGAAAATGGCAATTGTTGAGAGGCTGCAGTGGACGCCAGTGAGGACGAAGAAATCCAAAGGGGGCTTGAAGCGGCTGACTTGGAACGGACGGTCGAGCATTTGACATCGTAGTGGAAGTGAGGAAGGACGATTGAATCACCCCTGGCCCTATGCTGTAGTCCAAGGTTGCTCAAGTCCAGATCCAAAAAACAATGCAAATAATCAACAAAAAGAAGAAGATAAATTATAGATAAGTTCATCCCAAAACAAATTCTTAATCCAGCCTCAGCCCAATTTTTCTTAGCTCAATTGTCCAATATTAATGATTTCTTTCATGGACAAATTACACAAATATACTAAATTTTTGGAGTTTTTTGAAAAATCATTATAAATAAAGGTTTTTAATGTAAATACTCTTAAAACATAATAACAACTATATTGTTTACAGTTTTCAATTCCAAAATCAGACACAAATCACAATTACGTGGAATCGTTTTCTTCAAATCACCTTCAAAATCCGTAATTACTAGGTTGCGGTATAGAAATAATTAGTGTATTTGTGCAATTTGTCCAAATTTCGGAAATTTCAAGTAGATTCACATTCAAATCAACTTTGAAAAAGATTGCTACATTATGTTATAGATTTTAATCCTAACACATCCTTGTTCTTCAACTTTGAAAAAGATTGCTGCATTATGTTATAGATTTTAATCCTAACACATCCTTGTTCTTCACTTTTATTATGGATTTGTGATTTTTTATGTTTTTGTTTGTGTTAATATATATGAAATTTCAAGTTTTGATTAATGGAATTGAGTAAGGTCTTGTGAAAATGTGCGTGAATATGAATTACATATATGTATACAAGGTGTTTGTGAAAATGTAAATATGAATATAAATTGACGCTTTAGAATACTGAGATAAGTGACACATTCTGACATTTTTTACTGAGAAAATGACAGAACAATAGATACAAGTGACTGAACAACTTTGGACCACAAACTTCTCTATGTATTGATTGGTGATGAAGGATCTAGTATTAATATATGGGAGTATTAGTTTGTATTTACTAATAATATAGAATTGATATAACAAATGTTCAATTTTCTATGACTTGAATCTTGTTGGCTAGACAAATTAATTTGGCAATTTAAAAAAAAAATGTATATAATATTTATAGGAGTGATGAGTTATATGTCCAAGGTACACATTTTGGTGACAATGTAAACATGAATATGAATTGAGGCTTTGGAATACTGAGAAAAGTGACACGTTCTTGAGAAAGCAACAGAACAATGGATACAACTGACACAAAAACTTTAGATCACAAACTTCTATATGGGTTGCTTTTTACAAAAGTATGGTTGATTTAAGGGGAATTTTGATATATACCTAAATCTTTTATGTTGTTTTGAAATAGCCTCATTCTCTAAACTCATTGGAAGAAGAATGCCTATTTTTGAGGGTAAAATGTAAAAAATATATTTTTGTTAAAAATGACTATAACTTTGAGCGGCTGTGATTGTGTTTGTAAACATATTTGTAAGGTTTAGATTTGGTAACTTCCAAAGCAAGCTACATTGTTAGATCATCCCATTAACCAATAAATACAATGTTTTAACACAAAGTGAAAATCTGGACGCATATAGAAAAACACTTTGGTCTGGAAAATTGTTTAGTCCAAGATAAGTTTTGCTCTTAATAAGTTTCAATATATACGTGAATAGCACAATACGGTTCTTGCTTTGACTGTTCATATCTCCATCTCCAACTTTAAAATAAATTATAGTAGCTGTTCACAAAAAAAAAAAAAATCCAAGTAATTTAATTATATATAAGTTTCTACTATAATATCGCTTACACCTATTCCAGTTGAAATATTAATTATTTAATGCCAAATTTAAATCACTTATTCCCGTTGAAATATTAATTTTTTTAAGCCAAATTAAAATTTTGTGGTGTGCTAAAATTATGTCGATGTCCACTATAGTGAACAACCATTGTCGAAATCAACAATGGTTGTCAATTTAGTTCGATGTCGACAATGGTTGTCGATGTATATTGGCAACCATTGTATCTTTAAATAACAAACTGTGACTTTCTGAATTTATTAATTATTTATGTTATTGTTATGTATTTCAAATATGGCGGAAACACTTAGATTTGTTGTGACACATGGTAGAGATTTGTTAAAGTATGTAATGATTTACAATGGAATGGTAGTAGAACAAGTTTAATTGAAGTCAGCAGCAACATTAGTTATACAGAACTTATGACCAAAGTGAAGAATAAGTTAAACGGGGATATTTCTTTATTTGAAATTAAGTTGCAATTCAAAGTTCTATCAATATATATTCATCCACTTGTACGTCGTCAACCTGGTTGTCCCCCGACCCATCAACATGAAGTCCATGCCCGTTCTAAAAAGTGTAGCCGTTGTGGCAACAACTGTCGTAACTGTCAAACATGTACAAATCCGTTCCACTATATTGTTGACATTTTGTATAATATATTTCTCGTCATTGTTATAAAATATGGATTACTTATTTTGTTATATTTCATGTTCTTTCTCAATTTTCCAAGAAGTGACAATATTTCTAGAGTTCAAAATCACTGTCCAAGTATGAATAAAATGTCGACAATGGACATTGTGAACATCGACATATCAATGTCAATGTCGACATCGACAATGAATCTCAGTGTGGGTTACTTTTGTCGATGCCTGTGGACATCGAGTTGACAAACGTGCGTTGTGTACTTATGCTTTTTTGAAGATCAATATTGAATAATTTAGTTATAGAAATTGATAACTTAGTGCATGTTGTTTATTATCGAAGAAAATTACATGGCATTTACATATGAACTAAACTATACTATAGAAGCTGAACTAAAATAAGCCAAACTAAACTACACTATATATTTGATGAAGTGAAACTAACAATGACTTAAACTACAATATATAAGCCATTTTGATAATGTTAGTTTCAACCTTTCTACATGACAGCACATTATCCTTTTTCGACGCCAGATTCTCCACCTTCATCATCAAAAGACTCATCGTCATCATCAGATGACATAACAATGACGTCATAGTTCTGATTAGGTGACTGAGGTGGGGAGTTGTCTTCCTCTTCATCTGAGTAATCATCGAGAAGGTTGAACAAGATTGGTGTTAAGTCCCTGTTAGTGTTGTCGGTCTCATCGTCATCTATACAATAGGTGTGCTTCATGAGCTTTTTGGAGTATTAGTTGTAGAAGGACTTGTCTTACTTGGAGTATTATTTTGGGTAGACATTGAATAAACGAACATCTAAATATGGTAATACTACATCAACTCAGCCAATCTATAGTTCATGACATGAATAGTTATTAGTAGTTTTTACAGAATATTTGAGACTACACTTTTCAAAAGTATGATAGGCAATACTTGAAGACGTAAATTTGATTGTAAATGAGAATAACTGTGTTGTAGACATAAAGTTGATTGTAATTGAGAATAATTTTGTCGATGTAGATTTTATGTAGATATTCTGTAAGTGCAAATATGGAATATATAATACAGACAAGTATATGGAAAATATTATTCACACAATCACTAAGTTGAAATTACACAAAATCCCTATTCAGAAGCAGAAAGAGTTCCATCACTAAAATACAATGCACGAATAAATGAAAAAAATTACATTGGTATGGCAGCAAACCCTACTAGTACTACCTATTTGTCTTCACTTTGTTCATTGGGGAAGAAGAAGAATTCATTGTGAAAGAATCGACGACAAGCTTCATCCTAGACAACTTTATTCTGTCCTCCATAACAACATCAAAATAGATTCCAGCCAGGAAGCACTACACATATTTAATGATGTATATCCTACTGTCATTACTGCAAAAGAATAGAACGAAAACAAATTTAAACATTTGAGAATATTTGTAATTTGTAACAAGTAGTCGAATATGAAACTTATATTACCTAAGACGTCGAAGTTGAGGTATTTCAATTGATGGTTTTTTCCAGTATTGCTATGGTTCATTCTTGGCAAATTCAGGACGATCTTCAGATACCTTGAACCTCCAAATCATGTCCAGTATGGGATTGATGCATGGAACAGTGTGGGAGTACATGATGGCATCGCTATAGCAACCCTAGTTGTTGTTGAACACTATCATCTTCCAAGATCTCAAGTCAACGTGGTAAAAGACCCAAAATTTGTTTTCTATGTAGTGTGGCTACGATAAGTGGTCACAATCCTTCTATTTTTTTCCACATTTTTTTTGACTTGCACAAAAGGGATATCCTTTGAACCATAGGGTGGGGGTACGCCATGAATCTATTGGTCTTTATGATCTAGTAGTTTACCCCAAACAAAACCAAGAAATTCTCCAAAACTCGGGTCCAAAACTGCATATCGCTCAGAAAAAATATTTGGATATTGAATAACCCCCGAGTGTATTAAGAAAATAGCATTCTCAAGGTCCTGTCGACGTGATAAATAAAACAATATAAGAATTAAATCTCATTATCAACCAGAAGGATGTTTAATACTACATGAATAATATATCATAGAAAATCTTACCCGGGCTCCAATGAAAAATCATGTCTACTGTTAGCGATTTTTATGTTTATGTTTAATATTTCGCAAGTGTACGGATCGCACAAGTAATATAATGAATTTTGAGTCTAAGTATCGTATCCATATGGATTTAGATAGTTTAATTCAATTATAGTAACCTTAACTAAATCTATTTAACCTTTGAACTTTGATTGTTTAAGAACTAATTAAAATTTGAACTAAGAATAATTAAATAATTATAATTCAAATAATTCAAATATTAAATTTATTAAGAATTACTTTAACTTTGGGAAAGAAAAGTACTAGGATCCCGAATCCACTTATAGTTGTTAATTCCTCTATTTTGATTCTTGATTTTGACAAAGTACATCAGTTATGACGATCAATATCTCTAAATTGTTTAACAGTTTCTCTCGAAAAAAATCAAATATATTCGTATGTATGACCCGACTATATCTCTATGACCAATGCGAATACACAAGAACGCATAAAGTTTCTATGGATAATTAAAGATCACATAAAATATAGCGGTATATTTCTATCCCTTATCAAACTTTAAAATAATTAAAATAATGTCTATCATGTTTTCGATCTCTCGATAGTAAAACAAACCACAAGAATCATACAATTACTACATATATAATTGTAGATGAAAAGAAATTAAAATTAATTATTCAAACTATATTGATACAAATTGTCAAAAATCAAGTTTCTAAATAGAAGAATTTAAATTACAAACGTCATTGTAATCCTAACACAAAATAATCTAGCCTAGCTTACTAAGAAGAAGAAAATAAAAATAAAAAGAAAAAATAGATAATTCATCACCCAGAGAAGAAGAAAGCTCAAAATATAAAATTTTGAACTTGATCTTCGTTTAATTCTTGAAATGATGAATCTTGATCTTCGTTTCTTGATTCGTCTCTCATTTTTCTCTCAAAATTCGGCTCGTCATTATGAGTTAATAACTCATATTTATTGTTCCCTAATAGTGTCCAAAGGATCTCCAAAATATTACAAATTTGCGGTCCAAAAGGTTTCCTAACCAGGACGTAAAAAGGAAACAAAATTTCAACAGGGAGTTTACACTGGGTGATTGCCTAGTTATACAAGTTTGCATACTGCTTTTGTTTTCAGGTGTTGGGCGGTGGCCTAGCTTTAAGCTTGGGCGATGGCCCAGCTTAAGCATTTGCACCTTTAGTCCTCCAACTTTGTATTTTGATCCTTTTAATCCCCAAACCTTCCAATAGCATTCAAAATGGTCCTTCAAGCTTCAATTAAGTGCAATTTGATCCTTGTACTTTTGAAACATCTTCTAATTTATTGATTTTTCATCCATTATTCTCCAATTTCTTATAGACGGGTCCAAAAGTGAAATAGGAAGAATAACACACTAAATTAAGTAGAAAATTCATAAAATGACGGGATAAAGCTTAGTTTAAACCTTTGTTCGTCCTCGAACAAAAAATTAAAAAAAACTACAAATTTAAACTAAGTTAAGAGGATTACAGAAATTGAGTTAATGTTAAATTTTTTACCATATGCCTCATATTCGAATATAAAGCAACACTTTTAGAAATATATTAAACAACACAACAAATAAATTTTTACTTATTCGATGCTCGACCTTTTGTGATTGTGTAAATAGCCAAATATTGAACTTACACCTGTATTAGACCAAGACCAATATTGTGTTGTTGATATTTTTATAATCCCGAATCTTTTGAAGTCGTTTTTTCCTTACACCTCTTGTAAATTATCACATTTCTAATACTTTTCTCTCCAATTACGAGGTGTTCTAGCGAATTTGGTTCCCATTTATCAATACAATACTTTTTCAAATAAAGTGGTAAAAATTAGAAACTTGTATTCTTAGAACTAGGATGGTGAGAGATTTCTCGTCTAAAGTCTCTAAAGTTCTAACATAGCAATCCTTACTGAGCACTTATAACTCTTTTTATTTATTTAACTAATGTACACAGTCTTACATCTTGTGTGCAATACTTCTCTCCCATAAGCTTTCTATGTGACCCATGTAGCGAGCTTGAGGCTGATGACTCACAAGTCAGATAACCATAGGGCACTAGGTTTTAAAAAACCCTAATAGACCTAATTGCTCGAGTCCCACAGGCCATAAGAGAAGTGAATATGTAAAATTAATATTTTTTTTATAGTGACCCATGTTGCGAGATTTGGGCTGATGACTCCCAAGTCTGACGACCATAGGACACCAGGTTTTAAAATACCCTAACATGCTTAATTGTTCGAGTCAGACATCTTATTTTATTTTTATCAGCAGTGAATAATGCTCGATTTAGATTCCTTGACTACAACCTATTCAACCAAAGATAAGACCCAGAAAACCCAAACCATCACAATTCTATGAACACAAGTACTAACTTTTAACACCCTCAAACTGTTTTCAAACAGTTTGGTTACTAGTTTAAAGATTTGGGAACGAGATTTTTCACACCAATCCTAAGTCAACAATATCAACCCATACACTCAAGTCATGTTTCCAATAAGTGATAAGTCAATAGTGTCTACGAGTTTCATTAATCTAGTCTAACATGGATAAGTATTCAGGTAAAATCAAGAGTTAAAGTGTTGTCTAATATTCTAACTAAAAACGACTCAACTTCATGTTCAACAATAACTACACAAATAAACTATTTTTTTTTAAACAAAATATGAGAATTAAATGTATGTAGGTCTAACTTAACATGTTAAATATCAAATACATTCTAAAATGTGTACGATGAACTAGAAGAACTAAACTTTGCTAAAAAAAAAATCACTCAAGTGCAAAAAGTTGAAAATAAAGATGGTGTGCCTAAAATCGAAAACTAAAGCAATCCCTACTACATGCAATTGCAAATAATTATGATAAAAAAGTAGAAATGGATAAAAAAATGGGTTGCCTCCCATTAAGCGCTTGATTTATAGTCTAGAGCTGGACTTTTTTAGTTGATCATTTGCGTGTTTCAAGATGAATGGTAGACTTTTCGTTCGAGAATCCACCACTCCAATAAGTCTTTAAACTCTGCCCATTGACTTTAAAAGTGTCTTTGATCTCATGGTATATCAACAGCCCCATATAGATAGACCTTTGTGATTGTAAGGCCCCGATCATCTAGACCTCAACTTCATCGGCCGCCTTCAAATTAAAGTTCAACTTCTTGACTGCCGAATATGCTGAGTGCTCCAACTTAAATGGTAAATGGCATGCCTTCCTAGAAACTAACTGATAAGGAGACTTGCCTATAAGAGTTTTGAAAGCTGTTCGGTAGGCCCATATAGTGTCATCTGGTTTCTTTGACCAATCTTTTCTTTATGAACTAACCATTACCTCAAGAATCCGCTTCAACTCCCTGTTGTAGACTTCAACTTGTCCACTGGTTTGAGGATGATAGAGAGTAGCAATATGATGACAAACGCCATATTTAGCCAGTAATGACTCAAATTGATGATTACAAAATTGTTTACCCCCATCACTAATAATGGCTCAGGGTGTACCATAATGAGTGAAAATGTATTTTTTTTTAAAGAAATCTAGTACAACCTGCGCATCATTGGTAGGCAATGCAACTGCTTCAACCCATTTGGAGACGTAGTCAACAGCAACCAAAATGTATTGATTTGAGAACGAGGAGTGTAATGGCCCCATGAAATCAATACCCCATACATCAAAAAGTTCTACCTAGAGTATACTATTTAGAGGCATCTCATTCATTTTCGAGATATTTCTTGTGTACTAGCATCGATCACACTCTTTTACAAAAAATGTACACATCTTTGAAGAGTGAAGTTCAATAGTACCCGGATTGTATAATTTTGGCAGCTGTTTTAGATGCACCAAAGTGTCTAGCGTAGACTGAGGAGTGGCAATGCTCAAGTATCTGAGGAACTTCTTCTTGGGGAATACACCACCTAATTATTTGATATGGACCCCGTCTATAGAGAATGTGATCCTCCCAAAAATAGTACTTCAAGTCTGTGAAGAATTTCTTCTTTTGGTGACTTGAATAATCTGGCAGGATGATGGACATGGCTAAGAAATTCACTATGTCTGCATATCACAGTACTTTATCCAAGTTAAAAATTTGTTCATCTGGAAACACTTCATTAATATCCATGGACTCGGTCTGCTCTCACGGCTAAAGTCTGGATAGATGATCAGCTACTACATTGTCGCTTCTCTTCTTATCTCTTATCTCTAGATCAAATTCTTAGATAAGTAAAACTCATTTGATCAGCCTCAATTTTACATCTTTCTTTGCCAATAAATATTTCAAGGTAGCATGACCAGTGTAGACTATCACCTTTGATCCAACAAGATATGATCAGAATTTATCAAAGGCATAGTTCCTTCTCAGTAGTGGAATAGTTGTGATGTGCATCAGTCAAAGTCTTACTAGCATAGTGTATCACATGAATTTTTTTATCTTTTTCTTGTCCCAACACTACTCCTACTCCATAATCGCTTGCATCACACATTAATTCAAATGGTAGACTTCAATCTGGTGTAATTATCATAGGTGCTGAAATTAACTTCTCTTTTAGAGTGTTGAATGCCAATAAATACTCTTTAGATAAGACATAGGGCGCATCGTTGACTAGCAAAGTGCACAATGGTTTTGTGATTTTAGAGAAGTCTTTGATGAAGCGACGATAGATCTCGACATGCCCAAGAAAACTCTGAATACTCTTGACCGAAGTTGGTGGTGGTAATTTCTCAATAACCTGATTCTTTGCCTTATCTACTTCAATGCCCTTAGCTGAAATATGATGACCCAACACGATACTATCTTGAACCATGAGGTGACACTTTTCCCAGTTAAGTGCCAGATTTATGTCTTTAGTTAAGTGCCAGATTTGTGTCTTTACACCGCTGTAAAACCAGGTGTAAGTGCTCCAAGCACTCATCAAAAGATGAGCCAAACACTGAGAAATCGTCCATGAATATTTCAATAAATCTCTCCACCATATCAGAGAAGATGGCCATCATGCAATACTGAAAAGTAGCATGAGCATTGCACAGACCAAAAGGTATCCTACAGTATGCAAATATACCATAAGGACACGTGAATGTGGTTTTCTCTTGATCTTCAGTTGCTAGAGTATCCATTGAGAAAGTATAATGGGAGTATCCAGTCAATCTCTCCAACGTCGGATCAATAAATAGAAGGGAAAAGTGATCCTTTCTAGTAGCTGTGTTGAGTTTGAGGTAGTTAATGTAAACTCTCCATCATGTGATTGTTCTGGTTGGAATCGATTCATTCATTATTTTCATTCTGAAGCACTGTGATACCACATTCTTTGTCACTACCTGAACTAGGCTCACCCAAGCACTATCTGAGATGGGATAGATAATCTTTGCATTCATGATCTTCATGACCTTTTCTCTGACCACTTCTTTCATATTAGGATTCAGAGCCTCATCTAACTGTTAACACTTGGTTTAAAATATCCTCCATGAGAATTTTATGCATGCAGAGTGTAGAGATGATTCATTTGATGTCAGCAATAGACATTCAATAGTTGTCTTGTGTTCTCAGATCACTCGGAGTAATTTTTTCTCTTCAAGCTCACTAATAGAATTAGCAATTATCAAAGACAGGGTAGATGACTCTCCCAAGTAAGCATAACAGAGATGAGATGGCAACTGCTTGAGCTCTATTTTTGGAGGCTACTGAACAGAAGACAAAGGCTTTGTAGAACATGTGCCCAACTACTCAAAGCGTAGTCTGCATATATATGGAGGATTAGCTTCAAGATATCTTGCACACATCTCAATCTCACCAGAATTAGTGTGAGTTGATTGAGAATGCATAATACTGGCCTCCAATAGATCTGGTGGATTGTTTAGTTGAAAAGTGTCATGAACTGCATTGTCAACCACATCAATTTTGAAGCAATTATCTGACTCTGTTGGATATTTTATTGCCTTGAAGACAACAAATGTGATCTGCTCTATACTAAGCCTCAGAATCAGTTGGTCTTTTTGTACATCAATTAGAGCTCTACCGGTAGCTAAAAATGGTCGACCCAGAAGAAGTGGTACATCTCTGTCTTCCTCCATGTCAAGAATGATGAAATCAACTAGAAACATAAATTTGTCCACTTTTACCAAAAGATCATCAACAATTTCTCTTGGATGTTTGATAGACCAATCAGCTAGCTAGCTGTAGAGTTACCGTAGTTATATTTGCCTCTCCAAAACTAATTTTCTAAAAATAGAAAGTGGCATCAAGTTAATACTAGCACATAAATCACACAAAGCTTTTTCAAAACAAAAATCTCCAATGATGCAAGGTATTGTAAAACTCCCTGGATCTTTTAGTTTATGAGGTAGCTTATTTTGCAAAATAGCACTACATTCTTCTATCAACATCACCGTCTCATGTTCATCCATCTTGTGTTTATTTGAAAGAATGTCTTTTATAAACGTTACATAACTGGACATCTGAGCAAGTGCATCTGAAAAAGGGATATTGATATGTAGCTTATTGAAAATCTCCAGAAATTTTGTGAACTGCTTGTGTAACTTGTGCTTTTGTAGTCTCTAAAGAAATGGGATCGGAAGCTCATATAGTTTGATAGAATGGTTGACTTAACCTGTGGTGTACCTGAACTTTCTTTAATATCTACTGTCTACTTAGTTTGTTCCACGTACTCCTTATTAGTTGACAGTACCTTTTATTATTTGCAACTGGCCTCTTTACATGGATTTTTGGTAATTGAACCCACTTCTGGTAGTAATAGCTTTAACATGTTCTTTGTGATTCACCTCTGTATTGCTTGACAACGTACCTGGTACTCTGCCTAATATAGCAATTGTTATCTGACCCACTTGTGTCTCCAAATTCTTTATTGAAACGCCTTGATTTTGAAGAGTGATCTCTGTCTTGTTCATGTACTGTTCGGTTTTCTCGATGAATTTACCAAACATGTATTCTATTGATATTCTCTTTTCTGGCTGCTGAAATTGAAGGCCATGTGGTCTGATATTATTCCGATTATCCCTCCAACAGAAAGTTGGATGATTTCGCCAACCTGGATTAATGTGTTAGAGTATGGGTTATTTTGTTGGTGCTGACGATCTTGAATATACTCGACCGAATTGGACTGATGTGATAGAATATGACATTCTGATGTACTATGACTAACTCCACATTCTTCACATGTTAATTTCTTTATTTGCACTGTATTAGCTGAATGTGACATACTTTTAAATTTGTGTACCAATGATTCTATCTTTGCAGATAACGTCGTGAAAGTATCTATTTCATGTACTCATGTAGTTCTCTTGTGTATGACTCTATTTAATGCCCACATGGTGGTGGTGGTAGCCACTCTTTCAAACAGCTCTAAAGTTTCAACAACAGTTTTGGTAGACAAAGAGCCTTTAGATGAAGAGTCGATCATGCTTTTAAATGAATGAAGTAATCCAGTATTTTTCTTGCCAACGCCATGATGATGACACTTCCTTAGTATATTTTTGAATATGTTCTACGCCTCATCAAAAGATTATGTTTCCGACTGTTGAAATATGGATATGTCATGCTTCAACTTCGAAATCTTGACTAGTAGAAAGAATTTTGTGCAGAAATTTTGGGCTAGATCATTCCAGATGGTTGTGCTGTCAATTGGCTGTGAGTCTAGCCACTTAAGATCTCTGTCACGTAGAGTATGTAGAAATAAATGCAGATAGATGGCATCGTCTGAGACTCTTTGATATTTGAAATGTTGGCACATTTCAAAGAATCGCGAGACATGTGTATGTGGATTTTCTTTGGTCCTGCCATAGAACATTCTAAAGTAGATGAATTACATTGGTCTTCAACTGGAAGTTCGGTTGCCCAAAAGGTGGACAAACAATGCTAGATTGGCTCTGGATGAGCTGCGGATTCAAAAAGTCTCGAGCTAGCATATTGTATTCAGTATTATTCTGTCCTGCCTGAGTAATCTCGTTGTTATTCATTGTATCTTGCTGTTTTTGGTCTTTTTAATGTATTTTTCTTGCATCTCTTTGCCTACAATGAAAAGTGCGTTCGATCTCTGGATCAGATGGAATTGGAGACTCGTGTCTCACGCTTCGCATGCAAAGGCCTGAAAAGAAACAATTCAAACACTAAAATAAACTAAAAAAATAATAATAAAACAATAAAGTTTGAATTAATGATAAAATAATTGAAAAAGAACTAAAACTTAATCTCCGTCAATGGTACAATAAATTTGTTAGCGATTTTTATGTTTATGCTTAATATTTTGCAAATGTACAGATCGCATAAGTAATATAATGGATTTTGAGTCCAAATATCGTACTCAAATGGAGATCGCATAAGTAATATAATGGATTTTGAGTCCAAATATCGTACTCAAATGGATTTAGATAGTTTATTTCAATTTTAGTAACCTTAATTGAATCTATTTAACTTTTGAAATTTGATTGTTTAAGAACTAACTAAAATTTGAACTAAGAATAATTAAATAATTATAATTCAAATAATTAAAAGATTAAATTTAAGAATTACTTTAAGTTTGGGAAAGAAAAGTACTAGGATCCCAAATCCATTGATAGTTGTTAATTCCTCTATCTTGATTCTGACAAAGTACATCAGTTATGACGATCAATATTCCTAAATCGTTATAGTTTCTCGCAAATAAAATCAAACATATTCATATGTATGACCCAACTATATCTCTATGAATAATGAGAATACACAAGAATTCATTAAGTTTCTATGGATAATTAAATATCACATAAAGTATAGCAGTATATTTCTATTCTCTATCGGGCTTTAAGATAACTAAAATAATATCTAGCCTGTTTTCGATCTCTCAATAGTAAAACAAACCACAAGAATCATACAATTACTACGTATATAATTGTAGATGAAAAAAAAATCAAAATTAATTATTCAAAACTATATTGATGCAAATCGTCAAAAATCAAGTTTCTAAATAGAAGAATTTAAACTACAAGCTTCATCGTAATCCTAGCACAAAATAAATTAGCCTAGCATACTAAGAAAAAGAAAATAAAAAGAAAAAGAAAATAGATAATTCATTACCCAGAAAAGAAGAAAACTAAAAAGATAGAATCTTGAACTTGATCTTCGTTTAATTCTTGAAATGATGAATCTTGATCTTCTTTTCTTAATTGGTCTCTTGTTTTTCTCTCAAAATTCGGCTCGTCATTAAGAGTTAATAACTCATTTTTATAATTCTCTAATAGTGTCCAGAAGATCCCCAAAATATTATAAAATTCGTAGGTCAAAAGGTTTCCTAATTGGATTAGGACGTAAAGAAGAAACAAAATATTTGCGAGGAGATTTACACTGGGCGATTGCCCAGTGCATTGCTAGGGTGGTTGCCCAGCTTTAAGCTTGGGCGATCGCCCATCTTAGGCTTTTCAAATTTGCACATTTAGTCCTCTAACTTTGTATTTTGGTCATTTTAGTCCTCAAACCTTCCAATAGCATCCAAAATGGTCTTTCAAGCTTCAATTAATTAAGTGCAATTTGATCCTCGTACTTCCAAAACATCTTCCAATTTATTGTATTTTCATCCATTCTTCTCCAATTTCTTATAGACGGGTCCAAAAATGAAAAAGAAAGAATAATACACTAAATTAATTAGAAAATTTATATAATGATGGGATAAAAGAGGCCCAAAAAAGTGCACAAAATACACTTATCACCTACCGATAAGTAAGGCTAATCCTAGTTTATACTTGTCTCCCTGATGATCGCACTTTCAAAATTATTGAACGAGATTCATCTATAATCGTGTAGCCACTTCTTCCGAAGTTTGTGCCTTGACAATACTTTGTACACATTCAAACTCCTCATATTGTCGTGGCAAAGCAAACTCGTCATTAAACAATATTCTTGCATTCCAAACCTAGCTAGTTGTTTGTTAACTTTAAACCATACCTCATGTACTATATTGGAATGTACTATGTAGAAAATGAATTGATGAACTAATTTTTCACTAAATTGAACTTGTCTGTTTTGTAATTGTTCAAAATGTGCAAAACAGCTCTCCATAAAATTAGCTTTTTGCTGCTCATCAAAATTTTGCATAATCACATCAATATACCTTGTGTTGCTGAGCTGCGTGATTTGTCCATCAAATCTAACATTCTCCGCTACAACATCAAATCAACGAATTAGTTAAAATTGTCCATCATAATGGAAATGATTGTGAATTATCAGCCTAATTTTACATCATCATTTTTAACAGTATGAATTGTTTCATATATGTAAAATTGTAGCAACAACTATGTAAAAAGGGTCATAAAATAGACACTATTACTAGACAAAAAAAACTAGTTTTATATATGTCAAATTATAGCAACAACTATGTAGTACAAATAGTCATAAAATAATGAACAAAAAATTGGACAGTTTCTGCCCAACATTGGGCACAAAATGGGGGCAACAATTTTCTGTCGACATAAATCTTCACCATTTATGTCGATGAACATCGACATAAATGGTTTTCTTCTCAAATGGTGTCATTTTTTTCCTGCTTTTTTTTCCTTTTTTTGATCTTCTTTTGCCACCTTTATTCGTTTTTATTTCGCCATAAATATATATTCAACAACATACAAAATATATAAATGTAATGGAGAATAAAATAAATATTGTAACTTACTTTACAAATACGTCTACTTCCTCAAACAAATATGAGATCTTGAGATTATGCGCACAAAAATACTTTGCAAGTGGAGAGAGGCGGCAATGGTAAAGATTCAAAGAGTGTAAAAGGTGGTGGGAAGCGGCAATGGTATTTTGTGGGAGAGAGAGAGATGTAGTTTAGAGAGAGAGTGTGTGTGAAGTAAAGGAGATAATTGAATTTTTAAGAGAGAGAAAGATTGAGTGGGAAAAGAGAATTTAGGGGTATTTTTGTCCATATTTTTAAAATTTCGTCAATTGGTCAAATGTTATTAAAAGTGAGCATATTTCAAAATACATGCTTTGATTTGGGTAGTTTGTCCGATTTCCCACTTGATTTAATTGTTGGATTTCAAATTTTATTTTAAACAATGGATAGTGCAAGTTTCATGTTTCTAGATCAACTTACTTGTTCTCTTTTCTTTGCACACTTTATTTTACATTTCCATCAGATTTTTAATTATTGCCTTTTTGTGTGTGTGTGTGTGTGTGTTGTAAATTGATATTTGTTGTGCATTATTGAAGATGAATGTATCATTTTCTTTTTCTTGAATATGAATTAAGGTATTGGATAAAAAAGTGACATACTCTGTCATTTTTTAAGTAAAAGATCATACATAATATAATGGGTAATTTGCAGCCGCCGTCCTCAACCTTTGAAATTTTAGCACTTTTATCCTCATTCTTCATTTTTTTGCACCCATATCCCCAACCTTTCTTAATTTGGTGGCTAAAGTCCCTGTTGACGGATTTACCCTTTGGTAATTTGCAGCCTCCATCCCCAACCTTTGGAATTTTGACACTTTTATCCCCATTCTTCATTTTTTTGCACCAATATCCTCAACATTTCTTAATTTGGTTGTTGAAGTCCCTGTTGACGGATTTACCTTTTAATATATTATCAATTTATTAGTTTCTTTTAATTTTTCATATAAAATAAAAGTATTCGGACTCATTTTTATTTGCAAATGTTAGAAATCTAATTGAAAATTTCTCTGATTAAAATAAGGACATTTGTCTTTTTCATCAAATAAATACCAATTGCACACCAAAACACATCAGTTAGAGACTTCTGTATCAAAAAATAAAGGTTAGGGACCATTTGCACAAATTTCCTGTTATTTATTTATTTTTTTCATTTAATTAATAACATGGGTAGAACGAAAAGTTGATTTTTTAACATTGAATTTTCCCATTCTTATACATAGCTAAACTAAGCAGGATAATGATAAACTTGTTATCCTGATAACTATTATTCAGATAAATAGTTTTATTTACAAGCCAAACAGATCCTTAACATAATTATTAGATTTTATTCATTTTTGTTAAAAGTGAGAATCAAAATATAGTTGTCTAAATAAAACTATTTATTTGAATAATAGTGATAAAACTATTTATCTATTTAAGTAATAATATTTAATAAATAATTTTCTCATTATTAAAAATTAATAGTTTTATCACTAATAAATTGTATATGAAACATTAAAAGAAACGGAAAATTTGTGCAAATGGTCTCTAACCTTTATTTTTTTGATACATAAGTCTCTAACTAGTGTGTTTTAGTGCGCAACTGGTAATTATTTGATAAAAAAGACAAATATGTCCTTATTTTGATTAGAGAAATTTTCAATTGAATTTCTTACATTTGCAAGTACAAATAAGTCTGAATACTTTTATTTATTTTATATGAAAAATTAAAAGAAACTAATAAATTGATAATATATTAGAAGGAAAATTCGTCAACAGGGACTTCAGCCACCAAATTAAGAAATGTTGGGGATATGGATGCAAATAAATTGAAGAATGAGGATATAAGTGCCAAAATTCCAAAGGTTGGGGATGTAGGCTGCAAATTACCAAAGGGTAAATCCGTCAACAGGGACTTTAGCCACCAAATTAAGAAAGGTTGGGGATATGGTGCAAACAAATGAAGAATGAGGATAAAAGTGCCAAAATTTCAAAGGTTGGGGATGGCGGATGCAAATTACCCTAATATAATTTGAGTTTTTTTAATAAAATATTTTTCTTAAGGATATAATGAGCTTATAAAAATATTGAAATTGATATTTCGATAATACTCCCTACTCTTTTTTGTGTTGGTCTGAATTAAGTTTGTGCATTTGAAAAAGTGATGGTATGTCACTTTTGAATAAAAATGTCGGTGTCATGTTTTCATACCGACTTACTTTTCTATTTTCCTTGCACACTTTATTTTACATTGCAATTAGATTTTTAATTATTGTCTTCTTCTTTTTTGTGTTCTAAATTGATATTTGTTGTGCATTATTGATGACGATCAAATATTAATATATGATGTCACTTTTTAAATAAAAGGTCACACACAATGTAATTTGAGTTTTTTATTGGAACATTTTTCTTAATGATATAATGATCTTATAAAAACCTTTTAATTGATATTACGATATTACTCCCTACTCTTTTTGTGTTGAATCTAAATTAAGCTTGTGCATTTGAAAAAGTGACATGGTGTGTCACTTTTTAATGAAAAAGTCACTTTTATATTTCTAGATCAACTTGTTCTATTTCCTTTGCACATTTTATTTTATATTTCAATCATATTTTTAATTATTGACTTTTTTGTGTGTTCTAAATTGATATTTATTATGTGTTATTAAATGACATGCATTATTGAGAATGATTAAACGTTAATGTATCATTTTCTTTGTCCTTAATATGAATTTAAGGTAATGAATAAGAAGGTGACATGTTGAATCACTTCTCAAGTAAAAAGTCACACACAACGTAATTTGAGTTTGTTTAATAGAACATTTTTTTCTTAAGTATATAATAAGCTTATAAAACATTTTCAATTGATATTTCGATATTAATCCCTACTCTTTTTGTATTGGGTGTGAATTAAATTTGTGCATTTGAAAAGTGACATGTTGTGACACTTTTTAATTAAAAGGTCACACATTGTCTATATGGATATTTCAATTTGATAATAATGCATATATGTCTGTGCTTTTTTTTTTCAGATATGGAGAAAATCAATGTCTTCACCCATTATGGGGGATTAATATTTGTTTTAATATCAGGAGAAAAGTAGAAAGATTCAAGATTCACACAAGGTGTTTGTGAAAATATACCAGCCAATTATTTTCTAGAATACGAATTAAAGAAGACATTAGGAAGTGATATGTTGTGAAACTTTTTAATTAAAAGGTCACGTATTGTATAATTTGAATTTTTTTAATGGATTTAAGCTTGCAATGAGATTATAAAACATTTTAACAGATATTTAGATCTACAATTATAAGCTCATTGGGTTGTGTTCGGTTTGGGAGTTTATATGAGCTTATGACAGTTATGAGACTAAATCTTATTTGGTTTTTGGTACCTATTTATTTTTATACGAACATTCTTGATTTTCTCCTTATTAACTTTCACTTTACTCATTTATTTAAAAATGTCTCATGTTATGTACTTAGAATTTTGCTCTATTGTATAAACTTGTATTCAAAGTGTCCAACTTTGGGTTAATGGTTGTGAGTTAGGTTACGCAACCACAGTGGTCACAATTTTAGGCATTACGGTTTTTGTGTGAAAATCAATCAGAGAAAACGATCACAATGTGTAAGTGAAAATGAACGAGCCAAATTTTTAGTTTGCGAAACGTGCATCCCAGAGAAAATGATAAGAGCTAGAAAGTGACACGATGTGTTACTTTTCAATTAAAAGATCACCGACTGTGTAATTTGACTTTTATTTTTTTTAACATAACATCTTTAGCTAATTTTACAATGTGCTTATAAAAATATCTTAAACTAATATTCAGTTGAACATTAATTTTTTGTTGTATTAGATAAAAATTGAAGTTGTGCATTAAAAAGTGACATGATTTGTCATTTTTTAATTATAAAAGTCACATACTCTAATTTGGAATTTTATAATAGAATATATTTGCCTAGCTGAATATAAGAACTTCATAAACTAATATTTAGTTGTTATTTTTATTTTTTGTTGTGTTAGATGTGAAATAAGATTTTATATTAGAAAGTGACATGATATGTCACTTTTTAATTAAAAAATCACGTCTTGTGTAAATTGGTCATTTTTTAACATTACATTTATTTTGTTTGTCCCCATCATTGAGCTTGATTGACTCGACTCTTTTCCCTAAACTCGGCCTTTCAATACATTTGTTTTTCGTATATATCATCGCTTGAATAAAGATATCCGATTAGTCTCACTTTTCCAAGTTTTACATTATTGATCATTGACTAAGTTTACAATATAATTACAAGAACTTTTTAAATTAAAGAAAATGCCCCATTCTGCCATTCTGCTTTTCAGACGTCAATTGCAATTGAAAATTTATAGACAACCCATTCGTCAATTCGTGGGTATTTAGTTAAAGACTACATTAGAGTTGCTTTAACTTTAACTGTTGTCGATTTTAATCTCCGTAAGTGGACAAATCATTAATAAGTAATATAATGATAAGTAGAAAGTCAAACGTTCCTACGTATTTTACTTTAATTAATACTATCTCTAGTTCAAAATAACATAATCTATTATACGGAGTTTTATGTAATTATCTCTAATTATCTAATAAACTATACACTTAAAATACGCAAAACAAGTTGTTGAACTTAATCAAATCATGAAAGGCACTAGGACTCTAAATCCACGGTTATTAACCTACTTTAATCTTCAATTACTTGGTTCCAAATTCTCTCGTTTTATGTTGACTATTAGTATTCCTTAAATGTTATTTTGCTCTCTCGATACAAATTAAATAAATTCTCATCTATGACCCAACTATATCTCTATGATGGATGCAAATAGATAAAGAACGCAACACAAAGCTAGAATACAACCAAAGAATGCACTTAGCATATAAGTATATTTCTATCTCCTATAAAACATAGTGCTGTTTGTTATTTGAGATGGACACATGTGGCACCTCTCGGCATCAACACAAATCCCAATAACTATTCTAAAATTGGCCAAATTATAGGATAACAATTAATTCAATAACAAGCTATCAACAAAAATAAGAATCTAATTATGAATCTAATTCAACAAAAATAATCAATTGCCTCTCTCGATGGTCAATCGATTCTAAACTTATATATGAATCTAATTATCTCTAATTAAATTTCGAATATATAAATATACATTAATTCACAAACATCATCTTATAACAATTTCATAGAGCATAATGACATAGACCATCAATTATAAGACCTTGTGTTGTTACTACCATGTGCTAATTTATACCAAATCTCTTAAAAGCAATATAAATCACAAACACTTTTTAATGGTGATCAAATATCAAAATGGAATTAATGAATAATAAACAATTAACTCAAAAGCAAAAATAAAAACAAGCAATTTATTGGATTAAAGATTCAACAAGGTTTCATCAAAATCTTCATCACAAAAGTTTAGCCTATCATGTTTTGATTGCAAATATACAAGATAAAAAATGAATATATAAATCAAATAATTTAGAATAAAAGATGGAGACAATCAATCTCTTCAATGATCTTGGATGTCACCATCTTTTGAAGACCGTCTTCTTCTTCAAAATCATCCAAAGTTCCAATGATTTTTTGTAATTTTTCTTCCAATAATTTAATATTATTTATATGGAATTCATCCAAGAATTTCTAAAATTGTGTAAAGAATTGTCTATAATTCTCTCTTGTATCCCTCCTTTTCTCTAATAATGTGTATTTATGAAGCCATGAATAACCTTAAATTTGTGTCTCAATCCGCGTCCAAAAAGTAGTCCAAAACAAGCCAAAACAAATAAAAAAAAGAAAAACAATTTGATGGGTTGGAATCCTTGGAATGCCTATGCGATTGCATGGCCAATGGCCCACAATCGAATGGCAAGAGAAATTAGGCCTATTCTCATAATTTTAATGGCCCGCGATTGCAATGGATCGCATGGGCCTAATTCATTCCTACTTTGTATTTTAGTCATCATTTATTTGAACAGTAAGCTCTTAATTTTTATGTCAGTGTTAATTTAGCCCTCTTATTTTAACTTTTATTTCAATTATGTCCTCATATATTTGCATCCCAGGTCCTTAAGCATTTGTACGTTTGCAAGTTGGTCCCCATAATTCTACTTTTATTTCAATTTAGTCGATTTGTTTTGCCAATTTTGCTCCAAACACCACCAAACTGGGGTTTTGACCTATAATAACAAAATCAACACATAATTAAGTACAATTACACTCAAAAGCACTTACAATTGTCCACTTTTGATGCATAGATAAGAGTAAAATGACAGTTATCACACCCCTAAACTTGATTTCTTGTTCGTCCTCGAACAAGACTAATTAATCACAAATACACAAACACCAAACAAAACGAAACCAAACATAGATAAAATAACAAACACTCCACATGTTATATAGTTTTTCATTTTGCCTCAATTTTTTTGTAGTGCTCATAAATCAAGAATAGTTTTCAAACAATGTTACTTCACAAAATTTTAACTTATTCCATGCTGGATATGTGTGTGTGTGTGTACGCATAGTCAATCCAAATCATTATAATGCGCTAAGTTGGTGATAACCCAACCCTCAATGGTCAAATTTTCATTACTCTCCCATGAGATGCACTCATCCAAACATGATATTTTTTCTCTAACCCAGAGTATTAATTCTATGGTTGGGCTCAATTCACTTATTACTTTTTCGCTCAAGTTTGGTTGTCTTTATCCAATGATAGCAACTACCTAGGTTTGTGATGATTCTCCAATTATTGAGTATTTAGACCGACAAGCTTCCACTAGGCAAGTCAAAGCTACTAATTATTTAAATCTTCAAATTGTAAACATAAAGACTCAACCTTGCTAGTTTTACATATTTTCCCCATGGACTTACTTTTTTTTTTCATCATCTTATATGTAAAACATCACATCCGTAAGCTTTCTAGATGACCCTTGTAGTGAGCTTTAGGCTAATGGCTCCCAAATTTTACATACCTTAGAGCACCAAATTCTGAGAACCCCTATAGCCTATATCACTCAAGTAAAAAATGGGCAAACATGGGCTTTTAGCCCCTTGTAGCATGCCGCAGTTAGCTTGGCATCGGTCCAGTCGTAGAAAACAATAGATGAATACAGTTGAGGCACCAAAATGTGTCTCTTCGGCCGCCCAAAAGTTTTGTCCCTCATTTTTGGGTGTGTTTACACTATAAAATCAAGATAAATTTGATGTAAATAAGTGCCAGAAATCATCTCCAAACAATATCAAAGTGTTTTAACATCAATCTCATATCATAGATTCTCATATTTCTGAAACATTCAAAGTTCATTTTTTTTTTTTTTTTGGATTTCATTAATACTAGTGCAATTTGTTTTAAGGCTTGAAATTCGCTAAAAAACTAATTGAGTGAAGACCCTATAACATCTCATTCTTTAATAAATGGTTCAAATATTACTTTTAGGATAACATTCTACGCGCTTCAAGTCTCATTCTTGTTAATTTATTTTGTTCTTCAAAATTCAAGTTGCAGCAGATTTTTGATGTTTGTGTTTCATTCTGCATCTTGAAGTAAGTTATTCAACAACAACACCTGACTTTTCAAAGCCCTTCGTCTTGGAGACTTTGATGCAGCAAGCAAGCCTCTAGAGAACTCTCTTGGTTTTCTTCTTGATGGCTTAGTTGATAGCAAAAAGAAAATTTGCCATGTCAATCAAAGAAATATCTGGAGAAAGCACTCTCATGCCCCGCTTCTTTTTCTTCTTATATTTTTTAAATATGATTAAATCTAAAAAGAACAACATGTACGAATCTATCCCAAAATTCCACACTTGATTTTAATGGTTTTTTCAAATAATTCTATACATATGCTGTAATAAGATGAGAAACCTTGCACTAGGGATAATTATCCACAAACAGAAACAAGTAACACAGAAAGAAGGAAACAAAAATGTAAATAACACGTATAGTGTAATGCAAATCAGCTTGCTACCAACTTACCAAGTGAAGAACCATATATATACTTGTTTCTTCTAATGGATTATGTGTGTCTCTCTGTATTAATAAATAAATCAGATTGTACTGATAAATAGAATAATTAATTAGTTAAAATATTAAACTACTATTACTAATTAAAAGTGATAATGATCATGTACAAAAGAGACAATAATAATAGAAAACATCTCAAACTAGGCACGAGGTGCCTGTATTAGACCATAAAATGTCTTCTAAAGTTTGCAAATGTCTCTATATATAGTTCTGGGAAATCCCATGAGGAGGTACCATATAGACGTCATTTTGAAGATTTTATTCAAAAAGGCATTCTTAACATCCATCTAAGAGGTATTCTAGTGATGAATAGAGACAGCTGCAATAAGTGTACAAATAGGAGCAAATGTTTCCTTATAATACATATCATAATACTGAATGAATTACTTAGCAACTAATCTGACTTTGTAGTGCTTAACTGAGCAATTAGTTTTGATTTTAGTCTTATTGATCTAACGAGAACCAATAGCATTTTTACTAGGTGGTAATGGAACCATATACCAAATATCAGTCTTATGAAAAGTAGAGAGTTCCTCAACCATAAGTTGCAGTCCAAGAGGATCAAGAACTATCACTTTATAGGAAGATGGCTCAAAATATTCATGAATAGTGGTTAAGAAACAATTAAAGAAATCTGAATAACGAATAACGAAAATTTGGTAACTTAGTGGACTTATGAGAAGGCTAAGGATATTGAGGATGAAGAAATCTACAACCATATGAGGCTTAGGAGGCCATTGAAAGAAAGGGAACATTAGAGGTATTATGAGCCGGTGCATTTGTACCTGTAGTCTATGGAGTATCGGTAATATCTGAGGTATGGAAAATAGACTATTTGTATCATCAGAGAATTGGTCAATCCAAATAAGTTCAGACGTAGTCATGCTATGAGAATTATGAGGAATAGAAAAGAACGAAATATGCTCAATGTTGAGATTGATAACATTAACAAAATATTACAATCTCGTTTGAATGCGAAAAATAATAGAAAAAGCTCTCCTTTTTGCTCATTTGTTTTTGGTTGAAGTTGTAGGCTCAGATCTTTTGCCACAATGAACACTGCACTACAACCCAAGGGAACGGCAATAGGATTTGTTCACTAACCAAACAGAGATGACCAAGACTTTTAAACACTTAGTCCAACCTCACTATGAGAAAAGAATGAAAGACTACTCTCTTGTTTACTCCACTCTTGTTCTGACCTAGATGAAAGACAAATATGATATATATATATATATATATATATATATATATATATATATATATATATGAAACCCTAGTAAGATCTCATCTATCTATTATATCTAACGGTCTAAAAAAAATAAATCATCTTGCCCAATGGACTAGTGCCAAGTGGATTTAGTGACCCATATTCTAACAAACTTCACCTTGGTTCACAAATCTACTACCAAGTTTCTTGGCTACATGTGCTATCCTTTTGTGGTCTTATTTCATCATCATCGCCCACTCCAGCCTAGTACCTACTTCACCAATCCCCCACTGCAGCAAGTACCTGTCACATAAGTTAACCCGTATCAATATTCAACATTGATATGCACTTATTAAACTTACCAGCAGCAAGTACTTTGGTTCCAACATCTGCAGGGTTATCATCAGTTCCAATTTTAAGCAATTTAAATTCACCAGAAGCTAAATTTTCCCTAATGAAATGGTATTTCACCTCAATATGCTTAGATCTTTCATGATACATAGGATTTTTACATAGCATTTAAGTACTTTGACTATCAGTAAAGATCATGGCATTTTCATTCAAGAAGTTCAATTCACATAAAAAGCCATTCAGCCATATGCATTCTTTAAAGGCTTCAGTTAGTGCAACATATTCAGTTCAGTGCTGGAGATTGTAACTAAAGGTTGCAACTTTGATTTCCAAGTGATACAATTATCACCTAACGTGAAGAAGTAAGAAGTGGTAGATTTCTTCTGATCTTTATCCACTACAAATTTAGAATCTACATAACCCTTAAGCTCAAGATTATCACTCCTCTTTTTTAACACTAACCCCTTTTTAACTGTCCGAGCTAGGTATCTCAACAGCCATTTAAGAGTAATCCAATGATGTTTACCTGGGTTAGACATAAACCTACTCAAGAAACTAATTGCATAAGCTAGGTCAAGTCTGGTGGTAATTATAGAATACATTACAGAACCAATGGTATTAGCATAGGAGACATTACTCATTTTCTGTTTTTCTTCTTTAGTTTTAGGGTATTGAGAAAATGATAAAATCATGTGTGCAAGCTAATGGTACATTGACAGACTTAGCAAATTTCATACCAAATTTGGTTATTACTTTTTCCAAGTAAGACTCTTGATTAATAGTCAACCTATTTTTAGCCCTATTCCTTTTAATAACCATACCAAGAATTTTTCTTGCACATCCTAAGTCTTTTATGTCAAATTTAAATTTCAAAAGATTTTTTTTCATTTTTATGATATCAGCTTTACTACTACTAGCAAGCAACATGTCATCAACATATAACAACAAATAAACCTCACAGTCTATCTTAGTGTTATTATAATATAAGCATTTTGAAACCAATTTTAAGCACATAAGCATCAAAACGTTTATACCATTGCCTAGGACTCTGCTTAAGACCATACAAGGATTTGTTAAGAAAGCACACAAGCTCAGACTTTCCTTTCACTTCAAAGCCTTGAAGTTGAGACATGTAAATGACCTCATCTAACTCTCCATGAAGAAAAGCAGTCTTAACATCTAGTTGCTCTAATTTCCAATTGAATTGGACAATTAAGGCCAAGACTAACATGATAGTCTTATACTTAATCACCGGGGAAAAAACCTAATTATAATCAATCCCCTCTCTCTGAGTAAATCATTTGGCTACCAACCAGGCTTTGTATCTTAAAGGGTCATTAGGTTCTACTCATTCCTTCAACTTGTAGATCCATTTACAATGGACTACCTTTTGATTCTTTGGTCTCTCGACTAACTTCCAAGTATCATTTTTGCCTACGGAATGGATCTCCTCTCTCATAGCCTTCTTCCAATTTTTAGAATTTATACAGTTAACAGCTTGTTCATAAGAAAAAGGTTCAACTGACTCTAAGGCTTCACCTGAAACTAGGACAAACTCCATCAAATTTGAAGAAGTGTACTTCAAATTTGGTCTTACTTGTCTTCTCTCCCTATCTCTAACTAATTGATAATCTCTCAAATTAGTATCTTCAAGTTTTTCTTGGTTAGGGATCACAATTTCAGGGATTTCTAGTTCAGGTTGTTCTAAGACGTCTTCTTGTTCAGTCTCAACTTGAGGATCAATTTGTTCAGGTTCTCTAACCTCTTGATTAACATCTAATCTCTTCACCTCAATCTGAGTCTTCTTTCCAGTATAAGATTCCACTTCCTCACTTTGTTTAACCTGATTGTCTGGAGTTTTTAGGCAAGGCATATCAAGCTCATTAAACTTCACATCTCTACTTTTAGTTATCTTAATACCCTTAACACCTAAAACCCACAATCTATACCCCTTGACACCCTTTGGGTATCCTAACATGACACACTTAGTAGCCCTAGGGTCTAACATACCCTTAACCTGATGTGTATAAGCAGCACACCCAAACACTCTAATGTGTGACAAATCAGGAGATTTTCCAAACCACAAC
Source organism: Forsythia viridissima (assembly GCA_030279155.1). Lineage (NCBI taxonomy): Eukaryota > Viridiplantae > Streptophyta > Magnoliopsida > Lamiales > Oleaceae > Forsythia > Forsythia viridissima. The sequence goes on along the minus strand of CM059035.1, from coordinate 19,578,005 downwards.
TCTTGGGGCATTTTAAAGTTAACAGAACTAGAAGGAGACCTATTTATCAAATAAGCTGCAGTACATAAGGCTTCAGCCCAAAAACCTTTAGCCAACCCTGAACTAATCAACATACATCTGACTTTATTCATTAAAGTCCGATTCATCCTCTCAGGTACCCCATTTTGTTGGAAGTATTTCTCACATCATATGCCTCGTGATACCTCTCTTTTGCAAAAGTCATTAAATTCAAAGTTGCAAAACTCTAAACCATTATCTGTCCTAAGAGTTTTTACACATTTTCCCATTTGATTTTTAACTAAGGTATGCTAGGACTTAAACTTGCGAAAAGTTTTAGATTTTGACTTAAGTGGGAAAACCCAAACCTTCCTAGAATAGTCATCAACAATAGATAGGAAAAACTTGTTCCCACCATGTGTAGGGTATTTTTCTGGACCCATAAATCTGCATGAATGTAATTTAATGGTCTCTTAGTGATGTGATGACCTATCTCAAAGCTGACTCTGTGTGACTTTCCTAAAACACATGTCTCACAAAAGCTCAAAGGTGCAACAGTGTCTTTACCTAGTAAATTCTGGTCACTAAGATATTTTAGCCCCTTGTTCCCAATGTATCCCATCCTCCTAGGCCATAGATCTGATCTATCAGTATTGATTGAAACCAATCCTGAATCTTTGGCATGTAAAGCCTCACCTTGAAGGTAATACAACCCATGCCTCTTGGGACCTTTCATAACTACTAGAGAACCTTCAAGAATCTTTAAAGTACCAAAATCAGATTTGAACATTCAGCCCTCATCTTCAAGAACTCCTAAGGAAACTAGATTTCTCTTAAAGTTTGGGACAAACCTAACACTAAGAAGGGGTCGGACAATGCCATCATGCATCATAATAGCAATGTCACCTATTCCTTCAACTGTTTGTGAATTGTTATCTCCCATGTATACTTTCCTAGGTTCAATTTCTCTACAGTTATAAAACCAAGATCTCAAGGGACACAAATGAAAGGTGGCACCTGAGTCTAATATCCACTCATGGTCAATCTCACCAGCAGACACAGTCATAACATGTAAACCATCTAGGGCATCCAAACAGCAACAACATTTTGATCTTCATTCTGTTGTTGCTTTGATTTTCTCTTAAGCTCATACCAATCTTTCTTGAAATGTCTTAACTTCCCACAATGGTAATATTTCTTATTACCTTTATCCCTAGACTTAGACCTATCCTTAGATTTTTCTCTGCCATTCTTTCCCTGGTAATTGTTCTCCCTCATTTCATTTCTCCATCTAATGAACAAACTCTCCTCTCTAGTATTTCCTCTAGACACTTTTTTGACTTCTAAATCCATTGATCTCAAAGCATCTATCACAATAGCTTGAGTCAAAACATCTCTAGCATACTTAATCGCATTCCTAACATCTCTATAAGAATCAGGAAAAGAATTCAAAAGTATAACAACTAAATCCTCATCATCAAATTTCTTATAATTGTGGGCCAAGCTTTTGACAATCTTGCTAAAATCACTCAGATTGGATTCAAGATCCTTCCCCGAGTCCATTTTAAAACTGAAAAGTTTTTCTAGCAAATAAATCCTATTTGGCAAAATTTTTGTCAAAAATAACTTGTCAAGAGCTTCCCACAATTCTCTAACAGTCTTAGCATCATCAACTTGTCTAACAATATTATCAGATAAGTGTAATATTATAGAACTATATGCAATTTCATTCATCTCCTCAATTTGATCAGGTTTAGCTTTTAATGAATCAGAAAAAATTTCTGGATCATCAAGGGCTTTAGAAACCATTTGTTGAACCAGAATAGCTCTCATTTTTTGTTTCCAAATTGAATAATCACGATTTCCATCAAATTGTGATAATTCAACCCTTGAACCCATGGATGAAAAATCATCCATGAATGAGAATGATTCTGAAAAAGTTTATAAAAACTTTACTCACGCAAATGCAAACGCAGAACCAAACCTTTTTTCAAATTAGTAACTAAGATGACATGCAAACATAGTTTATCAACACACAAGATAATAAAGTCACAAATTATACTAAGGAGTTGAAGGCTCTAGCCACCTAGTTTGTTTATACCTCAAATAAAATTAACAAAATGTAAAATTAAATAAGAGGGTTCAAGAAAATGCAAACTCAGCAGACAAATCTGCTGTCCGTATTTATGGGAGAGATGAAACGAATTTCCAAGTTCCAAGGCACCGCTACCTGTCTTAGAACAACCAATAAAGATGCAACGTTTCTCTACCGACAAAGTAATACAACCAAAAGGTCAGAAATAAGCCAGTAAGTAATCTGCTTCAGAAATCAGTTGCTAAAAAATGCTGGACGCGCGCTCACGGGCCACCTAAAGTCACTGCACGCACCTCCGTCAGAGTACATGGGCAACCACTGAACCACCAGATTGTTCGTCACTGCCTGGAGAGTTGTCTGCCGCAAACCACGCTCAGAAAGGAGAAGGCACGCGCTCTCACGCGTCGGTAGAAGTAGATCACAGTCGAATTTTCATGTGCCCCACGCGTTGTCACCAGAGGCCACATGCACTGCACGCACCGATGGGATTTGTTCGCCTCTTCACCGTGAACCCAAATATGGTCTCAGATCTCCCGGACGATGAGTGGTTTGGCCGGAATCTTTGTTTGTAGTTTTAGGTATTTTGAATCTTCCCGGATCCGATTCCAACTTTGACCCACCAACTTTTCTTGATTTTTTCACACCCCTAGATCAACAGTCTAGGCCCTGATACCATTTTTTGAGATTGATAACATTAACAAAATATTACAATCTCGTTTGAATGCGAAAAATAATATAAAAATATCTCCTTTTTGCTCATTTGTTTTTGGTTGAAGTTGTAGGCTCAGATTTTTTTGCCACGATGAATACTGCACTGCAATCCAAGTGAACAGCAATAGGATTTGTTCACCAACCAACCAGAGATATGAGAAAAGAATGAAAGACTACTCTCTTGTTTACTCCACTCTTGTTTTGACCTAGATGAAAGACAAATATGATATATATATATATATATATATATATATATATATATGAAACCCTAGTAAGATCTCATCCATCTATTATCTCTAATGGTCCACACAAAACAAATCATCTTGCCCAATGAACTAGTGCCAAGTGGATTTAGTGACCCACATTCTCACACTCAAGAAATACAACATTATGACATATATACAATTTTTTACTGATAGGATCAATACAATGGTAACCTTTTTGTCTCACCATAACCTAAAAATACACAATAATAGAGCATGAAGTCAACTTGATATGCTCTACTTTAGAATGAAGAACAAAACATGTGCAACTAAAAACTCTAAAAAAATAGTAATAAGAAGAATGCCAATATAATATTTCAAAGGGCGACAAACTTGAACTCTGAGACAAAGTTATTTTATCGATTAAATGAACACTAGTAAGGATTGAATCACCCCCAAAAATTACTAAGAACTTTTGTAGAAAATATGATAGAACAAACATTTTCAACAATATGTCTATGATTTCTTTTAGCAACACCGTACGTACTGTGGGGTGTTAGTACTAGAAGTTTGGTATATAGTTCCATCAGAATTAAGCAATTCAGAGAATTCAATAGAAGTATACTCCATCACCTAAATAACATCTAAAGTACTCAATTATAACAAAGTGTTGAGTTTGGACAAAGAATCGAAAATAATTATAAATAGACCAAAACTCAAAACAACATTACATTAGTTAAATCCAACAATAATGACCGTAATCATCAAAGTGCCATTAACAATCATGATAGACACAAATGAATTTGGAAGGACAAAAAGATGCAAAAGATATCAAGTCATGTGACATGTGATTAGAGGCACCAAAATCTAACACCTATATCGAAGAAAAAAAAAATACCTGAATGACTTTAGGATGACAATCTCCTATACTAGAAGAGGCTGGCATAGCATGTGGTCTTGTGACAAGGAACTTCTAAAACTGTTCAATGAGGTCAACTAAAGTGGGACTAGAATAGGGTAGAACTCCAAATCGAGACAAGTCAAAAGAAGATACAAAGGTTGATGTGTTTGTATTGGGACTATAAGATGATTGACCTTTCAAAATCCATGAAGACTGATATTGCAATTGTTGGTGGGGTTGTTGCTTCTTCAATTATTTAGGACATTGAGTTCCAGTTTCCTTCCGCTGCTTGCAAAAGCTACACTAATTGCTAGCAATCCTCGCATAAGGTCTGGTCTGATTTTGCGCAGGTGGTCGAGAAGATACAATTAAAATCGAAGTAGTCGATGTAGGATGAGATACCTAGAGGAGACTTCAAAGGTATTTCCTCAACCAAAAGTTCATTAACTACTGAATCAATGGAATTATGTTCTTTATGATGAAGGGTTGACCCACATAGTCCCTCAAAATCATTAGAGAGTCGTCGAAACTGAACTAGACATAATTGCTTTATAGAAACGCCAATGGAATTAATGTGCTGGGAATGCCTTCTACAATTTTCTCTGTTTGATACAAACTCAACCAACAAAATCAAAGACTTGTTATGGCCAGATTGTCTTGTCAGTTTTCATAATTCTTTCCTAAGCTGTCAAAGTTTGATTAAAATAATTTTATTGTTATTTGTTGTTGTTTATTGTTATTTGTTGTTGTGGTCATTTTTTCGAAATTGCAAATTTACAATGATTATTTTGGAAAATATATGGTACAATAAAATTTGATACAAATTTAAATTCCTTCCATAATCAATATATGGTACATAGAAATTGGATATATTGATACTTCTAGTATGATGAATTGGAGTTGTGGGCACTAAGTGGGTTATGAGGCCTAATGTAGGTCAGACTTGTAGTGAGTGTAAGTCGAATTGAAGGCCATTTACTCAAATGATAATTTTTCGAACTTACACTAATTCTGATCTTACACGTTGGCCCACATAGTGATAGTATATATATTATAACAGTAATATTTTGAATTTTAACGTTCTTTTCTAATTTAACTTCCCTCTACAAAAATACTATCCCATATTTTTCGTTGTTTATAATTTATTCACAATTAGATCATACGTAAAGAGAAAAACTCGACTCAATTTTACGGACTAGTCAGATACAATTTTGAATATTATGTAAATGTATCGGTTGAAATTAAGGCCTCTAATACAAGAATGAGAGAGGTTAAGGTGTGTGCCTGCTAACCTTGATGTGTTCAATGGTGCTTTGGCGGAGTGGTTAAGGTGTGTGCCTGCTAAGTACATGGGGTTTCCCTGCGAGAGTTCAAATCTCTCAGGCGTAGTTATCCTTTTTTTTTTGTTTTTTTGTTTTTTCACACTCATTTTCAGGTAGCAAATTTTTCTTTATACTTATTTTTGTCCATTATCTAATTAAAGTATCACCGATTGAAATTCATATAACTCCCAAATATAGAAAATCCATTTGAACTTATAATTTCTTCTAGGCAGACTCATGTTTGGCTAAGCTTAATATAAAAATAAATGTTACTTTCAAGTAAATTTTATTCTAAAAAATATTTGGATACATCCCTTTTAATCGAGACAATATATTTAATAGACAGATTTCGAGGAATAAAGTTTGCTGTCTCAAAATTTCATTTAGAATCAGTTACATTCAATTTCAATATCATATTCATACACATTTTGGCATCATATTCAAATATCTATATTTATATGAGTGTACTTTTTTCTCCAATTTAAATATTATAATATTTCATAAATTTGGTCAAGTGTTGAGATATGAATAAATTAGTGAAAACTAACACCTTGATGATCATGTGTTCTTCTTTGATTTTGACATTTAATCCATGGGAAAGAGACTCCCTGTAAACCACTCCACCCTCTTTAATTTATTTTCATGTTTTCTCCCTTCTATGTGTTTCAAGTGTAAAATAGTAAAATTTTATATCCTTTTTCAAAATCGAATTATAAATCACGTTGGGTGCAATTTGGGTTTGCATATCAATTACGCGACGCAAGAAATCAACAATGATGAAGAAGAAGAATGAAAAAAATTCAATCAGAAGTGACTCTGAAGAATAATTATAACAACCTAATTATTTTTTTTTTGTTTACCAACTCAAAATATTTTTTTTAGACTATATTTTCTATTTATTGGATTAATTGGCTGAGCATTATGGCGAACTGATGATACTCAAATTGAGAAACGATTGAAGAATATGATCAAAATTTGATGATTATTGAAAATCAACACCCTTTAATATACAAACGAATGTGAAGAACTGATGCTTATAGTATCTCTAAGAGTGTTGGGGAAAATAGTACACTCGTTACAATAATTGCAAGAGAAAACAAGAATACCCAGATTTACAAAGAAAATAAATTAAGTGGTGGCTGTTTTCGATTCACCAAGAATAATTTTTCTCAAGTTTGATTCTTATAAAGAGTAGTTATCTATTCTCTCATGATTTTAAACCATTCGACAGACTTCTTACTATTTATAGCCTCCTCATATGTATTTGGTTCATTATCAACTAGTTCCTGATAACTAGAATAGTCTATAGTGAAATCAGATATTCTTTGGGGTCCCCTACGTGGTCTCCCATCTTTATCTCTGGCCAATTGCTAATCAGGTAAAGAGTTTTGGTCAATGAATTTTCCTCTATCACAGCCTCGTTTCTTTTTACATCCATGTTCTGTTGATTTTGTTGTGTGTCACTCTCCACCTCACTTGGGGTGATGGGAATGTGGGTAATCACTTTCTCCACCTCAACCGGAGACTCTTTCTTAACATTTTCTTACTGTTTTTCACTCTCTATGCAAGACATCTAACTAATTAAAGGTGACATCCCAACTACTGATGATTTTCACACCAATTTAGCTCCAATCCTACAGTCTATACCCCTTAACACTCTCTAAGTATCCTAACCTCGTGATCTATTTTTCTCTCACTCTGATGAGAGAAAGCAGTACAACCAAAAGTCCTAAGCATGGAATAATCGTCACATTTACCATCACATTTTTGATAACTTATTTATAATTTTTATCTCACAATCACAACACCTTATGATTAACAAGTTACTATGAATTTTTCTTCGAATTTTATTATTTTAAATAATAAAATTTAAAAATAACAGATCTGCCATTAAAATGTAGAAAAACATTTAGTAAATCAATTTTTTCATACACATCAATGTTTAACAAAGAGTATATTATAAAGTGTCCATACAAACTAGATCCAATCACTTAGGTATCTTAATACTATCAGATTTAGCATGGCCATCATGCTCGTGCTATGACAACAACTTTGTCAACGGATCTACTACATTATCATATGTTAGGACCTGTTCTATTTTTATGTCATTTCTTAATATTATTTCTTTGATGAGATTATACTACCTCAATATATATCTGGATCATTGATAAGACCTGGGTTCTTTCACTTGTGCGATGACTCCATTGTTATTACAATATAAGATATTGGATCAACAATGTTAAGAACGACTCCATGTTTAGTAATGAACTTCTTGATCCAGACCGCTTCATTTGCTGATTCTGAAGCAGCTATATATTCGGCTTTTGTAGTTGAAACAGCGGTCGTTTCTTGTTTGAAAATTTTTCCACTGAACACAGCACCATTTTGAGTAAATACATATCTAGATTGGGATTTGCTATCGTCTTTATCAAACTGAAAGCTGGCATCGGCATAATCTTGAACTCTAAGTCATTTCCTCTATACACCAAGAGCATAACTTTAGTTCTTTTTAAGTACATATGGATGTTCTTGACTGCGATCCAATGTTTCTCGTCAGGGTTCACTTGAAACCTGCTTGTGACACTTAAAGCATATGAAACATTCGATCGTTTACGTAGTATGACATACATGATAGATCCTATTGCTGATGCATAAGGAATTCTATCCATGCGATCTCTTTCAATTTGTGTTTTTGGACACATCTATTTTGAGAGGTAGATCTCATGTCCGATGGGACAGAATCCTCTTTTGGACTCTTCTATGTTAAATCTTCTTAAGATTTTTATCTATGTACGTAGATTGGGATAGGCCAAGCATTCTATTAGATCTACCTCTATAGATCTTTATTCCGAGAATGTACACTGCCTCTCCCATATCCTTCATAGATAAATTTTTGGATAACCACAATTTTACTGATTTTAGTATCGGGATATCGTTTCCTAATAATAGTATGTCATCTACCTACAAAATTAGAAACACGTCTTTACTCCCACTAAATTTTTTATACACACATAGTTCATTTTCATTCTTGATAAAATCAAATATTTTGATTGTCTCATTAAAACGAATATTATAGCTCTGAGAGGCTTGCTTTAATCTATATATAGATTTCTGTAGTTTGCATACCTTGTTTGGTTCTGTGGATTCAAAACCTTCAGGTTGTGTCATGTACGTATGTTCACTAAGATTCCTGTTAAGAAATGCAGTTTTGACATCCATTTATCAGATCTCATAGTTATGGTATGCTGCTATCGCAAGTAGAATCCGAATTGATTTAGACATGGCTACTGGTGAGAAAGTTTTGTCAATGTCAATTCTTTGTTTTTGCTTGTAATCCTTCACAACCAATCTTACCTTGTACGTATGAACATTACCATCCATGCCGACCTTTTTCTTGTAAACCTATTTACAGCCTACTGGTTTTCAATTAAGGTCCAGACTTCGTTTTCATACATGGAGTTTATTTCGGATTCCATGGCTTCCTGCCATATTTTTAAGTCAACATTAGACTTTGATTCTGCGTAAGTAGTGGGTTCATCTTTCTTGATTAGCAATGCATCATTGGTAATCAGGAAATCGTATCTTCGAGAAGGACGAATGACCCTACTCGACTAATGGAGAGCGGCTGTTTTCTCAGGGACTGACGGTTCTCCATTTCCAATATGTGCCTCATCAAATGGATGCTCAACTATTGGCTCATCTAATTGGTCTACTTCATTTGAGGTTTCTTGAACCTCTTCAAGATCTACTTTGCTTCCACTGGCCTTACTTAAAATAAATTTTTTCTCTAAGAATACAACATGTTTCGATACGATGACTTTCATCTCCATGGAATTGTAGAAATAGTATCTAACAGTTTTTTTTGGATACACCACAAACAAGCATTTATCAGATTTAGCTCCTAGCTTGTCTGATTCTACACGCTTCACATAAGTGTCGCAGTCCCAAACCTTCATATATGAAAGATCATGTCTTTTTCTTTTCCATAACTCGTATGAAGTTTTATCGACCGATTTAGATAGGACATAGTTTAGTATGTGACATGCAGTGTTAAGTGCATATCTCCAAAACGATTTTGGACGAACTGTGCGGCTCATCATTGATCGCACCATATCTAGTTAGGTGCGATTTTTCTTTTTAGATACACCATTTTGTTGTAGTGTATGCGGTGGGGTCCATTGTGAGAAAATCTCATTTTTACTTAGATATTCGTCACCTCGATTAGATCTAAGTGTCAAAATATTTTTCTCATTTTACATTTCTACTTCTTGCTTGAATTTCTTAAACTTTTTTAGGGGCTTCTCTCTTGAATTCCATCAAGCATATGAAAGCATATCTAGAATGGTCATCAGTAAATATGATGAAATACAAAAAGCCACTTCTAGTATCTATAGACATTTGTCCATATACATTAGCATGTATAAAACCCAAAATGTCTGCAACTCTGACTCCCTTTTCAGAAAGGGGGTTCTAGGTCATTTTGCCCAATGGGCATGATTCACACTTATCAAATAATTCATAATCATTTGAATACATGTATTCATCTTTATGTAATTTGGTGATACGTTTTTCATTTATATGACCGAGTATGCATTACCCAATATATGAGTTCTTAGTTTTATCCCTTTTTTGCATTGCAGTTCTTTTCCATTTTTTTCCATATTGAAAACATGGATCATCAGACTTAGATTTTTGTGTTTGTCTACTTGAATTGTTTTTCAGCATGTTTAGCAGCTCGAGTAGGGTATACTAAATCTTATTCATGTTGAAGTTCATATTGAACTGCAAAAAACTATTAGGTAGGGACTGCATAACTATGTCAACACTCAGCTCGTGGTCCATGGTAAAACTCAATTGGTTTAATTTTTCAATAAAACCAATTATCTTCAGTGCATGAGCAATGACTGGAGATCTTTTTACCATCATACCTATGTATAATCCTTTTGGATGTCTCATATTGTTCAGTTCGTGACTATTTATCATTCAAGTACTTGAAATGATATATATTGGTATAGACATCCATACCCTCGTGCAACTTCTCTAACTCATGTGACATACTACAAGCATCACATGTTGCAATGTTATTGTCATCACTGTGTTTATGTTAGCCTGCACATTCTCTGATGTAGCCTCCTCAGTAAGAGCTTCTGGCATTGGCTGCTCAATGACATATCCATTTTTTTTCATGCTTGAGAATAATTCTCAGTTTGCGGTGCCAGTCCAAAAAATTTTGTCTAGTATGTTAGTTGGCATCCAATATGCCTCTCAAACTCATATGATTACTTATGATTCAACAATTAAATAATAATATAGAATAATAAATTAAATGCTGAAAATTAATTTAACATGAACTTATATTAAATTTACTATACTCCCATTGTTTAAATTGAATTAGTGACCCTCAAACAATCAATAGAACTGGTTAGATTCCTAGTAGGCTATGATCTCTTTTGTTTTATTAGAATCTTGAGTGACTCAACAAATCCTAATAAAACATCTAGGTAAATACTTCTATCAATCACACATCTTATGTGTTTACTTGATTGTACCTCTAAAATATTATTTCCTAGAGTGACTCAACAAAAAATAAAATTTTAGTTAATTCGACCCATTGTTCAAAAATATCAAATATTTTATAGTGATAAACATATCCATGAGCGAGCAACCTTGAGTGACTCAACAAACTGACATCGATAATGGAGTCTAGTTTTTCACTATAACAAACTGACATCGATAATAGACTCTGATTTTTAGGATAGAGAGAGTATTAAGGTGACACAATTGTAATCTACAAAAGCAAAGTCATGATTGTAGGTGCGAGACTCTACATTAGCTCTAGTTGTGACTGAATTTAACCTAATTTTAAAAAATTAAGTTATGAATGGGAATCTGCTGATCTTTTTCGAATTTATTAATGTTTTCAGGCATACGTAGATAAAACATCCCAGTATGGAGCAGCAAAGTAATACATCACTTTCGGTACTTCAAATGACATTGTGAAGTCTTGCAATTTTCCATGTGTTCTGTAGGCACTGACGATATGGGTCATCTGAAAGTTAATGAGTACATTGACAGGCCAGACACTGAAACTAAGTTCGGGGATCGAAAAGGTATTGCTTGCTAATATGGGATATAAATTAGTCATTTTTCATTTTATCAATATCCATTAAGATAGATAATGCTGATCAAGCGAAAGGTTCCAATCAGTTTATTGGTGGAAAATTTTCAGTAAGTTTCTAACATCAGTTCAAAGCTTAATGCAGGAAAATTTGCAGATGCATACAAAAATTTGCAGATGCATACGAATCAGTTTCTCCACTGAATACTCATGCTTTACTAGGAAAAAGAAGCATTGATGATAGTGCATCTGATATCCCAGCTAGCACGAGAAACAAATACAGTTCAATGAAGTATGGAGAGGATGGGCCTTCTGTATCGGGTGATTTGATGGATGATAAGAATAGCATACCATTAATCTCAGAGCCACTGCCAAAGGGATCAAAAATCTCATTTGAAGTTCAAAATTCCAAAGAATTTAAATCATGGAAACAAAAATGCATTGTCCCTTCCTAGGAAGGACGAGAAAACTTCTGTCAAGGGTCAAAGGTCTAAAAGGAGAAGCCAGCAACAATTGAGGATAGAGCTGTTAGGTTGTGTTTGCCTGTTGAGTAAATTATTTGTACTCGTGACATTTTGAAATAAAATTAACATATTGATTGATATATTTATTATGTTATTTTGAACTTACATTTGTCCATAGATCGATTTGATATTACAAATTGAGTGTTTAAGTTGTTAAACACATAAATATTTAATCTGTAATTCGATCTAAAATTATCGTTCACGATCAGTAAATAAATATGGATAATTTATTTTGACAAGATCGTCTCGATTTTATTAAAATCTATTTGTGACTTTAGTAATAATATTGAGAATACATTTGGAATGTATTGAACGGGACTACGTGAAATTAATTTGTGACATTGACCAGACAAATTTAATTTCACTTGACTATCGTACATGGGACCTTAATCCTAAGCGGATAATGGACTTCGGTTACTAGCTTGAAGTTCTTTGAGGTGTCAATGAGTGAGATCAAAATTGCTGATCAATAGCTCGATACTTTGGCAATTAAAGTGAACTAACGAGGAACATATATTCGTAATATGGAATCCGCCACCTTTAAGGTATGATCATGATCTCACTGATTCTTCTAGTGTACAATTTAATCTGAGCTCAGTAGTTTGACATTGATTGTTGAATTCAATGATGTGATGTGATCATATCGAACTGTCAGATAGAATATGAGAGTTAAGAATTAGTGAATATTCGAATAAGGACATTTTGGTCATTTTAATTATTCCGAATATTCGAGTTGATCGACGGGGGTAACATGTAGAATGGATAAGTCGGAGGATATAATTATTGATTGTTGCTTCAGTAATTTCAATTAGACTAAGAGTGCAGTCTTGTTCTTTTAGTGGAATAGAACTTGATTAATAAATTATTTTGACTGATCAAGAGTTGACCGAGTCAAAATTAATTTATTAGAGCTTAGTTTAATTGGGTCCGATCAAGTCCCCTCAGTGGCTCCAATATATAGAGCTAAATAGGCTTATTATCTATTTTGGGCTGTGCAGAAATGGGCATGGGTTATGCTACTAGGATTGGTAGGATTTTGGAGTGTAAGTGGGTTATAAATAGTCTTATAAGACTGTTTTTCTAACCTAGATAAGCATATAGGCGGGACACACACTAGAGTGTGAAGTGTGTGTTTTCTCCTAACAAAGAAAACTCTAATCCTATTATAATCTAGATCGAGAGAGGTGACCACACACCAGTATAGCCACTCTTGGAGAACACTGGAGAAGGATTGAGGGTTTGAAGCTTCTCTTGGAGAACACTGGAGAAGGCTTGAGGGTTTGAAGCTTCTCTTGGAGAACACTGGAGAAGGCTTGAGGGTTTGAAGCTTTGGAAGATTAAAGAACACTGTTGTTGATAGGAATTTCGTAAATCACGCTACAAGGGTAATTCTTTCAACACCTATGTGTTCTTGTAATTTTATTTAATCCAGTTGAATGCACGAAATAAATCAGACCTTGTGGAGGGATGTTTGATCATCAATAGAGGATGTCGAAGACACATCACAAGAGTATGAAGATGATACGATGAATGAGATCATGGATGCTAACTGGATATTGCAGAAATTGGGAAAAGATGCTGCTGGGAAAAGAGTGGAAATTCACCAGCCATCCAACAACTCCTGGTGAGTTTCTCTTTCCACTGTCAATAGATGTTACGAGAGAAATTTGTTCAAAGAAAATGAATTATCAAAGGCGGTTGATTCGAGAGGTCTGGAAAAATGCTTTTATTTTTTCGAGGATTTGATTTATTTTATATTTGGAGGCATGGATTTGGGGCCTTGGAATTTGAATACAATTCCATTCAAATTTGATCGTTTTGTCATGAATTCCAATCCCATGTCTTTAAGCTTAAATCTCTTGCTTTGATCCTTAGCATTTGACTCTCGCACTTTGACAATTTCCATGTGTTTTGGTGTGTAATTTTCTGATTGAAGGCTCAATCATATTGAATAAAAATTATTTGTTTATGGATGCTAAATTTTGTTTATTTTTGTATTCCAGGAATAGGCGAACAATAATTGAAGTCATTGAAGGCACATCAATTGTTTCAATTGCTCTTGATGACGGAAAGGCCAATCAATTTGAACTTGGAAAGCAAGGGATTCGTTTGTTTCTCAGAAGCAAAAACGCTGATTTAGTACATCATAGATGGTAACTTCATTTGGAGATAGTTTGGGTTCGAGGAGTGGTATTCTAAAAAACAGTCTGCGAAGCATGTGAAGATTGGAAGTGACAAAAGGATTAGTTAAGTTGATGCACAAGCTACTGCTGCTTGTTTTGGTTGATTTCTTTTGACTGAAGGATCATTTCAGATCGAGAGGACAAAGTAGACATCTTGTTTTGGTTGCACAAGCTACTGCTTCTTTCGCTGTATTGTTGTCAATTCTTGCTCATTGGGATTATGTAGTTTTTTTTTTTATCGAAAATATAAATGTATTATAGATCAAAAGAAACTGTACATGTACACCGGGCATCCACAAGAATACAAAGTGAGAAAATTAACATTACTTAGCACTCGATCATGGAACTAAATACTAGGCTAAGCGAAAATAATGTAACAAAAACACTAGGCATCCCCAGGAGACAATAATTACATGGCAAATACACAAGGCATACCCATGAAAACAAGATACAAGTCTAAGGAGCAATATGTAAGGATTCAAAACGAATCAAAATATTAGGATACAAAGAAAACATAACTTTGTATACATGTGTTTTGATCCTCCTAACAATAGATTCAGGGACAGTCTTGAGATCTTCAAAAATCCATCTGCTTCTAGCAATCCATAAATGGTACACTGTTGCGGCAAATGATGTCCTTATTGATTTACTTTGCCAACTAGTTAATATGCGTGTTTTAGCCTTTAATGCTTTTTCGGATTTGCTTTTTCAGTTATTTGCTACAAAATGTGTATCAAATTCTGACTCTTCTATTTTTCAGCCTGTTTAATGTCTAACTTTTTCTATATGAATGCTTTATGTATTACTCTTTATCACATGTTTAAGAAAAACTAATTGTAATGCAGGATGGTTACTCCATCAGGATATAGGGTAGGTGTTGTAGATTTTAATTTCGCAAGTGGACTGATCGTTAACAAGTAATAGAGTGACGTCTAAAGTGTCGAACCCACGATGACTAGTTACCAATTAACCTATTAATTTATACTTTGAGTTTTAACAATGTAAAGAAACAGATTCGTTTTGATTTTAATTCTAAAATTATTCTACTTGATGTTAAATTAAATCTAAATTATCTCGCAATCAAAAGTAATTTTTAAGAATGAATTCGAATTGTACTAACACTAGGATTTGCGAATCCACCTACACATTCCTTAATCAATTATTCGTTAATCGCTTTAGCTTATAATTACCTTATATTGAAAATCGGTGATCGTATAATAATCAAAAGTCTATCTCGATGGTCAATCAATTCTATATCGATATGCAAACTTAATTATCTCTAATTAAGTTTCGAACATAAAAATATGCATTTAAATCACAAGAACACCTAAACGGATTTCACAAGGCATACTAGTAATTTCTATCTATTATTGGACCCTATGTTATTCAATACCATTTGCTTATCTATATTGAATCTCTCGATTTCAATAAAGATCACAAAACATTCTAATAGTGATCAAGCATTAAAACATTAGAAAAAATAATTGAAGAATAATCAATCTACAAGCAATTAATTACTAAAAAAACTTCTAATTAATTAAAAACACGAGGTTTCATCGTTCATCCTAGCAATAAAAGATTTAGCCGGACATGATTCCTATGAATATAGCAATATTAATAAAATAATTCATGAACCGGAAGAAAAAGAAGAAGAATAGATACAACCCTTAATCTTGAATTAATCCAAAATCTCCGATTGCATTTGATGAATGTTGCCCAAGAATTTTTCTTTTCCTTGCTATTGTCCTCTGTCTCTCTTCAATTGCGTAACCCTTTCAAAAGACATAGAAGATGTCTCTTTATATTCCTTGGAAAATCTTCAAAGTTTTGTCTTAAAATAGTCATAATCCCACTTAACTTTAGAAAATCACGTTTTAACTTTCCTTCAGCGTAGGTCGCACCTAGGTCGCACTTAGGTCGCTCCTATGTCGCACAATGTATTTTGCTACCTAGGTGTGACCTCTAGTGAGTTTTCACTACCGCACATAGGTCGCACTACCTAGGTGTGACATTTGTTTTTAAAACTTACAATTTGGTCCCCGATTTGGCTTCTGATGTACGGTTTTGGTCGTTTCTTTTTTAAATCTTTTTCATTCAATCCAAAAGCTTCCAAATACATTCTAATTGGTCCTCACCCTTCTAAAGTCTTCCAAAGTGGCCTTCCAAATATTAAAAAGTGTGCAAATTAGTCCCCAAACTTTTAGAAATCTGATTTTTGCTCTCGAAACTTTTGAATTCACCACAGTAAGTGTGAATTAAGCTTCAAACTTTTCTTTTTTCTTTCCAAACTCATCCAAAATGGGTTTTGTACCTACGAATACAATAATTGAACTTATTTACATAGAAATCTACTCATACAGTGAATATATAATAAGTTTACAAGTATAAATTAGCATATAAAATACACTTATCATTAGGAAATTACCTCGTATTTGAGGCTACAATGTTTGATCAAGGGTTATGCAACCTATTCTTCTATTTGCTATAGTTAGTAGGAGAGACGCAATTAACCTCAGGACCAGATCTAGTAATCCACACAAGCCTATTTGTTTGGACTTTAGGAAATTCTTGTAAAGATAGGTCCATGTTCAAGTGACGCACTGTATAAATTCCTGTCTTGATATAGTAGGAAGATTGGAAAAGAACATTGTTCTTGCATTGATGTTCCCTTATTTTCGACATTTGGCCTTAGATTGCTGCTTCTAACTTAGAACATCACCAGAAAAGTGAGTGCATTTCTTATGTTAGAAAGCACGAGTAAGACCACTATTTAGGTTTTCATATAGATTTTCTTTCACATATTAGAACTGAAATGGGTTTTATTCTAAATGCAATTCTCTGTGCTATTGTAAATCATATTCATTATTTTCATAAACTGAATTGTATTTTTACGAAAAATTCAATATCATGCTTAAGTCCTTGGAGGAAGTTTGTTTCTTTTTAAATTAAAAATAAATTTATAACAGTCTTTCCAATTAAAATCATACAAACCATCCTCTACAGATCGAGAAGCTATAAACTTAAAAGATTGCAGACACTTATGCCCAAAAAAAGAGGCTGGGTTCCCATTTGCATGTTGCAAAATAAACTTGATTTGACCTATTCTATTGTTTTGTTTTGAGTTTGTTAATTATTGTGATTGAGTGAGTTCATTAGTCAACTTCTATAATAGTCTACGTTCTAGAATAAGTTATTTTTCTAGAATAATCTACTATCTAGAATTGTCTTGTATTAGAGAATATTTAGTAGATATTAGTAGGTAGTTGGAAGATACATTTTGTTGTTGTTTAGAGGTATGTAGAAGAGTCCATTGAGAACTTTAAACATAGGTACTCTATTGTCTTTTGTAACAAGCCAATTTAGAGATTATATAATAAAAGTTCCTTCCCTAGCCTCTTCAACTTCTCAAAGATTCTCCTAAAGTACTATCCAAATAGTTCTTCTTCCTAACAAAGTGGTATCATAGCTCATAAGATCCTTTGAAAGAGATGGCAAACAATATGGTTCCTTTCAAGTTCCATCACTTGACAAGAGCGACTATGGAAAATGGAGTATTAAAATGATGGCATTGCTCGGGTCACAAAACTTATGGGAGATCGTAGGAAAGTGATACATTGAGCCAATAGATGAGGTTACTATACCTCAAGGACAAATGGATGCCTTGAAGGATTCAAAAAAGAGAGACAAGAAAGCTCTATATCTCATCTACCAATAACTTGATGATATTGGACTTGAGAAAATTTTGAATGCAAGCACCTCTAAAGAAGTTTGGGATATGCTTCAAACCACCTACAAAGGAGCGGCGAAAGTCAAGAAGGTTCGTCTTCAAACTTTAAAAAGTGAGTTCGAATCTCTACAAATTAAAGAATCCCAGTCTATTTTCGAATATTTCTCTACAGTATTGGCGGTGGCTAGTCAATTAAAAGAAAATGGTGAAAACTTAGATTAGTTAGAATAATGGGAAATTTTACAATCTTTAGACCCAAATTTGAGTATATTTTAGTCACCATTGAAGAAACTAAAGATTTGGAGACCATGACTATTGATGAACTCATGGAGTCTTTTCAAGCATTAAACGAAAGACAAAAGAAGAAGCAAAGTACTTTGAAACAAGTATTTCAAATAGAGCTCATACTAAAGGAAAACAATGGAGGCGACATCAACAATGAATGAGGAAGATGATGCGGTAAGTGGCCATGGCCAAGAAAGAGGAGGAGGAGGAAGCGGAAGAGAAGAATATAAGACATCCAACCATGAAAAGAGTAGACAAAATTCAACTTCAAAAGAGGCCGTAGAAGAGGTAGCAATTCAAAGCAAAGGCTCAATTGTAAAAAAATTGGACATTATTCTTTGGAATGTAGAGCTACTAATCAAGTTGAAGAATAAGCACATTTTGTAGAAAATGAGAAGGAACATGACTTTACTTTGATATTGGGATACAAAGAAAGGAGAAAGAGAAGGATGAAAGACAACACTTGTACATCGACGCCGGTGCAATCATTCCCTTGAATTTGTAGGCTATCTTTCAAGCAATCACGTGTGGAAATAAATTAGAACATGTTCGTAGGATTGATGAATCAGTGAGTGGCAACGTCACCTTTGGAGATGAATCTAAAATTCTGGTAAGTGGAAAATGTGATATCCTTATATGTTTGAAAGAAGAAAGTCAACAATTTCTTTCAAATATTTATCATATACCTAACATGAAGAATAATACTTTGAGCTTGGGCCAACTCTTAGAAAAGTGCTATGACATTCATATGAAACAAAAAAGCCTTCCACTAAGAGATTGCAAAAGTTATTCGATTGCTAAGGTATCAATGACAAATAATAGAATGTTCTTGTTGGATATTCAAAATGATGTTGCAAAATGCTTTAAGGCTGTGTGAAAGATACACCATAGCTATGGCATCGAAGGTCTGGACATCTCAACTTTAGTGATCTGGAGTTGCCATCCAAGAAGAGAATGGTGAGAGGATTGGTATCCATTATTCACTCGAAGGATGCCTACTCGGGCAGCATTCTCAAAAGAGCTTTCCAAAAGAAGCAATCACAAGAGAAAAGACGCCACTAGAACTCATTCATACCGATGTGTGCGAGCATACACATTATAGCTCCCTCAGTAAGAGCAATTATTTATTCTTATTTATTGATGATTTTAGTAGAAAAGCATGAGTTTATATTCTAAAGGAAAAATCCGAGGTGTGTGGTGTTTTCAAGAAATTTAAAGCACTTGTTGAAAGGGAAAGTAATCTCAAAATTAAAGCTATGAGGTCCGACCAAGGAGGAATATTTACATCAAGGAAATTTGAAATTTTTTTTGTGAAGACAATGGAATTCTTCGGCCTCTAACGGTTTCAAGATCCCCTCAACAATATGATGTCGCGGAAAAGAAAAATCGAACCATTCTCAACACGGGTCAAAGCGGTGGATTGTGTTGCTTAATTGCTCAACTAGTCTCCAACTAGAAGTGTATGTAGAATGACACCTTAAGAAGCATGGAGTGGAGGAAAGCCCGGCATCTTACACTTATAGGTCTTCAGAAGAATTACCTATGCTCATGTGTCCGAGATCAAGCTTGATGATAAAAGTAAAAAAATTCTTTTTTATTGGCTATGATTCAATATCTAAAGAATACAAGCTCTATAATCCAACCACCAAAAAAGTCCTCACTAGTTGATATGTTGAATTTAATGAAGAAGATTCATGGAAGTGAGACACTCATGATGATGGCTATGATTTTCCTCTAGTTATCAAAGAAGAACAAGAAATGAAAGTAGAACAAGTAAGAGAAGAAATACAAGAGCATCAAGCCCTCATGAACACTTACCAAGTGGTTTTTCAAGCTCAAGTACACCACCAAGGAGACCACGGACAAGGAGCTTACAATAACTATATGAATTAACCAAAATCAAAATGAACTAACACTCTTTTGTCTCCTTGCGGATTGTGAGCCAATAGGTTTCGAAGAAGCAGTGCAAAGCACGAAAATGGCAAGAAGCCATGTATGAAGATATCAGACCCGTTGATTACGAAATTAAGTTTCCGAGAATTGATGATGGAGAAAAGGTTAATCCTACAAATTTCAAGAGCCTCGTTGGAAGCTTATGGTATTCGACATTGTCTATAGAACTGGCATTGTTAGTTACATGGAGTCACCAACTATTACCCACAATGAAGGCCACGAATAGGATTATTCATTACACCGAAGGTACCATTGATTATGGTTTGATTTTACCATCCTCTAATCATTCCAAACTTGTTGGATATAGTGATAGCGATTGGGCTGGTGACTAGGATGAAAGGACTAGATGATGCGAACCCGCGAAGATTGAATCTCAAAACTCACAACAAAGACTGATAATGAACCTTAAGAAAGCTAAAATCAAGCCGCAAGACCTTAACCCGATAATTAAAGAACCAAGTTTGAACGCCACAAAGATTTGCGAAGTCTTTGATAAGTTTAAGTTAGTTCAATTAAGAACAAGGAAGAACACTGAATCTCACTTTTATTTAATCTCTCAATAATCAAAGTTAATTAATTATCTATAATGAGAGTTGTTTATATATGCAAAAATCAATGAAAACCTACTCTAATTCGGAAATAACTAAAAACTTAACAAATTTAGAGTTCCAATTGGAAAAGAAAACAAAATCCAAAAAAAATTGAATTTTGATCACCCAGGCTAAATATTAGCCTTCTGCTTCCAAATTATTGTCTTGGGCAATCATCCCATATTTGGTTTGGGCAATCTTTTCAGCCGTTCGACCTTTGGTTTCCAAACTTTAAATTATTCTCATTTTGATCATCCAATCTCTCACTAGGCTCCAATATGTCTTTAATATGATCCTTAGTTTGAATCAAATGTAATAAGGTTGGCTCTTCCTTGGTCATACTCATTTTGAAGGTTGATGTCTTACTTGTTGCACTTTGATTGTCGGTTTCGGCCCACGTAGTTTGGAAAGACCTGTATATATGGCGTTCTTGATCTTCTTGGCTCTTGATCATGTTATTGGTCCCACCGAAATATGTAACAAGTCAGTACTAGCTGGTCCATGGCTCGCATCATATTTTCTTTCCTCAAAAAGATTCGACCTCGAATCATCGCATCAAAAGGAGAAATATCAGAAACATTGAAAGTAGAAGACACATTAAACTCACTTAAAAGATCAAGTTTATAAGCAATAATATTTATCCCCTCAAAGCCTTGAAATGGCCCATCCTCCATAGGATGCAGCTTAGACCGTCTACGGACAAGAAATCTTTCCTTCTTCATATGCACCCAAACCCAATCACTAAGCTTAAAGATGAGTCTACGGCCTTTGTAGGCTTTAGCTGTATACTATTCATTATTCATTACAATTTGTGGCTTTTGAAGCTCTTTTGTCTCATCTGGATTACTTCTATAGGTTGGTCGATTTGGAATAACAGCTCCATGTACAAAGTCAATTTGATGTTCAATGTCTCTAATAGTTGGTAACCTACTAGACACCTCTTCAGGAAACACGTCCTCAAATTCCTACTGTAAAGAAATAGCTAAATTGGAGAGGGATTGGTTATTTTTGCTAATTACAGTCTCGTTTTCTCATTTTCTTTTCTTGTACTTCTACCTCACTTTTTCTTTTCTGTTGCTCCAAATCATCTACCTTAATTTGTGCATGAACAGCATGCTTCGCAAATAGGGCTTCACATTCTATAGGGTACTATACACCATCATCTTCCAACTCAGGCATGACATCATCCTCAGTCTCCATTTCTCCATTATCATACAAAATCATTGCCCTTCTATTTGGGCATTGTGACGCAATGTGCCTAGAACCCAAACATTTAAAGCATTTGATATCTCTATTCTTAGAAGGTTGGAAATCTGACTTGGATTTATTGTTGCTAGTTATATCCTCTTTTTCCTTAGGTGGTTCGGTCTTTCCTTTTGAAATAGCTCTATCACTCCCATCATTATTATCCCACTTCGGTTTCCAAGGAGTGCTAGATCCCGAAGAATATCTTACTGCCCATTTTCTTTACAATTGTCTCTCTACCTTCATAGCCATGTGCACCATGTCCTCCAACTCCACATAGTTTTGTAATTCTACTACATTGGCTATATTCCTATTTAATCAATTCAAAAACCTGGACAATGTTGCCTCTTTATCCTCGTCAACACTAGCCATAATCATAGCCACCTGTATTTCCTTATGGTAATCCTTTACACTATTTGAACCTTAAGTAAGGCTCTGCAATTTTTTATAGAGGTCTCTATAGTAATGACTAGGTACAAATCTCCTAGTCATGAGAGTTTTCTAATCACTCCAAGTTTCTACATGAATCCCGTGAGTTCTCCTCCTATTTGTCACTAATTTATCCCACCACATTATAGTATAGTTAGTGAACTCAATTACTACTAATCTCACATTCTTCTCTTTCGAATACCTATGGTAATCAAATATTATTTACAACCTCATTTCTCACTCTAAATAGGCTTCAGGGTTATTCCTACATTGGAAGGAATGTATTTTCATTTTTATATTCCCAAGGTTTCTATCTACCCCATCTTGGCCTCTATAATCTCTTCTTCTAGGTGCCCTTTCACGCCTATCTCCTCTACGTTTCATCCTACTCATCTCTGCTACATAATTATAGTCATCCTCATTTAATTATAGTCATCCTCATTCTCAAACTCAGCCATAGGATTATGATCACGCCTATCCTGTCTTCTATCATTGGGGATCCAGTGTTGTTGCTCTCTTAGTAAGGTTGCAATCGCCATATCATGCCTATCCATCATACCTCTCATCTCGTCAAACATTATGTTCATCCACTCAAATTATTGTTGCATGGCTTCTAACAGAATTGGTTGTTCTCTTCTCCAGCTGTAGTTTTTTCATTATTAGATATTTTAGGATTAAAAAAATAGAAATTAGTAAAATAAAAAAATTAACCTCACATGTTTATACTCGTGTTTCACTCTATTTTACTTTTTCCTGATAATAATTTCATCACTCTTGCCTTTTACATCTCTTTGTTTTTTTTCCTCTTACCAAGTTCTATAAGAAACTAACTAAACTCAATCAAGAATTCAGGCTCAGTCTTCGCAACGTTCAAGAACAAGAAAATAAGAAGAATATAAAAGACAACAAGAACGACTCAAGAAAAAAATCACAACAAGAATAAGATTTGAATACTTAAGCACCTGATGACAATATGGAGTGTGGGTTTCTTGCCAAATATAACACAAGAATCTCAAAAGAATACGTTTGTTGACTTTTTTTGAATTTTCATTTTTTTTATACTTTTCGCTCCAACGCAAAAAACTAAAAAAAAAATATCACATGGTAAGAACTAGAAAATAATTAGCTTTGGTGCCTTAATGGATTGTGCCTAAACAATTCTTGAATGTTTTTGGTGCAACATTTTTTTTTTGGAATGATTCTACGATGTCATGAATTCGAACAAGAAAATTAAAAAAAAAAGACTCTTATGAAATATGATGAATAACGAAATAGATTTTTTTTATATGACTTAAGATAAAATTGATGTAAACAAAAAAAGAAAAGATAAAATCTGATTTTAAAGCCAAAGCTATGATACCAACTGATGCGAACCCACGAAGATTGAATCTCGGAACCTACAACAAAAATTGATAATGAACCCAAGAAAGCTAAAATCAAGCCGCAAGACCTTAAACCGATGATTTTTTGAATCAAAGAATCAAGTTTAAACGTCACAAAGATTTGTGAAGTCTTTGATAAGTTTTGGTTAGTTCAACTAAGAATAAGGAAGAAAAATGAATCTCACTTTTATTTAATCTCTCAATAATTAAAGTTAATTAATTGTCTACAATAAGAGTTGTTTATATATGCAAAAATCAATGAAAACCTAATCTAATTCGGAAATAACTAAAAACTTAACAAATTTAAAGTTCTAATTGGAAAAGAAAACAAAATCTAAAAAAATTCGAATTTCCCATAATTTGGCCTGGGCGATCTATTTTAGGCTTTTGCTTCCAAATTATTGGGTTGGGTGATCGCCCCATATTTGGCTTGGGCGACCGTTCTCCCTTTAGTCTCCAAACTTTAAATTATGCTCATTTTGACCCTCAAATCTCCCATTAGCCTCCAATATGCTTTTTATAAGATCCTTAGTTTGAATCAAATGTACTAAGGTTGGCTTTTTCTTGGTCATACTCATTTTGAAGGTTGATGTCTTGCTTGTTGCACTTTGGGTGTCAGTTTTGGCCCACGTAGCTTGGACAAGATCTTGTATGGCGTCATTGATCTTCTTGGCTCTTGATCTCGTTATTGGTGCCACCGAAATATGTAATGAGTTATTGCTAGCTAGTCCATGGCTCGCATCACTAGAACAACGGAATTTTTGTTTTTCATGAGAAATATCGCTTTCACTAAGAGGTCAAAAAAGTAACCAATTGTAACACTTTCTTTTTTGTGAAGCAGAGTATGTGAAGGCTGAAGATCAAGTAGCGGACATCTTCACCAAATCGTTTAAGTATGAAGTTTTTTTCAAGCTAAGAGATTCACTTGGAGTGACCAATAAATCAAGTTTAAGGGGACGTGTTGTAAAATAAACTTGATTTGTGCCATTTTTTTGTTTTGGTTTGGGCATGTTAATTATCTATACTACTTCTAAAAAGGCTTAAAAGAAAAATAAATTTGGACTATTTTATCCTATCGTATTACATCTTTGGACTATTTTACCCTCCCATATTAAATTAAAAGATCCAAAAACCTTTCCTCTCCCACCATTATTCAACAAAATAAGAGGTTATTTGGGGCTTTTGGGAAACTTATCTTTAGTTTAATTTTTTTTTTAACTATGGAGTTAAAATGATCATATGATGATTATGTAATTCCTAAATGGGATTTATGAATTGGAGAGTTAAAAATAGAATTTATGAATTAGAGAGTTAAACGACCTTTCATTTTTCAATATTGACATCAATATATTTATCATTTTTTTCTCTAAAAAATTCTTGTGATGGTCGACTCCTTTTCCTCTTTACTTTGGCATCAACTTTTCAAATTTTATATGTCAATTTTACAAGTTAGAATTACAAAGTTTCTTTCAAAATTCTCTCATTTTGACTTTCTCTTTTCACAACATATTACACACATACAAAAATCATTTTTCTTCAAGTTTTTACAAAAGAAAGAAAAAAAAAAGCAGTGATAATTCAATATTGTTGAAGAACAAACAAAAAATTTCAGATTTTTCAAACAATTTTCATATTCAATAAATTTAAGGTAAGATCTACGTGCAAGTGGTTATTTCAACTTGATATAATGTTTTTCATAATCTTACACGATATGCTAATAGACTCTTCCGTTTGATATGGTTTTATTTGGTCACTTATGAAATATTATAAAGAGATGTATAGAATTTTTCATTCGATATGGTTCTATCTTTTTAAATGTAGCGAGGAAATGTAAAAAAAAATTCCCCATTCGACATGGTTTGATTTCTTACTATGAAATGTGGTATGAATTGTCTAGAACTTTATATGAATTTTAGAGAGATGGGTGGCATGTTCAGTACTAGAGATAAATTGAATAGGATTAGGAAACAATGTCATGTTAAACATTTGTCGATTGGTCAGTCAAGCTTAGTGTAGCAAAAATGTCCATATAGCCTAAGCCAACTGAAATTGGAAATGGTCACAACTCCTTGGCATTAGATTCAAATTGGTAGAAGCATGTATCCATATTGAAAAAAAAAAAGATATAAAAAAGAACATACAAGAATTAGTTTTAATGTGAACAAAATAAAATTCCGAAGGGAGGGAATGAACAAAATTCTATCAGTTTAAATATTAACCAACATAATTAACGTGAAAGAAACATGTTTGACATTAATATATATCTCAGTTTATATTTTTTTATCATTATTTAATTGCCTACATTTTAAACTAAGAAACTTTCTGACCTTTTCCACCTAATTGACGTCTTCTATGTAAGACATATTTTCTTTCCGTCTCATTACATCTACAAGTTCTATTATTTTCTTTAAGTGTCACTATATTTTATTATCTTGTTTAGTCTTATGGATGAAAATTGTAGTACGCATATGTATAACAAGGGCTTGATTCTCAGGCTGTCTGTCAAAGAGATGGATTCAAGTTACAAATTCATTTTTCGAGACGTACGTAAACTAGACAAAAAGTGAGTCATCATTTTTCTGTTAGTTTTTAAAAATATTTGTAAGTATCCTTCATATAAATAGTAAATGATCTTCACACATTTTCGTTTCCTATAATCATAATGTGTATCATGGACTTTGTTCATATAGAAATGAGAATGTGGATTAATTGAAGTTTTATCAATTGAAGTAGCTTACACAAAGTTCACTAAATAGCAGAAAAGACATTCTGTGAAAAACGTTGTATAACCATTGTTGCTATAATTATTTCCTTGTAGATTTAGTGGGGTTCAAGAAAAAACTTCATTGCAATTTCAAAACACGAGAGAAATATTGAGTATTTAAGGTTTACCAAGCGTTTTATGTGCTAAAGTTCTTCGAATAATACATTAATGTTAATGATGAATACAACCAAAGGAGAATATGCATGATAATGTAATTCATTTCTTTCTTTCTAATTTTCTTAGTCGCCTCTCTTTTTATTAATTAAAAAATAGTTAGTTTTGCTATTGTCGAGACTTCATTCAACATCTATTGAAACAAAGATTGAATTGAAAATTAAGAGATCTGACCATTATTAAAATTTTGTCAATTTTCTATTCTTCATAGCATTAATTCTATAAGATTTGATATCAATAGTTCGACAATCATTAAAGCTCAAATCACCAAAATGTATTCACTGAGTTCAATTTACTATTGGTATTACCACAATATAAAACTTATCTCTAATTGTAGTTATACTTCTATGAATGTAAATAATATCAACATTATTCATTATAATATCAAAAATACAATATAACATGTTATCAAAAACTGTGTTTTTTTATCTTATTTTAATTGCTATTTTAATGTTTTAATTTTTTAACAATTAAAAAATAAGATTTTTAAAAATATTAAAAATTAACAAAATTATTGCTAAATCACGTGCAAAGCACGTGTTTCTAAGTAGTTGTGATTAAGTGAGTCCATGAGTCTACATTTAGAATAGTCTATGTTCTAGAATAAGTTATTGCTCTAGAATAATCCACTATCTAGAATTGTCTTCTATTAGTAAATATTTAGTGGATGTTAGTAGGTAGCTAAAAGATGCATTGATTTTGGTTGTTGAGAGTTATGTAGAAGAATTCATTGAGCACTATAAATATATGTGCTCATTTGTCTTTTGTAACAAGTTAATTTAGAGATTATATAATAAAGTTTATTGCACAACTCTAAGAAGTTTGAATCTTCAGCTTCCATTTTTCAGTTTTTCAAACCTCAAGTTTATACAAAAATCAAATTATATAATTTCACTAATCCGTATTTACCCCAAAAAAAAAAAACGAAAACAAAAAATCATAAAAAAGCAATATCAATTTATCCAAGCATTTGCTTGAATCCCCTTAGTTGCTGAAATTAGGGCAACTTGGAGAAACAGAAGTCCCTAAACTATTCAATCCAATAATATTACTGCAATTAGCTTCAACTTCTCCTTCCCCATGCCGACTTAAATAAACATTTTCCAGTATAATACCTCTGCATGGAACCGTGTCACTGCAGTTTAATTTTATAGCCACCTCTGAAGCACTTGTCCCTCTTATATTCTTGTAATTCATTACTTGCACTGCTGATTTCTGTAATGAATTTTCATAAATTTAATATATATATATATATATATATGGTTGTGTAAATTAAGTACATATTTGATATTCAATATTGAACAGAAATTGCACGCTATAATGAACAAGATTTTAGTTTTTTCTTTCTTTATTAGAATGTTTGTCCAATATTACGAAACAAACGCACAATAACAAATCTATAGTTGTAAATATAGTACAATATGCACTACGAAACATATATAATTATCAAGTACTAGACAAAAATAAAAATAAAAAAGGCTATCAAGTGTGTCCAAAACTGTGTATCAAATATGTTCTAAGATTAGTAGTCTTAGACTAGTCGATTGGCTATTTAAATGGAGAGGGACTAGAAATTGAACCTGCGGTTGGCATGACACATCTTTGTCACAGTAGTTTTGATCTATGATTATGGGATTGGAAACATTCCACATCTCAATATTTTGGAATATGATGTTCCTTGCATATCCACTCCCTCCCTTCACACAAATGATTTAGAGTAAAAAAGAAAAAAACACGAACATAGGTTGATCAATGATTGATGGGGTCAAGGCGGGTTCTGACATTTTCGGGGCCTTACGCGAAATCCAAAAATTGGGCCCCCAAGGAATTTTTTTTAAAAATAGGCCCCTTCGATTTTGGCCATTAGCTGTTTAATAATAGTCATGGTCCTCATAAAATGCGACTTGCTTTGCTTTGTTGGACTTCAAATTTTTGTACAAATATTTTTTTTTGGACAACTTCAGCAATCACAAATATTTTTTTAAATGAAAATGGGCCCCATTCGGTTTTAGGCCCTAAGCAGTTGCCTCACTCAACTCGGCGCAAAACCGGGCTTGGATGGGTTTATATATGAAAATTAATGAACGAGTGTACGTTTTTAAAGCATATGCTAAAAGAGTAGATTTGGATGGATTTGGATTTATTTGTCGAGTTTTTCCAAATTAAGGAATAAGTAAAAAGATATAATTGAATTACAAGTCAAATGGAATTTGTATATAAGTTTTGTTCATCGCGTAGTACTGATGGACGAAATGGGAGCATCCTAAACCGTAAAAAGGAGGATGTGGGAGACCTTGACTATTAATGAGATTACTACTTAACAATAAATATAGTAGGAAACTAAGAAAAACGAGAATGTTGAACCACTTCATTTAACACTAGACGATAAAATTATTTATTGATATTATTTTCAATGCTCTCTCACGTGCACAAAATTATGTAGTTATTATGTTTCTTCGATTTGGCCTTTTCTGCCATATTTGATTGAAATTATTGCATGCGGTTAGGAATATATAGCAGAAAGCATGAATATGCAAAGATGAACTGAATTTTACCTGCCAAGTCTTTATTCTGACTCCATTTGTGGTTCCTACAAACTTTGCTCCATCTACTGATAGATCTGAAACATGATTCTCCGAATGATTTTCACCTAGGTTTCCAATGCTGGATATCAAGAATTTATTTCCCCGTCCCACAAAGATTGTCCTACTTTCTTTATTCATTTGTCTCAAATTATAGCCCACTAATTTCCTTGTTGTTACTATAGTTGATTTCTTAGTTTTCTAATATGTCCTTATTTAATGTGTCTTCTTATCAACAAATATGATCTACCATATTCAATGTAGGATTATATTAGAAAAAATGTAGGTAAATTTGTGATTCCAACTATATTAATTATATTTTATTAATATGTGTGAAAATGGAATTCAGCCTATTGTGGGACGAAGGGAGTCATTTTTTTTTTTTTTTGGGGTGGGGGTGGGGGTGGGGGTGGGGGTGGAACATATTCCAAAAGGGAGAAAAAGATAAAATGAATGTTCTTGAAGTTACACTTGTATATATATACCTGATTCCATGGCCTGGTCCACATGCTATATCTGTAACTCGAATATTTTTAGATCCATTTACAATTGAAATACAATCATCACCTATTCCAAACCAAAAATGGACACAGTTCAGTTGAGTACTACGTAACAAACATGCTCTAATTGGTTAGTGAAAATGTTTTTCAAACCATTTTCCTTTACCTGTTTTAATTTCTGACATGGTAATATCGATATTTTGTGTTTGTGTGACATGAATTCCATCAGTATTGGGACTTCTTCCAGGTGCCGTCACTTTAAGGTATGAAGCCTTAACATCCACACAATCCTTAAAAATCATATGCATTTGCTGCTTTTGAATGTGTAGATTGGTCACTTTCAAATTCATGCAATTGTCAAAGGTCATGGCCTGGGAGAAAAATAAGAATGTGTATATAAACAACACCCTCTTCAATCTTGTTTAATTTATGTAAGCTTTTGATAATAGAAAAAGAAAGTCATGAGGGTACCGTTGGTGCCGCCTGGTTTTGGCAAGGCTGCCATAGCAAAAAATAGAGAAATATTATATATATGTTTTCCAAAAGCTATAATAGGAGAAGCTCAATCAAATCCTATATCGTCCAAGATTAGACTCGAGAATCCACCCCAAGCACTATTTATTTTAGGGCCAACCCCTTTACACAATAGGCTCACCTCATGTTCAATGATGCTCCACATCAACATGTTAATAACATATATAGTTATGACATAGATTAATTATTGGGAAAATTGCCAATAAGTCATCTATAGGTGACTTGTTTCTAATTAGGTCCAAACACTTTCCAAAATTGAGAATAAGTCATATGAATTTATCTAATACCGTAATTACCCCCATAATCTGTTAAACCACTTTAAACCAGATTTCATCAACTCACGATTCTTATTCAAGCTGCCATTAACAACTTTCTTCTCCAGATCTCCCCGTCGACGATCACATCACCGACGCACCTCGTAGTCGACGTTATGTGAGTCGCCACACTCTAAAAACCTTTGTTTTGTTTTTGCAATTGATTATTTCAAGAATTTCATGGTTTTTCAGTTCTGTTTTTCTTCTCAATCATGGAAGGTGGCCTAATTTTACTTTGTAAGTATATTTCAGACACACTTCCCATAAAAGTTTCTTCTGGTGGGGATTTTAATGGTGTTTTGCGAAAATTATGTGATAATTGGAATTCATTAGAAGTCGACACTATTTTATTACATTATTGTATTCCTAGACATGATAGGTGTTTTCTAAGGAATGAGGAAGAATTTAGGAACATGATTTCCTTGATTTCTACTTTTGAATTGAAATTTGTTGATATTAGTGTTTCAGACTCTAAAATAGTATCACTTGATTATAAAACAGTATCACATGATTGTGATACTGTTTTCGGGAATGAAGGATCTGCCATAACTACATATTGTTCTTCAACAAATAGTAGGGCATTACTTTCATCAAGTTGGTCAAGCATAATCACTCATGTTGGACAGAGGTTTGAGAGAGGTGTAGCTGAATTTAGAGATGCTTTATGCAAATTTTTGATTGAGAGAAGATTTAAGTTTGATTACATGAGAAATAACAATGGTAGGGTAGAGGCGCAATGTTCAAACAGATATTCTGATGATTGTAGGTGGTATGTTTGTGCGACAGTATCAAAGGTTAGTGGTTTTTGTTACATACGAAAGCTTGTGAATGAGCATAGTTGCCCTATAGTGTTGAGGAAAGAAAAAAGTGAGAGATTAAGTTGTAAGGTAATTTCTGGTTTGATTGTTGATATATTGAGAGAGAAACCAACATTGTGTTCTAATGATGTTGTTTCACACATTTTAACAAACTACGGTTACACGATAAGCTATGAGAAGGCTTGGAATGCGTTGGAGAGAGCGAAGGGATTGATTTTTGGCGACGCGTCTGAATCTTTCAAGCAGTTACAATGGTATATTGAGGCTGCAAGGTCATTTAATCATGGAAGTCATATTGATTTAGTGGTGGACCAAGTTTCTAAAATATTCCAAAGATTGTTTGTTTCTTACCATGCGTGCATTCATGGGTTTAATCATTGTCGTCCCATGTTGTTTATCGATGGAACATTTTTGAAAGGAAGGTTCAAAGGTATCTTGTTGTCTGCAACTGCTAAGAACGGCAACCAAGGTTAGATACTGATTTTCTGCTCTTTTGTGATGCTGTTTTCTGTTATTTTTGTGATACTGTTTTATTTTTGTGATACTGTTTTCTGTTATTTTGTGTAGGCTTATATCCATTGGCTTATGCTGTTGTAGATTCTGAGAACTACGATAATTGGTTGTGGTTCTTGGAACAGTTGCGTAGTATTGTACAAAGTACTCGAGAGCTTACATTTGTGTCTGATCGGAATGTTGGGTTAATGGAAGCGTTGCCTAAGGCATTCCCTACATCGAATCATTTTTTCTGTTTACAACACCTTAAAGGAAATTTGAGGGATAAATTCAGTGGTGGTGGCTTCTCAAACAGTTATAGAGAGCGTATGGTCTGGTTGTTCCGGGAATGTGCACATGCTCCAACAATTGCATTATTTAACCAGAAGTTGGAGGTATTGAAACATGAGGGGGGGAGCTATTGTTCAAAGGTTTCTAGATGGGTTACCATTTGAAAATTGGTCGAATGCTCATAGTGTTGGATGTCGATATGGAGATATGTCATCAAATGCAGCTGAGTCTTTTAATGCATGGATAGTTGACTGTAGGAGTTTGCCCATAACCCGAATGGTTGACATGTTGAGGATAAAGCTGATGAACATGTTTGTTATAAGAAGAACTGATTCTGGTAACGTTATGATACTGTTTTATTTTCTGCATGATACTATTTTATTTTCACTGTGATACTATTTTTTTTTTCTACATAATACTCTTTTATTTTCACTGTGATAATGTTTTATTTTCTATGTGATACTGTTTTATTTTCTATATGATACCGATGTAGGTGAGTGGACGGGGGTTGTCTGTCCCAAGATGATAGAGAAGTTGCAGGGATATGCAAATGAAAGTCGATCATGGAATATCAAGCGGTCTTCCGATACAATTTTTGAAGTTTTTTCAGATCCATCGGTTTGTGTGGATATCTACAAAAGCACATGTTCTTGTTTCCAGTGGCAGCTGAATGGGTTCCCATGTGTGCATGCAGTTGCTGCAATTAATAGATCTGGAAGGTGCATTGATGAATTTGTTGATTATTATTTTCATGTTGCAGCATTCCGCAAGTCCTATAAAAAAGCTATACATCCCATTCCTACGTCAATGAGGTTGGAATATGAAAATTCTGCCAATTTTGACATTTTGCCTCCACCTACAAAGAGACAACCTGAAAGACCTAAAAAGAGGCGAATTAGATCAATGGGCGAACAAGTGCGGATGATACGTTGTGGTAGGTGTGGAAAGTTGGGTAATCACAATAAGAAGACATGTAAGGAGTCATTGGTCTAAAAGATTGTTCCCATGAATGATATTATTCATTCTTTTTAAATATGTAGGAACACAGTTGTGTTGTAATGATTTGTTGGTTGAATTAATGAAAGCAAAATGTTTATTTTCACAAAACAGTATCACAAAAATTAACAAAACAGTATCACTAACAGTATCTCATTAAGAACATTACGTTGCAATACAGTATCACAATTTACTATAATTCCTGGTGTTTTTGAGAGTTATCTGTTCGTGTTTGATACTGTAAATAGTTTAACAGAACAGTATGACAAATAGTTTAACAACACAGAGTATCACAAACAGTATTTCAATAATTAACAGTAGTATGTTTACAATACCGTATCACAAATTGTATTCAGTATCAAACAAAATCCGCAACTAGGAAATCTATTCATCTAGAATGAAGAAAATATATTCATC
Organism: Forsythia viridissima; assembly: GCA_030279155.1. Classification (NCBI taxonomy): domain Eukaryota; kingdom Viridiplantae; phylum Streptophyta; class Magnoliopsida; order Lamiales; family Oleaceae; genus Forsythia; species Forsythia viridissima. The sequence goes on along the minus strand of CM059035.1, from coordinate 19,544,458 downwards.
CATTCATTCATCTACAACAAAATCCTTGATGAATTGAGAAACCATGTTTGCTTTATATTGTCTAACTTCCTTCATTGTCAAGGTTTCTTCTATCTCTTCATTATTTGCCAGTCTTTCCATCACATGGAAAACGTGTATTCCACAATCGACACTGCAAAACAAAATTCAAAAACATGTAGTAAATGTCAGTGTGCTGCATAGACATTTAAACACGAGATAATACAAATAGGGAGTTTGAATGATTAGTTGCTTCTTACGTCCCAATGTGTTGTTGCGGACATTTCTCGTAGAAGATCAATGGATGATTGAATTCTTCTTCTTTGTACTCAACAGTATTTGTAACGGGAGATTTCATAAATAGTTCTTTTTGTTTGCTCTCAACATATTCTTTCTACACATATTTGAGAAAAAACAACAATGTAAATTGTTAGACTTGTATTTTTAAACTCACTGTAAAAACAGTATATGGTACTGTAACAACTTATTATCTTACCAATATCATAGCATCTTCCATATATCTGTTTGAAGTCCCGTCTCTTAGCAAATTACTGTTGTAATGTGTCCATTGACCTGCCTCAAAGTCGAATGTGAGTAGTGTCCAATGGTTTGGAACTACATCAGATCCTTTTCCTCCGTTTGAGTTCATCGGGAACAACAAAAGTCGAGGCTGCCCGGTGTTGTGGAGGTGCTCCAACACTATGTCGATTTTTTGAGATCTTGGAATTGCCACTTGAGGATTTGTGACATATAGCTGCAGTATTCAAGTATAATATCAAGATAAGAAATTATTTTGTTGTTAGACCTAAGTTTGTAATTGAAATGTTTATGTTGAAATTCAATAATTCACCCAGCACAAAGAATCAAAAACGACAAATCTTTTATTGTAAATGCTGTCTACAATTGGGTCATTGGCCTTTAGAAATTCCCCATATGCATCAATTACCTGCATATAAAATATCATAGTTATGTTTCGTATAAGTTTATAATTTGGGAATACATTTTTTGGTTTTTACAATCTTACTATATTTGATATTGACTAGTCGCCAGGAATATCAAATAAATCTCCCAATGTCACAAAACAGAATTCTGCTCCTGTTGGCATGTAAATCGTCGCTCTGCAATATAACACAGCATTAAAGCAATGAAACAGTATCACAATATCACAAGTAAAACATTCAATAGTTGAAACAGTATCACAATATTTTTAAACAGTATCACAATATTATAAGTAAAACATTCAGTAATTGAAACAGTATCACAATACTTTTAAACAGTATCATGAATCAAAACATCAACAATTACTGTAGGGAAGATACTTACGATGGGTCGTGAATTTTTCCAATCTTTACCATCTTCTTCCTGTCATCTGCAGTTAAATGTTTTGCTGTTAACCATTTTGCATTGATTTTCGTTGGTGCTTTTTTTTGTTTCCTCAATGGAAGATCGGGAAGGTCCTCAACATTGATGATTGTATTGTCATCATCTTCTTCTTGCACCTGAAATTTGGCCTTTTTACCCCTTGTAACTCTTTTTTTCGTAGCAGAATAGGTAAAATCATCATCCCTCTTTCTTTTTCTTTCCTTTTTTTCTTTTATTCTTTTGACCATTGAAGTTTGCTTTGTTTCATCCTTTTTTTTTTTTGACCTCTCTGTCATTCAAAGCTTGAGTGACTTCATACACTACCTTTTCAGTCAACTCATTTACAAGCGAGGTATTCTCTTTTTCCAATGATTTATTTTCACTTGTAAGAGATTCCAAAGTTTGTTGCAGCTTTTTGAGTTGTTCAGCAGTGTTATTCTTTTCCTCCAAAACTGCCGCATGTAGAGCCATTGACTTTTGTAGCTGGTCTTCTATAATTCTGATTCTTGTGCTCATCTCGTTGAGCTCCTATATATTCCTTTCATTTTGCAAAGTATCAAAAGCATTAATTATCAGCATCAAAGTATTAAAATCATATTATTATCAGTATCTTAATTAAACAGTATCACAACAAAACAGTATCAGAGACAATGGTATCTCAATAAAACAGTATCACAAGAAAACAATGGCATAGTTAAAAACAGTATCATATCAGTTTTAAAATAAAACAGATCATATATTCTAGTAATATAGATTTTTGTATCATATAAATATATAGTAGTATCTTTCATTCTGTGAGACGCTTTCATCCAACGCAGCTTGCAAGATGCGCTCCCTTTCAGAGGCTTGTAATTCATCACGGAGTCTAGATGAACTAGTTATGGCTTTCTTTTCTGATGAATCCTTGATTGCAATTTCTGCCAGACGACTCAAGGGCAAGTGTAGCCAACTATCATCTTCCTCACTTTCTTCCCTTTTGTTGTCTTCTGTTGAAATGTTATCCTCCGTTCGATTGTCATCACTTTCTTCCTTTTCAGTAGTATCTTTTGTTTTCGTATCAACTTTATCAGATTCTCCATCTCCATCCGATTCTTCATCTTCAGTAGATTCTTTATTTTCATTGGATTCTTCATCTTCATCGACTTCTTCAACAACCTGCAATGGTGTAGTTGAATAATAAATATTCTAGATGTTTGTATGTTGAATAAATCTTCGTGTAAGATACTGTATGCTGTGAATTGGTGATACTCCTATTACCTTTCTTTTTGATAGTTTGTGTACAGTCGTAGATTTTAGAATACATGTTAGATCTCTTAAGTCCCATTTAATGCATTTTGGATCTGCATTCTTCTTCAACGCTTTACAGACTTTAAGATTTTCCAACAACCAATACTGAATTTTCATAAATAAAAACTTATTAGTGCGAATATCACATTTAATGCAAAATAGTATCAACAAATAAAACAGTATATAGAAATCAAATAGCTTACTGGTAAAATCATGACACAGCCTGTGACATCGATTGGGTCTTCATTTTTACATAGGGAAGATATTAGATATTCAAAGATGTGCTTCGACCAATTGTAGGTTTTGATATTGTCGAGATCTTCAACATACTTGATATATCCCCAGCTCAAAGTCAGGGATTTATTTGGCACAAAGAACGATGCCATCAGGAAGAGCATCATTTACCTAGAAACATCGTTGATGTCTTCTTTTTTGTTCCCATTTGCTGCAGCTCTTAACTGTGTAGATATTATTGTTTTGGTCAATCGACGACAGTCTTTGAACCATCGTTGGGAGAAAATTGAAATCGATGCTGGCTTTTGTTTTTCAACCTCCATCAGATTTTTACCTTCGACGATTCCAAAAATACACTTCACATCGTCCATCTTGAACTTTAGACCGGAGTTGTTTATCAAAAAATCCTTGTTTGACTTCTCGAAGCACTTAATGATCTTGTACAGATCCATATCACTTCGATGACAGCAATGTCTGTCAATCTTGTCATCCAGTATCAAATTGATAAGATTGAAAAACGGCAATTTCTTCAATCCATCTGTTTGTGGTTTTGTTAGTGACAAACCTTTCACCTCCCTGATCACTGCTTGGAGGTTAGAACGGTATTGTGGGTAACGCTTTTTATCCACACTTACTTTTTTTCGTATAGGAATAGACTTCCTTTTTCCCATTGATTTATAACTAATTGTTTTGCATCCAGAAGTATTTTTGTTTTGCTGCATCATAAACAAAAACAGCATTAGAAGTATCAAAATATACTAATGCACATCAACTAAGCAAAACAGTATCACAGGTTCAAACTTAGATATTAAAACAGTATCATTATATACTAATGCACATCAACTAAGAGATTAAAAGAGTATCATTATATACTAATGCACATCAACTAAGCAAAACAGTATCACATGATCAAAACAGTATCACGGATGAAAACTAAGACATTGAAACAGTATCACAGGTTCAAAACCTTGCCGTAATTAAACAGTATCACAGGTTCAAACTTAGAGATTAAAACAGTATCATTATATACTAATGCACATCAACTAAGAGATTAAAACAGTATCATTATACACTAATGCACATCAACTAAGCAAAGAAGTATCACATGATCAAAACAGTATCACGGATGAAAACTAAGACATTGAAACAGTATCACAGGTTCAAACCTTGCCATAATTAAACAGTATCACAGGTTCAAACTTAGAGATTAAAACAGTATCATTATATACTAATGCACATCAACTAAGAGATTAAAACAGTATCATTATAAACTGTCAAAGAGAAACAGTATCATGGATTGAAACTGTATCAAAGTATACTAATGCACATCAACTAAGCAAAACAGTATCACATGATCAAAACAGTATCACGGATGAAAACTAAGACATTGAAACAGTATCACAGGTTCAAACCTTGCCATAATTAAACAGTATCACAGATCTAAAGAGATTAGAACATTTTGCATGGTTAAATAGCACGTTCTAACAAAAAACAGTATCCTAGAAACAAGAAAAAAATTCAGCAAAAATAGAAACAGTATCAAAGATCTAAAGAGATTAAAACATTTTGCATGGTTAAATAGTACGTTCTAACAAAAAATAGTATCGTAGAAACAAGAAAAAAATTCCGCAAAAATAGAAACACTATCATAGATCGAAAGAGTAACAAGCATTTTGCATGATCAAATAGCACGTGCTAACAAAAACAGTATCATCGAAACAAGGAAAAAATTCAGCAAAAATAGAAACACTGTCATAGACCAAAGGAGTATCAAGCATTTTGCATGGTTAAATATCACGTTCTAAGAAAAAATAAAAAAAAATCACCAAAACATCAACATATATTATACAGTATCACATATTTCAAAGCCCTACATCACTTGTTCTGACAGAAAAAACTAACCCACGGAAAATACATTATCAAAAAATTTATCGAAGAAATTACCTTTGCCATTGACGTATGCGGTTAGGATTTGCGGTGAGAAGAATCAATCACGAAGAAGATGAAGTGTGCAGAAATAAACGGAGGTTTTCAAAGTGCTGTACGTGTTTAAATGATGGTTTGTGCAATTGGAGGGCATATTGGACTTTTGGCACTAAAGTATGACTTTAGTTGAATTAAGATTGGGCCATATGACTTTTTAGCCCAATTTGGCAGTAACAGTGACCGGCCCAAAATTTTCCCTTAATTATTTTACATACCGGAGTTTTTTTGATCTTGCAAGAATTGTTCCACCATATTTCTCCATTGCCATCTATGATTCCACCACCTTGAACTTCAAAGTTTCTTAAATTATGAAACTTTATCCAAAATCTTTTGGTGTCCTCATACAGCTCTGAAAAAGATTTGATTGTTCCTTTAATCTATAAATTCACAAAAAGGAAAATAGATATTTTCCAAGTTAATAACAGCCATAATGTTACAATTTTAGCCTTTATTTTAGCTGTGAAAATTGAAATTATGCAATCAAAATATAGAAGCTAACCTCTATTTTCATGCTAGATTTACATGGACCAGTAAAATTAATTCGCCTCATATGATAAGTTTTGTGCTTGGGAATTAGAAAAATACTTTTTTTTTGAAGAATTGCAAGCCCTGTTCCAAGCATTCCGAAATGCCTGAAGAATCGGAAAAGGAAGAAGAAAAAATTAATCATAATGAAGCTTATAATTTACTGAAAAGAGTGAAGAACAAAAATTGATGACAAACAACCACATAACTAAAATCTAACTAACCATGCAAAAAATGTAAAGAAAAAAGTAACACAAAACATGTGAGTCATCCACTCCAGCCAACTAAAAGTCTAAAACCAAAAAATGCATTCTGATGATAGTATCTTGGGAAAGTTGACATTTTCACAGTTGATTGGACGATTTCTATTAACTGGGGACCTCAGTGCAATGTGATTCATAGGTTGGGGACTTGAATGTCAATAAAGGAACCGTTTGCAATTTTACTTAGTATTTACGCCTCGTATTTGGCACCACGGTTATGCATCATGGTTCCAAATTTAGCCTGTTGGTGTTATTTCTTACTACATAGATACTAAATGATACGAGTCAAATCTAGATGTAAGAACATAAATATGCAGAGTCTTTTCCATCGGAGCAAATAAGATTATTGTACATACAATATATTATAAAATTAGGCAAATTTACGGGATGTAGTAGCAATAAAGAAAGCACTGCTCTAATATTAACAATGTAGCACCTGAGAACCATCTGTTTGCCCATCAGCTTTGGCTCCAAAATGGTCGACATTAATAATAAATGTATGTCGATACCTTCTCTTTGCACCATGAACAACACCATGATTGGACTGGTTGAAGTTAGGATATTTGTCCTTGTGTTGGTTCATAAGGACACAAGGTTTAAGGGAAGCTTTTGGACTTTCAGAATGGATATTATGTAAATTCTTTGAAGATGGATGGACCTTTTGGGGGTTAATGCCAAAACATGAGGAAGAAGATACTAAAATTATCAGAAGTTTGAAAGAAAAAGCCTTTGGCATCATTTTTCTTTTCAGTTTATGATGAATAAAGTGTAGAATTAACAACAGTCTATTAAAGAACAATTTATGGGGTAATGAAGTTTTATCTAATCATCAGCCAACACACACACACACATGTAAAAGTTGCTTACAGAAGTGTTTTGCTTTCACTTTTCAAGAGCTTGAGACGGAAGAATTACTGGGAAAGTAGTTGACTCTTGTTTTTTTAGGTAACATTCAACCAATATACATGCATACTTCTTGTTGGGAAAAAATACCCCAATTGAACACCAAAATTTCTTTTTAATTTTTATTTTTCAAAACATCTATTCTTTCTTTGTCTCCTCATTTATGGGTTTAGGTACATAAATAGGTTATAATGGACATAAACGTCGAAGTATTTTTTTACAATCTTTAATACGTGACAATTTACTCATTCATATTCATCCTCCACACACGATTTGTACACATGACTAGCCTAATTGATTATTTCATCATAAATCTTCATATGTGCGTAATATTTAAATTTTCATGACACATTTAAGTAGGCAAAGAGATGATAACTTTTACTTATTTAAACTTTGACTTCAACACAAGTCCCTCCGTTTTGGTTTTTATTGAAGGCATAATAAGGCATAATATGTCAACAATTTTCATAAGTGAACAATTTTCACAAGTGAACAGTATTAAAACTCAAACTCAAGACTTTTACCTATTTCAACGCTATCTCAAACCACCCATTTAAAAATTTAAACTATTAGAGACCAACTTTTTTCCAGAGATAATTTTCCACACTAGAATCACAAAAAATAAAAAAAAAATTCTTTCTAAGAGTGGAAAATTTGGAGAAGGCTCATTTCATGTGTGTGTATGTTGTCTTGTTGAGAATGTCAAATATAGGTGGATATTTGGTAGAGTAAGTTAGGGGTGTTAGCAAAGTTATAGGTCATTTGTAATTTGACCAATTGTGCAAGAAAAGTGCTCAAAGAGTATGGTGAGTTTGTGGTAAGAGAATGGCATTTGCGTGTGCACGAATTAACCTGCCGTAATGTGTGAGGACAAAAAAGCGTAGGAATGGATTTTAAGGAGATTTGTTTTTTTCTAATAGTTAAAGCAACACTTTACTACGTCTGCATTTTTAATCCGTTTAACACAATTCTTCTAGTTGCTTTTAAAGAACTTCGTGGTACAACTATATAAAATTGTTCGGTACACTTAAGAATTTTCAGATGTGTACTTATTTTCAACTCCCCATTTTTTATAACTTACTCTTTCCGTTGAAAACTCATAATTTGATGTTTTATTATAACTAGCATTTTGGAAGTTCGTACTAAATTCAGTACTCGTGTTCTTCTTTTTTATTAAACATTCAAATGATTTAAGTTAGAAGGTAACTTTCAATTGAAAATATGGACATTACATTGGAGACTTGGCTAATTAGTCGTAACTTTAAAAAACATTGTACATAGAAGACACCTACAAATTGAGAGATCGAAAAGTGTTATTTATAATTTAATGTTGTGCTTAATTTACAGTTACCGATTCTTTCGTCTATGAATCATCATTTTTCCTTGGCAAATTTGTGATTGGCTTTTAAAGTAGACTTCACATTGTTCAAGACAAAAATTTAAATAAATTATGTCGCTCTATATAGTATTAGAGCTGACAAAAGTTTAGACTTCAAATCTTACGGTCAACTATTTATACAAATTATACATGTGTCACTCCTTTAGTAAAATAAATAAATTTAACTTGCACGTAATAGAGTACTTGAAAACAAAAATTTAAATAATTAATTGTTTAATAAAATTTATGAAAATATAATTACTAAATATTAATTTTAGCGGACGAGGAAACTAATTGTAGAAGCTTCTTTTCTAATATTCTACTTTCTAAGACTTGGTTTGGTATTGTTGTGCTTTTAAGAGAATTAGCTTCTGATGTGCTGTAGAAATAATCATCTGTAGGAAGAATCAGATAAGTGTTTGGTAAACTCGTGTTTCAAAATTGATATATGTTTCAAAAGCAGCATTTTAGCATTTGGTAAACAAAAAGTGATTTATTGATGTAACGGTATTAAATTACTAAAAAAGACATTGATTATAATAATGTTATTTTGTATTATTATTGTTATCACGCGTGATAAAACTCTTTTTTTTTCTAGTCAAATATTTTTTAGCGAGACACTGCATTCATTATTATTATTTTAAAATAAAAATAATAAAAACCTAATAAATTTTAAATTTTATAAAAATTACAAAATAAAAGTACAGTCATATAGTGCAAAAATTAATTAAATTTATACTATTTTCTATGATCCAACTTGCATCAATTCAGTTTCTCAAATGGGTATTAAATGAATTAGTTTAATTAATTAAGGGTGAAATGGGTATTTTAATAATATATAAATGAAAAAGCAAAAGCAGAATCTGAAAAGCTGTCATTTTGCTGCTTCTCAAAATCTGCTGCCAGTTTAGTCAAATTCTTTTATAATCACTTTTAAAAATTTTGTCAAACGCCTAAATCAACTTCTGATTGTTTAAGAATCAGAAGTTGGATTCCAAAATCAACCCCAAACGGGGCCAGATAAGTGCAAAGAGTTTACTATAGCATGTGTGGCAACAACACTTACATTATAATCTAAGAAGATCAAATTGGTCAAATATACATTTTATTCACACATTTCGTAGAACTAATAATTTATTACATACTTATTATTTATACATTCAATAAGACCTACAACTTTTAAATAATTAAAAAATAATTTGATTACTACAAAACATGAGCTCACTCAGAACTAGCCTGCGCAAGTGGGCTGAATCAAAGATAATTGGATTGTATTTAATAAATACTAAAGGGCAAAGTTGACAAGAGCCCTACTTTTTGTAAAAAAGTTGAAAAATACCTTCTTTTTTCATTATTCAAAAAATACCTCATTTTCTTGATTTGATTTAAAAAATACCTCATTTAATTAAAAACAATATTTTATAATGTGGAATGATGATGTGGCATTTATTTATTGTATAGTATTATATGTACTTTATATAATATTCACTTTAGTCCTTATATTTTTAATTATATTTTAATTAAGTCATCCAAAAATTACATCTTAGGTCCTTAATCTTTACATCTTTACACTTTAATCCCCAAAATTATCATTATCTTTTAGTTAAGTCCTCCAAAAATTGCATCTTAAGTCCTTCAACTTTTTATATTTTTACACTTTGGTCCCCAAAATTTCAATTATCTTTCAGTTAAGTCCTCCAAAAATTGCATCTTAGGTCCTTCAATTTTTTACATCCTTACACTTTGATCCCCAAATTTTCAATTTTTTATTCTTACCCACGTCTAAATAATATTTATGAAAAATACATTTTTTCTCTATTATATAAACTCTTTTAAAAATATTTATTTATTGCATAGTAGTCTATGTACTTTATATAATACTCACTTTAGTCTTTATATTTTCAATTAAATCTTTCAAAAATTGCATCTTAGGTCATTAATCTTTTACATCTTTACACTTTGGTCCCCAAATTTTTAATTATCATTCAGTTAAGTCCTCCAAAAATTACATCTTAGGTCCTTCAACTTTTACATATTTACACTTTGGTCTTCAAATTTTCAATTATCTTTCATTTAAGTCCTCCAAAAATTGTATCTTAGATCCTTCAATTTTTTACATCCTTACACTTTGATCCCCAAATTTTCAATTATTTTCAATTTTTAATTCTTACCCACGTCTAAATAATATTTATGAAAAATACATTTCTTCTCTATTATATAAACTCTTTTAAAAATATTTATTTATTGCATAGTAGTCTATGTACTTTATATAATATTCACTTTAGTCCTTATATTTTTAATTATATTTCAATTAAGTCCTTCAAAAATTGCATTTTAGGTCCTTAATCTTTTACATTTTTACACTTTGGTCTTCAAATTTTCAATTATCTTTCATTTAAGTCCTCTAAAAATTGCATCTTAGGTCCTTTAACTTTTTACATCCTTACACTTTGATTTCCAAATTTTCAATTATCTTTCAGTTAAGTCCTCCAAAAAATGCATCTTAGGTCCTTCAACTTTATACATGTTCAAAGTTTGGTCCTCCAAATTCTTGATTTTAGTGGCCAAAATAAGTGTAATTTTAGTGGTCAAAATAAGTGTACTTTCAATTAAATCTTTGACTTTACACTCGAATTTTCATCTAAACGAACAAAATAAATATTTGTATATTATTTTAAATTATGGTACACATATGTTACTTTAATTTAAATTAAATTAACACGTGTTACCACCACCTACTATTATATTTGTATACTATTTTAAATATAATAATAATTATAATCATATTTTACAATTATTTTCTTTGATAATTGTTTAAAAATACAGTATTTTCATAAAATCAATATTTTTATTTTTTCATTTGAAAAACAATATTTTTACACGAGTAACATATGTGTTATTTCATCATTTTCATTGAAATTAATACTTTATAATTTACTCATTTTATTATTTTTTAAAAAATATGTTATTTTCATTTAAAATTAATATTTTAATTTTTAATTGAAAAACAATATTTTTACATGGGTAACATATGTGTTACTATATGTTACTATATATGTTATTTCTTCATATTTCATTAGAATCAATATTTTACCATTTCTCTAATTTTATTAATATTTTAAAAATATATTATTTTCATTTAAAATCAATTTTTCAATTTTTCATTTATAAAAAATATTTTTATACTAGTAACATATATGTTACTATGTGTTACTTGCTCATTTGCAATAAAATCAATATTTTATAATTATTTAAAAAATTCGTTATATTTCTTTAAAATTAATATTTCAAATTTTTTGTTTTAAAACAACTTTTTACACGGGTAACATATATGTTACTATATATGTTACTATATGTTACTTCTTTATTTTTCATTAAAATCAATATTTTACCATTTCTCTATTTTTATAATTTTTTTAAAAATACATTCTTTACATTTAAAATCAATATTTCAATTTTTTATTTAAAAACAACATTTTTATACTAGTAACATATATGTTACTTTGGGGCTGTTCTCCTCCACCTAGTGGGAAGAATTATTTTACCTACTGGACAAGTGTCTAGCGAGCATTGGTAGAGTATTTGACTTTAATATCAAACACATTTTGTTCCTCCAAATATTCAGTGGGCTAAATAAATCTCCCTACTAAGTGGAGAATATCAAATTGTTATATCACTATGTGTTATTTGCTCATTTGCAATAAAATCAATACTTTGTAATTATTTTAAAAACACTTTATAATTGTTATCTTATAATTTATCTCCTTGTAAATGTTTTTCAAAAACTACATTTGTTTGGTCTAAAATCAAATATTTCAAAATTTTATTTTTCAAAAAACAATTCTTTTACGCGTGTAACATATATGTTGCTGAATTTGTTACCCTATGTTCTTCCTCAATTTTATTAAAATCAATTTGACACGGGTGTGTTACTCTATATTACTTCCTCATTTTCACTACAATTGCTATTTTATAATTTATCTCTTTGTAAATGTTTTTAAAAAATACATTAGTTTGGTCTAAAATCAAATATTTTCAATTTTTATTTTTAAAAACAATACTTTTATGTAGGTAACATACATGTTACCGTATTTGTTAACATATGTTACTTCCTCAATTTCATTAAAATCAATTTGACACGGGTAACACATATGTTATTACATGTGTTACCCTATGTTACTTCTTCATTTTCAATACAATTGTTATTTTATGATTTATCTCCCTGTAAATGTTTTTTAAAAACTACATTAGTTTGGTCTAAAATCAAATATTTTCAAATTTTAATTTTGAAAATAAAACTTTTACGTGGGTAACATATATGTTACCGTATTTCTTAATCTATGCTACTTCCTCAATTTCATTAAAATGAATTTGACACGGGTAACACATGTGTTACCACATATGTTACTTCCTCATTTCAATACAATTACTATTTTATAATTTATCTCCTTATAAATATTTTTTAAAAACTACATTTATTTGATTTAAAATCAAATATTTCCAAATTTTTATTATTGAAAACCATACTTTTACGTGAGTAACATACATGTTACTGTATTTATTAACATATGTTACTTACTCAATTTTATTAAAATCAATTTGACACGGGTAACACATATGTTACCACATGTGTTACCCCATGTTACTTCCTTATTTTCAATACAATTGTAATTTTATGATTTATCTCCTTGTAAATATCTTTAAAAAATACATTAATTTGTCAAAAATAAAATATTTTCAAATTTTATTTTATAAAACAGTACTTTTATGTCTGTAACATATACGTTATCGTATTTGTTAACCTATATTACTTCCTCAATTTCATCAAAATTAATTTGACACGGGTAACACATATGTTACCACACGTGTTATCCTATGTTACTTCCTCATTTTCAATACAAGTGTTATTTTATGATTTATCTCGTAAATATTTTTTAAAAACTACATTAGTTTAGTCTAAAATCAAATATTTTCAAATTTTAATTTTGAAAACAATACTTTTACGTAGGTAACATATATGTTACCATATTTGTTAACCTATGTTACTTTCTCAATTTCATTAAAATCAATTTGACACGGGTAACATATATGTTACCACATGTGTTACCCAATGTTACTTCCTCATTTTTACTACAATTGCTATTTTATGATTTATCTTCTTGTAAATGTTTTTAAAAAATATATTAGTTTCGTCCAAAATCAAATATTTCCAATTTTTATTTTTAAAAACAATACTTTTACGTGGGTAACATATATGTTACTGTATTTGTTAACCTATGTTACTCCCTCAATTTCATTAAAATCAATTTAACACAGGTAACACATATGTTACCCTATGTTACATCCTCATTTTCAATACAATTGCTATTTTATGGTTTATCTCTTTGTAAATATTTTTTAAAAAATACATTAGTTTCGTCCAAAATCAAATATTTTCAATTTTTATTTTTTAAAACAATACTTTTATGTGGGTAACATATATGTTACCGTATTTATTAACCTATGTTACTCCTTTAATTTCATTAAAATCAATTTGACACAGGTAACACATATGACATGTGTTACCCTATGTTACTTCCTCAATTTCTATACAATTACTATTTTATAATTTATATTCTTGTAAATATTTTTAAAAAATACATTAATTTTGTCTAAAATCAAATATTTCTAATTTTCATTTTTGAAAACAATACTTTTACGTGGGTAACATATATGTTACCGTATTTGTTAACCTATGTTATTTCCTAAATTTCATAAAATCAATTTTTAGCAAATTATATCCTTCTATAATTTTCTGAAATATGAATTATTATAAATATTTTACAATTTATCTCTTTTTATAATTTTTTAAAAATATATTATTTTCATTTAAAATCAAATTTTCAATTTTTTCATTTGGAAACATATTTCAACATGTGTAACATATGTGTTACCATATTTGTTACTTTATGTTACTTCCCTATTTTTATTAAAATCAATATTTTATCATTTATCTCCTTTTATAGTTTATAAAAATACATTATTGGAATTTAAAATATAATTTTCATTTGAAAACAAAATTTTACAGAGGTAACATATGTGTTACCATTACCAGTCGTCTTTCACCATCCCTAACCGAGGCGAGATCTGTAATCACTATATACAACCATAATCACCTTAACCACAAATGGGGTAATACATGTATCACCTTAATTTAAATTATGATAACACAAAGTAACATATGTGTTACCATCACCACACCTTTTACCACTATTACCACCATCCACAACCATAAGCACCTACAAAATAGCACGTGTTAACGTAATAAAAATTAAGGTAACACATATGTTACTTTACCATAAAATATTTAAAATATTGCTCAAAACTTACCAAACAAGATTCCCTAATCCCTACCAAATTACCTTTATGTCACCATACAAAAACTGCAAAAAGCGAACCCTATTTGTGTACTATTTCTCTATCTGGCTAGCCTTTTTGTTGACTAACTGCAAAGTGCACAATTATACGTATTTAGATTTTCCATCAGCTACAGACTTTTCAGTATTGAAAAAGTCTGCTAATGCTTAAAATAATGAAAAAGCACTATGTTGTTCAATCCTCAATTTCATGCAGATGTGAAAAGTTCTCTATCCCATTCTTCCATCCGTGTGCAAATATCTATATCAAATGTTGCATCTGTGCTTGTGCTTGTGAAGGCAGTTGGTGATCATGTTGGCCACCGATGACACAGTATTGTTTCCATCAAAATAATTGCTAATTCGCGTGCAAGCTGTTGATGTATACACGGACATTAAAAATCACGTGTCTAGACTAAGGGTCTGATTCTGTAGCTATTATACTCATTGCACATGTCCATTTTGGAAACTCAGTAACCCAATCCAACAACAGTCAAACTGTGAAGAGTAGAGCTAGACTACTGATTTCCGTTCAAAAATTTAGCTTTTGTCAAACATCGTATGTTAGGCACTTGTGAATAATTAACCTAATTGCTATTTTGATTGTATATACAAGAAGAATGTTTTGCTGCTCCAATGCCAAAGCTTCCTTTTTCATTCTTAAATTGCAAGATTTTAAGTTATCACAAGTTCAGAATGCATTCCTTTCAGGGGACAGAGCACACATGTTCATCAACATACGCAATTGCTCTGCTAAACTATGTACCTCATACCTAAAATCTCAAAAGCTCAATCTATTTAGTGGATTTGAATAGTTAATTAAATCGAGTAATATTATAAATGAAACCCCAATACCGAGTTCAGTTTGACTTCAAAATTATTTCAAGATAATAAATCAGATAAGAAACAATTAATTTCAATTTATTCATATTCCATAATTTATAGTTTAACAAACTTGCCTGAAAAAGTTGCCACAATTCCCTGAGCCTCTGGACTCCATTTGAACTCATGAATTGCTTCATAAACACCGACGTAATCCATTGTCCACACCTTCTGACCAATTTTCCATGCCGCTACCACCTCAGGCTGGCTCTCTTCCACTACCAATGGTATCCTCTTCCATAAAAATCAGCATCGTGCCAGTAACATTAAAACCATCATTATCACTATTCACGTCAAATCCTAACCCGCGCTAAAACTCCATAATACTCGCTCAAATAAAAAAAAATTACAAAACGTAAATAAATACTGAACAAACATATTTCTTTATGCTTCGGTGGCATAAAAATTACATGTCATTGATGTAGATATGGCCGAGAAGAATACGCCATCCACCTTGAAAAACAACCCCCTGAGAGGAGACCTATTGAAATCAAAACAACGTGCCGTGAGAAAGAGTTAGGGTTTGGAGAAAAGTGACGGAGGGAAAGGGGAGGGGTAGTACGAGGATATTGTATTGCCTGGAGCATGAGGGTGTCGCATATTTCGGCGATCTGGTCGTACGATTTGGACGCCAAGGCGTCATTCAGCACCAAGAAGTCCATTAACGGCGGTGGAGCTGTCTCTTCTTCTCCTCTGCGGAGGAACTTTTTTCCTGTGCGTGGGAATGGTGTGCTGTGTAAGTGGAACAGATGGGTCTGTTTGTTGGGCCGAATGAACTTCGAATTGGTTATAAATTTTTAAAAAAATTTATATAACAGAGAAGATAGGTATTTTCATAAGTATTATTTAGATGTTAGGGTAAAAATAAAAAATTTTAAAATAAAGGTATATGTCAACGTTTTATAAAAAAAAAGGTATATGAGCTAATTATCCCAATACTAAATTGGATTAAAACCATGGCCTTGTTTTCCTTAGTAGACCAATTCCTGTCTCAATGGTTGACCCAACTAACAGTACTTTGGCATGTGGAAACTCTAACGGAAATAGCACTAATTTGGGCCAAATTCAAAGTGTAGTACTCCTGTCTCGATTTTTTTGTTTTGTTTTGTTCTGTTTTGAGCATCTTATTGTAGAACTTGCTAGTAAAAAGATTGATGCTATTCTTCTAATGATACAACATTACAAAGTGCCATTTCAAACAGAGGTGGAGTGGGCGGATCCATTAAGGTCCAACGGGTGCAATTGCCTAAGTTTCAAATGTTTTGAACTGGGCTTGGTTTAAAATTCAAATTTTCAAGTTTTATTTATTTGTTTTTTGTTTCTTTACCAATTAATTGTAGTCGATAATCTTAGTCCAAATCCAATAAAATCTTTGGTTTTAAATTTTTTTTTTCAAAACTCAGTCCGAATAATACCAACTTAATCGGTTCATTTCCCTCAATTAATCTTAACCACAAGTCTCAAACCTCGGCTCACTCCTTACCTGCTACAATAGTTCAATTCTAACTCAAATCGAGACTATATATCAAAATTAACACTTGACATTTTGGAAGAAGAAGACTAACATATTGAAGAAGAAAAATTTTGTAATTTTTACTTCTTTGTCTCTTTCTTATAAATCTTATTATTTATTTATTGATAGTTATTTTTGCTCTTGAATAAGTTATGAGTATTAAGTAGGTTTTGTACTTTTGCTTTTTGTGCTTTTGAATGAATGTTTTAATTTTGCTTAAATATTCAAATGATGCTCCAGTGTAGTAGGTTGGAAAAAGCTCAACTGGAATATTGTTTTCATTGATATGAATAAACGATTTAGGGAACTGGTTCTTCCCATAGCAAAACGGACAGACCCAGATTTTGGCAGCGGTAATCAAACTGGACACTTGAATAATAAAAAGTTAATACATGTTGTAGGTTCTATTAAATATGTGGTGTGGTGTGGTGTGGTGTGGTGTGGTGTGGTGTAGTGAGGAAGTTGATATTTTTTTAAATTAATATTTATATAAGAATGTATAAATTTGTTTATAATATTAGAAGTGTCTTGACCAACTTGCCCTTCCAATAAAAATAAATTAAAGGAAAGTTCAATCCACATGCCTAATAGATAAATTAGATGGAATCCGTCCACACGAACTACTTTTGAATCCAATGAAATAAATTAGGGACCTCCTAGTAAAAAATAAAAGGTTAGGGACAAAAAATGCTATAAGATCATAAGTGAGGAAGTATTTGCGCCAAAATCTCCTTGAATAAATGCTTTAATTTTGCTTAAATATTTAATTTCAACATTTTGTGAGTAATGTATTGATTTGTGTCAAATTAACAATGTTAAGTTATCCACTTGCCCTAAGTTATAATGCTTAAATTTCACAACAGGGAAAAATATTTTGATGTTGTGAAGAAATTTAAATTTTGTAGCTTTGAATTTCAAGAATGAATTATGAATAGGGAAATTGGCACAAATGGTTTCTAACATTTGATTTTTAGCACAGAAATCCCTAACCTATGTATTTTAGTGCGCTATTGGTCCTTATATGATGAAAAATATAAACATGTTTTTAGTTTTAATTAGAGAACATTGCAAAAGGATTCATAACTTTTGCAAAAGATATAAATTGCAATTGGATAAAAAATATGTTTCACCAATTTGACTAGCTGAAATTATAATTTAAACACCCCCAAATAAGTAGCATTAATGAGAAGTCAATTTTCGTGGAGAAAAAATAATGGTTCCTTTTTCCACCTATGTTTTTTTTTTTTTAAAAAATGAAGCTTAAAAGTGAAAGTTGATAAAAGTTGTGGTTGAAAAATTAATAAAAGTTGTGAGTCCCATGAAATGTGTGGTTAAAAGAAATTATTGATTTTGGCTTCAATTTTTAAGCAAAATCAAACAAAACCTAAGTGCTTGTTTGATCAAGATTAAAAAAGTGCTAAAAAGTGTGGTAAAAGCAATGTTCTAAAAAACGTAAAGTGTGGCTAGGGGTGGAGGCCGAGCTTCAAGCTTTTCGAGCTTAAAAGAGGCCTAGGCGAGTGCAAGACAAGGAAAAAGCGATGGCGAAGCGTGAGGTGTGACTAGGCGTGGAGACCGAATTTCAAGCCTAGGCGAAGCTTATGGGTGCTTTTTAGAACATTGGGTAAAAGTAAACAACTAATTTTAACTACATATTTAATGGGAAATCAATTTTTTTATTAGGAGCATATTTGGTAGAGTTTAAAAGTATATTTTTAGGAGATTTTGAAAAAAGTTGGAGAAATGTATAGTTGAAATTTGATAAAAATTGTGGGTCCCATAAAATATGTAGTTGCAAATGAGTTTGAAAAAAAAAAATTTAATTTAAACTTTGCCAAACATGCACAAACTTTTTAACCACACATTTTATCAATATTTTTTCTCAAATTCTACTAAAAAGCTAAATAAAAAAAGCTCTAACAGTGAAGGTCAACATGCTAAAATAATTTTTGGGCTATTTTTTGTGTCAAATTTTGTAGTAATTATACTAATTAATCTCCATTGGTACTATTTGCTTCCTACTATTTGATTACAATCCCGTCTGTAATGCAGTTACTAAGAGCATCTCCAATGCAAATCATGGATTGAAAAAAAAAAAAAAAAGAAGTGTCATGTCATCAAATAGATAATGTGTATTAAAATCACATCTCCAATGCACTATGTGAAACACAATGTTAGGCTGATGTGGCACAATATAAAAGAGAAGATGTACAAGTCCTGTGAGATTGGATGACTTAACAATTATTTTAATTTTAGACTTAACTTAATTCACAAAAGGGTAATTAGGAAAATTTTAGCAATTTTATTATTGTTTAATTTAAAAAAATAAATGCCATGTAATCACCATTATTGAATTGTAGAAGGAACTTATTGGAGGGAACTTTTGGATTTTTACGTCTATTTATTCCATATTCATTTAGAAGTCCTTCTATTTAATTGCCACATCAACCACAATCCTTGAAATGGTTATTCCATTTCTATTCTTAATTTTATTATTTATCTTCTATCAAATTTAAGTCGAATGCATTGGTGAATCTTTCTGTATAACTATGTAATTAGATATCTACACGTGTCCATGTCATGGGTGGGTTGGAGATAATGAAGGGGATACAATCACAGCAATGATCAACTAATCGGGTCTTAATATTTTTGTAGGTACTCACTTGAAAAATATGTAGTCAAGACAATGACTAAAAGGGAGTCATGTTAACAAATGATCAAATGAGTGAATAAATAATAATAATGTTTTAATTTATCACTTAAAGACAACAATCAAAACAAATAGTCTGTAAGTAGTGGCGGATCCACTAAGAGAAAAGGGTGACAATTGACCCCCTAAAGTTATGAAAATCTTAAATTGACCCTCAAAGTTTTAAAAATCATTTTTTCTTTAAATAATATATATATCATTTCCTTACAATAATATAAGAGCCTTAATTTTTTTACTGTAACTTTTTTCGTCTAACACGACACCGTTTTGAAAATGAAGACAGCCGCAATTTTTTACTTTGTCCAACATTTCACCCAAAAAAATCTATTCTCTCTCTCAACCAAAGCTGAGATCAACCCTGCAATTGGAATAGAAAACACCACTCTGATTAATAAACGAAATCAATTAAAGCTCAGACTTTTTAAAAAATACAGTAAGAAAAATGAATCAATAACCAAAAATCAAAACTTTTTCTATGCTTCAATCATTTATACATACACCAGATGTACAAGCAAAATTACATACATATGCATGCATAAACACAGAAGCTGAGAATAGAACTCACGGGAGAAATTGGAAAAACGATTCAAATTTGCAACAATGTGTCTCTCTCTATATATATGTGTGTGTGTATGTGTATGATTTATACTAATAATCTCTTACAACATGTTTGGTTTATTAATAAAATTTATCTGTCCAATAATGTCTACAAAACATTTTAATGATACAATTTTTTTTCCTGTCCTTTCATGCAGTCTCCACTTATCCTGGTTGCCGAGCAACTCGACAACCAAAAAAGCCAAAGCTGATTGCCGAGTATCTCGGCAACCATTTTTGCTCGGCAACCAGCTTGGTCTTGGTTGTCGAGCAATTTGGCAACCATCATTGGTTGTAAATTGCTGGAATTTGGTAATGCACATAGTATATAAAAAACAGCCCAAAAAATTGAAAGAAAGTTGGGATGTTTATTGTTAAAAGATGTTATTCAAGAATTTCAGGTAATGTATAAATCCACGCACTGTGAAATCTTTGTGGCAAATTGAATGTTTTTATTTTTTTTACACTTTTTCATTTAATTTTTTTATTAATCTTTTTTATTTTATCTTAAGCAAATTGAATATTTTTATTTTTTATAATGTTGCCACATAAAAAATAAAAAATTAAAAACTGCGTGAACAGTAAAATTCTCGGCAATGAATTGTTCATGCAATGATCTTTATTTTACTGTTCACCAATTTTTTTTTTTAAGCCAATTTTCTTTGACAAAAAAAATATTAAGTGAACAGTGCTCGGCAATCAAAGTGATTGCCGAGCAATTTGATGAACAGTAACATTATTTTACTGTTTTCTCTTTTTTTTTAAGGAATAATTGCACAAAAGGTCCCTATTGTTTTAAAATCGTTGTGATATGCCCACAACCTAAAAAAAATATTTAATTTATTTTTCTTTTTTTTTTCTTTTACACTTAATTTTCATTCAATTTTTTACTAATCTTGTTTTTTTATTTTACCTTTTGCAAATTATTCTAAATAAATTCTAAAAAATGTCATTCAAGAATTTCAGGTAATGTATAAATCCACGCACTGTGAAATCTTGGTGGCAAATTGAATGTTTTTATTTTTTTTACACATTTTCATTCAATTTTTTTTTATTAATCTTTTTTATTTTATCTTAAAAAAATTGAATGTTTTTATTTTTTATAATGTTGCCACATTAAAAAAAAAAACATGAACAATAAAATTCTCGGCAATGAATTGTTCATTGCCGAGTTGCTCGGCAATGATCTTTATTTTACTGTTCACCAATTTTTTTTAAGCCCATTTTCTTTGACACAATAAAAAAATAAAAATAAAAATGAACAGTGCTCGGCAATCAAGTTGATGAACAGTAACATTAATTTACTGTTTTTTTTAAGGAATAATTGCACAAAAGGTCCATATTGTTTTAAAATCGTTGGGATATGCCTACAACCTAAAAAAAATCTTTAATTTATTTTTCTTATTTTTTTTCTCTTTTACACTTAATTTTCATTCAATTTTTTTACTAATCTTGTTTTTTTTATTTTACCTGTTACAAATTATTCTAAATAAATGCTAAAAAATGCCATTCAAGAATTTCAATGTATAAATCCACAGACTGTGAAATCTTGGTGGCAAATTGAATGTTTTTATTTTTTTTACACTTTTTCATCCAATTTTTTTATTAATCTTTTTTATTTAACTTAAGCAAATTGAATGTTTTTATTTTTTATAATGTTGTCACATTAAAAAAAAAAACATGAACAGTAAAATGCTCGGCAATAAATTGTTCATTGCCGAGCAACTCGGCAATGATCTTTATTTTACTGTTCACAAAAAAAAATTTAAGCCTATTTTCTTTGACACAATTAAAAAAAAAATTTGAACAGTGCAGCTCGGCAATCAATTTGATGAACAGTATTTTACTGTTTTCTCTCTTTTTTTTTTTAAGAAATAATTGCACAAAAGGTCCCTATTATTTTAAAATCGTTGGGATATGACCACAACCTAAAAAAAAAAATCTTTAATTTATTTTTCTTATTTTTTTTTTCTTTTACACTTAATTTTCATTCAATTTTTTACTAATCTTGTTTTTTTATTTTACCTTTTACAAATTATTCTAAATAAATGCTAAAAAATGTCATTCAAGAATTTCAGGTAATGTATAAATCCACGCACTGTGAAATCTTGGTGGCAAATTGAATGTTTTTATTTTTTTTTACACATTTTCATTCAATTTTTTTTTATTAATCTTTTTTATTTTATCTTAAGAAAATTGAATGTTTTTATTTTTTATAATGTTGCTACATTAAAAAAAAAACATGAACAGTAAAATTCTCGGCAATGAATTGTTCATTGCCGAGTTGCTCGGCAATGATCTTTATTTTACTGTTCACCAATTTTTTTTAAGCCCATTTATTTGACACAATAAAAAAATAAAAAAAAGTGAACAGTGCTCGACAATCAAGTTGATGAACAGTAACATTATTTTACTGTTTTTTTAAGGAATAATTGCACAAAAGGTCCCTATTGCTTTAAAATCGTTGGGATATGCTCACAACCTAAAAAAAAAAATCTTTAATTTATTTTTCTTATTTTTATTTTCTTTTACACTTAATTTTCATTCAATTTTTTTACTAATCTTGTTTTTTTTATTTTACCTTTTACAAATTATTCTAAATAAATGCTAAAAAATGCCATTCAAGAATTTCAATGTATAAATCCACAGACTGTGAAATCTTGGTGGCAAATTGAATGTTTTTATTTTTTTTACACTTTTTCATTCAATTTTTTTATTAATCTTTTTTATTTTATCTTAAGCAAATTGAATGTTTTTATTTTTTATAATGTTGTCACATTAAAAAAAAAAAAAACATGAACAGTAAAATGCTCGGCAATGAATTGTTCATTGTCGAGCAACTCGGCAATGATCTTTATTTTACTATTCACAAAAAAAAAATTTTAAGCCCATTTTCTTTGACACAATAAAAAAAAATATTTGAACAGTGCACGGCAATCAAATTGATTGCCGAGATTGCTCGGCAATCAATTTGATGAACAGTATTTTATTGTTTTCTCTTTTTTTTTTAAGGAATAATTGCACAAAAGGTCCCTATTATTTTAAAATCGTTGGGATATGACCACAACCTAAAAAAAAATCCTTAATTTATTTTTCTTTTTTTTTTCTTTTACACTTAATTTTCATTCAATTTTTTACTAATCTTGTTTTTTTATTTTACCTTTTACAAATTATTCTAAATAAATGCTAAAAAATACCATTCAAGAATTTCAGGTAATGTATAAATCCACGCACTGTGAAATCTTGATGGCAAATTGAATGTTTTTATTTTTTTTACACCTTTTCATTCAATTTTTTTATTAATTTTTTTTTATCTTAAGCAAATTGAATGTTTTTATTTTTTATAATGTTGCCACATTAAAAAAAAAAAAAAAAACGTGAACAGTAAAATTCTCGGCAATGAACAATTCATTGCCGAGCAACTCGGCAATGAACTTTATTTTACTGTTCACCAAATTTTTTTTTAGCTCATTTTCTTTGACACAATAAAATTAAAAAAAAAAGTAAACAGTGCTCGGCAATCAAATTCATTGCTTGGCAATGAATTTCACGAACAGTATTTTACTGTTCACTTTTTTTTAAGGAATAATTTCATAAAAGGTCCCTATTGTTTTAAAATCGTTGGGATATGCCCATAACCTAAAAAAAAAAATTCTTTAATTTTTTTTTTCTTATTTTTTTTTCTTTTACACTTATTTTTCATTCAATTTTTTACTAATCTTGTTTTTTTATTTTACCTTTTACAAATTATTCTAAATAAATGCTATTATTTTTTCCTTCATTTTTCTCCTTTTACTTTTCATTCAATTTTTCACCAATTTTTTTTTTTTTTTGGTTTGATGATATAAACAAATTGTACACAATTCTTTAATATTTAGCTTTTGAGTCATTAGTAAAAAAACTGAAAAAGTTGTAGCCGAGAGTTTGGTCCAATTCAAATTCTCGCAGTGGTGCAATTCAATAAAAATATAAAAATGGTGACTTTACCACATCACTTACCAGGTCGTTATGAATCTTAGTTATTTAATTTTTTTTACGACTTATTTAATTTTTTTATACGAATTATGTGCTTATTTGGTTATGCTTTTCTTACTATAATTCCAATATTTTCCTTAATTAATTGTATTAAATGGTATGTGTTTTCCATATTTATTATTTACGTGCCTAAACATAAAATTTATTCCTACGTTTTTCACAGACGTGCAATGCACGTATCTAAAACTAGTATATATATATATATATATATATATATATATATATATATATATATATATAAGTGTCTATCACCTGTTTACTATTCACCCTTCAACCAACACGACGTCGTTTTGATGTTGTATTAGTCTTAATTTTGTCCAAATCTCACCATTTTGTCCTAATCTTTTGACACTTTTTGTATATTAAATTAATATCTTTGGCCACAATTTTTGACTTCTTCATCTTTTCTTTTCTTTTATTTGTTTTAATATACATATATTAGTGTCTTTTAGCCGCAATTATTGACTTCTTATATATTATAGTCAATAAATATTCATTTTTCCCTTAATAAGTCATCAAATTTGGTGCTTTTTTATCCCCAGTTGCTATGGGGAACAAAGGACGAAATACAATCGATTCCTAAAGGTTTTGGTAAATTTCATTTTCTCTAAAATGCAGTTTTTGTTGTCCAACTTAAATATTTGCTGCAGCTTATACATTAAGTATTTTTACATAATTCCAGTTGGAGACGATATCCCTATGGGTTACCTTACCATTGGCTTTGGTTTCACATAATTTCATGTTATATAACTCAAGTTATGGACAATTTTGTAAATTTCGACAGCATGAATCCGAGAAACTGCCTTAGATGTTTCGGTGAGGATTTTAGTGTGTCAAAACATGCCGTCGGATTATCAAATTTTTATATGTGGTAGCTACATGGGTATTCTACGTTCTTTGAAAATTTCATATTGTTCGGTGATCGTTTTCTATGTCAAAGAAATTGTTTCGCTCCATCATTGGGTGAATTGTTTCTCCAAACTGCACTTTCTGTTGACCAACTCAAAAATATGCTGCACCTTATATATTAAGTATTTTTACATAATTCCAGTTGGAAACGATAGCTCTATGGGTTACCTAACCATTGGCTTTGGTTTCACATAAATTCATGGTATATAACTCAAGTTATGGACAATTTTGTAAAATACGATCGTATGAATCCGAGAAACTGCCTAGGGTGTTACGGTGAGCATTTTAGTAAGCCAAAACATGCCGTCGGACTATCAATTTTTGATATGTGGTAGCTAAATGAGTATTCTATGTTCTCTGAAAATTTCATATTTTTCGGTTATCGTTTTCTATGTCAAACAAATTTTTGTTACTCCATGACTGGGTGAAGAAATTTTTGTAACAGTGCCCTTATTTTGAAATTTTTGTTCACCTGGTCATGGAGTAACAAAAAAATTTTTGACATAGAAAACGATCACCGAACAATACGAAATTTTCAAGGGACATAGAATACTCAGGTAGCTACCACATACCAAAAATTAGTAGTCCGACGGCATGTTTAGGCATACTAAAATACTTACTGTGAAACCTCCTAGGCTGTTTTTCGGATTTATGCCGTCGGCGTGTCGGATTCGCTATTATAAACCAATCAAAAAACTTTAAGTAGTGTAAATATCTTCTTAAAATTTTGTGGACATTGGTTTTGTGGTAGTTTTAGTGGATTCCCATGTTTTGGTTACACGTTAATGATGTAAACTTGAAAGGTTTTGCTAAACTTCATGTTTTTCTAAGATACAGTTTCTGTTGTCCAACTCAAACATTTACTGCACCTTATATATTAAGTATTTTTACATAATTCCAGTTGGAGACGATAGCCCTATGGGTTACCTAACCATTGGCATTGGTTTTACATAATTTCATGTTATATAACTCAATTTATGGACAATTTTGTAAACTGTGACAGCATAAATCTGAAAAACTAACTAGGATGTTTCGGTTAGCATTTTAGTAAGCCGAAATATACCGTCAGACTGTCAAATTTTGATATGTGGTAGCTACATGAGTATTCTATGTTCCCTGAAAATTTCATATTTTTCGGTGATCGTTTTGTATGTCAAATGAATTTTTGTTAATCCATGACTACATGAAGTTTTGAAAATTTTTTTTCCCACGTACGTGCAATGGAAAAGTTACTGTTTAAGATTTTTTTTTTTTTTTTTGTTTTGTTGTAGGTAGACTTTTTCATGACAACTATAAAAAAAAAAAAAAAAAAAAAAAAAAAAAAAAAAAAAAATTCCCCCACTTTGCCGAGTAGGCAAAGTGGGGGAATTTTTTTTTTTAATTTATCCCACTTTGTCGAGTTACTCGGCAAAGTGAGAAAATTAAAATGTTTTTAATTTTCTCACTTTGCCGAGTAACTCGACAAAGTGGGAAACATTAAATTTTTTTTTTTTTTTTGTAATTTGCACTTTTAATCCACATTCTTTTCATTTTATAACAAATTTACCCATAACCTTTTTTTTTTTTTGCTTTGGCCATTCCCGACTTTTAAATTTCGTTACAAATTTTATTTTGTCCACCTCTTTAAATAATAAAAAAAAAAAACAAATAACAACAAAATAAAATAAAAATGTATATGAAGTCCTACAACTTTTAAAAAGTAGCCCAATTTTATTGACATTTTTTAAAATTTTTTTTTAAAAATTTCTCGAGTTATTCGACAAAAAAATAAATTTTTTTTTTTTTTTTTTTACATTTTGTCGAGTTCCTCGAAGTTAAAATTTGTTGAGTTACTCGACAAAAAAATAAAAATAAAAAAAAAAATTTTTAAATTTTGTCGAGTTATGCGATGTTAAAAAAAATATACATATATATTTTTTAAAATTTGTCGAGTTACTAGCCAAAAAAAATAAAAACATTTTTTTTTAAAATTTTGTCGAGTTACACGAATTTAAA
Organism: Forsythia viridissima; assembly: GCA_030279155.1. Taxonomy (NCBI): domain Eukaryota; kingdom Viridiplantae; phylum Streptophyta; class Magnoliopsida; order Lamiales; family Oleaceae; genus Forsythia; species Forsythia viridissima. The sequence continues at coordinate 19,517,490 of CM059035.1, read as the reverse complement.
AAAAAAAATATTTTAAATCTTGTCAAGTTACTCGAATTTAAAAAAAAAAAAATTTTTTTTTTAATTTTGTCGAGTTACTCGAATTTAAAAAAAATTATTAAAAATTTTTATCGAGTTACTCGAATTTAAAAAAAAAAAATTTTTTAAAATGTTGTCGGGTTACTCGAATTTTAATAAAAAAAAAAAATTTTTTTTAAAAATATTTTGTCGAGTTACTCGAATTTTAAAAAAAAAAAAAAAAAAATTTAACTTTTGTCAAGTTGCTCGAATTTAAAAAAAAAAAAAAAAAATTTTTAAACTTTTGTCGAGTTCCTCGAATTTTTAAAAAAAAAAAAAATTTTTTAACTTTTGTCGAGTTGGTCGAATTTTAAAAAAATTTTTTTTTTTAAAATTTTGTCGAGTTCCTCGATTTTTTAAAAAAAAAAATTTTAACTTTTGTCGAGTTGCTCGAATTTAAAAAAATATTTTTTTTAAATTTTGTCGAGTTCCTCGATTTTTTTTTTTTAAAAAAAAAAATTTAATTTTTTTGTCGAGTAACTCGACAAATTTTTTAAAAAAATTTTTTTTTTTTATTTTTTAAATTCAAAAAAGTTTGTCGAGTTTCTATTCAACTCGACAAACTTTTTCGAGGTGAATAGTAACTCGAAAAAGTTACTGTTCATGAAAAAAAAAATTTTTTTTTTTTAAAAATTCGAAAAAGTTTGTCGAGTTACTATTCAACTCAACAAACTTTTTCGAGGTGAATAGTAACTCGAACAAGTTACTGTTCATGAAAAAAATATTTTTTTTTTTTGAAAATTCGAAAAAGGTTGTCGAGTTACTATTCAACTCGACAAACTTTTTCGAGGTGAATAGTAACTCAAAAAAGTTACTATTCATCAAAAAAATAATTTTTTTTTTAAATTCGAAAAAGGTTGTCGAGTTACTATTCAACTCGACAAACTTTTTCGAGGTAAATAGTAACTCGAAAAAGTTACTGTTCATGAAAAAAAAAATTTTTTTTTTAAATTCGAAAAAGTTTGTCGAGTTACTATTCAACTCGACATACTTTTTCGAAGTGAATAGTAACTCGAAAAAGTTACTGTTCATGATATTTTTTTTTTTTTTAATGGTGAGCGTTTACATTTCTAATTTTTTTTTTCAATGAAAAAAATCAACAACATATTTTATTTTTTATAACTTTTAATTATAACATTCTTACTAATAATGTCATAAATTAAAATTTGATTAGAGTAGGTGGAAACAAAAATTAATTATATTATGACCCTCTTTTCCTGTATATTTTTTCACATTTTATTTAATATTCGATAATTTCGAAAGAATGTCAATTTATAGAAAATTGAAGATTTACTTTAAAATGGCAAAAACAATTCAAGATAAACTTTATTCTTGGATTGACTCCTCTTACAAAATGTGTAGCATTGTCAGATTGTGTGCCTTTTTATACGATGTTCAATGAATATGTTTATTCCAATATATGCATCTATCAATTACTACATTCATCTACTTAAATAATTCATGTAGCGAGTTCATTAAATCACTTAATTTTATGTGAACGTTACATGGCTTATTATAGAATTTTCAATGAACACATTTTTTTCGATACATGTATCTTAGTATCTATCAATTACAACATTTATCTCTTTAAATAATTCATGTATGTAGCGAGTACACAAAATTTTAATTTCATGTGTCTAATTATTAAAATATATAAATGGTCACTAATTATTCAAAATGAAAAAGACCACATACAAAAAAAAAAAAAAATTATTTTTGAACAGTAAATTTTTCGAGTTACTATTTAACTCAAAAAAGTTTGTTGAGTTACTATTCTACTCGACAAACTTTTTCGAGATGAATAGTAACTCGAAAAAGTTACTATTCATGCAATTTTTTTTTTTTTTAATGGTGAGCTTTTACATTTGTAATTTTTTTTTCAATGAAAAAAATCAACAACATATTTTATTTTTTATAACTTTTAATTATAACAATCTTACTAATAATGTTATAAATTAAAATTTGATTAGAGTAGGAGTAAACAAAGATTAGAATTTTATGCAACTTTAAATTCATGCATATGATCATATTTTAAAAATGCTAGGGTGTTTTATCTTTGCGAGACGAGGCATCAGAAGATTTATGTGGGTTCCAGTGTGTTTTATGCAACTTTAAATTCATGTATATAATAAATTTGCATTCCACTGTGTTATTTTAATTGTTAAAATAAAGTATATTATAATAATTTAATATAATATATAATAATTTTATATCATATATAATTTATTATACAATGTTATAATAAATGATAGAGTAAAAAAAACTATGCATGTGCTTAAATTATCAAGGAACTCGACAAACTGAAATTTGAGATTGCCGAGTTGCTCAATTATTTATATGAATAAAATGCCACATACCACAAAGTCAAAAATATTTCAAAAATAATGTTGTCGATGGCGTGAACGGTTAATTTCTAATTCACTATTTTTTTTTTTATAAATTTGATTCTTAAACATATGCAGCATTTATTTAGAATAATCTGTAAAAAAAAAAAAAAAAAAAAAATTTACCTTACAATTCAAAGGTTTTCTGGATTAAAATAAAAAAAATATATAAAAAAAAATTTGTAAAGTCAAAATGGGCTTAAAAGGTTAAGCCAATTTTCATTGATATGAGTGTGTGTTTGTCGAGAAACTCGACAAACACACACCTAAATTTGTTTTTATTATTATTAATTTTTTTTGTTTAAAATGTATGTGGGTGTTTGTCGAGTTACACGACAAACACCCACTCCTCCACTAAAAATCAAAATGGGCTAAAAGCCCATTTTGAACCTTTTTTAATTTTTTTTTTTTAAATATTGGAGGTGTGTATTTAACAAACACACTCCCCAAACAATAAAAATGGGGATTTTTAGCCCATTTTAAACTATTTTTTTTTTTATTTTTTAAATTTTTTAATTTGGGTATGTATTTGTCGAGCGCATTTGGACCTTTATTTATTATTTTTTTGGTGTGTTTTTTTTTTTTTCTATAATTTAGTAGCAAATAGATTTTCATTTAATTTTTTACTATTTTTATTTTTTTTTATAAGCAAATTGAACACAAATGAATTTTTGTTAATCCATGACTAAGCGAAATTTTGAAATTTTTTTTTTTCCCTTTTTCCCCACTTTGCCTCATAACTCGGCAAACTTAGTAAAAAAAAAATAATAATAAAAATTTTAATAATTTTTGACTTTTTACAGAAAGTAAAAAACAAAATAAAATAAAATAAAAAATTTGAGAAAGCCACCAAAAAAAAAAAAACAAAAAAAAAATAAAAAAAATTTTGGTGGCTTTCTCGAGTAGAAAGCCACCAAAAAAACTCGAGAAAGCCACCAAAATTTTGTTTTGTTTTGTTTTGTTTTTATTTTTTTTGTGGCTTTCTAACTCGAGAAAGCCTTATTTAAATTTTTTTTTTTTTTTTTTTTTTACTTACTCGAGAAAGTCATTTAGAATTTTTTTTTTTTTTTTTTAAAAATACTTATTTTGCCGAGTTATAAGACAAAGTGGGGAAAAAGGTTAAAAAAAAAAAAATTCAAAATTTCACTTAGTCAAGGATTAAAAAAAATTCATTTGACATAGAAAACGATCATCGAAAAATATGAAATTTTCAAGGAACATAGAATACTCATATAGCTACCACATATCAAAATTTGATACTCCGACGGCATGTTTCGGCTTACTAAAATGCTTACCGAAACATTCTACTGGAATAGGGAGGAAAAAAATGGGAAAAAATCAACAATTAATGATAATGCTTGAACTTTTTGTTTTATGTTATAAACAAATTGTACACATGCAGTTTGAAAAATAAAATTTTTAAGTCGATAACATTTGATTTTTATTTTTTTTCTAAATAATTTGATAACATTTTATATTAAATTTGTTCTATAGATTTGTTGTGTAAACGTTTTATTCCAGTGTATAATAAATTGATTATTGTAATAAATTGACATAATTATTATAATAAATTTGCATTCCACTGTGTTATCATAATTGTTAAAATAAAATAAAATATAATATATTATAATAATTTAATATATCGATCAGTTATATGCCACCAACTACAACTTTAAAAAACAAATGTTTTATTTACAATAAATTCATATTAAGTTTTATTATAATTATTAATTATACTAAAAATTGATTATTTTAATAAAATTTATATAATTAGTATAATAAATTGACATAATTTTTATAATAAATTTGCATTCCACTGTGTTATTATAATTGTTAAAATAAAGTATATTATAATAATTTAATATAATATATAATAATTTTATATCATATATATTTTATTATACAATGTTATAATAAATGATAGAGTAAAAAAACTATGCATGTGCTTAAATTATCAAGGAACTCGACAAACTGAAATTTGAGATTGCCGAGTTGCTCAATTATTTATATGAATAAAATGCCACATACCACAAAGTCAAAAATATTTCAAAAATAATGTTGTCGATGACGTGAACGGTTAATTTCTAATTCACTATTTTTTATTTTTATAAATTTGATTATTAAACATATGCAGCATTTATTTAGAATAATCTGTAAAAAAAATATAAAAAATTTACCTTACAATTCAAAGGTCTTCTGGATTAAAATAAAAAAAATATATAAAAAAAAATTTGTAAAGTCAAAATGGGCTTAAAAGGTTAAGCCCATTTTCATTGATATGAGTGTGTTTGTCGAGTTACACGACAAACACCCACTCCTCCACTAAAAATCAAAATGGGCTAAAAGCCCATTTTGAACCTTTTTTATTTTTTATTTTTAAATATTGGGGGTGTGTATTTAACAAACACACCCCCCAAACAATAAAAATGGAGTTTTTAGCCCATTTTAAACTAACTTTTTTTTTTTTTAATTTTTTTAATTTGGGTATGTATTTGTCGAACGCATTTGGACCTTTATTTATTATTTTTTTGGTGTGTTTTTTTTTCTATAATTTAGTAGCAAATAGATTTTCATTTAATTTTTTACTATTTTTTTTTTATAAGCAAATTGAACACAAATGAATTTTTGTTAATCCATGAGTAAGCGAAGTTTTGAAATTTTTTTTTTTTCCCTTTTTCCCCACTTTGCCTCGTAACTCGGCAAACTTAGTAAAAAAAATATATATTTAAATAATTTTTGACTTTTTCCAGAAAGTAAAAAATAAAATAAAAAAAATTTTTTTTTTGAGAAAGCCACAAAAAAAAAACAAAAAAAAAAATAAAAAAAATTTTGGTTACTCGAGAAAGCCACCAAAATTTTGTTTTTTGGTTTTTTTTTTTTTTTGGTGGCTTTCTAACTCGAGAAAGCCTTATTTAATTTTTTTTTGACTTTCTCGACTTATTCGAGAAAGTCATTTGGGAAATTTTTTTTTTTTTCAAAAATACTAATTTTGCCGAGTTATAAGACAAAGTGGAGAAAAAGGTAAAAAAAAAAAAATTTCAAAATTTCACTTAGTCAAGGATTAAAAAAAATTCATTTGATATAGAAAACGATCACCGAAAAATATGAAAATTTCAAGGAACATAGAATACTCATGTAGCTACCACATATCAAAATTTGATACTCCGACGGCATGTTTCGGCTTACTAAAATGCTTACCGAAACATTCTACTGGAATATGGAGGGAAAAAATGGAAAAAAATCAACAATTAATGATAATGCTTGAACTTTTTGTTTTATGTTATAAACAAATTGTACACATGCAATTTCAAAAATAAATTTTTTAAGTCGATAACATTTGATTTTTTATTTTTTTTTCTAAATAATTTGATAACATTTTATGTTAAATTTGTTCTATAGATTTGTTGTGTAAACGATTTATTCCAGTGTATAATAAATTGATTATTGTAATAAATTGACATAATTATTATAATAAATTTGCATTTCACTGTGTTATCATAATTGTTAAAATAAAATAAAATATAATATATTATAATAATTTAATATATCGATCAGTTATATGCCACCAACTACAACTTTAAAAAACAAATGTTTTATTTACAATAAATTCATATTAAGTTTTATTATAATTATTAATTATACTAAAAATTGATTATTTTAATAAAATTTATATAATTAGTATAATAAATTAACATAATTATTATAATAAATTTCCATTTCACTGTGTTATTATAATTGTTAAAATAAAGTATATTATAATAATTTAATATAATATATAATAATTTTATATCATATATAATTTATTATACAATGTTATAATAAATGATACAGTAAAAAAACTATTCATGTTGAGAATTGATGGCTACAAGTCTTTATGCCAAAGGTCATAGTACAAATGGGTAGTGTATTAACAATATTTCAAGTCTTGCTGTTAATGTGGTATCTTTTCATACTGTTAATGTGGTATTCCATTCTAGACAAAACCTTTGAAAGACGGCACCAGGATATACCTTCATCAAATCAAACTTGTAAGTAAGATTATGTTTGTCATTAATTATAAGTATATATAAATTGATCACATATTATTTATATCTATGCATTTCGTAGGATTCATAACTTTTACTAATTTTTTATCCACACATTTCGTAATACCTACTATTATTTACAATTTTTTTACTAAACAAATTCAAAATATTTTTTCGAATTGCTAACAATGTAACATGTTACGAAAATAATTGCAATTTTAGGTGTGAAATAATATGATTAATTGCTTTTAAAATTTCCACCGACAGTATAATGGTACTAGTATCTTTTCAGAAAGAAAAAGTGAGAAAGCCTTTATGTCATTTTGATGTTTCTTTTTCTTTCTTTCCTTTCCGTCTTATTTGACTAAAGAAACATGTAACCTTTCAACTACATCATGGGACAAATGAAATTAATGTGCCTTTTGTTTTTTTCCCCTTGTTTTGTAATGTATTTCTTCAAGAGAAATGATCTGACCCCGATTCCCCCTCCCCAGTCCCCCCTCTCTTGCAATAAATGCCCCACTCCCACCCACCCCAAATTGTAAAAAAATAGGCACCCCTCCTGCCATTTATTTAATCCTACGCCATCCCCCCTCACCCTCCCTCCACTTTATTCAATCCATCACTTATTTATTTACCACCAAATTTACATCCACATTATTAATATAATTAATTTTATTAAATTAAAAATAATTTTTTTAATATTATATTCATTTATTTTTAAAAAATATAATATATAGTAATATTTATTGAGTTAAATATTATTTATATCATATAATAAATAACATAATGAACATTAATTTTATTATTAACATTATAGTGAGACTAATAATTAGTTTATATTTGTGTAATAAATTAAATTTTACTTAAAAATAAATTTTACATTGGTCTCTTTTTTTCTTACGGTTTTCTATTCGCATACTAAACCCCGCTTCACGTGCATATTGATTGTAAAAATTATACACCTCATCGGATGATTCGAATTCCTGACCAACATGGAGAATAACATTGATCGTAAAGATGATGTGCCACGAGTTGGAGAAAGAAAAGTGGACATGTACGTTGTGGGTGCAATGCTAAATTATCAGTAGTGTGGGTGCAATTATATTTGTGATGCACGATTTAACCATCGTCACTAATTTATTACTTCTAATGTAATATTATTTTCTTCTTTGTGTGTGTAAATTATCAATTGAAGCAAATTTATTATGCACGCTTTATTTATTTTTAATTTTTAAGTAAAATTAATTTGTTACTCATATACATAAACAAATTAATTAGTATCACTATAATCTTAATACTAAAATTAACGTTAACTATATTATTTATTATATGGTATAAATAATATTTAACTCAATAAATATTATTATATATTATATTTTTTAAAAACAAATACAATGAATATAATAATAAAAAATTATTTTTAATTTAATAAATTTAATTATATTAATAATGTGAATGTAAAATTTGGTGGTAAATAAATATGTGAGGAATTGAAGAAAGTGGGTAATTGAAGAAAAGAGGATGGTGGGGGGTTAAACTAAATAGGGTGATGGATGTCAAGAATTAAATATTGAGGATACAAGTACAAATGAAGTCAAAAATTGGGAACACTAGCTGTAATTTACCCTAAATATAAAACTAAAAAATAATAACGCAAGAACAAAAAAAATTGTTTGTTCCAAAGGACAGACAATTTGTCTACCACTTGACTACTTTTATCTTCAAAGCTCTATAAATGTAGATATATTCCTTTGCACTATTATCAGCCAACAAACGTTATAAGGTCAAGGTTACACATCAAATCCCACTCAGAGACCACAAATAACCCATAAACTCTCAAACCCTAAGGAACCACAAATAGTCCAAAGAATTATTGTAGCAACAAGGTTCTCGAAACCAAATTACAGAACACCCTCACTTGCATGCGTAAATCTAGAGAGAATAGGGTAGAGAAAGAAAGTTGCGTACAATCAATCAACCCTAGAATTAGAGAAGGAGCCCAATTTATATTGTCCTTCCAATGGCCGAGATTTAATCTTGCAATTAACGACTAGGATTGCATATTAGGCAAAAACACGTTACTCTCATCAACAAGCATAACTCGCACTTTTCACTTAAACGACTTGGGGGCTTAACCATCATTTGGGTCACTCACTGATAACAAACTCCACATTCAACCATATAATGGTGACTTTAGTGAAAAGAGAAACACCTCTACTGCTTGTGTCACTGTCTCTAGGTACCTGCCAAAAAACAAAAAACACGCGAAAAAAATAGGATCAAAAGTAAAAGTGCTTAAAACAAATTAGTATGTATCTATCTTAAGCAAATTAAGACATACTTAAATTTGTTTAAAGGTAATGGTTTAGTCCCCATATCTTATGTATTGTACTATGAAGGAATTTTTTTCAAGTTGTATTATCCCTTTAGATACAATATCTCTTACAAAACAGAAAACACTACAACTATATGTTCAAGAAAACTTAACTCATTTAACATACCTCGTAATACTTCTTTCATAGCCTTGTCACTGGCACATACTCCGACTCAACAGTGGGTATTAATCACTATTTTATTCACAACAACTAAGGATATTAATCACTATTTTGTACATCCTACAACTAATAGTTGAATATATATATATATATATATATATATACTAGTTTTGGCTACGTGCATTGCACGTATGTAAAAAATGAAGGAAAAAGTGTAAAAATAAAATAAAATCATTCGATTTGCCACCAAGATTTGACAGCGTGGATTTTGTAATTCTTGAATTGCATTTTTTAGCATTTATTTAGAATAATTTGTAAAAGGTAAAATAAAAAAACAAGATTAGTAAAAAATTGAATGAAATTTAAGTGTAAAAGAAAAAAAAAATAAAGATTTTTTTTTAAAGTTGTTGACATATTCCAACGATTTTAAAACCTTTTGTACAATTATTCCTTGTAAAAAAAATAATAATTATTTAAACACTGTGATTGCCGAGCCACCTCGGCAATCACCTTTAAATATTTTTTTTTTGAATGCCGAGCCATGACTTTGTTAATTTTTTTTTTAAAATTTTATTGTGTTAAAGAAAATAAGCTTAAGATCGAGTTGCTCGACAATGAACAATTCATTGCCGAGAATTTTACTGGTCAAGTTTTTTTTTTTTTTTTTATTTAATGTGGCAACATTATAAAAAATAAAAACATTCAATTTGCTTAAGATAAAAAAAAAAATTAATAAAAAAATTGAATGAAAATGTGTAAAAAATAAAATAAAAACATTTAATTTGCCACCAAGATTTCACAGTACGTGGATTTTGAAATTCTTGAATGGCATTTTTTAACATTTATTTAGAATAATTTGTAAAAGGTAAAATAAAAAAACAAGATTAGTAAAAAATTGAATGAAAATTAAGTGTGAAAGAAAAAAAAATAAGAAAAATAAATTAAAGAATTTTTTTTAGGTTGCGAGCATATCCCAACAATTTTAAAACAATAGGGACCTTTTGTGCAATTATTCCTTAAAAAAAAAAAAAAAAAAAAAACAATTGGAATTGGCAATCAATTGATTGCCGAGATTTCTCGGCAATCACCAATCAGAGTTATTAATTTTTTTTTTTTGTATTTAAATTTTTTTTTGTCAAATAAACATTTTAATTTGAATTTTTTTTTTATATATGTTACATTAACTATTTTTATTTTTATTTTATTTAAAAAATAATTGTATAAATAATTCTAAAACTTTTCACTGCATTTTACATTTTTTGCATACTTGCATTTGCACGTCTTTCTATTATAAAAGCACAATAAATATGATTAATTAAGATAAAAATAACTTTCTTCAAAGTAATAAAACTTTTGAAAATCAACATTTCCAGTTGTTGTTTTTAACAATACAAAATAAAAAAAAACTACAAAAGAATACAATTACCAAATTACCAATAATATAAACTGAGAATCTCGGTACGGTTGTCGAGATTCTCGGCAACTATACTCCTTTGTATTTTTTTTTCTATTGTTAAAAACAATAATAATATAAACATACATTTTGTGTGAAATTGAATGAATATTAAGTGTAAAAGAAAAAAAAATAAGAAAAAATTAAAGATATTTTTTTTTAGGTTGTGGGCATATCCCAATGATTTTAAAACAATAGGGACCTTTTGTGCAATTATTTCTTAAAAAAAAATGAGAAAACAGTGAAATACTGTTCATGAATAGTAAATTACTGTTCATCAAATTGATTGCCGAGATTGCTCGGCAATCAATTTGATTGCCTAACACTGTTCATTTTTTTTTTTAATTTTATTGTGTCAAAGAAAATGGGCTTAAAAAAAATTGGTGAACAGTACAATAAAATTCATTGCCTAGTTGCTCGGCAATGAAGAATTTTACTATTCATGTTTTTTTTTTCTTTTTTTTAATGTGGCAACATTATAAAATATAAAAACATTCAATTTGCTTAAGATAAAAAAAAAAGATTAATAAAAAAATTGAATGAAAAGGTGTAAAAAAAAAATAAAAACATTCAATTTGCCACCAAGATTGGTATTTTTTAGCATTTATTTAGAATAATTTGTAAAAGGTAAAATAAAAAGACAAGATTAGTAAAAAATTGAATGAAAATTAAGTGTGAAAGAAAAAAAAAATAAGAAAAATAAATTAAAGAATTCTTTTTTAGGTTGCGAGCATATTCCCACGATTTTAAAACAATATGGACCTTTTGTGCAATTATTCCTTATTAAAAAAAAAAAACACAATTGGAATTGGCAATCAATTGATTGCCTCATTGCCTCATTGCTCGAGATTTCTCGGCAATCAGAGTTGTTAATTTTTTTATTTTTTTTTTGTATTTTTTTTTGGTCAAATAAACATTTTAATTTCAAATTTTTTTTTATATATGTTACATTAACTATTTTTATTTTTATTTTATTTAAAAAATGATTGTATAAATAATTCTAAAACTTTTCACTGCATTTTACATTTTTTGCATACTTGCATTTGCACGTCCTTCTAATATAAAAGCACAATGAATATGATTAATTAAGATAAAAATAACTTTCTTCAAAGTAATAAAACTTTTGAAAATCAACATTTCCAGTTGTTGTTTTTAACAATACAAAATAAAAAAAATTACAAAAGAATACAATTACCCATAATATAAATTGAGAATCTCGGCAACCATTTAGGTTGCCGAGAATCTCGGCAACCATACTCCTTTGTATTTTTTTTTTTCTATTGTTAAAAACAACAATAATATAAACATACATTTTGTGTTATTTTTTTTGGAGGTCAACTAATATAAACATATTTCACTGATCATTTTGGGAATAAAAGGTTTCATAATTAATTGTTTTCAACCAAGTGTATGTTTCTCTGCAACTCACTTGCTATTTCTGTTCTTGATATATTCAAATTTTGCCTAACAACCATCTTTCTGGTGAATTTAATAGCTAACAGGACATCCCAACGATTTTAAAAAATAGGGACCTTTTGTGCAATTATTACTTATTTAAAAAAAAAAAACATATATTTACTGTTCATGGCAATCAATTGGATTGCCAATTGATTGCCAAGTCATCTCGGCAATCAATCCAATTGATTGCCGAGCCATCTCGGCAATCAATTTGATTGCCGAGATGGCTCGACAACTGTTAATTAATTAATTTTTTTTTTAAATGTGTCAAAGAAAATGGGCTTTAAAAAAAAATTTGGTGAACAGTAAAATAAAGGTGTACCACATGCAAAAAAACAAAGCAAACAACAACATCATTTTTATCAATAAATTTGGAATTGGCTTCATGAATCCTTTTTCATTATTTTGTTCACGAAGCTACAATGTCGATGTAACAATGTAAGTACACTTTGTTTCAACAAGTAAAAATTAATCATTCGAGCATATGACAAATTTACAAAATCATACATTTAAGCAAACCAATGTGTTCATACAGATGGAACAACACCTACAACTTAGGTGATGTAGTTAAATTCCCACAAGAAACATGCTCAAATCTATGCAAGCTGTTTCTGCATATTTTTTTTTCTATTCTTTGGGCAATTAATTTGGTATATGTATTGTATAATGATTCTTCATTTAACCCTTTGTTAACATATATAATTAATCTCTCCTTCTGGTATCCAATTCCTTGGCTCGGCAATCAATTGTTGATTGCCGAGACATCTCGGCAATCAACAATTGATTGCCGAGAAACATGCTCAAATCTATGCAAGCTGTTTCTGCATTTTTTTTTCTATTCTTTGGGCAATTAATTTGGTATATGTATTGTATAATGATTCTTCATTTAACCCTCTGTTAACATATATAATTAATCTCTCCTTCTGGTATCCAATTCCTTGGCTCGGCAATCAATTGTTGATTGCCGAGACATCTCGGCAATCAACAATTGATTGCCGAGAAACATGCTCAAATCTATGCAAGCTGTTTCTGCATTTTTTTCTTCTATTCTTTGGGCAATTAATTTGGTATATGTATTGTATAATGATTCTTCATTTAACCCTCTGTTAACATATATAATTAATCTCTCCTTCTGGTATCCAATTCCTTGGCTCGGCAATCAACAATTGATTGCCGAGAAACATGCTCAAATCTATGCTAGCTGTTTCTGCATTTTTTTTTCTGTTCTTTGGGCAACTAATTTGGTAGATGTATTGTATAATGATTCTTCATTTAACCCTCTGTTAACATATATAATTAAACCTTGTGCTGCCTAACAAGGTTGCTGTTGTGTGCTCTGGCATTGATGGAATTTATTTTCCAAGTCTTCATCAGTAAGCATTACACCCATAGCTTCTGGCTATATTTATAAGTACACGGGTGTTTTTCATTTGCTGACCTTATTAATGCTACCCACTCACCTTGTTGCAGAGTTGTTTGCAAGTGTGGGTCTTGTGGAACGGAAAAGCAGCCACTTAGTGAATGGGAACGGCATACGGGTTCCAAATCCAAAAACTGGAAGGCTAGTGTCAGGGTAAAAGGTTCCTTGATACCTCTTGAACAGTGGGTTTGTACTTGAATCTGATCTTTTGCTTCATTGCTTTTAATTTATTGTAGTGGAGCATGTTGGAGGGGATGTATATACATGTATACCTTATAAATTTTAGTGTTTGTGTATTGAGAGAAGATGTATAGATCTAAAGGAATTTTTTTGGCCTAACAGATGCTGGAGTTAGCCGAGTATCATTCTCGTACTGTTGTTCCTACCAAAGCCCTTAAGCGTCCTTCTATCACAGTACGGAAACAGAAGTTGCTTACTTTCCTACAAGGTCATTTTCTAAGCCTTGAAACTTTGAAATTTGGGGAGATGCTATATTAAGCTGGTATCCAGAACATTAAAAAGCAGTCTAACTAATAGCTGCAAATATTTTATTACATTTTTGCTTTTTTTGTCTTTTAAGCTAAGCCAAACACGCTCTAAAACTACCCATGAGTCAATTGGAGAAATAAGAGACATTCATATATGATAGAACTAACGAATTTAGAGGGTTAATAATGAATTTATAATCCAAATAAGTGATCAACTCTACACTGACAGAGAACATACCGTTGGAATATTTGATTAAACTTTCACAAATTGAAGATCTCTTTGTCTTAGACTCTCAATGGCGGTTTGGGGAAGGAGGCAGGGACGGTTTTATGAAGCTCTCATGGGGATTCATTCAATTAGAGTTCACAAAAGGGGTATAGTTGCCGAGATTCTCGGCAACCAAACCTGGTTGCCGAGCAACCTCGGCAACCAAAAATGGTTGCCGAGGTTGCTCGGCAACCAAGACCAAGCTGGTTGCCGAGTTGCTCGGCAACCAGCTTTGGTTGCCGAGATACTTAGTGGAGGTATATTACCCTTTGATATACCTCCATGGTCGATTTCCCTCCCTCTCTCTCTTCTGTTTTCTATGTCCAAAATTTTAGTTTGCCTTTGAGAAAAACTAAGATTTCAAAAATTTTGAAAAGTGATTTTGGAAGAAGTAATTATTTCTTCTAGACTTCTCACTTCATCATTTTTCAGAAGGAAAATTTGAATGAGAAACCGGTTAAGTGAGTTTTTGAAAGCAAGAGTTTATATTCGTGTTTTGGCTTGAATTCTGCACTAATTCTCTGCATTTAGAGGAGAAATAAGTTGACTTGATTTGCTGAAATTTGGGCTATTTTGGAGGGTAGAAGAATTACTTGTCCTAAGAAAATTCACAGCTTTGAGTTTCAGATATGGGATCTAATTTAATTTATCAGTTATTCAGACCTCAAATTTGAATCGTTTTTCCAATTTCTCCCGTGAGTTCTATTCTCAGCTTCTGTGTTTATGCATGCATATGTATAAATTACAAAGGTAAAAAATTGCAGCTATTTCATTGTCAAAACGGTGTCGGACGAAAAAAGCTACAGTAAAAAAATTAAGGCTCTTATATATATATATATATATATATATATATATATATATAGGTTTGAGGTTTTAATTTTTCTCCACATTTAATAATCACTATTTTATTTACTTATTTGAAAAATGTGAATTCTTTGTCATATTTTTGGACTGCTAAATTGCAAGGGAACATTACATGGGATTATATATATTAAACAATGATCAAACTTTTAATTAGTCATAATTTATATGGATGTCTTTTGTCTTGTCTACTTGTACATTTTTATTATTTCTTTGTAGATCTTCTTATTTTTCAATTTCTCCAACTTATTTGTCTTCGGAACATAACAAAGAGACTACATGTGTGAAGAGAATTCAACATTTTAGTTCGAACATCACAATTTCTTTGAAGTAATCTCTTGACTTGTCTATTTGTAAATTTCTATGATTCCCTTGTATATATATATATATTTTAATTTCTTTCGTTTTCTATTAAGTAGCATCTAGATTTTATATTTTGCTGTTTTACAAAATTTCTATAGTTTTATAAGACAACTTTACTTGAGGTATAAACACACACAATAAATATTGAATTAAAAACAAATAGAATTAGAAGATAAATAAAAACTTGGTGTTTTTTTTATCTCACAATAGAATGTAAATTAAGATCTTGTTTGATCTTATTTAAAATTTTGTTAAAAAATTGAAATTAAAGTTAACAATTAATTTTAACCACTCATTTCGAAGATTTAATCTCACAATAGAATGTAAATTAAGTTAAATAAATTGATCTCGCCGACATATTCTTTCAATTATTACTTTACTTTTTGTTCTCTCTTTTTATTTTCTTTCTCAAATTTTTATTTCTTACCTACCACACACGTTAATGTACCTACCTTGATATTTAAATAAAACTATTTGCGAGTCGGCTTTCAATTCTACACAGTAAAACACTTCATCTCTCTTGCATTCATCTCTCTCATCTTTTGCTTCCTGTCTTACAAAAAAGAAAAAGATAACAATGGCTATTGGAGAGGTCTTTCTTGGCGCATTTGTCACGGTTTTGCTTGAGAGGCTGGCCTCTCGTGAGTTGCTGAAATTTCTTCGTCCTTCAGGAGTCGATGCCCAGTTGAAAAAATGGCGCCGAACATTGTTGATGATTGAAGCAGTGCTCATTGATGCTGAAAACAAGCAAACAAAAAATAGAGCTGTGAAAGAGTGGCTGATTGATCTGGAAGATTTGGCTTATGATCTCGATGACTTGGTGGATAAGTTGAACACTGAAGCTATGCAGCGCAAATTAATGGAAACTGATGAAGAAAGCACCAGCCAGGTACAGAAGCTTTTCTCCACTTTTTCTAATAATTTCTCGATACGTGATTTTATTTCTGAAAGTGGGATAAATTCTGAGCTACAAGAGATTAATGAACGATTGGAAGATCTAGCTCAACAAATTAGTATGCTCAGTTTGGTGATGAATGTAAAGGGGAGCAGTGATAAAACAGGAGAAAGATTGCAACTGACTTCGGTTGTGGAACAATCGGAAGTACATGGCAGAGAAAAGGACAAAGAGGATATACTCAAGATGTTGTTGGAGGTTGAATCAAGTGATAGTCCAGTATCAGTGATTCCAATTGTGGGCATGGGAGGTATCGGAAAAACAACTCTCGCGCAACTGGTGTACAATGATGACAGATTGAAGGGTGAGTTCGATCTGACGGCGTGGGCTTGTGTTTCAGATGAATTTGATGCTTTTAGGATAACCAAAATCATTCTTGAGAAAGTTTCTGGAAGTTGCGATTATACTGATCTCGACATGCTTCAAGTGAAACTAAAGGAAAGTCTGTCGAAGAAGAGATTTTTGGTGGTTTTAGATGATGTGTGGAATGAAAAATATGGAGATTGGGACATCCTACGTCGTCCTTTCCTTGCTGGGGAACCTGGAAGCAAAATCATAGTTACTACACGAAATGAAAATGTGGCCAAAATCATGTCTCGTATTCCAGCATATCATTTGAATTTGTTGTCGGATAATGATGCTTTATCATTGTTAGCTCAACATTCACTTGGAACTAAAACTTTTGATGTACGACCAGATCTAAGAGAAATTGGTAAGTCTGTGGTGAGAAGATGTAAAAACTTGCCCCTGGCGGTAAAGTCCCTGGGAGGACTTCTACGCACAAAAGCTAGTCCTAAAGAATGGGAAGGTGTGCTGAATAGTGAAATTTGGATAGCAGAAGAAAAAAGTGAAATTCTTCCTGCTTTAAAACTAAGCTACCATTATCTTCCTCCTGAATTGAAACAATGTTTTGCTTATTGTGCTATCTTTCCGAAGGACTACGAGGTTGACAAGTCCGAACTTGTGTATCTTTGGATGGCTGAAGGTTTTCTGAAACAATCACAAGAAGAAAGGTTAATGGAAGAATTAGGCAACGATTATTTTGATGAACTTCTGACAAGATCATTCTTCCAAAAATCAAGCGCCAATACTTCACGTTTCGTAATGCATGACCTCATCAATGATCTAGCTATGTGTGTTTCTGGTTATAAATGCTTGAGGTTGGATGATATGTTGAAGGACAATCTTCAATACAAGATTTCTGAAAAAGTCCGTCACTTGTCATTCATTTCTCATTACTACGAATTTTATGATAGATTTAGTTCTGTCAATAGTTTTCAAAGCTTGAGAACTTTTTTGCCACTATCCATTTATCGTCTTCGAGGAATGTACTTACCCCGAAGAGTTTTGCTCGACGTAGTGCCCAATCTATACTGTGTGAGAGATCTATCCTTGAGTGGTTACCAAATATATGAGCTGCCAAGTTCTATTGGTGATTTAAGACATTTAAGGTACTTCAACTTGTCTAGAACTCCACTCAAATTGTTGCCAGAATCTGTAAGCAAACTTTGTAACTTGCAAGTATTAATTCTAAAAGGTTGTAACAGACTTTCCAAATTACCTGCACGCATGGATAAGCTTATTAATCTTCGCCATCTAAACATTGCTGCTACTAGTGAATTATGTGAGTTGTCTGAAGGAATTGCTCGACTGACAAGTTTGCAGACATTATCAAAGTTGATTGTGAGTAAAAGCAGCGGGCTGAAAATAAATGAATTGAGAGATTTCTCACTTCTGAAAGGAGAAATTTCTATTGAGGAACTGCAACATGTAGTGTATGTTCAAGAAGCAACAGATGCAAGGCTAACTAATAAGCCAAGCCTTAACAAGATAAGACTGGAATGGAGTAGCACTTTTGATGATTCTCGAAACGAAATTCTTGAACTAGATGTGCTCGATGCACTTAAGCCCCATGAAAATTTATTTAGTCTGGAAATAAAATTTTATGGTGGTGCAAAATTTCCTAGTTGGATTGGGGATTCATCATTCTCTATGTTAACAACAATAAGATTCAGTTATTGCAAAAAGTGCTCAACATTGCCAACATTGGGGAAATTGCCTTTGCTCAAAGAGTTGAGCGTTCGAGGCATGGATCGCATGAAGGTGATCGGAACAGAATTTTATGGAAATGTATGTGATGGAGAATCATTATTTCCATCACTGGAGAATCTAACTTTTGAGGACATGCCACAATGGGAGGAATGGCATGGATTAGCACCTGGAGCACAATGTACCGTTGAAATTCCTAAGCTTCGCAGATTCTACATAAGAAGATGTCCCAAATTGGTTTCGCTTCCAACTTTTTTGTTTCCATCTCTTTGTGAACTAAGTGTGGAGAAGTGTAATGAGGTAGTATTAAATTCTATGCACAACTTAACCTCTCTAACCCAGTTAGAGTTGGTGAAAATTTATGGGTTAAGATCAGTCGTAGAATTGTTTAAACAGTTTCCATTGAAACTTGAGAATTTTGAAATTGATGATTGTGAAGACTTAGTGACTCTGTGGCCAAGTGAAAATATTGTGCAAAGACCAGTCAACTTACAAAAAGTAAGTGTTAAAAGGTGTCCTAAGCTCTTGTCCATTCAAAAGATTGGTGTTATTGGTTCTCTTCATGTGGATAATTGTGCATCTCTGGAGTTGTTGCCGGACAATATATCTTCATGCAGAGATTTGACTATCATGGAGTGTCCATCATTGAAGATGATGACGTCACTAGAGGATTGTAGCACCTCACTTGAACGTCTTTATATTCGCGATTGGGTGAATTTGAATTTGACAAATTTAATGGGGTCTTTTCACAATTACTCAAGTCTCACTCAGCTATTTATATGTAACTGTGATGGTCTGGAGTCGTTTCCCCAAGGAGGCTTGCCCATTCCCAATTTGAGATATCTTTTAATAAAGGGTTGCCGAAATCTGAGGTCCTTACCCGATCGGATGGAACAACTATTGTCCCTTGAGCATCTGGGCGTGGAACATTGTCCTTCATTAACAGAGTTTTTTCACCAACGGAATATTCCCCAAGGAGGCTTGCCCATTCCCAATTTGAGACATCTTTCAATAAACGGTTGCCGAAATCTGAGGTCCTTACCCGATCGGATGGAACAACTATTGTCCCTTCAGAATCTGTTTGTGGTTGATTGTCCTTCATTAACAGAGTCCTTTAATATTCCCCCATCTCTAAAGAGTTTGTCTTTGTATAATTGCGGAGTAAAGCCACTGGGGGAGTTGGATATGCACAAACTCACCTCTCTTGAATCCTTTTATCTCAACAACGTATATCCAGACCTTGTTTCCTTCTCTAACGATAATGACCAACACTATTTGCTTCCTCCATCTCTAAAGAGTTTCACTTTGTCGAATCTGCCGAATCTGGAAACCCTATCAAAGGGCTTCCAAAACCTTTCCTCTCTTCGACATTTAATCCTCTGGGATTGTCCAAAGCTTGTGGCGTTGCCTATGAAAGACCAGCTTTACAATCTTCAAAGTCTTAGAATCACTAACTGCCCACTTCTTAAGAAGCGGTGTTTGAGGAATGAAGGAGACTACTGGTCCATCATTGCTGACATTCCGGAAGTCCATATTGATGACCGTTTCATCCATGATCCAGAATCTTGTCCATGAATTCCATCAGGTGACATATTCAATTTGCTACCTACCAATCTCATCGTAACTTCGTGCAAAAACAATTTTCAGGATTTTATTATTTTTTTTCATGTCTCTCAATGTGCAATTTCTGCAACAAATTGTGAACTCAAATCTTAATTATTTGTCACTGGCATTCCATCTATGAATTAGCATTATTGCCATTCTCATCTTGATTTCATCCAAATCATATTAAAGACTACAGTTTCCGAATGTTTAATTGTTGACATAGATTTGGGGCGTATAAATTGAAATATACATCATTATTAAACTGATTTTTAACAAATTTCAAACAGAACAATGTTCCAAGCTGATCTTTCCTGGAGATTCTTAGGTTATTTATCTATCCGTTTTTCAAGAATATGCAACTGTAATCTACATTTTTTGCTTCATATGTATTCATGAAATATAATAACAACAATTTACAAATGCCTCAAAATGTAATTGTATGTGATACAAATTTTATGTCGTAGATATTCTCTGCTTTCTAAATGCATTGAGATAGGAATCAACTTTACAGACCAGGTCTGAATTGATCGGCATTCTGTCTATGAATTCCATCAGGTGCACTCTTATCTTCATTTCATCCAAAAATGTTTTAAATATTTCATTTCTAAATGTGAATCAACATCATTGAATTTGGTGCTATAGAATGTTACTTTGTATCCTATAATTGTGCTTCTATTCCATGGTATGATTTGACATCAAAGGTTAATGACAATGGTTGATCAAACAACAAATACAATTTTCACTTTCAAGTCCAGCTGTGACTACTTTTTCTATTTTCCTTATGGTGTTATTTTTCATCTCAATCAATGCATCTGTTCTTTCGACTCTTGATGATATCCAATACAAGTGTCAATCTTAGATTACGAAAACAACAATGTCCTAGCTGATCTTATGTGGAGTTTCTTTAGTTATTTATTTATCTGTTTTCATGGAGTTTATTTAGTCATAAACTGAGCTGAAACAGTGGATAGCATTGCTGAGGAAGAGTACCTGCCATGGTGTTGTTATAAGGTGTTGCCGGGGGAAGTGGTAGTGGTTGATGGTGGAGAAGAAGTACTTCCGGAAGGTGACAGCAAATTTGATTGCAGTAGTACAATGGCCAGGTACACTATACATGAATTTATGCTTCCCGGTTGTCTTTGGTGTGATTGAGGTAGCACCGCTACTGTCTGTGGTATTACAGTTTCCGGTAGTGCATGTGCCGTAGTCATTTTCACTTACTTCATCTACAATATGGCCACTTGGGTAGTTGAATACTGCATATGATGCAAAATTTTATGTCTTAGGTATTCTCTGTTTTCTTCATGCGGATGAATTCAATAAAAACATTCTATTTTGATAATATAGGAATCAACTTGAGTAGCACAGCTGGATTCATGCAAATCGCCTCAAAATAATAGCCTTATTGAGTTATTTTGGTATATGTTTGGTATTCCCCAAGGGAAAAATATAGAAACAGATATCTATTTTAATTGACTTGAAATCTGAATGTGGCTGGCTGATTTTCGTTTTTCTGAATTGGAGTTTGCAATAGGCTGGCAGATATAAGTGCAGATGCAGACAAGAGCCTTGTGAATGACAGTGGAGGAGGTAAAGTTGTGCATAGCTCATGAAAGAGAGAAGAAAGGAGCCTTGTAACTTTGATGTATGGATGAACATGAATTGATAAGGCTACATCTGATATTGTTATATGTATTTATTTATTTTAGATACTGTGATTCATGACTGATTGTAATTTTCTCATTTTAGTTTGTACAATGCCCATACCAATTCTTGTGCAAGCAAAACCTTGTATTCTGATGAGCAAAATATCAATTCAATCCAAGGAAACCAACAAGAGGAACTGAAGTTGAAGTTGAAGAGTTGGTGCACAATGGTCTGCAGGCTCATAGGATAGGAGGATTTGCCATATTGTGTCACATTTGGTGCAGAATGGTCACTTCTTCTAATAGTAAAAATTAAAATGGTCATATAAAAGAACTTCTCTGAAAATTTGCCATTGCAAATCTAGTTACTTAGCAATATTTACAAAACATTGCAGATGTTTTATGGTTTTTCACCGAGGAATTTTAAATTCCTTGAAGTGGTCATTCCCATTTCTATTCTTAAGTTTGTTATTTATCTTTCACCAAAATTTAAGACAAACACTTTGGGCAAATCTCTCTTTATAAATATGTAATTAAGTTCTTGCATGTGCCCATGCCCACTGGTGGCGGGTGGGTGTAGGGATAATGGAGGGAGCGGATGACTACTAAAGTAGTGGCACAGTCAGTGTTTTTTTTTTTGGTTTGGGAGGGCCTAAGGTGGGCGACAGCGCTACCACAGTCTGTGGAGTAGTATTATCTGATAGAAAGAACGACATTTGAAAAAAAATAATAAAGCTACTTATCTCTTTTAAAAATTTTGTTAAGAAAAAACAAATAATCGATACACCTAAATATGAAGTCGTCTTCTTCAAACATTTTGTACAAATTTCTACACAAATAGTCTTGATTCAACTAAATTTTGATTAGATTTCTGCATTAAAAATGTTTTTCTTATGGATTTGGAAAGTGAAAAATGAAGAAAAGGTTTAGAACTTAAAAATTATATTAGGTGTTAAGGATAGTATTTATTGAAAATTTAGCATCTTCACGGAATTATAAAAAAAACGAAATATGCAAAAAGAACGAAAGGTTTAGGTCTTAAGATGTCTAATTTTAAATGGTTGGGATGAATTTGCTGAAATTGCTAAAAGTTAAATGATTAATTACGTTAAATTTTAATAAGGAAACATAAAAATATTATATGAGATTTGGACCTTGGTACTCAAGAAAACTTGTTTAAGCTTAAACCACTTAAGAAGTGAAACACTATTAAGAACATCTCCAAAATGCTTTTTAAATATAAAATATTTTTTATTTAAGAGAGTCAACTTTTAAAATTATGATTCAAAATATTATCCAATTTAACTTTTTAAAATAGAGAGTGAGTTTGGCTCTCCATACTGTTTAAATTAAATGTATTCAAAGAATTATAATTTTCAATACTCATATATTAATTAAATTAAAATAAAATAGAAAAAAATAGAGGAGAATCATATATAAATTAGGAGGGAAGCGTTTCACAATAAAATATAGTAAAAAATAATAAATGTTTATTGAGAAGTAAAATTTTACTCTCTAAATTTACATATACTCTCTAAAAAGCAAAATATGCTATTTATAAATAGAGATTCTCTTAGAGATGTTCTAATAGTATATTGAATTTTTTATTTTTATACTCATTTTCATTTTAAAATTTTCAAAAACGATACTAAAAAAAAAAAAAAAATTTAGAATTCCCCTCCCTCCGCCAGTGTACGTAAGTTCTAATAGTTAATATTCTCATAGGCATTCACTTGAAAAATTCGTGCAAGATGTCAGTGACCAAAAGGGAATTGTTAACAAATGCTCAAATGATTGAATAAATAATAGTGTTGTTATTATTTATAAATTATATAAAACAAATACTCTGCAAGACTTCATGCCAAATGATCAAATCTATAAATGCATATTTTGAATCTCGCTATTTCTAATATTAATACAATTTTTTATTAACAAGGCATGCTAATGCCGTATCACTTCATACTTTTACGAATATGACTAGGAGGAGAAACAATGTTGTGCGGTAGATCGAACCTTTAAACCATGGCACAAGGATATAACTGTTACCCGTAAGCCCCTTGAAATTACTAATATATAGTACATGTAATTTATGAAAATAATTGTAGCATATGCTTTATTTTGATAGCAAAATAATGGTACTAGTATCTTTCCGAAGAGTGAGTGTGAAAGCATTTTATATTACATATTTACAAGTCAAATACATGATTGGTACAAGAAATGTAAACCAAACAAACAACCGAAAGAAATCAACCCAAGAACAGCCGGCGGACATACCCTTTAATTCGGAGCAAACCAGCCATTGTACAAGTTTCAAACCGACACCAAGATGGCTACAAAACCGGGTTCAGTTCTTCTCCCTTCTCCCCACAAACTCAACTCCAAACAACTGAACCCAAAAATGCTAAATCAGACCCAGTGCTACACTAACTCGTTCACAAAAACTAGAAGTTTTCTCTACACACATTCACCTAGAATGCATTCTGACACGAAGAAATAAGGAAGAAAACCAAAAGAGCAGAAAGAGTCGGATCATAGAGACATTAGGAATAGGGGAGAGAAAAGAAAGAAAATTCTCTCACCTCAAGGTTTACGATGAAAAACTAACGATAAACAATACTCATGACAAATCAAAAGTTTGTAAAACCACTTCTGGAAATACTTTCCAATCCCTTCATCCTCCTTTAAAATAAATTTGTGTCCAATTTTATGATATCAAATTTTGTGAAAAGACCTTTTCTGTTAAACAAGATGTAACTTCAATAAAATTATTCTCAAATGAAGCAATTTTAAATCATATGAAGAAATTTAACTTTCTTCATATTAGTTTAGTTTATGTTGCAGTAAAACCTTTGGTTAGATTAGGAATAGATATTCCAATATATTTAACTCTTAGAGATAAGAGATATTCTAAATTCTCAAATTCTTTACTTTCAGTCTTAGAATCAAATCTTGAGAGTGCCCTAGTTTATTTTAGTTGCTATCCAAATTTCTCTATTGATCTTTCTGATGGTGCAATCATGAATTCTCTATGTTTAGTTATTCAAGCTAGAAATCTTGAAATTGATTGTAGATCTAAATCTGTGTGTGTCATTTACCGAGTTTGTTATAAGGTAATGAGTACAACTATGAATCCAAAAGCTTTGAGATCGTCACCAAGAAATAAAACACTCTTGATTCCTAGGCCTTTGACTTGGGAACAAGTGACTCAAAATACCCTATGGACCTTTGAAAATTAACATCCTCCACAGAGAGAAATTTCAAAAACAGAGTTGAATACGATTACTAAATTGCCAGACGGCAGCGTGCAAATACAATTTTGCATCTTCGTCAAGAAATTTGTTTTGTTCTTCTCGCAATTCCAAAAAAATTAAATTTAACAAACAAACAGGTAGACAATGTACTTCCTCTGAAAAACTTAAAAGGAGTAAATTTAACTCCAAATATCCCAAAGAATCATTATTCTGATGACGAAGAAGACACATAAGTCGTGGCTTCCCTGAATCTCCAACCTTTTCGAATATGAGATCTCAAAGAAATCAATTAAATGTCATATGTTCTACAATTGATCGAAAAATGGAATTCAAAAGAGATAAAGATCCTATTGTGAAAACCTTTCGAAGAATCCAAAGAAAATTATTTTCAAAAGAAGAACTTGATGTTCTCTGGGAAGAGTTCTACTCTTGTCCCAAAGACATCATTTTTTTCGAGTGGGCTTATCTCAAAGTTTACGATGAAAAACTAACGATAAACAATACTCATGACAAATTAAAAGTTTAAAAAAACCACTTACGAAGATATTTTCCGATCCGTTCATCCTCCTTTAGATGAAATTTGTGCCCATAAAGGATATGTAATAGTTGTGGATTCTCCTCTAAAACAAATAACTGACTAAAATGAAAGTGAGAATCCTACAATAAAAGCTATTAAAAACATTCAACAACAAAATAATTATCAAATTGATCAACCGACAAAACCTTCAAAAACTCTGGGAAAAAAAGGGAA
This sequence comes from Forsythia viridissima, assembly GCA_030279155.1. NCBI lineage: Eukaryota > Viridiplantae > Streptophyta > Magnoliopsida > Lamiales > Oleaceae > Forsythia > Forsythia viridissima. The sequence continues at coordinate 19,491,958 of CM059035.1, read as the reverse complement.
AAGATAAAATTGAAGCAAGTCCTTTTGTTATAAATACTCTCTCCAAACCAAACGAGTTCTGATTTTCTTGTCCTAATTGAAATCGCCAAACAATTAAGAAGAAAAGAGTCAACAAGCAAATTTAATATAATAAATTCAATTGATGAAATTCAAGAATAATTTGAAGAACTAAAAATCAACAAACTTAAATAAGGAAGGTATGGAACTCACACCTTACCAAAATAGCCTCCAAAAAGTTTTTGGGAAATGAAGTTATTCAATGGAATATTGATAGAATGACTGAACATCAAATCCTTCAAATTATTGGTGAAAGGACTATGTCTTCTGTTGCCTTCGCCGCCATGAGAAATAATAATCACCAAACTACTATCAATCTTATAGTTGGTTTTACTCGTCAACTTAAGGACTGGTGCTACAATTATCTTTCTAAAGAAGAAATAAATCAAATACAAACAACCGTTAAACATGAAAATGATAATGCCACGAATGCTGCTGTTTAGGATGCCGTTAACACTCTCATTTTTACAATCATTAAACACTTCATTGGCGAACCAACATCATTTCTTGAAAGATCTTCTGAACTTCAGATCAATCTGTCTTGTCCAAAATTACAAGACTTTATATGGTAAAAAGGCATCTTTCTTCAAAAGGTTATGATGAGAGAATACTGCAATTCAGTTTTCTAGAAGGAAAGGTTTTTTGCAGGCCTTCCTAAATTGTTTGCCGAAAGGGTTCGAAATACAATAAAAAACGAATATTCAATGATCCCATATTTCATTAACAAAGATGGATTATCTCTTTGTAAAGATCTAAAGTTCAAAGCAAAACTTAAGTCTGACAATCAAGAATGAAGAAAAGAATTAATGAGTTTCTTTTTTGAGCAATATGGGTATGAACGAATTAAATCACCATCGAGATCATACCAAAAACATACAAAAATATATTTTAAATCTAACAAGCCATTTTATCAAAAGCCTGCTATAGAATGTTATAAAAAAACAATAATTCCAAAAAAGGCATCAAAGACATAATACCTTTAATAAAAGGAATCTTTCCAATACCACTTGTTGGACTTGCCAAAAGAAATGACATTACGCAGATAAGTGTCCTTTAAAAGGAAAGATTAACAATCTTCAAATTGACAATGAGCTTAAAATTCAATTATTGATATTAATTCCTCAAATTCTTTAGAATTAGAAGATGTTATTTATAATCTTCAAGAAGATTGCAACTTCAGCAAAGAATCTAATTCAACCTAATTTGCTAGTACAAAAAGGATTTGTGATTGCAATAACAATTGTAATTGCAATAACAACTCTATCAATGTCCTGAAAACTGAAAAAAATAACTAATTCAAAAAATTATTAATCAAGTTCAAGACCCATAACTTAAAAGAAAATTTAATCAACTTATCAACCCAAAAGAAAAAAAGCCACAGATTACTTATAACCCAAACGAAATATTGAAAAAAATTAGTCAAACTAACAAAATCTCTTTTATTCAGGATCTGAGAGATGAGGTTAATCAGATGAAGAGTCTGTTGGAAACTGGCACGAGAATTAGCCAGAAAATAAAAAACTTCTTTAATTCAATACAACCAGAATCTTTGCTAGGTGTTCATGTGTTTATTATAATTAAATACTAATGATCTAGTATTATACCTAAATCGATAAATAATATTAGTCTTCAATCTGATTCACGAACTTGCTGCTTTTGATTCATGAACTTGGTGCTCCCAACGTTCAAGTCTTTTATGGTATTCTTTCAAGTATAGATTACAATTGTAATGACCACGGACTTTCCCCTACAGGCCTTTCGCCCAGGGGCTATTCTGTGCGCCGTTAACTTACGTATTGTCCACTGGATGTTGGGCTCCAAACTGGATTTCTTTTGCAGATGCATATGAATCAGTTACTCCACTGAATACTCTTGCTTTACTAGGAAAAAGAAGCATTGAGGATAGTGCATCTGATGTCCCAGCTAGCAGGAGAAACAAATACAGTTCAAGGAAGTATGGAGAGGATGGGCCTTCTGTATCGGGTGATTTGATGGATGATAAGAATAGCATACCATCAATCTCAGAGCCACTGCCAAAGGATCAAAAATCTTATTTGAAGTTCAAAATTCCAAAGAATTCAAACAATGGAAACCAAAATGCATTGTCCCTTCCTGGGAAGGACGAGATAACTTCTGTCAAGGGTCAAAGGTCTAAAAGGAGAAGACCAGCAACAATTGAGGATAGAGCATCAATAGAGGATGTCGAAGACACATCACAACAGTATGAAGATGATACGATGAATGAGATCATGGATGCTAACTGGATATTGCAGAATTGGGAAAAGATGCTGCTGGGAATAGAGTGGAAATTCACCAGCCATCCAACAAGTCCTGGTGAGTTTATCTTTCCACTGTCAGTAGATGTTACGAGAGAAATTTGTTCAAAGAAAATGAAATATCAAAGGCGGTTGATTCGAGAGGTCTGGAAATATGCTTTAATTTTTTCGAGGTTTTGATTTATTTTATATTTGGAGGCATGGATTTGGGGCCTTGGAATTTGAATACAATTCCATTCAAATTTGATCGTTTTGTCATGAATTCCAATCCCATATCTTTAAGCTTAAATCTCTTGCTTTGATCCTTAGCATTCGGCTCTCGCACTTTGACAATTCCCAAATGTTTGGTGTGTAATTTTCTGATTGAAGGCTCAATCATATTGAATAAAAATTATTTGTTTATGGATGCTAAATTTTGTTTATTTCTTATATTCCAGGCATCGGGGAACAGTAATTGAAGTCATTGAAGGCACATCAATTGTTTCAATTGCTCTTGATGACGGAAAGGCCAAGCAATTTGAACTTGGAAAGCAAGGAATTCGTTTTGTATCTCAGAAGCAAAAACGCTGATTTAGTACATCGTAGATGGTAACTTCATTTGGAGATAGTTTGGGTTCGAGGACTGGTATTCTAAAAAACAGTCTGCGAAGCATGTGAAGGGATTAGTTAAGTTGATGCACAAGCTACTGCTGCTTGTTTTGGTTGATTTCTTTTGACCTAAGGATCATTTCAGATCGAGAGGACAAAGTAGGGATCTTGTTTTGGTTGCACAAGCTACTGCTTCTTTCGCTGTATTGTTGTCAATTCTTGCTCATCGGGATTATGTAGTTAGTATGTGTGTTTTAGCCTTTAATGCTTTTCCGGATTTTATTTTTCAGTAATTTGCAACAAATTGTGTATCAAATTCTGACTCTTCTAGTTTGCCTGTTTAATGTCTAACTTTTTCTATATGAATGCGTTGTGTATTACTCTTTATCACATGTTTAAGCAATAGTGAAATTGTAATGCAGGATGGTTACTCCATCAGGATCTAGGAGCAGGAAATTACCTCGAATCTGAGGCTACAATGTTTGATCAAGGGTGATGCAACCAGTTTTTCTATTAGCTATAGTCAGTAGGAGAGAAGCAATTAAACCTCAGGACCAGATCTAGTCATTGTTCTAAAAAGACCACATAAGCTCTACCTAGGCGTAAAGCGCGGCCTCCACGCTAAGCCACTCCTTACCTTTATCTCCCTCTCACCTTGGTCTCGCCTAGGCCCATAAAATTTGAAGTTTGACCTCTACGTTTAGCTACACTTTACATTTTTTAGAACATTGGATCTAGTGATCCACAGAAGTCTATTTGTTTGGACCTTTGGGAAATTTCTATAAAGATAGGTCCATGTTCAAGTGATGCACTGTATCAATTCTTGTCTTGATATAGTAGGAAGATTGGAAAACATCTTTGTTCTTGCATTGATGTTCCCTTCTTTTCGACATTTGGCCTTGGATTGCTGCTTCTAACTTAGAACATCACCCGAAAAGGGAGTGCGTTTCTTATGTTAGAAAGCACAACTAAGACCACTATTTGGGAGGTTTTCATATAGATTTTCTTTCGCATATTAGAACTGAAATGGGTTTTATTCTAAATGCAATTAATTCTCTTTGCTGTTGTAAATCATATTCATTATTTTCATAAACTGCTTGTATTTTTAAGAAAAATTCAATATCATGCTTAAGTCCTTGGAGAAAGTTTGTTTCCTTTTTAAATTAAAAATAAATCTATAACCGTCTTTCCAATTAAAATCATACAAAGTCATCCTCTACAGATCTAGAAGCTATAAACTTGAAAGATTGCAGACGCTTTTGCCCAAAAAAAGAGGTTGGGCTCCCATTTGCATGTTGTAAAATAAACTTGATTTGACCCATTTTATTGTTTTGTTTTGGATTCGTTAATTATTGTAATTAAGTGAGTTCAATAGTCAACATCTAGATTAGTCTATGTTCTAGCTAGAATAAGTTATTTTTCTAGAATAATCTAGTATCTAGAATTGTCATATATTAGAGAATATTTAGTAGATGTTAGTAGGTAGTTGGAAGATACATTTTTTTGTTGTTGTTTAGAGGTATGTAGAAGAGCCCATTGAGCACTTTAAATATAGGTACTCTTTAGTCTTTTGTAACAAGCCATTTTTGAGATTATATAATTCAAGTTCTTTCCCTAGTTTCTTCGACTTCTCAAAGATTCTCCTAAATACTATCCAAATAGTTCTTCTTCTTAACAAAATGGTATCATAGCCCATAAGATCCTTTGAAAGAGATGGCAAACGATATGGTTCCTTTCAAGTTCCATCACTTGACAAGAGCAACTATAGACAATGGAGTATTAAAATGATGGCATTGCTCGGGTCACAAAACTTATGGGAGATCGTAGAAAAGTATACAATGAGCCAATAGATGAGGTTACTATACCTCAAGGACAAATGGATGCCTTGAAGGATTCAAGAAAGAGAGATAAGAAAGCTCTCTAATCTCATCTACCAATCACTTGATGATAATGGACTTGAGAAAATTTCAAATGCAAGCACCTCTAAAAAAGTTTGGGATATGCTTCAAACCACCTGCAAAGGAGCGGCGAAAGTCAAGAAGGTTGTCTTCAAACTTTAAGAGGTGAGTTCGAATCTCTACAAATAAAAGAATCCCAGTCTATTTCTGAATATTTCTCTATAGTATTGGCGGTGGCTAGTCAATTAAAAGAAAATGGTGAAAACTTAGATTATGCTAGAATAATGGGAAAATTTACTATCTTTAGACCCAAATTTGAGTCTATTTTAGTCACTATTGAAGAAACTAAAGATTTGGAGACCATGACTATTGATGAACTCATGGGGTCTTTTCAAGCATATGAAGAAAGACAAAAGAAGAAGCAAAGTACTTTGAAACAAGTATTTCAAATAGAGCTCATATTGAAGGAAAACAATGGAGGCGATATCAACAATGAAAGAGGAAGATGACACGGTACGTGGCCATGGCCAAGGAAGAGGAGGAGAAAGAGGAAGAGGAAGAGGAAGAGAAGAATATAAGACATCCAACCATGAAAAAAAAGTGGACAAAATTCATCTTCAAAAGAGGCCGTGGAAGAGGTAACAATTGAAAGAAAAGGGATGACAAATCTCAAGTCCAATATTACAATTGTCAAAATTTTGTACATTATGCTTTGGAATGTAGAGCTACTAATCAAGTTGAAGAATAAGCACATTTTGCAGAAAATGAGAAGGAACATGACTTCACTTTGATATTGGGATACAAATAAGGAGAAGGAGAAGGAATGAAAGTCAACACTTGTACATCAACGCCGGTGCTAGCAATCACGTGTGGAAATAAATTAAAACATGTTTGTAGGACTTGATGAATCAGTGAGTGGCAACGTCACGTTTGGAGATGAATCTAAAATTCCGGTAAGTGGAAAATGTGATATCCTTATATGTTTGAAAGATGGAAGTCACCAATTTCTTTCAAATATTAATTATGTGCCTAATATGAAGAATAATACTTTGAGCTTGGGTCAACTCTTAGAAAACGGCTATGACATTCATATGAAACAAAAAAGCCTTCCACTAAGAGATTGCAAAAGTTATTCGATTGCAAAGGTATCAATGACAAATAATATAATGTTCTTGTTGGAAATTCAAAATGATGTTGCAAAATGCTTTAAAGCTTGTGTGAAAGATACATCATAGCTATGGCATCTAAGGTTCAGACATCTCAATTTTATGATCTAGAGTTGCCATCCAAGAAGAGAATGGTGAGAGGATTGCTATCAATCAATCACTCAAATCCATTTTGCGAAGGATGCCTACTTGGGAAGCATTCTCGAAAGAGCTTTCCAAAAGAAGCAAGCACAAGAGAAAATACGCCACTAGAACTCATTCATACCTGATGTGTGCGAGCCTACACATTCTAGCTCCCTCAGTAAGAGAAATTATTTATTCTTATTTATTGATGATTTTAGTAGAAAAACATAAGTTTATTTTCTAAAGAAAAAATCCGAGGTGTTTGGTGTTTTCAAGAAATTTAAAGCACTTGTCAAAAGGGAAAGTAATCTCAAAATTAAAGCTATGAGGTCCGACCAAGGAGGAAAATTTACATCAAGGAAATTTGACAATTTTTTGTGAAGACAATGGAATTCGTTAGCCTCTAATGGTTTCAAGATCCCCTCAACAAAATGACGTTGCCGAAAAGAAAAATCTAACCATTCTCAACATGGGCCGAAGTAGTGGATTGTGCTGCTGAATTGCTCAAGTGCTCTCCAACTAGAAGTGTATGTAGAATGACACCTTAAGAAGCATGGAGTGGAAGAAAGCCCGTCATCTCACACTTAAAGGCCTTCAGAAGAATTACCCATGCTCATGTGTCCAAGATCAAGCTCGATGATAAAAGTAAAAAATTCCTCTTTATTGGCTATGATTCAATATCTAAAGAATACAAGCTCTATAATCCAACCACCAAAAAGGTCCTCACTAGTAGAGATGTTGAATTTAATGAAGAAGATTCATGGAAATGAGACACTCAAGAAGATGGCTATGATTTTTCTCCAGTTATCGGAGAAAAACAAGAAAGGGAAGTAGAGCAAGTAAGAGAAGAAATACAAGAGCACCAAGCCCTCATGAACACTTACCAAGTGGATGTTCAAGCTCAAGCACACCACCAAGGAGACCACGGACAAGGAGCTTACAAGAACTATATGAAGTAACCAAAAATGAAAATGAACTAACACTCTTTTGTATCCTTGCGGATTGTGAGCATTGAAGGTTTTGAAGAAGTAGTGCAAAGCATGAAAATGGCGAGAAGCCATGTATGAAGAAATCAGACCCGTTATTTATCGAATTAAGTTGTCAAGAATTGATGATGGAGAAAAGGTTAATCCTACAAATTTCAAGAGCCTCGTTGGAAGCTTGTGGTATTTGACATTGTCTATGGAGCTGGCATTGTTAGCCTTTGCAAGGAGTCACCAACTATTACCCACATGAAGGCCGCCAAGAGGATTATTCGTTACACCAAAGGTACCATTGATTATTGTTTGATTTTACCATCCTCTAATCATTCCAAATTTGTTGGATATAGTGATAGCGATTGGGCCGGTGACTTGGATGAAAGGACTAGCACAACGGAATTTTAGTTTTTCATGAGAAATACCGCTTTCACTTGGAGTTAAAAAAAGTAATTAATTGTCACACTTTCTTTTTGTAAACTAGAGTATGTTGCCACAACTTCATGCGTTTTCCATGGGATTTCGCTAAGTAATTTGATGAAAGAACTCATTATGACAAAAGAAGAACCCACATATATTTTTGTTGACAACAAATTGGCAATTGTATTAACAACGAATCATGAGTTCAATGATTGAAGAAAGTACATCGATACAAGGTATCACTTTATAAGAGAAAACATAGCACGAAAGGAAATAGAGTTGAAGTATGTGAAGACTAAAGATCAAGTAGCAGACATCTTCACCAAACCATTGAAGTAGGAAGTTTTTTTTTCAAGCTAAGAGATTCGCTTGGAGTGACCAAATCAAGTTTAAGGGGAACATGTTGTAAAATAAACTTGATTTGTGCCATTTATTGTTTTGGTTTGGGCTTGTTAATTATTGTGATTAAGTGAGTCTATGTGTAACGACCACAGACTTTCCCCTACAGGCCTTTCGCCCAGGGGCTATTCCGAGCACCGTTAGCTTACGTACTGTCCACTGGAGGTTGGGCTCCAAACTGGATTTCTTTCGCGTCCCTAGCGATTGGAACCCTTGACCTCCTCCCATAAGGGAAACTTAAGTGGAATGCTGGTACCAATTGGGGTTTTTTTGTAACGACCACGGACTTTCCCCTCCAGTGGACAGTACGTAAGTTAACGGCGTAAGGAATAGCCCCTGGGCGAAAAGCCTGTAGGAGAAAGTCCGTGGTCGTTACACTATGAGTCTACATCTAGAATAGTCTATATTCTAGAATAAGTTATTGCTTTAGAATAATCTACAGTCTAGTAGAGTAAATATTTAGTGGATGTTAGTAGGTAGTTGCAAGATGCATTAATTTTGGTTGTTGAGAGTTATGAAAAAGAATCCATTGAACACTATAAATATATGTGTTCATTTGTCTTTTGTAACAAGCTAATTTAGAGATTACATAATAAAAGTTTTTTGCACAACTCTAAGAAGTTTGAATCTTCGGCTTCCATTTTTCAGTTTTTCAAACCTCAAGTTTATACAAAAATCACATTATATAATTTCACTATATAACAAAATTAAATTGTACTACAGCCACATGTAAATAGCTAATCCATATTTACCACAAAATAAAAAAAAAATGCAATATCAATTTATCCAAGCATTTGCTTGAATCCCCTTAGTTGCTGAAATTAGGGCAACTTGGAGAAACAGAAGTCCCTAAACTATTCAATCCAATAATATTACTGCAATTAGCTTCAACTTCTCCTTCCCCTTGCCGACTTAAATAAACATTTTCCAGTATAATTCCTCTGCATGGAACCGTGTCGCTGCAGTTTAATTTTATAGCCACCTCTGAAGCACTTGTGCCTCTTATATTCTTGTACACCACATTCATTACTTGCATTGCTGATTTCTGTAACAATTTTCATAAATTTAATATATATATATATATATATACGGTTGTGTAAATTAAGTACATGTTTGGTATTCAATATTGAACAGAAATTGCACGCTATAATGAACAAGATTTTATTTTTTTCTTTCTTTATTAGCCATCGTTTGTCCAATATTACGAAACAAATGCGCTATAACAAATCTATGTAGTTGTAAATATAGTACAATATGCACTACGAAACATATATAATTATCGTGTACTAGAAAAAAATAAAAATAAAAAAGGCTGTCAAGTGTGTCCAAAATTGTGTATCAAATATGTTCTAAGACTAGTAGTCTTAGACAAGTCGATTGGCTATTTAAATGGAGAGGGACTAGAAATTGTACCTGCGGTTGGCATGATACATCTTTGTCACAGTAGTTCTGATCTATGATTATGGGATTGGAAACATTCTGCATCTCAATATTTTGGAATATGATGTTCCTTGCATATCCACTCCCTCCCTTCACACAAATGATTTAGAGTAAAAAAGAAAAAATCATGAACATAGGTTGATCAATGATTGAAGGGTTTATATATGAAAATTAATGAACGAGTGTGCGTTTTTAAAGCATATGCTAAAAGAGTAGATTTAAAAAAAAAATGAATTGTTAAATCTTCTATTTGTAATATGCTTATGATACATGGGTTTGGATTTATTTGCAGAGTTTTTCCAAATTAAGGAATAAGTAAAAAGATATAATTGAATTACAAGTCAAATGGAATTTGTATAAAAGTTTTGTTCATCACGTAGTATTGATGGACGAAATGGGAGCATCCTAAACCGTAAAAATGAGGATGTGGGAGACCTTGACTATTAATGAGATTAGTAATTAACAATATATATAGTAGAAAACTAAGAAAAACAAGAATTTTGAACCACTTCATTTAACACTAAAAGATAAAATTATTTATTGATATTATTTTCAATGCTCTCTCACGTGCACAAAATTATGTAGTTACGTTTCTTTGATTTGGCCTTTTCTGCCATATTTGATTGAAATTAGTGCATGCAGTTAATTTAAATTCTGTTGTGCAACGAAATTGGGAATATATAGCAGAAAGCATGAATACGCAAAGATGAAGTAAATTTTACCTGCCAAGTTTTTATTCTGACTCCATTTGTGGTTCCTTCAAAGTTTGCTCCATCTAGTGATACATCTGAAACATGATTCTCCGAATGATTTTCACCTAGGCTTCCAATGTTGGATATCAAGAATTTTAAGCATATTAATATATACCCCCTCGTCCCACAAAGATTGTCATCGAATGTATGCCCAGTTTTCATCGAATCTTTTTGATCACCTTCGAAAACAAACCGGAATTCCGTCTTGACATGATGAATAGTGGTGCCCACCTGCAGCCTTGAACTATTTCTCGAGTGTGATCTTATCCCTAAAGGCCTTTTACTAATATAATATAAAGTAATCCCGTGCTTGACCAATGCAGTCAATGGATTCCACCATGGATATCAGGAATTTTAAGCATATTAATATATACTCTCCCGTCCCACAAAGATTGTCCTACTTTCTTTATTTATTTGTCTCAAATTATAGTCTACTTTCTTTGTTGATATAGTTGATTTCTTAGTTTTCTATTATGCCCTTATTTAATGTGCCTTCTTATCAACAAATATGATCTACCATATTCAATGTAGGATTATATTAGAAAAAATGTAGGTAAATTTGTGGTTCCAACTATATTAATTATATTTTATTAATCTGTGTGAAAATGGAATTCAACCTATTGTGGGACGAAGGGAGTCCTTTTTTTTTTTGGGGGGGGGGGGGGGGGGGGGGAACATATTCCAAAAGGGAGAAAAAGATAAAATAAATGTTCTTGAAGTTACACTCGTATCTATATACCTGATTCCATGGCCTGGTCCACATACTATATCCGTAACTCGAATATTTTTAGATCCATTTACAATTGAAATACAATCATCACCTATTCCAAACCAAAAATGGACACAGTTTAGTCGAGTACTACATAACAAACATGCTCTAATTGGTTAGTGAAAATGTTTTTCACACCATTTTCCTTTACCTGTTTTAATTTCTGACATGGTAATATCGATATTTTGTGTTCGTGTGACATGAATTCCATCAGTATTGGGACTTCTTCCACGTGCTGTCACTTTAAGGTATGAAGCCTTAACATCCACACAATCCTTAAAAATCATATGCATTTGCTGCGAATTTTGAATGTGCACATTGGTCACTTTCAAATTCATGCAATTGTCAAAGGTCATGGCCTGGGAGAAAAATAAGAATGTGTATATAAACAACACCCTCTTCAATCTTGTTTAATTTATGTAAGCTTTTGATAATAGAAAAAGAAAGTCATGAGTGTACCGTTGGTGCCGCCTGGTTTTGGCAAGGCTGCCATAGCAAAAAATAGAGAAATATTATATATATGTTTTCCAAAAGCTATAATAGTAGAAGCTCAATCAAATCCTATATCGTCCAAGATTAGACTCGAGAATCCACCTCAAGCACTATTTATTTTAGGGCCAACCCCTTTACACAATAGGCTCACCTCATGTTCAATGATGCTCCACATCAACATGTTAATAACATATATAGTTATGACATAGATTAATTATTTTACATACCGGAGTTTTTTTGATCTTGCAAGAATTGTTCCACCATATTTCTCCATTGCCATCTATGATTCCACCACCTTGAACTTCAAAGTTTCTTAAATTATGAAACTTTATCCAAAATCTTTTGGTGTCCTCATACAGCTCTGAAAAAGATTTGATTGTTCCCTTAATCTATAAATTCACAAAAAGGAAAATAAATATTTTACAAGTTAATAACAGCCATAATGTTACAATTTTAGCCTTTATTTTAGCTGTGAAAATTGAAATTATGCAATCAAAATATAGAAGCTAACCTCTATTTTCATGCTAGATTTACATGGACCAGTAAAATTAATTCGCCTGATATGATAAGTTTTGTGCCTGGGAATTAGAAAAATACTTTTTTTTGAAGAATTGCAAGCCCTGTTCCAAGCATTCCGAAATGCCTGAAGAATCGGAAAAAGAAGAAGAAAAAATTAATCATAATGAAGCTTATAATTTACTGAAAAGAGTGAAGAACAAAAATTGATGACAAACAACCACATAACTAAAATTTAACTAACCATGCAAAAAATGTAAAGAAAAAAGTAACACAAAACATGTGAGTCATCCACTCCAGCCAACTAATAGTCTAAAACCTAAAAATGCATTCTGATGATAGTATCTTGGGAAAGTTGACATTTTCACAGTTGATTAGACGATTTGTGTTAACTGGGGACTAGTGGCGGAGCCAGGAATTTAATGTTGAGGGGTCCTCAAACAGTGGTGGGTCGGGAGGCTTTTCGGGGGTTCGGGGGCAGCGCCCCCGATTTTTTTTTCTTCTTAAACCACGATTACTGAGTCAATTTTTATGAGAATCTAATATTTTTTTTATATCATAATCTTTAAAAAGTTTACAAGAAAATATTGAATACAATCGATTCGTGCAGTTAAACGTATTCGATACTCACTTCGTGTTTGTTCTGATTGCTTGAAAAGACTAACTTCAATACTTTCTTCTTGGTTATTGAATGATTCCAATTTAATCCGAGTTAGATTGGACTTTATTTGTTTTCATTGCTGGGTTTGGACTTTACTATTTTTTGTTTTGGTTGATTATTAAGAAGAATAAGTGATCTTAAAAGCATGTTTGATTCTACTATTTTGGAAAAAAATAGATTTTTCCTAAACAAATTTTGGCCCACATTTTATTCAATAAATTTGCAATTTCAATTTTACCCTTCTTGTATGTATCTAATTATTAAATAGAGGGACAAATTGATAAATTAGTAATAAATAAAGTAACCAAAAATCAACATTTGTGTGGGCTACAATTAATTAATTGGTTCTACTCTTGCTGAGAATAATCTATCTTCCCTCCAAAATAATAGAATCAAACGCAATATTTAAAAAAAAAATTAAAAAAAAAAAATTAAAAAAAAAAAAAAAAAATTTCCAGAAAGTTGGGGGGTCCTGGTCCCCCCCAGGACCCCCCCCCCCCCACCTCCGCCCCTGCTGGGGACCTCAGTGCAATGTGATTCATAGGTTGGGGACTTGAATGTCAAGAAAGGAACCGTTTGCAATTTTACTTAGTATTTACGCCTCGTATTTGGCACCACGGTTATGCATCATGGTTCCAAATTTAGCCTGTTGGTGTTATTTCTTACTATATAGATACTAAATGATACAAGTCAAATCTAGATGTAAGAACATAAATAGGCAGAGTCTTCTCCAATGGAGCAAATAAGATAATCGTACATACAATATGTTATAAAATTAGGCAAATTTACGGGATGTAGTATCAATAAAGAAAGCACTGCTCTAATATTAACAATGTAGCACCTGAGAATCATCTGTTTGCCCATCAGCTTTGGCTCCAAAATGGTCGACATTAATAATAAATGTACGTCGATACCTTCTCTTTGCACCATGAACAACACCATGATTGGACTGGTTGAAGTTAGGATATTTGTCCTTGTGTTGGTTCATAAGGACACAAGGTTTAAGGGAAGCTTTTGGACTTTCAGAATGGATATTATGTAAATTCTTTGAAGATGGATGGACTTTTTGGGGGTTGATGCCAAAACATGAGGAAGAAGATACCAAAATGATCAAAAGTTTGAAAGAAAAAGCCTTTGGCATCATTTTTCTTTTCAGTTTATGATGAATAAAGTGTAGAATTAACAACAGTCTATTAAAGAACAATTTATGGGGTAATAAAGTTTTATCTAATCATCAGCCAACACACACACACACACACACACATGTAAAAGTTGCTTACAGAAGTGTTTTGCTTTCACTTTTCAAGAGCTTGAGACGGAAGAATTACTGGGAAAGTAGTTGACTCTTGTTTTTTTTAGGTAACATTCAACCAATATACATGCATACTTCTTGTTGGGAAAAAATAACCCAATTGAACACCAAAATTTCTTTTTAATTTTTATTTTTCAAAACATCTATTCTTTCTTTGTCTCCTCATTTATGGGTTTAGGTACATAAATAGGTTATAATGGACATAAATGTCGAAGTATTTTTTTTACAATCTTTAAGATGTGACAATTTACTCATTCATATTCATCCTCCACACACGATTTGTACACATGACTAGCCTAATTGATTATTTCATCATAAATCTTCATATGTGCGTAATATTTAAATTTTCATGACACATTTAAGTAGGCAAAGAGAAGATAACTTTTACTTATTTAAACTTTGACTTCAACACGAGTCCCTCAGTTTTGGTTTTTATTGAAGGCATAATAAGGCATAATATGTCAACAATTTTCATAAGTGAACAATTTTCATAAGTGAACAATATTAAAACTCAAACTCAAGACTTTTACCTATTTCAACGCTATCTCAAACCACCCATTTAAAAATTTAAACTATTAGAGACCAACTTTTTTCCGGCGATAATTTGCCACACTAGAATAAAAAATAAAAAATAATAAAAAAATCTTTCTAAGAGTGGAAAATTTGGAGAAGGCTCCTTTCATGTGTGTGTATGTTGTCTTGTTGAGAATGTCAAATATAGGTGGATATTTGGTAGAGTAAGTTAGGGCTATTAGCAAAGTTATAGGTCATTTGTAATTTGACCAATTGTGCAAGAAAAGTACTCAAAGAGTATGGTGAGTTTGTGGTAAGAGAATGGCATTTGCGTGTGCATGAATTAACCTGCCGTAATGTGTGAGGACAAAAAAGCATAGGAATGGATTTTAAGGAGATTTGTTTTTTTTCTAATAGCTAAAGCAACACTTTACTACATCTGCATTTTTAATCCGTTTAACACAATTCTTCTAGTTGCTTTTGAAGAACTTCGTGGTACAACTATATAAAATTATTCGGATGTGTACTTAAGAATTTTCAGATGTGTACTTATTTTCAACTCCCCATTTTTTATAACTTACTCTTTCCGTTGAAAACTCATAATTTGATGTTTTATTATAACTAGCATTTTGGAAGTTCGTACTAAATTCAGTACTCGTGTTCTTCTTTTTTATTAAACATTCAAATGATTTAAGTTAGAAGGTAACTTTCAATTGAATATGGACATTACATTGGAGACTTGGCTAATTAGTCGTAACTTTAAAAAACATTGTATACAGAAGACACCTACAAATTGAGAGATCGAAAAGTGTTATTTATTATTTAATGTTGTGCTTAATTTACAGTTATCGGTTCTTTTGTCTATGAATCATCATTTTTCCTTGGCAAATTTGTGATTGGCTTTTAAAGTAGACTTCACATTGTTCAAGACAAAAATTTAAAAAAATTATGTTGCTCTATATAGTATTAGAACTGACAAAAGTTTAGACTTCAAATCTTACGGTCAACTATTTATACAAATTATACATGTGTCACTCCTTTAGTAAAATAACTAAATTTAAATTGCACGTAATAGAGTACTTGTAAACAAAAATTTAAATAATTAATTGTTTAATAAAATTTATGAAAATATAATTACTAAATATTAATTTTAGCGGACGAGGAAACTAATTGTAGAAGCTTCTTTTCCAATATTCTACTTTCTAAGACTTGGTTTGGTATTGTTGTGCTTTTAAGAGAATTAGCTTCTGCTGTGCTGTAGAAAGAATCAGCTGTAGGAAGAATCAAATAAGTGTTTGGTAAACTCTTGTTTCAAAATTGATATATGTTTCAAAAGCAGCATTTTAGCATTTGGTAAACAAAAATGATTTATTGCTGTAATGGTATTAAATTACTAAAAAAGACATTGATTATAATAATGTTATTTTGTATTATTATTGTTATCACGCGTGATAAAACTCTTGTTTTTTCTAGTCAAATATTTTTTAGCGAGACACTGCATTCATTATTATTATTTTAAAATAAAAATAATAAAAACCTAATAAATTTTAAATTTTATAAAAATTACAAAATAAAAGTACAGTCATATAGTGCAAAAATTAATTAAATTTATATTATTTTCTATGATCCAACTTGCATCAATTCAGTTTCTCAAATGGGTATTAAATGAATTAGTTTAATTAATTAAGGGTGAAATGGGTATTTTAATAATATATAAATGAAAAAGCTAAAAGTAGAATCTCAAAAACTGTCATTTTGCTGCTTCTCGAAATCTGCTGCCAGGTGAGTCAAATTCTTTTATAATCACTTTTAAAAATTTTGCCAAACGCCTAAATCAACTTCTGATTGTTTGAGAATTAGAAGTTGGATTCCAAAATCAACCCCAAACGGGGCCAGATAAGTGCAAAGAGTTTACTATAGCATGTGTGGCAACAACACTTACATTATAATCTAAGAGGATCAAATTGGTCAAACATACATTTTATTCACACATTTCGTAGAACTCACAATTTATTACATACTTATTATTTATACATTCAATAAGACCTACAACTTTTAAATAATTAAAAAATAATTTGATTACTACAAAACATGAGCTCACTCAGAACTAGCCTGCGCAAGTGGGCTGAATCAAAGATAATTGGATTGTATTTAATAAATACTAAATTGGATTGAAACCATGGCCTTGTTTTCCTTAGTAGACCAATTCCTGTCTCAATGGTTGACCCCACTAACAGTACTTTGGCATGTGGAAACTCTAACGGAAATAGCACTAATTTGGGCCAAATTCAAAGTGTAGTACTCCTGTCTCGATTTTTTTGTTTTGTTTTGTTTTGAGCATCTTTGTAGAACTTGCTAGTAAAAAGATGGGAAAATTGTCAATAAGTCATCTCCACATGACTTGTTTTAAATTAGGTCAAAACTTTTTTTTAAATTGTGATTAAGTCATACTTCACATCAATATTTTATATTAATTCCAAAACCACCCCTTTTAACCATATTTTTCATTGACACAATCTTCCAACTCCACAAACCTCCTCCACCTCCGGCGACAACCGTGTCCACCTCCGGCCACCACCTCCTGCGACCTCCAGCGACCATCGCCTCCATCTCCGGCGACCTCCGACGACCACCGCCTCCACCTCCGGCGACCTCCGCCTCCACCTCCGGCGACCACCGTTTCCACCTCCGGCAACCTCTGGCGATAACCGCTTCCACCTCCGGCAACCTCCGGCGAGTGCTTCTACGGCGCAGTGTCACTTTTTAGACAATTTTTTGGTGAAGATTTTGGATCAATTTTCAGTTGGAAATATTGTTATTAATTTCTATGTTTTAATCTTAATTCTTGTATTTGATTATTTTTTCAGGCTAATGATCTAACAGCTAGTATTGATACATCCGTGCTGCAAGAGAGGCTGACCAATATGATTAACCTGGGTTGATTTTAGTAGTTATGTAAACAATGAGCATTTTCCAAGTTATGTAAACAATGAGATAACATCTATTGTTGATACTGTATTATAGAATAGCAACTTGATATTGTATTAAGTTGGTCATTAGATTATTTCTTTGTGTTGTTAATTAGTTGTGAAAGTTGTTTGATATTGTATTATACAAAACAGTATCACAACAGAAATGGGCATAGAATGTTGTAAATATGAGTTTGAATGCTGTAAATAGGAGCTTGAATGCTCCACCATCTAATTGCTGTAAATAGGAGCTTGAATGTTCCATCATCTAATGTTTAGTCATGATATGTTATTTGATACTGTATTATACAAAACAGTATCACAATATAAATGGACATAGAATTGTTGTAAATAGGAGCTTGAATGTTCCATCATCTAATGTTTCAATGTATTAGTTTTAATCCATGATACTGTTTTAATGTCTTAGTTTTAATCTATGATACTGTTTAATTATGGCAAGGTTTAATAGATTGAAACTTTGTCATAATATTTCACTATCATTTGAAACATGTTTTAATCCTGTGATACTGTTTAAATATATGTGATCTTTGATACTGTTTAATTATGGCAAGGTTTGATACTGTTTGAATCTATGTGATCTTTGATATTGTTTAATTATGGCAATGTTTGAATAAGTGATACTGTTTGAATGTCTTAGTTTTAATCTATGATAATGTTTTGTTTAGGTAATATGCATTAATATAAATTGATATTATTTCAATCCATGTTTTAATCTATGATACTGTTTTGTATAATACAGTATCAAACAAAACATATGACTAATTAAACAGTATCAAAGATTAAAGCATGATATCATAGTCATGTGTGTTGTTTGATACTGTATTATGCAAAACAGTATCACAAAAAACAGTATCACAATAGAAATGATCATAGAATTTGCACACGTGCTCAGAATTTTTATTATAATATGTTTTTGGAATGGTCTCGACGAGAAGGTCAAGACCAGCAGCTTTGCTGCTGCCTATGATGGATTTTACTCGTTTGAAGTCGTCTTTTTAGCTTAAAATGACAATCTTTAATTTTTTTTTTCAAAACAGTAGCACAAATTCTTTAAAACAGTATCAAGGATAAATGTGCATCCTTTTGTTACAAATTAAAGCTCTTCCAAGGTATCTGAGTCTCTTAAAAGCAAACACAAACTTCAGAGCAATGCTAAAATGAAGAAAGAAGAACTCACAATCATTCTCAAGTTAATGGGAAGTCATGCAAAGGGTTCTCATCTAAAACTATAAACAATGTTTCTAATTTTTCCCTTGAATTTGAATGTGTTTGAGATTCAATTAGGACATAGATTCTCATTGGATAGATAAGTATAAATTTATAAGGTGTTTAATGGTAGGTAGAAGAATTAATCAGTAGAGAATAAACAAGAGAATACTATTGTTCTTAAAATGTCTCATTAGTAGTACAAAATCATAGATTTAACAGTATCACCACAAAACAGTATCACCGCAAAACAGTATCACCACTCAAAATTCGCGTTTTTTACAATTAAGGGTATGTTGGTCTTTTAGCTCTAAAATATGACTTTAATTGAATTAAGTTTTGAGCATATGATTTTAGAGCCCATAAGTACCCAAATAGTGACCGGCCCTGAATTTACCCTAAAAAGATTGATGCTATTCTTCTAATGATACAACATTACAAAGTGCCATTTCAAACAGAGGTGGAGTGGGCGGATCCATTAAGGTCCAACGGGTGCAATTGCCTAAGTTTCAAATGTTTTGAACTGGGCTTGGTTTAAAATTCAAATTTTCAAGTTTTATTTATTTGTTTTTTGTTTCTTTACCAATTAATTCTAGTTGATAATCTCAGTCCAAATCCAATAAAATCTTTGGTTTTAAATTTTTTTTTTCAAAACTCAGTCCGAATAATACCAACTTAATCGGTTCATTTCCCTCAATTAATCTTAACCACAAGTCTCAAACCTCGGCTCACTCCTTACCTGCTACAATAGTGCAATTCTAACTCAAATCGACACTATATATCAAAATTAACACTTGGCATTTTGGAAGAAGAAGATTAACATATTGAAGAAGAAAAATTTTGTAATTTTTACTGCTCCGTCTCTTTCTTATAAATCTTATTATTTATTTATTGATAGCTATTTTTGCTCTTGAATAAGTAATGAGTATTAAGTGTGTTTTATACTTTTGCTTTTTGTGCTTTTGAATGAATGTTTTAATTTTGCTTAAATATTCAAATGATGCTCTACAGTGTAGTAGGTTGGAAAAAGCTCAACTGGAATATTGTTTTCATTGATATAAATAAACGATTTAGGGAACCGGTTCTTCCCATAGAAAAACGAACAGACCCAGATTTTGGCAGGGGTAATCAAACTGGACACTTGAATAATAAAAAGTGAGACTTCTCTCACCCGCTTCTTCCTACCATTAATGGCAGTTTTAGGAGGGGTGATGGTGAAGATAGTGTGGTGTGGTGTGGTGTGGTGTGGTGAGGAAGTTGATATTTTTTTTAATTAATATTTATATAAGAATGTATAAATTTGTTTATAATATTAGAAGTGTCTTGACCAACTTGCCCTTCCAATAAAAATAAATTAAAGGAAAGTTCAATCCACATGCCTAATAGAAATTAGATGGAATCCGTCCACATGAACTACTTTTGAATCCAATGAAATAGATTAGGGACCTCCTAGTAAAAAATAAAAGGTTAGAGACAAAAAATGCTATAAGATCATACGTTAGGAAGTATTTGCGCCAAAATCTCCTTGAATAAATGCTTTAATTTTGCTTAAATATTTAATTTCAACATTTTGTGAGTAATGTATTGATTTGTGTCAAATTAACAATGTTAAGTTATCCACTTGCCCTAAGTTATAATGCTTAAATTTCACAATAGGGAAAAATATTTTGATGTTGTGAAGAAATTTGTATTTTGTAGCTTTGAATTTCAAGAATGAATTATGAATAGGGAAATTGGCGCAAATGGTTTCTAACATTTGATTTTTAGCACAGAAGTCCCTAACCTATGTATTTTAGTGCGCTATTGGTCCTTATATGATGAAAAATATAAACATGTTTTTAGTTTTAATTAAAAAACATTGCAAAAGGATTCATAACTTTTGCAAAAGATATAAATTGAAATTGGATAAAAAATATGTTTCACCAATTTGACTAGATGAAATTATAATTTAAGCACCCCCAAATAAGTAGCATTAATGAGAAGTCAATTTTCGTGGAGAAAAAATAATGGTTCATTTTTCCACCTATGTTTTTTTTTTTTAAAAATGAAGCTTAAAAGTGAAAGTTGATAAAAGTTGTGGTTGAAAAATTAATAAAAGTTGTGAGTCCCATGAAATATGTGGTTAAAAGAAATTATTGATTTTGGCTTCAATTTTTAAGCAAAATCAAACAAAACCTAAGTGCTTGTTTGATCAAGATTAAAAAAGTGCTAAAAAGTGTGGTAAAAGCAATGTTCTAAAAAACGTAAAGTGTGGCTAGGGGTGGAGGCCGAGCTTCAAGCTTTTCGAGCTTAAATGAGGCCTAGGCGAGTGCAAGACAAGGGAAAGGCGAGGGCGAAGCGTGAGGCGTGACTAGGCGTGGAGGCCGAACTTCAAGCCTAGGCGAAGCTTATGCGGGCTTTTTAGAACAGTGGGTAAAAGTAAACAATTAATTTTAACTACATATTTAATGGGAAATCAATTTTTTTATTAAGAGTATATTTGGTAGAGTTTAAAAGTAGATTTTTAGGAGATTTTGAAAAAAGTTGGAGAAATGTATAGTTGAAAATTTGATAAAAATTGTGGGTCCCATAAAATATGTGGTTGCAAATGAGTTTGAAAAAAAAAAATTTAATTTAAACTTTGCCAAACATGCACTAATTTTTTAACCACACATTTTATCAATATTTTTTCTCAAATTCTACTAAAAAGCTAAATAAAAAAAGCTCTAACAGTGAAGGTCAACATGCTAAAATAATTTTTGGGCTCTTTTTTGTGTCAAATTTTGCAGTAATTATAGTAATTAATCTCCATTGGTACTATTTGCTTCCTACTATTTGATTACAATCCCGTCTGTCTAACAAAATAAATTATAAATATAAATTATATTGGCCCGTTAAATATTTCAACAAACAAACTCAACCTCAAAAAAAATTGAACAACATTAAATGAATATAAAGATTTAATTTTACTTAATTCTATATATGGTCTCATGCACTTATTAAATATATAAAGCTGCAAGTTGCACATGCAAAAGTACATATTCAATAGAGTTTCGTACGTCTCGCCAAATATTCATACATCGTCCGAATTGTATGCATTAAACACTTTATTAAATAAAAATTATCCATATTCGGTCTAATGCAGTTACTAAGAGCATCTTCAATGCAAATCATGGATTGAAAAAAAAGAAGTGCCATGTCATCAAATAGTTAATGTGTATTAAAATCACATCTCCAATGCACTATGTGAAACACCATGTTAGACTGATGTGACACAACATAAAATAGAAGATGTGGGGTGCTCTTTCTACATGTACAAGTCCTGTGAAATTGGATGACTAAACAATTATTTTAATTTTGGACTTAATTTAATTCAAAAAAGGGTAATTAGGGAAATTTTAGCAATTTTATTATTGTTTAATTTAAAAAAATAAATGCTATGTAATCCCCATTATTGAATTGTAGAAGGAACTCATTGGAGGGAACTTTTGGATTTTCACGTCTATTTATTCCATATTCATTTAGAAGTCCTTCTATTTAATTGCCACATCAACCATAATCTATAGAGTGCATTGGAAATGCTCTAAGCACACCCTTCAATGGAACTCATGGAGAATTGTGAAATAACTAGAAGAGAATGGGTATGATTCTAATATGGTCCCATAACCTTATTCAATTAATTATCCCATGATTCCATTGAGATGAGAGCGAAAATCAGAATCATACTTACCCAATTTAATCTGATCGAGTTCTAGTTGATTAATGTTGAATATATTTTTACAAAATTTAATAAAGTTAAATTGAAGGCATTTTAGAAGTAAAATGTTTAAAATGGTAAAAAAAGAAGAAGATATTTTGAAAATTTTGACATTGCAAAACGTAGAATTTGTTTCTATATTTAGATAGAATTATAGAGTGGATGTTTTATATGTTGTATGGTTATCCACTGAGAAATTTAAATTTCCTTGAAATGGTCATTCTATTTCTATTCTTAATTTTATTATTTATCCTCTATCAAAATTTAAGTCAAACACTTTGAATGAATCTTTTTGTATAGCTATGTAATTAGATATCTACACGTATCCATGTCACGGGTGGGTTAGAGATAATGAAGGGGATACAAACTCAAAAAAGATCAACTAATCGGGTCTTAATATTTTTGTAGGCACTCACTTGAAAAATATGTAGTCAAGACAATGACTAACAGGGGGTCATGTTAACAAATGACCAAATGAGTGAATAAATAATAATAATGTTTTAATTTATCACTTAAAGACAACAATCAAAACAGATACGCATCAGGTCATTCAGAGTATTGACGCACAGAGAAAATATGTCTATTAAATATGACATGGAAAAATTTGATTAAAGAATTAATTTTGGCTTGTGGCAAGTACAAGTCAATGATATTTTGATTCAATCTGGATTGCATAAGGTTTTGAAAGGGAAACCAACACCTATTTCTGACCAAGATACTGAAAGACCTGGTCACGTGAGGAAAAATTGTCCAAAAGGTGGAGCAGGCTCGACATCAGATATGGACAATATGTCTCTCTTTATGGGCGACGATGATGTCGCTTGAGTAAATATTTACATCATCGTGGCATACGCTAGTTGCCATAATAGATGATGTGTTACTACTAATGGGTCCACATGTTTGCACTCGGGCATTGGCTTGACATTAATGTAAGGTGTGTCGTGGAATTGATGTCGATAACTGATAAACTTTCAAGCAAGTCAAGCAAATGAGTTGCACTATAATATTTCAGCAAATTTATTCGACATGAGCTGATTAAATTCTTAGAATTCGTTAATTCTAAGTGATTATACTTATATGGTGGAGTATGTTAAATTTTTGTTTTGCGAATTGGGATTGTCAAAGTTTACCAGTTTTTTTTTAAATATCTAGATGAAGAGCTAAATAAGAGATTATTGAGATATTTTCTCAAAACTTGCCAAAATCAAAAGATACACCAATTGTTGAAAGGGAAGACTTCTAGGTTGACTAAAATTACAAGTTTCCTAATCTTAGACAACTTGGTAGTCAAAACTTGGAAAACATCTAGGTTAACTAAAATTGAAAAAGTTTTCAAATCTTGGACTCCTTAGCAGTTTAAATTTGGAAGAAAACTAGGTTATTTGTTAACTATAAATTGACATGGTTTATTCTCTTTTGTAGGTGTGACTTGAAGGCTTTCTGAGAGAAAAATTGTAAGCCTAGTATCCTAGTTGTTTTTTTTGTTCTCTTTGGAGATTGTACAAAGAGTAGAAATTAGTGGATGTGGTAAAACTTATGATATTATTTTTCTTGAGATACTTGGGGAATTTGGGTAGGTAAAATCTATATATTTGTAACAATTTTTCATATAGAGAAAGCTTTGACAGTCCGTAAATCTTTCTTTATATTTTATATATTTTTTGTTTCGTCAACTTTCTCTGAACAAGAATCTTGTGAAAAATAAAGGAATTAATCTCAATTCCCAAGTAAGTAGTGGCGGATCCACTAAGGGACAAGGGTGACAATTCACCCCCCTAAAGTTATGAAAATCTTAAATTGACCTCAAAGGTTTAAAAATCAATTTTTTTAAAAAATAATATATATATATATATATATATATATATATATCTATACTATAATATAAGTGTCTATGGCATGTTTACTATTCACTCTTTCAACCAACGCGACGTCGTTTTCATGTAGTTTTAGTGTTGATTTTGTCTAAATCTTAGTATTAGTATTGTAAGTTTGTTTAACTTCTTAAAAAGGCTGCTTTTGTTGACTTTTCTTCAATTTGTGGGAGCCGTCATTTTTTCAAAGGTTTTTACCTATTTATTTATTATTTGTTTAAATCATTTGATTTGTTTTCTCTTCACGTGCGCAACTTTTGTTGACTTTGTATCTTGTTTTTTTTTTTCGTTTTTTTCTTCCGTTGTCGAGACTGGAAAATATTTATTCTGTTTACTTGTCGAGTGACTTGAACATATGTCCTCTCTGGTATTTTATCATTGGATTACTGTTGAGTCAGTTGTCTTAGGAGATTTTTTTAGTGTTAGATTTGGTTTTTGTTGTTCTTGAGTTCATAAACATATTCAATTTTGTATTTATATTAATTGTTAAATTTTATGTTTTGGTTATTGTTTTTTGCATGTAGGTAATTTCATAATTCAGTATTTTCAACTTTTAATTTGTTTATGTCATTGATAATTTAAGCATCTATATATTTTTTGGCCTCTAGCATTTATGATAAGATTTTATATTAGATTATATATGATATAAAATTATTTTATGTTATATGAAATTATGATTATTGATTATAAAAATTATTATTTTTTATTGTTTTTGGGTGGATATTTTCATGATAGAATATAAAAATAAAATAAAAATTTTTTTCCCCACTTTTATCACGCAAAATTATTAGTATTAATTTTTTTTATAGACAATTTTATGACAAAATATAAAAATGAAAACATAAATTTTTTTTTTTTTAAAACATTTTTCGCACTTTGTCATTATAATTTAGAGCAAATGTATCCATGGTCTTTTTTTTTTTTTTAATATGTTATAATAAAATATATATTTTATGAAATTGTTGTATGTTTTATTAAATCTGTACAATATATGATACTATATTTTTCTTTATATTAATTCTTATGTTGGAAAAATAACACAACAAAATAAGAATAAAAAAATATGATACTATATTTTTCATCGAGTTGCTCGAGTCGCTTAAAAAATGCAGATTTTTCATTTTTTTGTTTCATTTTCTTATTTAAATTATATAATACACTTAATTTCTTTAATTTGTTTCTTTTGTCATCTTATTAAATAACCAACTCAATTAAATACAATTATGTATATGCTTCATTAACCAAAAAAGTTAAAAAATCAAAATTTTATTTTCACATGTTCCTACAACAATAATATTACAACATACAAATTAAACAAAATAATTAATGTATTAAATAAGTTAAATAAAATAATTTAAATACATAAAAATTATGCATCTAATTACTTCGTTCAATAACTCGGACTACTCAATTTTCATTTTGTCGAGTTATGCAATACAATGAATAATAAGTTATTTTATAACAATAATATTTTATATTCTATAACTTAGTATAATATGTCATAATAAAGTAGCTATTATGAAAAAATTTTATGTATTATTTTAAATTAATCTAATATATCATAAATAATTTTATGAAATATAAAAACATAATACAGTGAAAAAATTTTCTAAAAATTAAATTTTTTTTTTACAATAATTATATCAAATTGCATTAATTCATTATAATATATATTCAATTTATATGATATATATTCTATTTAACTATGTTCTAATAAATGATTCACTAAATACAATTTTGTATATGTTTTATTTATCAAGTTACTCAAACAATTCCAAATACCAAATTCATGAATTTGGCAAAACATAATACAACAAATAAACAATAAAAATTTATTTAAATATATTACATATTTTAAATAAAAATTAAAAATAAATTAATCAAAATTTAAAATTTCATTCTTTTGCCGAGTCACTCGAAAAACTGGTGTTCCATTTTGTCGAGTTACTCCAGCTATTGAAAAGATTGATTTTGTATACCATTTCTCATCGAGTAACTCGACAAACATGATTTAATGTTTGTCGAGTCACTCGAGTAGCTCAAAAAATACACATTTTGCATTATTTTGTTTTATTTTCTTATTTAAATTATATAATACACTTCATTTTTTTAATTTTTTTCTTTTGTCATGTTATTTTATAACCAACCCAATTAAACACAAATATGTATGTGCTTCATTAATCAAAGAACTTAAAAAATCAAAACTTCATATTGACAAGTTCCTACAACAATAATATTACCACATATAAATTAAACAAAATAATGAATGTATTAAATAATTTCAATAAAAAATACTAAAGAAATGAAAATTATTCATCTAATTACTTTGTTCAATAACATGGAAAACTCAATTTTCAGTTTGTCGAGTTATGCAATAAAATGAATAATAAGTTCTTTTATATAAATAATATTTGATATTCTATAAATTAGTATAATATGTTATAATAACATAGCTATTATAAAAAATATTTATGTATTATTTTAAATTAATATAATATAATATATCATAACTAATTTTATGAAATATAAAAACATAGAAGAGTGAAAATTTGTTCTAATAATTAAATTTTTTTTTAGAATAATTATATAAAAATTGCATTAATTCATTATAATATATATTAAATTCACTAAATAAAATTTTGTAAATGTTTTATTTATCAAATTACTCAAACAATTCAAAATTTCAAATTAACGAGTTTGTCAGAAAATAAGACAACAAATAAAGAAAAAAAAATTATTTAAATATATTACAAATTTTAAATAAAAAAGAAAAACAAATTAATCAAAATTTCAAATTTTCATTGCTTTATCGAGTAACTCGAGAAACTCGCGTTTCAATTTGTCGAGTTACTTCAGCTATTGAAAAGATTGATTATTTTTCCATGTTTTCATCGATTAACTCGACAAACATGATTTTACGTTTGTCGAGTTACTCGAGTCGCTTAAAAAATGCAGATTTTTCATTTTTTTGTTTAATTTTCTTATTTAAATTATATAGTACACTTAATTTTGTTAATTTTTTTCTTTTGTCATCTTATTTTATGACCAACTACATTAAATACAATTGTGTATGTGCTTCATTAATCAATAAAGTTAAAAATTCGAAATTTCATTTTCACAGGTTCCTACAACAACAATATTACAACATACAAATTAAACAAAATAATTAATGTATTAAATAAGTTAAATAAAAAAATTTAAATAGATGAAAGTTATGCATTTAATTACTTCGTTGAATTCTTCTTATTTATCAATAAACAAAATAATTAATGTATTAAATAAGTTAAATACAAATATTTATATAAATGAAAATTATGCATCTAATTACTTCTTTCAATAACTTGAAAGAATAAAAAATTATTTAAATATATATCAAATTTTAAATAAAAAACAAAAAACAAATTAATCAAAATTTGAAACTTCTTTGCTTTATCGAGTAACTCGACAAACTAGCATCTCAATTTACCGAGTTACTTCAGCTATTTAAAATATTGATTTTGTATCCCATTTTTCATCGAGTTGCTCGAGTCGCTTAAAAAATTCAGATTTTTCATCTTTTTTGTTTCATTTTCTTATTTAAATTATATAATACACATAATTTTTTTAATTTGTTTCTTTTGTCATCTTATTAAATAACCAACTCAATTAAATACAATTATGTATATGCTTCATTAATCAAAAAAGTTAAAAAATCAAAATTTTATTTTCACAGGTTCCTACAACAATAATATTACAACATACAAATTAAACAAAATAATTAATGTATTAAATAAGTTAAATAAACTAATTTAAATACATAAAAATTATGCATCTAATTACTTCGTTGAATAACTCGGACTACTCAATTTTCATTTTGTCGAGTTATGCAATACAATGAATAATAAGTTATTTTATAACAATAATATTTTATATTCTATAACTTAGTATAATATGTCATAATAAAGTAGCTATTATGAAAAATTTTTATGTATTATTTTAAATTAATCTAATATATCATAAATAATTTTATGAAATATAAAAACATAATACAGTGAAATTTTTTTCTAAGAATTAAATTTTTTTTTTACAATAATTATATCAAATTGCATTAATTCATTATAATATATATTCTATTTATATGATATATATTCTATTTAACTATGTTCTAATAAATGATTCACTATATACAATTTTGTATATGTTTTATTTATCAAGTTACTCAAACAATTCCAAATACCAAATTCATGAATTTGGCAAAACATAATACAACAAATAAACAATAAAAATTTATTTAAATATATTACATATTTTAAATAAAAATTAAAAATAAATTAATCAAAATTAAAAATTTCATTCTTTTGTCGAGTTACTCGGAAAACTGGTGTTCCATTTTGTCGAGTTACTCCAGCTATTGAAAAGATTGATTTTGTATACCATTTCTCATCGAGTAACTCGACAAACATGATTTAAGGTTTGTCGAGTCACTCGAGTAGCTCAAAAAATACACATTTTGCATTATTTTGTTTTATTTTCTTATTTAAACTATATAATACACTTCATTTTTTTAATTTTTTTCTTTTGTCATGTTATTTTATAACCAACCCAATTAAACACAAATATGTATGTGCTTCATTAATCAAAGAACTTCAAAAATCAAAACTTCATATTGACAAGTTCCTACAACAATAATATTACCACATATAAATTAAACAAAATAATGAATGTATTAAACAATTTCAATAAAAAATACTAAAGAAATGAAAATTATTCATCTAATTACTTTGTTCAATAACATGGAAAACTCAATTTTCAGTTTGTCGAGTTATGCAATACAATGAATAATAAGTTCTTTTATATAAATAATATTTGATATTCTATAAATTAGTATAATATGTTATAATAACATAGCTATTATAAAAAATATTTATGTATTATTTTAAATTAATATAATATAATATATCATAACTAATTTTATGAAATATAAAAACATAGAAGAGTGAAAATTTGTTCTAATAATTAAATTTTTTTTAGAATAATTATATAAAAATTGCATTAATTCATTATAATATATATTAAATTTATATTATATATATTCTATTTAACTATGTTCTAATAAATGATTCACTAAATACAATTTTGTAAATGTTTTATTTATCAAGTTACTCAAACAATTCAAAATTTCAAATTAACGAGTTTGTCAGAAAATAAGACAACAAATAAAGAAAAAAAAATTATTTAAATATATTAAAAATTTTAAATAAAAAAGAAATACAAATTAATCAAAATTTCAAATTTTCATTGCTTTATCGAGTAACTCGAGAAACTCGCGTTTCAATTTGCTTTATTTATCAGATTACTCAACAATTCGAATTTCCAATTCATGAGTTCGTCGACAAATAACCAACATAAGAATAAAAAATTATTTAAATATATTATGTCTTTCAAATAAAAAAGAAAAACAAAATAACCAAAAATTTAATTTTCCATGATTTTGTCAACTAACTTGTCCAACTCGTATTCGATTTTGTCGAGTTGGTTAATCTATTCAAGAGATTGATTTTGTATATCATTTAAAATCGAGTAACTCGACAAACACGATTTTCGGTTTGTCGAGTTTCTCGAGTAGGTTCAAAGATGCACATTTTTCAATTTTGTTTTCTTTCTTTTTTATTTAAATTATGTAATACACTGAATTTTTTTCATTTTTTTATTTTGTCATGTTTTTTTTACCCAACTTGTGAATCTCAAATTTACCTTTGTCGAGTTACTGGATTAATTCATCATAATAAAAGAAAATATAATATGTTATATTAATTCATTATCATATACATTAAATTTATAAAATGTATATTTAATTTTACTATGTTTTAATAAATAATGAATTAAATACAATTATGTATGTATTTGATTTATTAAATAAGTTAACAAATTCAAATTTCATACTAACAAGTTCCTTAAATAATAATATTACAACATACAAATTAAATAAAATATTTAATGTATTAAATAATTTAAATACAAAAAGTTTAAAAAAAATTAATTTATGTATATAATTAGTTTGTTGAGTAACTAATCAAACTCAATTTTGATTTTCTCGAGTTACGTCATATAATGAATAATGATTTTTTTTATATGATTAATATTTCATATTCTATAACTTCATATAATATGTTATAATATATCAGCTATTATTAAAAAATATTATATATTATTTTACATTAATATGATATTTGATACTTAATTTTATGAAATATAAAAACAAAGTGAAGTAAAAATTTGTTTTAATAATTATTTATACTAATTACAAAAATTATATAAAATTCTATTAATTCATTATGATATATATTAAATTTATATCATATATATTCTATTTTACAATGTTTTAATAAATGATAGACTACGTAAATTTTGTATAACAATTCTAAATAAAAAGATTCACGAGTTCATCAAAACATAACACAACAAAATAACAATAAAAAATTATTTAAATATATTACATATTTTAAAAAAAAAACAAAAACAAAATAATCAAACTTTTTACTTTCACTAATTTGTCAAATAACTCGAGAAATTCAAGTTCATTTTTGTCGAGTTACTTGAGTTATTCAATATATTCATTTTTTATACTATTTGTGATCGAGTAACTCGACAAACACGATTTTCAGTTTGTCGAGTTTCTCGAGTAGCTTCAACCGTGTATATTTTTTATTTTCTTGTTTCATTTTCTTATTTAAATTATGTAGATCACTTAAATTTTTTATGTTTTTTATTTTGTCAAGTTATTTTGTAACCATCTCGTAAATCTTAAAATTTCTATTTGTCAAGTTACGAGATAAATTAATCATAATAAAAAAATATATAATATATTGTATTAATTAATTATCATATATATTAAATTTATACAATGTATATTTAATGTTATTATGTTCTAACAAATAATCGATTAACTACAATTATATATCTGCTTAATTTATGAAATACGTTAACAAATCAAAATTTCATATTCACAACTTCCTTCAATAATAATATTGCAACATATAAATTAAACAAAATAATTAATATTTTAAATAATTTAAATACAAAAACTTTTACAAATTTAAATTCATGCACAATTCCAAATTTCATATTCACAAGTTTATCAACAAATAATACAACAAAATAAGAAGAACAAAAATTTTAATGTATTACATATTTTAAATAAAAAACAAAAACAAATTAATCAAGATTTAAAATTTCATTAGTTTCTCGAGTCACTCGAGAAACTCATGTTTCATTTTGTCGAGTTCCTTCAACTATTAAACAGAATGATTTTGTCTCCGATTTGTCATCGAGTAACTCGACAACTGTGATTTTGAATTTCTCGACTTTCTCGATTACCTTGAAAAATACACATTTTTCAATTTTTGTTTTATTTTTTTTATTTAAATTATATAATACACTTAATCCTTTTGTTTTGTTTCTTTTGTCATGTATTTTTTTAACCAACAAAATAATTAATATTTTACATACTTTAAATACAAAAAGTTTTAAAAATTTCAATCTATGCATATAATTAGTTTCTTATATAACTCGAGAAACTCAATTTAGAATTAGTCAAGTTATATAATACAATGAATAATGAGTTTTTTTATATGAATAGTATTTCATATTCTATAACTTAATATAATATCTAATAATAAAATAGTTATTACAAAAAAAATTTATATATTATTTTACATTAATATAATATATAATATTTACTTTTATAAAATAAAAAAACAAATTAAAATAAAAATTCCACAATTCATATTCACAACTTCGTCAAAAAATAACAAAACAACATAAGATTAAAATTATTTTCAATATATTACATATTTTAAATAAAATAGAAAAACAAAATAAGCAATATTTTTAATTCCACTGGTTTGTCGAGTAACTTAGGAAAGTAAAGTTTCATTTTGTCAAGTTACTTTAGCTACTGGATAGATTGCTTTTGTATCTCATTTGTAATCGAGTTACTCGACAAACATGATTTTGAGTTTGTCGAGTTTCTCGAGTAACTTCAAACATGCACATATTTCATTTTTTTGTTTTATTTTGTTATTTATATTATTTAATATACTTAAATTTTTTACTTTTTTATTTTTATCATGTTTTTTTGTAACCAACTTATGAATCTCAAAATTTATATTTGTCCAAATACTTGATAAATTAATAATAACAAATCAAAATATAATATATTGATTCTTAATATTTGCTTACACTATATATTTTATTCTACTGTAAGTTTATTTTATATTTTTGAATTTAATATAATATATATTACATATTTTTAATATATATTTTATTATACTACGCTATAATAAATCATATACAAACAAAAAATATATAATATGTTCAATTTATGAGATAGCTCGCCACACACATATTCCGAATTCACATAAATTACTACTTATTTAATCGTCAATCTAGATATATGCTTCATTTTCTGTTTACCAATTACCAATTCCAACCGTCCACTCTTTTCCGCATCGAGCCTCGTGCTCTGACACCATCTCCATGTTAGAAGTATCTTTGTCCAACATAAGTCATTTCGCATTAAATTGCATTTAATAAAACATCTTCTAAACATTAAATTTCTAGATTTGCCATTATATGCTTATATTCAAAATTAAATAAAGATAATTATTATATATACTCTTACAAAACAACTACTTATTGAGTTACTTTATTAATTCTACTCATATAGAATACTTTTTTACCTATTACTTATTATAGTAAAATACAATAATTTATGATATGTCTTTATTATTGATAAAATTAAATATCACAACATTAATTATTATAGACTCTAATAATTTATAACGTCTCTTCATTTTTTAACCTACAATGTATCTTCGTTATCGATAAAATCAAATATATTAGAGTACAATAATTTACATTAATATATAATTTACCTATATAATACATCTTTTGTTATAATATATTATATCAAATAATGATACGATCAAACTTATATATAAGTTTATAAAGTTTCTCGATGGAAAATCTTATATATAGGTTTATCATGTTTCTCGATGAAAAATCTTACACAAAATAACATATCATCAAATCAAGATATTTTTGTGAATTAAATTCAATAAATAATTTTAGAGTTAATAATTAATTTCAGTTTTATATTTACTACTATTAATTAATAAATATTATAAATCTATGTGTTCATTTCCGTAAAAATTTAGCTTTTATATATTTTACATTCTATAGATTTATATATATTATATTATAGGTTTCTCTTCATTTTAAATAAAAATATTTTATAGATAACTTTACAAATTTTATTACAAATTTTTCAGTTATCTTAGTAATTAAATATACAATATTGTTTTTGCTTTTAATTTTTTTTTAAATAAAACAAAAATTATATATGTGTTACAATCTATACATAAAATAAAAAATAAATAAAAACTAAAGAATATACCCTTAATCAGTTATTCAACATCCGTGAAAAAATGTTACACGAAAACAAAGATCACAAATTGGGAATATTTATGTGAACTAAATAAAATAAATTTTTACATCAATTTTATGTTGTACAATTGAGTTACAAATATTATACATACACATGTAAATATAGGTAAAAATAATTTGTTTATATATTTATTACAAATGTATTCCAAAATATGTATTATTTAAGTTATTCAAATAACTCGACAAACATATATATCAGTTTATCAAGGTATTTCATGGAAATTACAAAAACAAATTAAAAATTATAAAATGAGAATATTTCTATCAAAGAAATTCAATAACAAATTTTACATAACATATAATACAATGAATTTAAAAGAATTGTAAATACATGTATTCATTTGTATATGAAAAATGATTGTATATATGTATTTTAAGATTTCATATATAATTAAAATATCCAAAGGAAACTAAAAATTCGAAAATATACATTTCATTAGTTATTGAACTTTATTATAATATTTTACTATCTATTTTATTTCTTCCCTTTAGAGATAGAATTAATCATTTCACAATTAATAAACTTGATTGACTATAATATATTATATTAAATAATAAAATAAAAATATTTTACTTTCGTTCGATTTATCACATAACTTAACAAACTAAAACTTGACATTACCAAGTTGTTTTATGAGGTAAATCGAAACAACCAACTAGAAAGTATATTTAATCATTTTATAATAATAACGATACAACATGATAACTAATAACTTACAAAATTAAATATTTCAAACTAAATATATTAAGAAATCATAAATTTCTTACCAAATCAAACAAAAATGATAAACTAAAACAATGTTTTACATTCATTACTCAAATAACTCCCCAAAATCTTTAGCATTCATTTGTGAACTGATTACACATACTTAGAAATTCAAAATTCCAAGCTACTAAAAAACAAACAAACGTACACCCACAATAATAATCAACAATAGAACAAAATATATAAGATTTAAATAGAGAAAATTTCATAACACACAAATATATAAACGTGTTATAAAATCAATAACATAAGTTATGAATTCATCTGCTCATATTAAACCACAACACACAATAACTAATTTTGCTCTTGTTCATATAAAAAAAACAAATCAGCACTAATCTAAACTCAAAATATCATACTATAACTCAAATTTGTTAGATACACTAATAAACTTGCACAAACAATTATATATAACCAACGTATTTTACACTACATAAAATGTCAATCCATAACTACAATAAATAAAATTAAAATCAAAAACAGTTTTCACTTCAATATACAAACATCATAGCTATTCATTTTGTTCATTTGGAACAAAAAAAAATTCATTGTAAAAAAAATCAATTACAAGCTTTCCTCTATACAAATCTACTTTCTCCAATTGAACAGCATCAATAGGTATTCCAGCAAGGAGACACTCAACATATTTAATAACAAATATGCCACTGTCACTGCAAGAATGATTGAAAACCTTGTAAGTATATATAAATATGATTACAAATACAAACATTTATTTTCATTTCTTACCTATGTCGAATAGACTGTGGTATCTCAACATAGGGTTTCCTGTAATATTCAAGCGGTTGAATGATCTTTTTGCCAAGGTCTGCCCGATCAGCAACGACATATTTTTGAATAATATCTGGAACAATATGTATGGCAGGAACAACATGTCGATATAACATTGCTTCATCATAAAAGTGGTAATTGTTATCATATACTGTCAGCCTCCAACTTAGTAGATCAACATCAAAAAGGACCCAATACTTATCATTAATAATATCTGACCACAATATATGATTACAATCTTTCCAACTTTTACCAAAACTTCTGGGAATGGAACCATTCGCATATCTTTCCATAGAACCATGGTAAACAACAGGAACTTTACGAATCAGTTGTCCTGTAGAATCCAATATTTTCAAACCAATACCCCGAAGAAATATTCCAAACCCGCTATCTAGAATTCCATATCTTGATGAAAAAATATCTGTAAAATTTGCTCTTCTTTTTTTAACCAAAAACATGGCATTATCCATATCCTATAAAAAAATTTTTTTTATAAGAATGTATTCCTAATAGTTTACAATAAACATGAGAGATGAAAAAATACAAATAGGACATACCTCAGCCGCCAATATATATTCACGTTGGCCAATAGATTCTAGCTTTTGCTTTGTCAATCTAATGCCACCACCCCCACCACGCAATCGGACAACATCTCTATAACAAGAAACTTATTATAAATAAAATAAAAATAAAACATATACATAACAAATAACCAAATAAAAAATTCAAACTTACTGATCCTTCGATTTGTGCATCCAACGAATAAATTCAACTTGTCTTTCCTCATCAATATCACAAAGTATAGGAATATGAATAGAACTAGATACCAGAGATGCACTTTCCTTGCTATCCTTTTTTTTTTCATCCACTCTCTCCTTCGTAGAAGCAGCCTGCTGTTCTATTCTACTACTCTCCGCAACCGTATGCTTTTCTACTAATGCTCCCTTCAACATGTCTTGAATCTTGAAAATAGAACTATCAATCTTTGTACAAAGTTCTTCACGTAAACTACCAATCATATTATTATGTTCAACTTCTAAACCAACTAACTTTGTATCAATATGTTCCTGTATCTCTTTTTTTTTTTCATCAAAAAATAGTTCACTGCTCCTAGATACAGATGATTCAATCTCATTTAAACAACGCATCAAATCATCTCTTGTACCTGCTAATTGTTGATCAAAGTACAAACGTTGAGCATCAATCATGTCACGAAATTGATTATCAATATAATCTCGTTGCTCATCTCTAAAATTCCCTAACTGATAATCAAAATATGCTCTTTGTTCATCCCCTGTACTACCAAACTGCTGATTAATGTACACTCTTTGTTCATCAAATAATGATTGTACAAATTGATTTGTAGCATAATCATCATGATAATTATGCTCATAATCATCTTGATAATTATGCTCATAATCATCATGATAATCCTGCTGATCACTTTCGTGGCCTTCATCCACAATTCGTGCAGGCCAATTATTTACAGGTTCTTCCACAACTATATATGGAGACCAGCCCTCATTTTCACCATCATCTTCGTTCCCAAGTTGTCCAATCTGTTGATCACCTTCATAAAACTCTCCAGCCTCATGAACAATATTCTCACATGGTACTACAACAACTGGATGAACTACATTTACAGGCTCAAATTGTTCTATTTCTTGCCCTACCTCATCAATTTCTTGCGCCTCATACAAAAAATTTTGAACAACTGCATCAACTCGTATATCTCCTACATCCTCTATTAAGACCATCGTATACAAGTATGGTTGTTCAATCTCTTCTGCAGTTGGTTGAAGTATTGGTAGAACATGTATCTATAAATCATAGCAAAAAATAAACATCACTTTCATAACTATTAAACATTTCTCATAAATAATTAAAATTACTTTAACATACCTCAGTTGATTCCAAAAATAAGTCCAAATCTTTCTTCCCAACACGATGTTGTGCATACCAATTTATAATACGTGGAAACATATCATACACTTTTTCACCAAATCTTTCGCCAACCTCACGGCATGCCTCATATATCCAAATCTATAAACAAAATAACCAACACTTAGTCATGACACACATAATATTTTTATCGAGCATTCATTAAATATTAAAAATAATTATACATATTTACCTGGAACACAAGAGGACAACCATATATGGTGTACTTTGCAACTGCAGCACTATTATCAATGCACTTTAACGCACGTCTCTCCCAAGAAGTTAACAACGAACGCAGCAGTATGAAGTAAGAATGTCTTCCCCATGGATATTCATAACAAACATCCAAATCATCTACCAAAGACAGTGTCTCTATATTTATTTTTTTCCTCTCCCTAGGCCTAATCACTCCTTCAATCAATAATGCCAACCCTAACTTGTACTTATCTTCCTCATTGTCACAATGAATAAAAACATTCTCAAGCTCATTTAATAATATATGAGCAAAATTGTTGAACCACCTCCTACGAATTCTATGTCTCGCCAAAACTCTCATGGTACTAAGATTATCATCATTATCATGGCACAATAAGCCTGTTATCAAACAATACTCCTGCATTCCAAACCTACACAATTCACCTTGTATTTTAAACCAAACCTCATTTCCTTTATTCGAATGCACAGTATTGAGCAAAAATTCATGTACCAACTTTCCGCTAAACTGACATTTCCTACCATGAAAATATTCAAAATGAGCAAAACAGCTATTCCTAAATTTTTGAATCTGTTCCTCATTAAAATTTTCCATTATAACATCAATATATGTAAAATTACTAATCTGTGTAATGACTCCATCAAATCTGCGATTCTCACTTACCACGTATTCAACATCCATATCTGAAAAATATTTACGATCATTCTCATCAGCCAACTTCTACCACAAATATAAGTACAAATTATATATTCTAAATACATAGTTTATATATAATAGAATACATAAACTAATATAACAAGGATTTATATATGTATAACTTTATGTATACATTAATTAAAATGAAACAATATTTACATTACATAGTGCCATACAAAATAAAAATACATACCTTAAGAAGATAATGTTATAATATGCCAAACGAAATAACGCCCAAAATCCAATTTTTTTGTAAACAAAAATCTTGCCTCCTTCCAACCTCTATAAACTGAAATGAAGAATAGTGTTTTTTCAAAATACACGGTAACAAATGAATAACCAGTTTAGACAGATTGAATGGCCCATTAAATGACAATGAATACTTTTTAACTTACACGTGTCCACCATCAACACTAGGGTTTGACACGTTTTTGACTTTTACCTCATTTTTCTTTTACTTTATATCTTCCTACACAAACTTATTTAATGTATATCTTAATATAAAATACGTTAAAACATTTTTGTTAATATATTAATAAAATTACTTCATCTATTAGTAAATATAACATAGTAAATAATATCACATATCAAATGTCCCATTTATTTTATACCAAAAATAAAAAATACACAAATACAAAAATTATTAATTATAAATTTTATTAATAAATTTACTCAACTAATTCCAAATTTAAGATTGACGAGTTTGTCAAAAAATAACACAACAAAATAAGAATAAAAACTATTTATATGTATTATATATTTTAAATTTCATTGTTTTGTCGAGTAACTCGAGACACTCGAGTTCCATTTCACCAACTTACTTTAGCTATTGAAAATATTGATGTTATCTCCCATTTGTCATCGAGTAACTCGACAAACATGAATGTTCGTTTGTATAAAAAATATTTAAATCAATTACATATTTTAAATAAAAAAGATAAACAAAATAATCAAAATTTTAAATTTCCCTCCTTTGTCGAATAACTCGACCAAGTCAAGTTTCATTTTGTCAAGTTGGTTCACCTATTGAATAGATTGATTTTGTACTACATTTGTAATCAAGTTACTCGACAAACATGATTTTTGTTTTATCGAGTTTCTCGAGTAGGTTAAAACATGCACATTTTTCAATTTTGTTGTTTTCTTTTTTTATTTAAATTATGTAATACACAAAATTTTTATCATTTTTTTATTTCGTAATATAATGAATAATGCCTTTTTTTATATGAATAATATTTCATATTCTATAACTTAATATAATATCTTATAATATAAGAGCAATTATAAAAAAAAATTATATATTATTTTACATTAATATAATATATGATATTTAATTTTATGAAATATAAAAACAAAGTGAAGTAAAAATTTTTTACAATAATTATTTTTTTTAATTACAAAAATTATATAAAATTGTATTCATTCATAATAATATATTTTATTTAATATATATTCTATTTTACTATATTCTAATAAATGATATACTACATAAAATTTTGTATATATTTTATTTATCAATTTACTCAAACAATTCTAAATTTAAGATTCACGAGTTCGTCAAAAAATAACACAACAAAATAAGAATAAAAATATTTAAATATATTACATATTTTACATAAAAAA
Source organism: Forsythia viridissima (assembly GCA_030279155.1). NCBI lineage: Eukaryota > Viridiplantae > Streptophyta > Magnoliopsida > Lamiales > Oleaceae > Forsythia > Forsythia viridissima. The sequence goes on along the minus strand of CM059035.1, from coordinate 19,452,281 downwards.
CAAAAACAAAATAATCAAAATTTTTACTTTCACTGATTTGTCGAGTAACTCGGGGAATTCAGGTTTATTATTCTCGAGTTACTTGAGTTATTCAATATATTCATTTTTCATACTATTTATGATCGAGTAACTCGACAAACACGATTTTCAGTTTGTCGAGTTTCTCGATTAGCTTCAACCATGTACATTTTTCAATTTCTTGTTTCATTTTCTTATTTAAATTATGTAGGACACTTAAACTTTTTGTTTTTTTTATTTTGTCAGGTTATTTTGTAACCATCTCGTGAATCTTAAATTTTATATTTGTCGAGTTACGAGATAAATTAATCATAATAAAAAAAAATATAATATATTGTATTAATTAATTATCATACATATTAAATTTATACAATGTATATTTAATGTTATTATGTTCTAACAAATAATCAATTAACTACAATTATGTATATGCTTAATTTGTCAAATAAGTTAACAAATCAAAATTTCATATTCACAACTTCCTTCAATAATAATATTACAACATATAAATTAAACAAAATAATTAATATTTGAAATAATTTAAATACAAAAAATTTTAAAAATTTCAATTCATGCATATAATTAGTTTGTTGTGTAACTCGGGAAACTTGATTTTGAATTTGTCAAGTTATATGATACAATCAATAATGAGTTTTTTTTATATAAATAATATTTCAATTTCTATAACTTCATATCATATGTTATAATAAAATAGCTATTACAAAAAAAATTGATATATTATTTTACATTAATATAATATCTCATATTTAACTTTATGAAATATAAAAACAAAGTGAAGTACAAATTTGTTTTCATAATTATTTTTACTCATTATAAATATTATATTAAATTGTATTAATTCATTATGACATATATTAAATTTATATAATATATATTCTATTTTACTATGTTCTAATAAATGATATACTACACAAAAATTTTTATATATATATTTTATCAATATACTCAAACAATTCCAAATTTCAGATTCACAAGTTTGTCAACAAATAATACAACAAAATAAGAAGAACAAAAATTTTAATGTATTACATATTTTAAATAAAAAAGAAAAACAAATTAATCAAAATTTAAAATTTCATTAGTTTGTCGAGTAACTCGAGAAACTCATGTTTCATTTTGTCGAGTTACTTCAACTATAAAACAAAAAGATTTTCTATCCGATTTTTCATCGAGTTACTCGATGAACGTCATTTCCAATTTCTCGAGTTTCTCGAGTAACTTCAAAAATACACATTTTTCATTTTTTTGTTTTATTTTTTTATTCAAATAATGTAATACACTTAATGTTTTTGATTTTTTTCTTTTCTCATGTTATTTTTTAACCAACTCTTGAATCTCAAATTTTGATTTGTCCAGTTACTAAATAAATGAATCATAATAAAATAAAATATAATACATTATATGCATTGATTATAATATATATTAAATTTATACAATGTATATTTAATTTTGCCATATCCTAATAACTAATCAATTAAATACAATTATGTATGTACTTCATTTCTCAAATAAGTTAACAAATCAAAACTTCATATTGACAAATTCCTCGAATAATAATATTACAACATATCAATTAAACGAAATAGTTAATGTATTAGTTCATTTGAAGAAATCAATTTTTAAAAATTTAAATTTATGTATATAATTAGTTTGTTGAGTGACTCAGAAAACTCGATTTTGAGTTTGTCAAGTTATATGATACAATAAATAATAAGTTTTTCTATATAAATAATCTTTTGCATTCTAGAACTTAATACATTTCCCTTTCAAATTTTTTATGTAATAATATATTATTAATCAATTTTTACATTATTATAATAATTTAATGATTATAATCAATTTATTATAAGAATTTCATATTAAAAATATTTTTTTTATAGATGATCATAAAATTTATTACATATTTATTTATAAATAATTATAAAATTTATTATATATTTTTTTATCAAGCAAGTAAATAATCTCGTTTTATTTATTAGAATATTTATATTAGATTATAGTATAAAAATCATTTTATATTTATAATTACTAATAATAATATCATTTATAATAAAATTTATATTTACATCTACAATAATAAATTATAAATAAATATGTAAAAAATTTTAGAATCATCTATAAATAAATTTATTAAATATCCATTTATTATATTAAATTGAATATAATCATTAAATTATTATAATAATATAATAATTAATTAATAATATATTAATACAGAATATCATTTTATTATGCTATAAATTTAATATAGTAATTTTTTTATAATATGTTATAGTAATTATTATAATAAAAACCAATTTCATATATTGTATTAATTTATTATGATATATATTAAATTTATATAATATATATTCTATTTTACTATGTTCTAATAAATGATACACTAAAATTTTTGATATGCTTTATTTATCAAGTTACTCGACAATTCCAATTTCCCATTCAAGAGTTCGTCGCCAAATAACCAACATAAGAATAAAAAATTATTTAAATATATTACGTCTTTTAAATAAAAAAGAAAAACAAAATAATCAAAAATTTCATTTTCCATGATTTGTCGAGTAACTTGTCCAACTCGAGTTTGATTTTGTCGAGTTGGTTCATCTATTCAATAGATTGATTTTGTATATCATTTGTAATCGAGTAACTCGACAAACAGTATTTCCGTTTTCTCGAGTTTCTCGAGTAGGTTCAAAAATGGACATTTTTCAATTTTTTTTTCTTTCTTTTTTATTTAACTTATGTAATACACTGAATTTTTTTGATTTTTTTTATTTTCTCATGTTTTTTTTAACCAACTTGTGAATCTCAAATTTACCTCTGTCGAGTTATTGGATTAATGCATCATAATAAAAGAAAATATAATATATTATATTAATTGATTATCATATACATTAAATTTATAAAATCTATGTTTAATTTTACTATGTTTCAATAAATAATCAATTAAATACAATTATGTATGTATTTCATTTATTAAATAAGTTAACAAATTCAAATTTCATACTGACAAGTTCCTTAAATAATAATATTACAACATACAAATTAAATAAAATAGTTAATGTATTAAATAATTTAAATAAAAAAAATTTAAAAAAATTTAATTTATGTATATAATTAATTTGTTGAGTAACTCATCAAACTCGATTTTGATTTTCTCCAATTATGTCATATAATGAATAATGCCTTTTTTTATATGAATAATATTTCATATTCTATAACTTAATATAATATGTTATAATATAACAGCTATTATAAAAATATATTATATATTATTTTACATTAATATAATATATGATACTTAATTTTATGAAATATAAAAAAAAAAGTAAAGTTAATATTTGTTACAATAAATATTTTTATTAATTACAAAAATTATATAAAATCGTATTCATTCATTATGATATATTTTATTTAACATATATTCTATTTTACTATGTTCGAATAAATAATATAATACATAAAATTTTGTATATATTTTATTTATCAATTTACTCAAACAATTCTAAATTTCAGATTCACGATTTCGTCAAAAAATAACACAACAACATAACAATAAAAAATTATTTAAATATATTACATATTTTAAATAAAAAAGAAAAAAAAAATCAAAATTTTTACTTTCACTGATTTGTCGAGTAACTCAGGAAATTCAAGTTTATTGTTATCGAGTTACTTCAGCTATTCAATAGATTGATTTTTTATATGATTTATGATCGAGTAACTCGACAAACCTAATTTTCAGTTTGTCGAGTTTCTCGAGGAGCTTCAATCATGTACATTCTTCAATTTCTTGTATAATTTTCTTATCTAAATTATGTAAGACACTTACTTTTTTTATATTGTCATTTTATTTTGTAACCATCTCGTGAATCTCAAAATTTATATTTGTTGACTTACAAGATAAATTAATCATAATAAAACAATATATAATATATTGTTTTAATTCATTATCATATATATTAAATTTATACAATGTATATTTAATTTTATTATCTTCTAATAAATAATCAATTAAATACAATTATGTATGTGCTTAATTTATCAAATAAGTTAACAAATCAAAACTTCATATTCACAGCTTCCTCGAATAATAATATTACAACATATAAATTAAACAAATTAATTAATATTTTAAATAATTTAAATAAAAAAAGTTATCAGAATTTCAATTCATGCATATAATTAGTTTGTTGCATAACTCGGGAAACTCGATTTTGAATTTGTCGAGTTATGTGATAGAATGAATAATGAGTTTTTTTATATGAATAATATTTCATTTTCCCTAACTTAATATAATATATTATAATAAAATACCTATTCCAAATAAAATTTATATACTATTTTACATTAATATACTATTTCATATTGAATTTTATCAAATCTAAAAACAAAGTGAAGTAAAAATTTGTTTTAATAACTATTTATACTAATTACAAAAATTATATAAAATTGTATTAATTCATTATGATATATATTAAATTTATATCATATATATTCTATTTTAATATGTTCTAATAAATGATACACTACATAAACATTTTTATATATTTATTTTATCAATATACTCAAATAATTCCAAATATCAGATTCACCAGTTCGTCAACAAATAATACGACAAAATAAGAACACAAAAATTTAAAATCTATTACATATTTTAAATAACAAAGAAAACCAAAATAATCAAACTTTTGAATTTCATTATTTCGTCGAGTAACTCGAGAAACTCATGTTTCATTTCATCGAGTTACTTGAACTATTAAACATATGTTTTTGTCTCCAATTTGTCATCGAGTTACTCGACAACCGTGATTTTCAATTTCTCGAGTTTCTCGAGTAACTTCAAAAATACACATTTCCCATTTTTTTTTTAGTTTTTAATTTAAATTAAATGATACACTTAATGTTTTTATTTTTTTTCTTTTGTCATGTATTTTTTTAGCCAACAAAATAATTAATATTTTAAATAATTTAAATACAAAAATTTTAAAAATTTCAATCTATGCATATAATTAATTTCTTATATAACTCAGGAAACTCAATTTTGATTTTTTCAAGTTATGTGATATAATGAATAATGAATTTTTTTACACGAATAATATTTCATATTCTATAACTTAATATAATATGTTATAATAAAATAGCTATTATAAAAAAATATTGATGTATTATTTCAAATTAATCCAATATCTCATATCTAATTTTATGAAATATAAAAACATAATATAGTGAAAATTTTTTATAATAATTAAATATTTTTTTTTGAATAATTATATCAAATTGCATTAATTCATTATCATACATATTAAATTTATATAATATATATTCTATTTAACTATGTTCTAATAAATGCTTCACCAAATAAAATTTTGTATATGTTTTATTTATGAAGTTACTAAAACAGTTCCAAATTTTAAATTTACGAGATTGTCAAAAATTAATACAACAGATAAACAAATAAAAATTATTTAAATATATTACATATTTTAAATATAAAAAAAATGCAAATTAATCAACATGCTAAATTTCATTGTTTTATCGAGAAACTCGAGAAACTCGAATTTCATTTTGCTGAGTTACTCCAGCTATTGAAAAGATTGATTTTGAATTCCTTTTCTCATCGAGTAACTCGAAAAACATGATTTCAGGTTTGTCGAGTTTCTCGAGTTGCTTAAAAAATACAAATTTTGCATTTAATTTGTTTTATTTGCTTATTCAAATTATATAATACACTTAATTTTTAAAATTTTTTTCTTTCGTCATCTTCTTTTATAACCAACCCAATTACATACAATTATGAATCTGTTTTATTAATCAAAAAAGTTAAAGAGTCAAAATTTCATATTAACAAGTTCCTGCAACAATAATATTACAACATACAAATTAAACAAATTAAATAATCTATTAAATAATTTAAATTAAAAAAATTGAATAATTGAAAATTATGCATCTAATTACTTTATTGAATAACTCAGAAAATTCGATTTTCAGTTTGTGAAGTTATGCAATACAATGAATAACAAGTTCTTTTATAAAAATAATATTTCATATTCTGTAATTTAGTATAATATGTTATAATATAATACCTATTATACAAAAAATTTATGTATTATTTAAAATTCATATAATATATCATAACTAATTTTATAAAATATAAAAACATAGTACATTTAAAATTTTTTCTAATAATTCTTTTTGTTTTTTAAAATATTTATATCAAATTTAATTACTTAATTATGATATATATCAAATTTATATGATATATATTCTATTTAACTATGTTCTAATAAATGATTCAGTAAATAAAATTTTGTATATGTTTTATTTACCAACTTACTCAAACAATTCCAAATTTCAAATTCACGAGTTTGTAAATTAATAATACAACACATAAAGAATAACAAATTATTAAAATATGTTACATATTATAAATAAAAAAGAAGAACAAATTATTCAAAAATTTAACTATCATTTTTTCGTCGAGTAACTCGCGAAACTCAAGTTTCATTTTACCACGTTAGTCCACCTATTGAAAAGATTGATTTTGTATCCCATTTGTCATCGAGTAACTCGATAAACATAATTTCAGGTTTGTCAAGTTACTCGAGTACCTTAAAAAATACAATTTTTTCAATTTTTTTTTATTTTCCTATTTAAATTATATAATACGCTTAATTTTTTTAATTTTTTTCTTTTGTCAAGTTATTTTATAACCAACCCAATTAAATACAATTATGTATGTGCTTCATTAATGAAAAAAATTAAAAAATCAAAATTTCATATTGACAAGTTCGTACAACAATCATATTACAACATACAAAATAAACTAAAAAATTAATCTATTAAATAATTTAAATAAAAATTTTAAATAAAGAAAAATTATACATCTAATTACTTTCTTGAATAACTCAACCTACTCAATTTTCATTTTGTCGAGTTATGCAATACAATGAATAATAAGTTATTTTATAACAATAATATTTTATATTCTATAACTTAGTATAATATGTCATAATAAAGTAGCTATTATGAAAAATTTTTATGTATTATTTTAAATTAATCTAATATATCATAAATAATTTTATGAAATATAAAAACATAATACAGTGAAAATTTTTTCTAAGAATTAAATTTTTTTTTTACAATAATTATATCAAATTGCATTAATTCATTATAATATATATTCAATTTATATGATATATATTCTATTTAACTATGTTCTAATAAATGATTCACTATATACAATTTTGTATATGTTTTATTTATCAAGTTACTCAAACAATTCCAAATACCAAATTCATGAATTTGGCAAAACATAATACAACAAATAAACAATAAAAATTTATTTAAATATATTACATATTTTAAATAAAAATTAAAAATAAATTAATCAAAATTTAAAATTTCATTCTTTTGTCGAGTCACTCGGAAAACTGGTGTTCCATTTTGTCGAGTTACTCCAGCTATTGAAAAGATTGATTTTGTATACCATTTCTCATCGAGTAACTCGACAAACATGATTTAAGGTTTGTCGAGTCACTCGAGTAGCTCAAAAAATACACATTTTGCATTATTTTGTTTTATTTTCTTATTTAAATTATATAATACACTTCATTTTTTTAATTTTTTTCTTTTGTCATGTTATTTTATAACCAACCCAATTAAACACAAATATGTATGTGCTTCATTAATCAAAGAACTTAAAAAATCAAAACTTCATATTGACAAGTTGCTACAACAATAATATTACCACATATAAATTAAACAAAATAATGAATGTATTAAATAATTTCAATAAAAAATACTAAAGAAATGAAAATTATTCATCTAATTACTTTGTTCAATAACATGGAAAACTCAATTTTCAGTTTGTCGAGTTATGCAATACAATGAATAATAAGTTCTTTTATATAAATAATATTTGATATTCTATAAATTAGTATAATATGTTATAATAACATAGCTATTATAAAAAATATTTATGTATTATTTTAAATTAATATAATATAATATATCATAACTAATTTTATGAAATATAAAAACATAGAAGAGTGAAAATTTGTTCTAATAATTAAATTTTTTTTTAGAATAATTATATAAAAATTGCATTAATTCATTATAATATATATTAAATTTATATTATATATATTCTATTTAACTATGTTCTAATAAATGATTCACTAAATAAAATTTTGTAAATGTTTTATTTATCAAGTTACTCAAAAAAATTCAAAATTTCAAATTAACGAGTTTGTCAGAAAATAAGACAACAAATAAAGAAAAAAAAATTATTTAAATATATTACAAATTTTAAATAAAAAAGAAAAACAAATTAATCAAAATTTCAAATTTTCATTGCTTTATCGAGTAACTCGAGAAACTCGCGTTTCAATTTGTCGAGTTACTTCAGCTATTGAAAAGATTGATTATTTTTCCAATTTTTCATCGAGTAACTCGACAAACATGATTTTACGTTTGTCGAGTTTCTCGAATGGCTTCAAAATTCTACATTTTCCATTTTTTTGTTTTATTTTCTTATTTAAATTATGTCATACACTCATGTTATTTTTGAACCAACTCATGAATCTCAAATTTTGATTTATCCAGTTACTACATAAATTAATCATAATAAAACAAAATATAATATATTGTATTAATTGATTAAGATATACATAAAATTTTTATACAATATATATTTAATTCTACTATATTCTAATAAATCATACACTAAATAAAATTTTGTATATGTTTTATTTATCAAGTTACTCAAAAAATTCCAAAATAAGAATTAAATTATTTTTAAATATATTACGTATTTAAAAAAAAAATACAAACAATATAATCAAAAGTTTTAATTTCATTCATCTATTCAGTGACTCAGGAAACACAAGTTTCATTTTGTCGAGTTACTTAGGCTATTCAATGGATTGATTTTCTCTCCCATTTAAATTCAAGTAGCTCGACAAACATAATTTTCAAATTGCCAATTTTCTCGACTAGCTTAAAAAATGCACATTTTTCATTTTTTAGTTTTATTTTATTTTTAAATTATGTAATACACTTAATTTTTTTACATTTTTCTTTTCTCGTATTAATTTTTAAATATATTATAATAAATATATAAAATCACTTTTTTCACATACATTTACATATGTATTTATCAAAATCATTTTTTTTTTATAATTACTATTTACAATATTCTTTATCAAAAAATTTTTATTAAAATTTATGAAAACAATTTTTAAATAAATATATAATAAATTTTATAATAATTTATACAATAAATTATTTAATATCAATTTCTTATAATATATTCATTTTAATCATTAAATTACTACAACATTAATTTTATTATCTTATAAATTAATTATAATAATTGTTTATTGAAATATGTTATAGTAATTGCTAAAACAAAAGTAAATATAATATATTGTATTAATTCATTAGGAAATATACAAAATTTATATATTATATATTTTATTATACTTTGTCCTAATAAAACATAGATAAAAACAAAGAACTCGACAATTCCAAATATGAAAATATCAAATTTATCAAATCTCATATGAAAATAAACAATTACCTACAAATTTAATATACTAACTAATGTAAATAAAAAAAAATTATAAATCTAACAAAAACTTTACAATTTAACATATTCTGAAGAAACCCAATAAATTCATTTTTCAATTTGTCAAGTCACTCAATCTATTGACTTTATCCAGTTATTTCCATACTTATCCTCAACAAAATTATTATTTTTTTATTTAAACTTACATAAGTCAAAAAAATAAATTTTTTATATACGTTCTTCACAACAGTAATCAACCACAAAATTTTAATACTCTTTCCTAATTTATAACGCTAAAATAACACTTACATTTAACTGAATTATCAACCTAAAATATTCTTTTCTAAACGTACAATTTTGTCCAACACATTTCACTGACGTGCAAAGCACGGCCTTAAAACTAGTATATATATAAAAGTCAAAATGGCTATAGTCCAAAATCTAGATAACCTAGTCCAAAATAGTCCAAGTCCAAGTCTTCTATCAAAATTGTTTGAAGGAAAAAATTGGTAACTGTTAATAATTAAACTAACATTTTGAGAAAAAAGAAAATATTGTACAATTTTCATAAATTAGGTAATAAAAAAAGATTATTTTAAAAAAATTAAGTTATGTAACCAATTTGGTACATGACCTAATTTAATGGGTTTATGAGGTAACAATATGATATATTTATAATTAAATTTTTTTTTCTCACCATAATCTATTCTTACAATGTCACTCACTAGTTAAATATGTCACATTATGCTCACTTATAATAAGTTAATAGTATTGATAAATAGAGGTTACGTGTTGGAATTTTATATAAATATTAAAATTACAAAACTAATTCATAAAACTAATCACCCGTCACATTAATAACCACACAAGAGAGGTTATGAGATATTAATATTGGTCACACGTACTTAAAATTGAGGTATTCACAATCACGCAACAAATATCACAAGATACTAATTAATACGGGTCATATCATTTTCAAAATTAGAATAAGGGCCTCATTAGAGGGTGGAAATTTCCTCCACTGGAATATTTGCTTTTCCATAGGGATCGCACGACATTTTTCTTCTAAACATCATCATAAGTTAGATATAAAGCCACATCATAAGGGGAAAGAAGAGTCGCATGCCACACAATACAAGTCTTAATAGTAATAAAAAAAAGAGTCAAAGTCATAATTAAAACATTAGACGTCACATTAGAGGTAAGATTATTTGGATTAATTAATTCCTTAAATATATGATTTTCCAAAATATTTATTAATGACCCGATTTCTCAAAACACAAAGTTAGGGGTATGGTTAGGCATAATTACCTATTGTTTGAATTCAATTCAGCCCAAATTGATCTAATTTATTCACTTTTCTATGAAGTGAACACGACTTGAAATATGGAAAGATTTTTTTCAAGGAAATCTTCATATTTTAAGAGAAAAATATTGATAAAAAGAAATTAGCAGTGTTATTGGATTGTTCGAGATGAAAGAGATATTTAGGTTGAAAGTGGTATTGTTTGGAATGAAAGTGATGTCGTTCAGGATGAAAATGATAATCGAGTTGAACATGATGTTATTCACGGTGAAAGTAATATTTGGATTGAAATGAATGTTGTATCGAAATGTTTTCAATAGTTTCATATTTGTTTAAAAAAAATTTGCTACTTAATTCTACTCATCCAAAGAAGAATTGATGGCTACAAGTCTTTATGCCAAAGGTCATGGTACAAATTGGTAGTGTATTAACAATATTTCAAGCCTTACTGTTGAAATTATTTTTTAAGTACTTATAAATAAATAGAATGTGTAGATAATATGAATTTTGTGATCGATTAAAAGAATAATGCTATTCATAGTCACTCACAACTGGTAGTGAGTCTACGTGACATTATTTAATTAGAGTAATTAATTATTTCAATTGAGTAATGTATTTATAGTAAACAATAATGAATAACCACTCCAATTAAGTAATGCCATAGTCGCTCACTACTAACATTATTCTAATTAAAAGTATATTTGACTAGTTTAACTAGCTTAAATTATAATTTAAGCTTAACCAAACAGGCTCCTACCTATAATTTTCCAATTAACAATGCATGTTAATGTGGTATCATTTCTTACTATTAATGTGGTATTCCATTCTAGACCAAACATTTGAAACATGGCACCAGGATATAATTGCCATTCTAGACCAAACATTTCTTACTATTAATGTGGTATTCCATTCTAGACCAAACATTTCTTACTATTATCTACAATTTTTTTTTTACTAAACACACTCTAAATATTTTTTCAAATTACTAACATTGTAACATGTTATTTATGAAAATAATTGCAATTGTAGGTGTGGAAAAATATGATTAACTGCTTTTAAATTTTCCACCGACAGTATAATAGTACTAGCTAGTATTTTTCCAGAAAGAAAAAGTGAGAAAGCCTTTATGTCATTTTGATGTTTCTTTTTCTTTCTTTCCGTCTTATTTGACTAAAGAAACATGTATCCCTTTGGACCCTTTCAACTTCATCATCTGCCAAATGAAATCAATGTGCCTTTTGTTTTTTTCCCCTTGTTTTGTAATGTATTTCTTCATCTTCAATTATGGACTTAATCTACATATATATATATATACTAGTTTTAAGGCCGTGCGTTGCACGTCAGTGAAATCTATAGGAAAAATTGTATGTCGAGAATAGTTTATTGATACGATATAATATCAAATTTGATATTAATAAAATTTGACTTGATAGACAGCAAAAAATAATAATTTCCAAGCTTGAAAGGAAAGAGAAAAAACAACTAAAACGAAATAAGATAGAAAGTGAAGCAAAGTTATGCATGTGTAGGGAAACAATAGGAAATGATTTAAAATAAAGAAAAATATTAACTAATATATAAATATTAGTTAATAAAGTTAGAGACGATATATTATATTAATTTAAAATAAAATATAAATGTTTATTATAATAGCTATTTTAGTATAAGATATTATATTAAGATTGAGATTGATGAGTTTGTTAAAGAATAAGATGAGGAATCAAAAAAAGAATAAAACTTACATGTATTAGATAATGTAAATAAAAAAATTAAACTGAAAAATGAAATATATGCGTTGGTGAAGTTGTTTGAGTATCTTGAAAAATACAAAATCATGTTTGTTGCCATTGTTGGGTAATGTGATCAAAAGTGTGATAGAAAATATATTTAGTAAATAATTTAGGTAACTCGATAAACTGAAAATTGGATTTTTTGAGTTACTGGACGAATGAAGGAAATTTAAAACTTTGATTATGTTCTTTTTTTTTTTTTTTTTTAGATTATGTAATACATCTAAAAATTTTTTTATTCTTATGTGGGCGTGTTATGAAAATAAATTGTAGTAAAAATTTATTACAATAATGAAATTTTTTGTTACAATAAAAACGTCAAATTAGATAATGAAAATAAATGTGTTTTTTTTAATGAGTAATTATAATAAATCTTTTAATGTAATTTATAATAATATTTATTATAGAAATTATAAATACAGTACATAATTTAAATAAAAAAGGAAAGCCCAAAAAATGAAAAATATGTACTGTTGAAGTTAGTGGAGTAATTTGAGAAACAAAAAATTACATCTGTCGATTTGTTTGATGGAAAATGTGAAAAATTTATTTAGTGCATGATTTATTAGAAAATAGTCAAATGGAATATATATTATATAAATCTAGTATATATTAGAATCAGTTCATAGAATATATTTTTTTGTATTTTATTTTAGCAGTTAGTATAATATGTTATAAATAAAAATTGTTGTAATAAATTTATAGCATAGTAAAAGCAATTTTTTAGTAATATATTATTAATCAATTATTACATTATTATGAAAATGTAGTGATTAAAATAAATTTTTTATGACACATTTCTATAAATTAATAATTGTAGTATGTATTTTGACGTAATTTATAATAATATATATTACAGAAATTATAATTATAGTACATAATTTAAATAGAAAAAGAAAACAAAAAAAATGAAAAATATGCATTGTTAAGGTTATTCGAGTAACTCGACAAACTAAAAACCATGTTTGTCGAGTTACTCGATGAAAAATGTGATATAAGACCAAAAATCATAAAACAGGAATATTTTTGTGAAATAAATTGTTAACTTATTTGATAAATGAAATACATACATTTTTTTATTTAATTGATTATTTATTAGAGTATAGCAAAATAAAATATATATTATAAAAATTTAATATATATGACAGTTAATCAATAGAATATATTATATATTGTTTTATTATGATTAATTTATGTAGTAATTTGAGAAATATAAATTTGAGTTGTAAATACATAAAATAAAGTATAAAATGGGAAATATGCACTGTTAAAGTTAATCGAGTAACTCGACAAACAGAAAATCATGTTTGTCGAGTTACCCGATTATAATTGTCATATCAAATTAATGTATTCAATACGTCAAGTAGCTTGATGAACTCATAATCGATTTGCCCGAGTTACTGGACGAAGGAATAAAATTTATAATTTTTATTATTTTGTTTGTCTTTTTGATTTAAATTTGTCATATATTTAAATAATTTTTTATTGTTATTCAGTGGTATTATTTTTGAAGAAACTCGTGAGGCTAACAGTTGGATTTGTCGAGCAAATTGATAAATATTGCACATATAAAATTTTATTTAATGCATGATTTATTAGAACATAGTAAAATAGAATATATATCATATAAATTTAGTATATATGAGAATGAGTTAATAGAATATATTTTATTGTATTTTATTTTAGTAATTAGTGTAATATGTTATAAATAAAAATTGTTATAATAAATTTATAGCATAGTAAAAGCAATTTTTTAGTAATATATCATTAATCAATTATCACATTATTATGAAAATTTAGTGATTAAAATAAATTTTTTATGACACATTTCTACTAAATAGATTTCATCATGAATTATGAAAATAAATTGTAGTAAAAATTTGTTATGACAAGAACTTTTTTTGTTAAAATAATTATTTGAACTATAGTACGAAAATAAATGTGTATTTTTTAAATTAATAATTGTAGTATGTATTTTGACCTAATTTATAATAATATTTATTACAGAAATTATAAGTATAATAGATAATTTAAATAGAAAAAGAAAACAAAAAAAATGAAAAATATGCATTGTTAAGGTTACTCGAGTAACTCGACAAACTAAAAACCATGTTTGTCGAGTTACTCGATGAAACATGTGATATGAAAGCAAAAATCATAAAACAGGAATATTTTTGTGAAATAAATTGTTAACTTATTTGATAAATGAAGTACTTACATTTTTTTATCTAATTGATTATTTATTAGAATATAGCAAAATAAAATTTATATTATAAAAATTTAATATATATGATAGTTAATCAATAGAATATATTATATATTGTTTTATTATGATTAATTTATGTAGTAATTTGAGAAATATAAATTTGAGTTGTAAATACAAAAAATAAAGTATAAAATGGGAAATATGCACTGTTAAAGTTAATCGAGTAACTCGACAAACAGAAAATCATGTTTGTTGAGTTACCCGATTATAATTGTCATATCAAATTAATGTATTGAATACGTCAAGTAGCTTGATGAACTCATAATCGATTTGCCCGAGTTACTGGACGAAGGAATAAAATTTATAATTTTTACTATTTTGTTCGTCTTTTTGATTTAAAGTTGTCATATATTTAAATAATTTTTTATTGTTATTCAGTGGTATTATTTTTGAAGAAACTCGTGAGGCTAACAGTTGGATTTGTCGAGCAAATTGATAAATATTGCACATATAGAATTTTATTTAATGCATGATTTATTAGAACATAGTAAAATAGAATATATATCATATAAATTTAGTATATATGAGAATGAGTTAATAGAATATATTTTATTGTATTTTATTTTAGTAATTAGTGTAATATGTTATAAATAAAAATTGTTATAATAAATTTATAGCATAGTAAAAGCAATTTTTTAGTAATATATTATTAATCAATTATCACATTATTATGAAAATTTAGTGATTAAAATAAATTTTTTATGACACATTTCTACTAAATAGATTTCATCATGAATTATGAAAATAAATTGTAGTAAAAATTTGTTATGACAAGAACTTTTTTTGTTAAAATAATTATTTGAACTATAGTACGAAAATAAATGTGTATTTTTTAAATTAATAATTGTAGTATGTATTTTGACCTAATTTATAATAATATTTATTACAGAAATTATAAGTATAATAGATAATTTAAATAGAAAAAGAAAACAAAAAAAATGAAAAATATGCATTGTTAAGGTTACTCGAGTAACTCGACAAACTAAAAACCATGTTTGTCGAGTTACTCGATGAAACATGTGATATGAAAGCAAAAATCATAAAACAGGAATATTTTTGTGAAATAAATTGTTAACTTATTTGATAAATGAAGTACTTACATTTTTTTATTTAATTGATTATTTATTAGAATATAGCAAAATAAAATATATATTATAAAAATTTAATATATATGATAGTTAATCAATAGAATATATTATATATTGTTTTATTATGATTAATTTATGTAGTAATTTGAGAAATATAAATTTGAGTTGTAAATACAAAAAATAAAGTATAAAATGGAAAATATGCACTGTTAAAGTTAATCGAGTAAGTCGACAAACAGAAAATCATGTTTGTTGAGTTACCCGATTATAATTGTCATATCAAATTAATGTATTCAATACGTCAAGTAGCTCGATGAACTCATAATCGATTTGCCCGAGTTACTGGACGAAGGAATAAAATTTATAATTTTTACTATTTTGTTTGTCTTTTTGATTTAAAGTTGTCATATATTTGAATAATTTTTTATTGTTATTCAGCGGTATTATTTTTGATAAAACTCGTGAGGCCAACAGTTGGATTTGTCGAGCAAATTGATAAAGATTGCACATATAAAATTTTATTTAATGCATAATTTATTAGAATATAGTAAAATAGAATATATATCATATAAATTTAGTATATATGAGAATGAGTTAATAGAATATATTTTATTGTATTTTATTTTAGTAATTAGTGTAATATGTTATAAATAAAAATTGTTATAATAAATTTATAGCATAGTAAAAGCAATTTTTTAGTAATATATTATTAATCAATTGTTACATTATTATGAAAATGTAGTGATTAAAATAAATTTTTTATGACACATTTCTACTAAATAGATTTCATCATGAAGTATGAAAATAAATTGTAGTAAAAATTTGTTATGACAAGGACTTTTTTTGTTACAATAATTATGTGAACTATATTACGAAAATAAATGTGTATTTTTTAAATTAATAATTATAGTATGTATTTTGACTTAATTTATAATAATATTTATTACAGAAATTATAAGTATAGTACATAATTTAAATAGAAAAAGAGAACAAAAAAAATGAAAAATATGCATTGTTAAGGTTCCTCGAGTAACTTGACAAACTAAAAACCATGTTTGTCGAGGTACTCGATGAATAATGTGATATGAAAGCAAAAATCATAAAACAGGAATATTTTTGTGAAATAAATTGTTAACTTATTTGATAAATGAAGTAGATATATTTTTTTATTTAATTGATTATTTATTAGAATATAGCAAAATAAAATATATATTATAAAAATTTAATATATATAATAGTTAATCAATAGAATATATTATATATTGTTTTATTATGATTAATTTATCTAGTAATGTGACAAATATAAATTTGAGTTGTAAATACAAAAAATAAACTATAAAATGGGAAATATGCACTGTTAAAGTTAATCGAGTAACTCGACGAACAGAAAATCATGTTTGTCGAGTTACCCGATTATAATTGTCATATGAAATTAATCTATCCAATACGTTAAGTAGCTCGATGAACTCATAATCGATTTGCCCGAGTTACTGGACGAATGAATAAAGGAAGGGGAAAATAATTATCAAAAATAAACAAAGCAGGTCTTACTATCTTACCTAGTTCCCAAGGTGGGAGAAATTATAAGTATTCACATAATTTAAATAGAAAAAGAAAACAAAAAAAATGAAAAATACGCATTCTTGAGATTAGTCGAGTTACTCGATGAACAATGTGATATAAAAGCAAAAATCATAAAACATGAATATTTTTATCAAATAAATTGTTAACTTATTTGATAAATGAAGCACATAAATATTTGTATTTAATTGATTATTTATTAGAATATAGTAAAATAAAATATATATCATATGAATTTAATACAATATATTATATATTCTTTTATTATGATTTTTTTATGTACTAAGTCGAGAAATAGTGTTTTGAGATTGATAAGTTGTGTAAAAAATAACATGGAAAAAATAAAAAATAAAAAAAATTAATTGTAGTGTATATTTTAAATAAAAAAAATAAACCAAGAAATTAAAAACATGCACTCTTGAAGTAACTCGAGTAAGCCGACAAATCTATAAGCATGTTTGTCGAGTTCCTGGATTATAGATGTGATATTAAATTAAGCTATTTGATAGGTCTAGCAGCTCGATAAATTGGAAATCGAGTTGGTCGAGTCACTCGGTGAACTAATGAAATTTAAGATTTTTATTATTTTGTATTCCTTTATTATTTAAACTATGTAATACATTCAAATAATTATTTATTTTGATTTTGTGGTGTTATTTTTCAAGAAAGCCGTGAGGCTGAAATTTGGATTTGTCGAGTCACTTGATAGACAAAGTATATAAAAAAATTTATGTAATGTATGATTTATTAGAACAGAATAAAACAGAATATATATCATATGTATTCAATGTATATGATCATCGATGAATACAATATCTTTAATTTTATTTTATCTGAGCAATTAGTATAACATATTATAACTAAAAATTGTTATAGTAAATTTGGACCATAACAAAAGCAATTTTATAGTTATATATTACTAATCAAAGATTAAATTATTATAATAATATAATGATTAGAACGAATTTATTATAAGAAATTGATATTATATAGATTTTGTCATAAATTATGAAAAGAAATTGTAGTAAGAATGTGCTATAATAATGAATTTTTTTGCTATAACATTTCTGTGAAATTGTGTTACGAAAATAATTTTTTTTTAAAAATTAATAATTATAATAAAAATTTTAACATAATTTATGGTAATATTTATTACAAAAAATATAAATATACTATATATTTTAAATAACAAAAGAAAACTAAAAAATTAGAAAATATGGATAATTTATTAGATATTTGTTTTTAGTTTTTTTTGATAAATGTTAATATAAATTTTGTTGTGAGTTATATCATATTTTTCATTGGGTAACTCGAGAAAAATGATTTCAGGTTTGTCGAGTTACTCGATGAAAAATGTGGTATAAAATGAATCTATTCATAGTTCAAGTAACTCGAGAAATTGGAAATTGGGTTCCTCGGGTTAGCTGGTCAACGAATGAAATTTTAAATTGTAATTATTTTCTTATCCTTTTTTTTTTTAAATTATGTAATATATTTAAATAAGTTTTTATTCTTATAACAGATTTTTATTGTACTGTGTTATTATATTTGATAAAATGAAAAATAATTTATTATTTTAATTTAAAATAATATATTATTTCTTTATATGATATGTACTGTATTATGAGATATTATTTTAATATTTATTTATTTAAATTATTTAAAATACTGGCTATGTTGTTTAATTTGTATGTTGTAATGTTTTGATTTGAGAAGCTGGTTAATGTGAAATTTGTATTTGTTTAGTCACTTAATAAACGAAGTATATATTCATATTTATGAAAAAATTTATAAATAAATATGCAGTACATTTGAAAATAATTTATAGATGATTTTTTTCATATAAAATTGTTATAATAAATTGATTATAATTACTAAATTATTATAATAATGCAGTAATTAATTAATAATATATTGATACAAAAATGTTTTTATTATACTATAAATTTATTATAGTTATTTTTTTATAATTTCTTATAGTATTTGCTAAAATAAAAAAATTATTAATATATTGTATTAATGAATTATGATATATATTATATTTATATTATATATATTATTTTTGACTATATTCTAATAAATGATAGGTTAAATAACATTTTTTATATACTTTATTTATGAAGTTACTTACCATATTCAAATTTGAGCCTCACGAAGTGCTTGAGAAATAATACCACAAAATAACAATGAAGAATTATTTAAATGTATTAAATAATTTAAATAATAAAGAAACACAATATAATGAAAATGTTAAATTTCTTTCATTTATCGATTAACTCAACCAACTCGATTTTCAGTTTATCGAGTTGCTTTAGCTATTGAATAGATTCATTTGATGTGATATTTTAAATCGAGTAACTCGACAAACAAGATTTGAGTTTTGTCGAGTTACTCGAGTCACTTTAATAGTACACACTTTTGATTTTGTTTTTTACTTTTTTTATTTAAGATATGTAGTCTACTTAAATTTCTTTATTTTTTTTGTTTTTTCACGTTATTTTTTAACGAAGTCGTAAACCTGAAAATTGGATTTGTGAAGTTCTTACATAAATTGATCATAATTAAATTCGTTATTATAACAAATTTTACTAAAATGTATTTTCATAATTCAGAATAAAATCTAGTTAATATGAAATTCTTATACTAAATTTATGTTAAATACTGCATTATTATAATAATATAATAATGAATTAATAATATTTTACAACAGATTTCTTATGTTTTCCTATAAATTTGTTATAACAGTTTTTTAGTTATAATATGTTATACTAATGGGTAAAGAAATAAAAATAAAAATAAAATATATTCTCTTAGTTTATTTTAATAAAAAACAAAACAAAACAAATTAATAAAAAACAAAATAAATTAATAAACATTTTTACTTACTTTTGTTTGTCAAGTAACTCGGGTAAATCGATTTTGAGGTTGTCGAGTTGCTGAAGGTATTTAACAGATTTATTTCGTGTCCTATGTTTAATCGGGTAACTCGACAAACTTGCTGTAAGGTTTATCGAGTTACTCGAGTAACTTGAAGATTGCAATACAATGAATCAGTACGTTGCATGAATAATATTTGATATTCTATAACTTCATATAATATATTATAATAAAATAGCGATTATATGAGATAATTATATATTATTTTAAAGTGAAATAATATATTATATTTAGTTTTTTCAAAAATATAAACACACTGTAGTAAAAATGTGTTATATTATTATTTTTTATTTATTAGACTTATTCTAATATTTTTTATAACAAAATTTATAAATAAATGTTTTATAAATTATTAAAAAATGTACTGCATATTTATTTATAAGTTTTTTAGTAAATACGAATACAAATTTTGTTATAAACAATATTACAATAAGTCAAATAAATAGACATAATTTTATTTCATTGATCAAATATTAGAATATAGTAAAATAAAATATACATTATAATGAAGTAATGCTATGTATTATATATTCTTCTATTTTAGCTATTAATATTATAGTAATAATTATAATACGAAATTAAGTGAATAATAATTTATTTTGATAAAAATGAATATAAATTTTGTTATAAATTAGGCAATCATATGCTATAACTTTGTATAATATATTATAATAAAATAGCTATTATATAAAATAATTATATATTATTTTAAATTAAGATATTATATTATATTTGATTTTTTCAAAAATAAAAACATATTGTAGTAAGAATGTGTTATAAGATTGATTTTTATTTATTACACTTATTCTAATGTTCTTTTTAACAAAATTTATATTCATATTCACAAAAAGACTTATAAATATATACATAATACATTTTATAATAAATTAGTGAAAAAATTATTTAATATAAATTTATTATAAAAAATTTAGTATAATTACTAAATTATTATAATAATGTAGTAATTAATTAATAATATATTAATACAGAATTAATTTTATTGTGTATTACATTATATAAATTAAAAAAGAAAAGCAAATAATCAAAAATTTAAGTTTCATTGGTTTGTCCAGTAAGTCAAGGAATTTAATTTTCATTTTGCCAAGTTACTTTAGCTATAAGAAAGATTTATTTTGTATCACATTTTTGCATCGAGTAACTCGACAAACGTGCTTTTAGGTTGGTCGAAAGCACGTTTGTCGAGTTACTCGAGTAATTGCAACAATACATCTTTTGTATTTGTTGCTTTAATTTTTTTTATTTATATTATGTAATATACTTAATATTTTTTTCTTTTTTAATTTTGTCATGTTATTTTTTAACCAACTCGTGAATCTTAAAAGCTATCATATAAAATAATTTTATATTATTTTAAATTGAGATAATATGTTATATTTCATTTTCTGAAAAGTAAAAACATGGTGTATCAAAAATGTGCTATAATATTTTTTTTATTTATTAGACTTATTGTAATATTCTTTATAGCAAAATTTGAATTCATATTTCTGAAAAAACTTGTAAATAAATATGCAGTACATTTGAAAAAAATTTATAAAACATTTATTTCATATAAAATTGTTATAATAAATTGATTATAATTAGTAAATTATTATAATAATGCAGTAATTAATTAATAATATATTGATACAAAAAACTTTTTATTATACTATAAATTTATTATAGTTATTTTTTTATAATATCTTATAGTACTTGCTAAAATTAAAAAATTATTAATATATTGTATTAATGAATTATGATATACATTAAATTTATATTATATATATTCTTTTTGACTATATTCTAATAAATAATAGGTTAAATAAAATTTTATATATACTTTATTTATGAAGTTACTCAGCATATCTAAATTTCAGCCTCACGAAGTGCTTGAAAAATAATACCACAAAATAACAATGAAGAATTATTTAAATGTATTAAATAATTTAAATAATAAAGAAACACAATATAATGAAAATGTCAAATTTCTTTCATTTATGGATTAACTCAAGCAACTCGATTTTCAGTTTATCGAGTTGCTTTAGCTATTGAATAGATTCATTTTGTGTGATATTTTAAATCGAGTAACTCGGTAAAGAAGATTTGGGCTTTGTCGAGGTACTCGAGTCACTTTAATTATGCATATTTTTGATTTTCTTTTTTACTTTTTTTATTTAAAATATATAGTCCACTTAAATTTCTTCATTTTTTTGTTTTTTCATGTTATTTTTTAACGAAGTTGCGAACCTCAAAATCGGATTTGTGAAGTTCTTATATAAATTGATCATAATTAAAATCATTATTATAACAAATTTTACTAAAATTTATTTTGATAAATCAGAACGAAATCTAGTTAATATGAAATTCTTATACTAAATTTATGTTGAACACTACACTATTATAATAATATAATAATTTATTAATAATATTTTACTACAGATTTATTTTTTGTTCCTATAAATTTGTTATAACAGTTTTTTAGTTATAATATGTTATACTAATGGGTAAAAAAATAAAAATAAAAAGAAAATATATTTTCATACTTCATTCAAAACAAATTAATAAACATTTTTACTTAATTTTGTTCGTCAAGTAACTCGGGTAACTCGATTTTGAGTTTGTCGAGTTGATTAAGGTATTTAATAGAGTCATTTTGTGTCTCATTTTTAATCGAGGAACTCGACAAACGTGCTCTTACGTTTATCGAGTTACTCGAGTAAGTTGAAGAATGCAATACAATGAATCAGTACGTTGCATGAATAATATTTGATATCCTATAACTTCATATAATATATTATAATAAAATATTGACAATATAAAATAATTATATATTATTTTAAAGTGAAATAATATATTATATTTACTTTGTTCCAAAAAAAAAACACATTGTAGTAAAAATGTGTTATGCTATTTTTTTTTTAATTTATTAGACTTATTCTAATATTTTTTATAACAAAATTTATAAATAAATATTTTATAAATTATTAATAAATGGATTGCATATTTATTTATAAGTTTTTTCATAAATATGAATATAAATTTTGTTATAAACAATATTAGAATAAGTCAAATAAATACACATAGTTTTATTTCATTGATGAATTATTAGAATATAGTAAAATAAAATATATATTGTAATCAAGTAATGCTGTGTATTATATATTGTTTTATTTTAGCAATTAATATTATAATAATAATTAGAATAGAAAATTAACTAAATAAGAATTAATTTTGATAAAAATGAATATAAATTTTGTTATAAATTAGGCAATCATATGCTACAACTTCATATAATGTATTATAATAAAATAGCTATTATATAAAATAATTATATATTATTTTAAATTAAGATATTATATTATATTTCATTTTTTAAAAAATAAAAACATATTGTAGTAACAATGTGTTATAATACTGATTTTTATTTATTACACTTATTCTAATATTCTGTATAACAAAATTTATATTCATATTTAGAAAAAGACTTATAAATACACACATAATACATTTTATAATAAATTATTAAAAAAATTATTTCATATAAATTTATTATAAAAAATTGATTATAATTACTAAATTATTATAATAATGTAGTAATTAATTAATAATATATGAATACAGAATTCATTTTATTGTGTGTTACATTATATAAATTTAAAAAGAAAAGAAAATAATGAAAATTTTAAGTTTGATTGGTTTATCCAGTAAGTCAAGGAACTTGATTTTCATTCTGCCAACTTACTTTAGCTATAAAAAATATTTATTTTGTATTACATTTTTGCATCGAGTAACTCGACAAACGTGCTTTTAGGTTTGTCGAGTTACTCGAGTAATTTCAACAATCCATCTATTGTATTTGTTACTTTATTTTTATTTATTTACATTATGTAATACACTTAATATTTTTGTATTTGTTAATTTTGTCATGTTATTTTTTAACTAACCCGTGGATCTTAAAAGCTATCATATAACATAATTTTATATTATTTTAAATTCAGATAATATGTTATATTTGATATTTTCAAAAACAAAAACATAGTGTACGAAAAATGTGTTATAATAGTTAATTTTATTTATTACACTTATTGTAATATTCTTTATAGCAAAATTTGTATTCATATTTATGAAAAAATTTATAAATAAATATGCAGTACATTTGAAAATAATTTATAGATGATTTCTTTCATATAAAATTGTTATAATAAATTGATTATAATTACTAAATTATTATAATAATGCAGTAATTAATTAATAATATATTGATACAAAAATGTTTTTATTATACTATAAATTTATTATAGTTATTTTTTTTATAATTTCTTATAGTATTTGCTAAAATAAAAAAATTATTAATATATTGTATTAATGAATTATGATATATATTATATTTATATTATATTTATATTATTTTTGACTATATTCTAATAAATGATAGGTTAAATAACATTTTTTATATACTTTATTTATGAAATTACTTAGCATATTCAAATTTGAGCCTCACGAAGTGCTTGAGAAATAATACCACAAAATAACAATGAAGAATTATTTAAATGTATTAAATAATTTAAATAATAAAGAAACACAATATAATGAAAATGTTAAATTTCTTTCATTTATCGATTAACTCAACCAACTCGATTTTCAGTTTATCGAGTTGCTTTAGCTATTGAATAGATTCATTTGATGTGATATTTTAAATTGAGTAACTCGGCAAACAAGATTTGAGCTTTGTCGAGTTACTCGAGTCACTTTAATAGTACACACTCTTGATTTTGTTTTTTACTTTTTTTATTTAAGATATTTAGTCTACTTAAATTTCTTTATTTTTTTTGTTTTTCACGTTATTTTTTAACGAAGTCGTAAACCTGAAAATTGGATTTGTGAAGTTCTTACATAAATTGATCATAATTAAATTCGTTATTATAACAAATTTTACTAAAATGTATTTTCATAATTCAGAATAAAATCTAGTTAATATGAAATTCTTATACTAAATTTATGTTAAATACTACATTATTATAATAATGTAATAATGAATTAATAATATTTTACAACAGATTTCTTATGTTTTCCTATAAATTTGTTATAACAGTTTTTTAGTTACAATATGTTATACTAATGGGTAAAGAAATAAAAATAAAAAAAAAATATATTCTCTTAGTTTATTTTAATAAAAAACAAAACAAAACAAATTAATAAAAAACAAAATAAATTAATAAACATTTTTACTTACTTTTGTTTGTCAAGTAACTCGGGTAAATCGATTTTGAGTTTGTCGAGTTGCTGAAGGTATTTAACAGATTTATTTCGTGTCCTATTTTTAATCGAGTAACTCGACAAACTTGCTGTAATGTTTATCGAGTTAATCGAGTAACTTGAAGATTGCAATACAATGAATCAGTACGTTGCATGAATAATATTTGATATTCTATAACTTCATATAATATATTATAATAAAATAGCGATTATATGAGATAATTATATATTATTTTAAAGTGAAATAATATATTATATTTAGTTTTTTCAAAAATATAAACACACTGTAGTAAAAATGTGTTATATTATTATTTTTTATTTATTAGACTTATTCTAATATTTTTTATAACAAAATTTATAAATAAATGTTTTATAAATTATTAAAAAATGTACTGCATATTTATTTATAAGTTTTTTAGTAAATACGAATACAAATTTTGTTATAAACAATATTACAATAAGTCAAATAAATAGACATAATTTTATTTCATTGATCAAATATTAGAATATAGTAAAATAAAATATACATTATAATGAAGTAATGCTATGTATTATATATTCTTCTATTTTAGCTATTAATATTATAGTAATAATTATAATACGAAATTAAGTGAATAATAATTTATTTTGATAAAAATGAATATAAATTTTGTTATAAATTAGGCAATCATATGCTATAACTTTGTATAATATATTATAATAAAATAGCTATTATATAAAATAATTATATATTATTTTAAATTAAGATATTATATTATATTTGATTTTTTCAAAAATAAAAACATATTGTAGTAAGAATGTGTTATAAGATTGATTTTTATTTATTACACTTATTCTAATGTTCTTTTTAACAAAATTTATATTCATATTCACAAAAAGACTTATAAATATATACATAATACATTTTATAATAAATTAGTGAAAAAATTATTTAATATAAATTTATTATAAAAAATTTAGTATAATTACTAAATTATTATAATAATGTAGTAATTAATTAATAATATATTAATACAGAATTAATTTTATTGTGTATTACATTATATAAATTAAAAAAGAAAAGCAAATAATCAAAAATTTAAGTTTCATTGGTTTGTCCAGTAAGTCAAGGAATTTAATTTTCATTTTGCCAAGTTACTTTAGCTATAAGAAAGATTTATTTTGTATCACATTTTTGCATCGAGTAACTCGACAAACGTGCTTTTAGGTTGGTCGAAAGCACGTTTGTCGAGTTACTCGAGTAATTGCAACAATACATCTTTTGTATTTGTTGCTTTAATTTTTTTTATTTATATTATGTAATATACTTAATATTTTTTTCTTTTTTAATTTTGTCATGTTATTTTTTAACCAACTCGTGAATCTTAAAAGCTATCATATAAAATAATTTTATATTATTTTAAATTGAGATAATATGTTAT
This sequence comes from Forsythia viridissima, assembly GCA_030279155.1. NCBI lineage: Eukaryota > Viridiplantae > Streptophyta > Magnoliopsida > Lamiales > Oleaceae > Forsythia > Forsythia viridissima. Next base: position 19,425,032 of record CM059035.1, on the reverse strand, counting down.
ATTTCATTTTCTGAAAAGTAAAAACATGGTGTATCAAAAATGTGCTATAATATTTTTTTTATTTATTAGACTTATTGTAATATTCTTTATAGCAAAATTTGAATTCATATTTCTGAAAAAACTTGTAAATAAATATGCAGTACATTTGAAAAAAATTTATAAAACATTTATTTCATATAAAATTGTTATAATAAATTGATTATAATTAGTAAATTATTATAATAATGCAGTAATTAATTAATAATATATTGATACAAAAAACTTTTTATTATACTATAAATTTATTATAGTTATTTTTTTATAATATCTTATAGTACTTGCTAAAATTAAAAAATTATTAATATATTGTATTAATGAATTATGATATACATTAAATTTATATTATATATATTCTTTTTGACTATATTCTAATAAATAATAGGTTAAATAAAATTTTATATATACTTTATTTATGAAGTTACTCAGCATATCTAAATTTCAGCCTCACGAAGTGCTTGAAAAATAATACCACAAAATAACAATGAAGAATTATTTAAATGTATTAAATAATTTAAATAATAAAGAAACACAATATAATGAAAATGTCAAATTTCTTTCATTTATGGATTAACTCAAGCAACTCGATTTTCAGTTTATCGAGTTGCTTTAGCTATTGAATAGATTCATTTTGTGTGATATTTTAAATCGAGTAACTCGGTAAAGAAGATTTGGGCTTTGTCGAGGTACTCGAGTCACTTTAATTATGCATATTTTTGATTTTCTTTTTTACTTTTTTTATTTAAAATATATAGTCCACTTAAATTTCTTCATTTTTTTGTTTTTTCATGTTATTTTTTAACGAAGTTGCGAACCTCAAAATCGGATTTGTGAAGTTCTTATATAAATTGATCATAATTAAAATCATTATTATAACAAATTTTACTAAAATTTATTTTGATAAATCAGAACGAAATCTAGTTAATATGAAATTCTTATACTAAATTTATGTTGAACACTACACTATTATAATAATATAATAATTTATTAATAATATTTTACTACAGATTTATTTTTTGTTCCTATAAATTTGTTATAACAGTTTTTTAGTTATAATATGTTATACTAATGGGTAAAAAAATAAAAATAAAAAGAAAATATATTTTCATACTTCATTCAAAACAAATTAATAAACATTTTTACTTAATTTTGTTCGTCAAGTAACTCGGGTAACTCGATTTTGAGTTTGTCGAGTTGATTAAGGTATTTAATAGAGTCATTTTGTGTCTCATTTTTAATCGAGGAACTCGACAAACGTGCTCTTACGTTTATCGAGTTACTCGAGTAAGTTGAAGAATGCAATACAATGAATCAGTACGTTGCATGAATAATATTTGATATCCTATAACTTCATATAATATATTATAATAAAATATTGACAATATAAAATAATTATATATTATTTTAAAGTGAAATAATATATTATATTTACTTTGTTCCAAAAAAAAAACACATTGTAGTAAAAATGTGTTATGCTATTTTTTTTTTAATTTATTAGACTTATTCTAATATTTTTTATAACAAAATTTATAAATAAATATTTTATAAATTATTAATAAATGGATTGCATATTTATTTATAAGTTTTTTCATAAATATGAATATAAATTTTGTTATAAACAATATTAGAATAAGTCAAATAAATACACATAGTTTTATTTCATTGATGAATTATTAGAATATAGTAAAATAAAATATATATTGTAATCAAGTAATGCTGTGTATTATATATTGTTTTATTTTAGCAATTAATATTATAATAATAATTAGAATAGAAAATTAACTAAATAAGAATTAATTTTGATAAAAATGAATATAAATTTTGTTATAAATTAGGCAATCATATGCTACAACTTCATATAATGTATTATAATAAAATAGCTATTATATAAAATAATTATATATTATTTTAAATTAAGATATTATATTATATTTCATTTTTTAAAAAATAAAAACATATTGTAGTAACAATGTGTTATAATACTGATTTTTATTTATTACACTTATTCTAATATTCTGTATAACAAAATTTATATTCATATTTAGAAAAAGACTTATAAATACACACATAATACATTTTATAATAAATTATTAAAAAAATTATTTCATATAAATTTATTATAAAAAATTGATTATAATTACTAAATTATTATAATAATGTAGTAATTAATTAATAATATATGAATACAGAATTCATTTTATTGTGTGTTACATTATATAAATTTAAAAAGAAAAGAAAATAATGAAAATTTTAAGTTTGATTGGTTTATCCAGTAAGTCAAGGAACTTGATTTTCATTCTGCCAACTTACTTTAGCTATAAAAAATATTTATTTTGTATTACATTTTTGCATCGAGTAACTCGACAAACGTGCTTTTAGGTTTGTCGAGTTACTCGAGTAATTTCAACAATCCATCTATTGTATTTGTTACTTTATTTTTATTTATTTACATTATGTAATACACTTAATATTTTTGTATTTGTTAATTTTGTCATGTTATTTTTTAACTAACCCGTAGATCTTAAAAGCTATCATATAACATAATTTTATATTATTTTAAATTCAGATAATATGTTATATTTGATATTTTCAAAAACAAAAACATAGTGTACGAAAAATGTGTTATAATAGTTAATTTTATTTATTACACTTATTGTAATATTCTTTATAGCAAAATTTGTATTCATATTTATGAAAAAATTTATAAATAAATATGCAGTACATTTGAAAATAATTTATAGATGATTTCTTTCATATAAAATTGTTATAATAAATTGATTATAATTACTAAATTATTATAATAATGCAGTAATTAATTAATAATATATTGATACAAAAATGTTTTTATTATACTATAAATTTATTATAGTTATTTTTTTTATAATTTCTTATAGTATTTGCTAAAATAAAAAAATTATTAATATATTGTATTAATGAATTATGATATATATTATATTTATATTATATATATTATTTTTGACTATATTCTAATAAATGATAGGTTAAATAACATTTTTTATATACTTTATTTATGAAATTACTTAGCATATTCAAATTTGAGCCTCACGAAGTGCTTGAGAAATAATACCACAAAATAACAATGAAGAATTATTTAAATGTATTAAATAATTTAAATAATAAAGAAACACAATATAATGAAAATGTTAAATTTCTTTCATTTATCGATTAACTCAACCAACTCGATTTTCAGTTTATCGAGTTGCTTTAGCTATTGAATAGATTCATTTGATGTGATATTTTAAATTGAGTAACTCGGCAAACAAGATTTGAGCTTTGTCGAGTTACTCGAGTCACTTTAATAGTACACACTCTTGATTTTGTTTTTTACTTTTTTTATTTAAGATATTTAGTCTACTTAAATTTCTTTATTTTTTTTGTTTTTCACGTTATTTTTTAACGAAGTCGTAAACCTGAAAATTGGATTTGTGAAGTTCTTACATAAATTGATCATAATTAAATTCGTTATTATAACAAATTTTACTAAAATGTATTTTCATAATTCAGAATAAAATCTAGTTAATATGAAATTCTTATACTAAATTTATGTTAAATACTACATTATTATAATAATGTAATAATGAATTAATAATATTTTACAACAGATTTCTTATGTTTTCCTATAAATTTGTTATAACAGTTTTTTAGTTACAATATGTTATACTAATGGGTAAAGAAATAAAAATAAAAAAAAAATATATTCTCTTAGTTTATTTTAATAAAAAACAAAACAAAACAAATTAATAAAAAACAAAATAAATTAATAAACATTTTTACTTACTTTTGTTTGTCAAGTAACTCGGGTAAATCGATTTTGAGTTTGTCGAGTTGCTGAAGGTATTTAACAGATTTATTTCGTGTCCTATTTTTAATCGAGTAACTCGACAAACTTGCTGTAATGTTTATCGAGTTAATCGAGTAACTTGAAGATTGCAATACAATGAATCAGTACGTTGCATGAATAATATTTGATATTCTATAACTTCATATAATATATTATAATAAAATAGCGATTATATGAGATAATTATATATTATTTTAAAGTGAAATAATATATTATATTTAGTGTTTTCAAAAATAAAAACACATTGTAGTAAAAATGTGTGATATTATTATTTTTTATTTATTAGACTTATTCTAATATTTTTTATAACAAAATTTATAAATAAATGTTTTATAAATTATTAAAAAATGTACTGCATATTTATTTATAAGTTTTTTAATAAATACGAATACAAATTTTGTTATAAATAATATTACAATAAGTCAAATAAATAGACATAATTTTATTTCATTGATCAAATATTAGAATATAGTAAAATAAAATATACATTATAATGAAGTAATGCTATGTATTATATATTCTTCTATTTTAGCAATTAATATTATAGTAATAATTATAATATGAAATTAAGTGAATAATAATTAATTTTGATAAAAATGAATATAAATTTTGTTATAAATTAGGCAATCATATGCTATAACTTTATATAATATATTATAATAAAATAGCTATTATATAAAATAATTATATATTATTTTAAATTAAGATATTATATTATATTTGATTTTTTCAAAAATAAAAAATATTGTAGTAAGAATGTGTTATAAGATTGATTTTTATTTATTACACTTATTCTAATGTTCTTTTTAACAAAATTTATATTCATATTCACAAAAAGACTTATAAATATATACATAATACATTTTATAATAAATTAGTGAAAAAATTATTTAATATAAATTTATTATAAAAAATTTAGTATAATTACTAAATTATTATAATAATGTAGTAATTAATTAATAATATATTATTACAGAATTAATTTTATTGTGTATTACATTATATAAATTAAAAAAGAAAAGCAAATAGAAAAATTTAAGTTTCACTGGTTTGTCCAGTAAGTGAAGGAACTTGATTTTCATTTTGCCAAGTTACTTTAGCTATAAGAAAGATTTATTTTGTATCACATTTTTGCATCGAGTAACTCGACAAACATGCTTTTAGGTTTGTCGAGTTACTCGAGTAATTGCAACAATACATCTTTTGTATTTGTTGCTTTACTTTTTTTTATTTATATTATGTAATATACTTAATATTTTTTTCTTTTTTAATTTTGTCATGTTATTTTTTAACCAACTCGTGAATCTTAAAAGCTATCATATAAAATAATTTTATATTATTTTAAATTGAGATAATATGTTATATTTCATGTTCTGAAAAGTAAAAACATGGTGTATCAAAAATGTGCTATAATTTTTTTTTTATTTATTAGACTTATTGTAATATTCTTTATAGCAAAATTTGAATTCATATTTCTGAAAAAACTTGTAAATAAATATGCAGTACATTTGAAAAAAATTTATAAAACATTTATTTCATATAAAATTGTTATAATAAATTGATTATAATTAGTAAATTATTATAGTAATGCAGTAATTAATTAATAATATATTGATACAAAAAACTTTTTATTATACTATAAATTTATTATAGTTATTTTTTTATAATATCTTATAGTACTTGCTAAAATTAAAAAATTATTAATATATTGTATTAATGAATTATGATATACATTAAATTTATATTATATATATTCTTTTTGACTATATTCTAATAAATGATAGGTTAAATAAAATTTTATATATACTTTATTTATGAAGTTAGTTAGCATATCTAAATTTCTGCCTCACGAAGTGCCTGAAAAATAATACCACAAAATAACAATGAAGAATTATTTAAATGTATTAAATAATTTAAATAATAAAGAAACACAATATAATGAAAATGTCAAATTTCTTTCATTTATGGATTAACTCAAGCAACTCGATTTTCAGTTTATCGAGTTGCTTTAGCTATTGAATAGATTCATTTTGTGTGATATTTTAAATCGAGTAACTCGGTAAAGAAGATTTGGGCTTTGTCGAGGTACTCGTGTCACTTTAATAATGTATATTTTTGATTTTCTTTTTTACTTTTTTTATTTAAAATATATAAACGCCTAAATTATTAATGAAACAAAAAAATTCAAAGTTGAAAATACTAAATTATCAAATTACTTACATGCAAAAAACAATAACCAAAACATAAAATTTAACAATCGCCAATCTAGAATAACTACAAATTTTTTAATATTTCCACTTTGCCGATTGACTCGACAAAGTGAAAAAAATGAAAAAAAAAATAATAATAATTTAAAAAAAGGAAAATTTATGAAAAAAAAATTAGACTACTTTTTAAAAGTTGCAAGACTTAATGTACATTTTAATTTTATTTTCTTATTATTAGTTTTTTTTGTTTTTAATTAAAAAACCTAGCCAAATTAAATATAAATAAAAGTTTAAACGTCAGAGATGAGGGAAAAAAAATTAATAATAAGAAATTTTTTATAAAAGGAAAAGGATGTGGACTAAAACTGCAAAAAAAAAAATAATAATAAATAAATTCCTAAAAGTCCACAAAAATAAAAAATGTTAAAAAAAGAATTATTTCCAAGGTCTCCAACTATTCCGAGTTACTCGATAAAGTAGGATAAAGAAAATGTTTTTATTTTTCCTACCTTGCCGAGTTACTCGGCAAAGTGGAGAAAATTAAAAAAAAAAAGATTTTTTTATTTTTGAATTTTATATTTTGTCATGAAATTGTCCAAAAAAAATAATTAATAATAATAATTTTGCATTAGCAAAATGGAGAAAAAATTATTTAAAATAATTTTTTTATATTCTGTCATGAAAATGTCCACCTATAAAATAATAATATAATTTTTACAATCAATAATCACAATATCATACAATACAAAGTAATTTTATATCACATATAATTTAATATAAAATCTTATGATAAATGCTAGAGTCAAAAAAATATATAGACGCCTAAATTATCATTAAAATAAAAATATTCAAAATTGAAAATACTAAATTATCAAATTACCTACATGCAAAAAACAATAACAAAAACATAAAATTTAACAATTAATATAAATACAAAATTACAATGACAAAGTGGGAAAAATTTAAAACAATTAATTAATTTATTTATTTATTTTTATATTTTGTCATCAAATTGTCTATAAAAAAAATAACAATAATAATTTTGCATGAGCAAAGTCGGGAAAAAAAATGTTTATTTTATTTTTATATTAAATCATGAAAATGTCCAACAGGAAAAAAGTAATAATTTTTATAACCAATAATCATAATTTCATATAACATAAAATAATTATACATCATATATAATTTAATAGACAATCTAATCATAAATACTAGAGTAAAAAAAATATATACATACAAAAAACAATAACCAAAACATAAAATTTAACAATTAATATAAATACAAAATGGAATATGTTTATGAAATGAAGAACAACAGAAACCACATCTAATAATAAAAAAATCTCCTAAGTCAAGTGATTGAACAATAATCACATGATAAAATACCGGACAATAAATATGTTCGAATCACTCGATAACTAAACTAAAGAAATATTTTCCAGTCTCGACAACGAAGGAAATAAACTACTAAAACAAAGCAAGATACAAAGTCAACAAAAGTTGCACATGTCTACAGAAAACAAATCAAATGATTTAAACAAATAATAAATAAAAAGGTAAAAAGCTTTGGAAAAATGACAGCTCCCATAAAATGAAGAAAAGTCAACAAAGGCAGCCTTGTTAACAAGTTAAACAAACTTATAGTACTAATAATGAGATTTGGACAAAATGAAGACTAAAACTACATCAAAACGACGTCGCGTTGGTTGAAGGGTGAATAGTAAACATACCATAGACACTTATATTATAGTCATGATATATATATATATATATATATATATATATATATATATATATATATATATATATATTCTTACAATATGTAAGAGTTGGTTTTCAAAATACTGTTCACGCATCGACCAAAATGGCGTCGTTTTGACCCTGCTTTCTTGGACTTCTTCATCAAATACAAGGACTCAACTAGAGCTCTGAAAAGTTTATATTGATGTTCTCATGTGTTTTTTGATTCATTTTTATGGTTGTGAGAAGTTTCGTCTCTCTCTTGTGCGTGGGTATGCTCATGAGAGCAAAATTTTAATTATTGCTAGGATGTAGTTGCGGTAAAAAGGATTATAAATGGAAAAGAAGAGAAGGTTTTTAACAATGACCTCGAGCTTATTGATCAATAATCAATGTTTATTTAAAAAAGTTATTAGGTCAATAAACTTGGAATTTCTCCTTGACACCAAGTTTTTCTGGAGATATATTTACTGCTTTATAAATAAAGCTATTATGTCTCGTAATTTATATTATGGCTAGAAATTCTCCTAAATATGAACTATTCCATGGACACATATAATGTCCTGTAAACATAATGTAATCTTCATTACAAAAGTAAGAAAGATTTAGCAAGTGGTATTGAAGTGCTGCGGGAGGATTTTTGTTGTAAAAAAATCTGACCACTTCAGTGAATCTGAATGTATTCGTTGGGTATTTTTTTTATTCTCACGTTATTTTTTTATATATATTTTTATTGTTTCCTACATCATTGCAGTTCGAGATTTCTAGATTTCTATTGTGCTCTAGAAGAGATTAGACACGGTTAGTTATTCCTCCAAAATTTCAGGTTCTTCATTACAATTTTTTACTGATTATATGTTTGCTTGTTTTTTCAAGTGCCTCCTATTCTCCTTTCTCTGAAGTTGGATATTCAATTTGGCTTAAAGTAGAGTTTGTTGTTCTTAAAAATACTTGAATACTTGAATCTGTATGATAGCTGTATTGCAATCCTGAAAAAATACTTGAATCTACGAAACAAACTTTTCAAAAGGCACACCCTACCCTCCTCTTTCTTTGTATATATATGTTCCAATTTTTCGTTCTTTCAGTAATTTTTAATAAATTTTGCTTTCATTGTTGCTTAGTTCGTATTCTTTTTTATTTTTTTCATGTGGTTTCAACTATATTTGGCTCAATTTTGTACACACCCTAACACCTAAGAAACTCAAAATCAATGCCATACATTAAGGTGTGTTGCTAAAGCTCTTGTTGTTCCATTGCATATCTTCTTCACAATGGCTTGGACATGAATTCAGATTATCATTACAAAAAAATGTCCCCTTTAACAGGATCAAAAACCCTGCAAATTGGGGTTCCTCAAGAATCAAATGAAGATCGTTGTTGTCTAATTTTTTCCCCCCCTTGATAATTCTGTTCAATGTTGAAACTTCCCACATTCAGTTAATTTTGATAGTAATATTTCAGCACATTCCGACTTACAAAATCAGAAGAAAGAAAGTAATCAAAATTGACCGTTCTTGTTTATGTAATCAATATTGACCGTTCTTGAAAATACTACATTTTTCAGTAAATTCAACATACTCAATGTTTAAACTTTTCCTTTCTGTATTTGTGTATCTTTCACTTCGACTATACTTAGTTTTGTTTAGACTGTTACCCTTTGTCGAACAAATTTATGGTAAGCATAACTTATTGAGCTCATCAGATAAGCTTTCATTATTGTGTATGGTTTATATCTTATGGGGCATATAGAATTCTGTTGTTTTAATTTTTTGATTCCAGATTACTAATGTGTTATTTATTCTTGGTTAGTAGAGAAACACATCACAAGATGAGGAGTTGGGATTGCTTTTTGCTGGACTTCATATCTGAGGACATTTTGATGTTCGAATACAGGTTAGTTTTGTCAAGTTATTTAGTAGTTTAAATTTGTTGCTCACCTCATCTAGGTTTATCTTTGTATAGGGTTATAAATGGCTTGAAAGTAGTTTGCGCTTTCATTCAAGGAACTGTCGCATTGAGTCCTGCTATGTAGTTTGGTCTGTCTCAAGAACTCAAATTTTGACTTGTTAGCTTATCTCTGTCTTCCCTGTCAACTTTAAAGTTGATAAAATTAAGTTACTCTCACTTCTAGACAATTGCTCAAAAATTCTAATTCTCTAACCCAATAGCACTCACTTTTGCGTCTTAAGTTGAACTGAACAACACCAGGTTTTCTTTATGTCTCTCATGGCTTCGGTCGAAAGTATAATGATTTGTTATTTGAATGTAGGCAAAAACAGTGTAACTTAGACTGGTACATGATGCATTTTTGAGTAATAACTTCGTCGGAGACTTTAAAAAGTATAAACTTTACACTACTTGCGACTTTTTCAAAATACATGAATGATGTAGTTCAAAAAGGTTAATGTCTGCCCCTAGATCAATACAATACTAAGTTCTATGCTAGGGTCAATTATGATATATATGTCAATATTAGCAAGTTAAGCTTATTCATCTGTTGTTTCACCTATGACTCGTCCATAATTGTGGCTTAACATAGCTACATAGATCATCACTGGTTCATCACAAAAAAATAGGCTGGAAGACTGAAGGAAGCTAGAAAGAAAGTTGACAGCAAAATTAGCCTTCATCAAGAAATGCAAGCATAGTTGGGCTCAAGATATGGATAACCGAGGCACAACAAGAGGACATGCAAAGGGTCACAACCACCAACACCAAAATGCCCGGGAATGACTCGTAGCTATTTCATTTTGTTTTATAGTCTGATATGTAGGGTAATAGTGAGGTTTTTATGCAGTAATATGTAATTTTTCATCTTGTCAAGATACCTTAACTACCAATAGTTTAGTTTTTTGATGATTTTAGATGTTGAATTATTTCATTTGCTGTTTAAGGTGTCACATATGGCTGCTGTAAATTGTCGTTTGCTGAAGTTAATTAGCTATGTTAAATGAAGTGTTTTTATTAGCTCAAGCGAAACTATCTTCAAAGTAAATAAAACCTATTATATTGAAAACTTGAAGATTCATGCATTGATGGAAATTTGTTGTCCATCAAACTAAAAGTAATTGGCATCATATTGCTCCCTACTGGGGCTACGGACAATGAAATGCTTTTAATGAATAAATTTGTGAAGATATGTTTTCAAAAAGTATATTGCTAATTGCTAATTTGTATTGCACCATTAATTGTAAAATATACAATAAAGATAAAACAATTAAAATTACATTATTATAAATTCGCCACGTGCAATGCACGGGCCAAAAAACTAGTGGATCTATATATATATATAAGCACTTCAATTCACTTGCCTCAAATTATAATCTATTATCATAATTAGCACACACTTTAAATCTAACTCAAAATTCTCTCATTAGTGAACATTTTTTTAGGGGAATTTTCAAATGTGCCCGAAAATAAATAGTAGATTGAAAATATGAAAACTTTTAATAACATTTGTAAATATGTCATATTTTAAATGCAAAATATCAAATATACCATTTTGTAAAAATGACTAAGGTTAAGAGTTAACATTGAAATATTCATACTAAGAGAAGCTATCAGTTAAAAAATCGACAAATCAGTGCAAAAATAGACAGTTGATTTTTTTGTTACAGAAAAATGATAGATAAGTCTGAAAAGTTGACATTGGAATTTTTTTTTATATCACTTAATTTATACAGATATTTAATTTAAACTTTTACTTACTACATGCCAATTTGAACTGAACATCAAAAATTTTGAATTTAAACTTTTTATTTTTGAATTTTATATTTTGTCATGAAATTGTCCAAAAAAAATAATTAATAATAATAATTTTGCATTAGCAAAATGGAGAAAAAATTATTTAAAATAATTTTTTTATATTCTGTCATGAAAATGTCCACCTATAAAATAATAATATAATTTTTACAATCAATAATCACAATATCATACAATACAAAGTAATTTTATATCACATATAATTTAATATAAAATCTTATGATAAATGCTAGAGTCAAAAAAATATATAGACGCCTAAATTATCATTAAAATAAAAATATTCAAAATTGAAAATACTAAATTATCAAATTACCTACATGCAAAAAACAATAACAAAAACATAAAATTTAACAATTAATATAAATACAAAATTACAATGACAAAGTGGGAAAAATTTAAAACAATTAATTTATTTTTTTATTTATTTTTATATTTTGTCATCAAATTGTCTATAAAAAAAAATAACAATAATAATTTTGCATGAGCAAAGTCGGGAAAAAAAATGTTTATTTTATTTTTATATTAAATCATGAAAATGTCCAACAGGAAAAAAGTAATAATTTTTATAACCAATAATCATAATTTCATATAACATAAAATAATTATACATCATATATAATTTAATAGACAATCTAATCATAAATGCTAGAGTAAAAAAAATATATACATACAAAAAACAATAACCAAAACATAAAATTTAACAATTAATATAAATACAAAATGGAATATGTTTATGAAATGAAGAACAACAGAAACCACATCTAATAATAAAAAAATCTCCTAAGTCAAGTGATTGAACAATAATCACATGATAAAATACCGGACAATAAATATGTTCGAATCACTCGATAACTAAACTAAAGAAATATTTTCCAGTCTCGACAACGAAGGAAATAAACTACTAAAACAAAGCAAGATACAAAGTCAACAAAAGTTGCGCATGTCTACAGAAAACAAATCAAATGATTTAAACAAATAATAAATAAAAAGGTAAAAAGCTTTGGAAAAATGACAGCTCCCATAAAATGAAGAAAAGTCAACAAAGGCAGCCTTGTTAACAAGTTAAACAAACTTATAGTACTAATAATGAGATTTGGACAAAATGAAGACTAAAACTACATCAAAACGACGTCGCGTTGGTTGAAGGGTGAATAGTAAACATACCATAGACACTTATATTATAGTCATGATATATATATATATATATATATACATACTAGTTTGAAGCCCGTGCGTTGTACGTGTAGCAATTATAATATTGTAGAATTTAGGACAAATAAATGAATATTATAGAATTCAGGACAAAATCCCACAAAAAGAAAAAAAAAAATGGTCGAATTGAGCTTTCAACAAAATTTACGATGAATAAAAAATGTTGAAAAGATATTCTGAAATTCTGTATTTGGTACTCTTCTATTATATTGTGGTAACTTTTCTTTGTTTTTTTAATGTTGAGTTTATAGAATGCATTGGGGATATTCATTGACTTAATAGGTGATGAGATATAGTTTAGTGTTGCATCTAATAATTTATCTTAAAATTCTATAGTTTTTGGATTACCTAAATTCTTTTGTGCATTTTCATAACTTCCATTTTGTCAAATGTATAATGAACAAAATTTTCAAACACGATACAAATTTCACTTATGATTATAGCAGCCAAAACAATTACCAAGCATTTGAACCTAATTTTGTATTCCCGTCCTTGCAGATACAATCTCCAAAGAATGGTGTCATTAACATATAAATTAATTTTAACCTTCAATATGTCTGAAATGAATTTAGATACTTAAATTATATTGTATTATATTGTCTGTTCAATATAAAATTAAAATGAATTAGGGCGATAAACACATATATTTAGCAGTAAGATGTGATGAAATGATTTGGACTACATTCTTGATTCTATTTTGAACTTCTTTGATCATTATAATGAGAGAGAATACACCATGACAAAAGGTTCAAGCATTATCACTAATTGTTGATTTTTTTCAATGAAAAAAAAATTAGAAATGGAAAAGCTCACCTTAAAAATAAAATAAAAACTTTGCGTGAACAGTAACTCGAAAAGGTTTTTCGAGTTACTATTCAACTTGAAAAAATTTGTCGAGTTGAATAGTAACTCGACAAATTTTTTCGAGTTAAATAGTAACTCGAAAAAGTTACTGTTCACGAAATTTTTTTATTTTATTGTTTTTTTTTTTTTTGGGTATGTGGACCAGCATAAGTAATTTTAGTGTTGTAGTTTTTGTCCAAATGTTAACATTTTTTTTGTATTAGCCGCATTTATTGACTTTTATATAATTTTTTTTTAATTTTAAGTCTTAAATCCAAACTTATCTCATTTCTTTTATTAGTCACTTGGCTTTGATTTGTCTCTTTTTTTTTTCATATTTTTCTTTGTCGAGTTAGTGGATAAAGTAAGCACATGCATAAATATTTGTATTCTATCATTTATTATAATAGCAATTTATTATAAATAAAAATATTGATTTTTGACTCTGTGGTATGTGACATTTTATTCATATAATTAATTGAGCAACTCGGCAATCTCAAATTTCAGTTTGTCGAGTTCCTTGATAATTTAAGCACATGCATAGTTTTTTTATTCTATCATTTATTATAACATTGTATAATAAACTATATATCATATAAAATTATTATATATTATATAAAATTATTATAATATATTTTATTTTAACAATTATAATAACACAGTGGAATGCAAATTTATTATAATAATTATGTCAATTTATTATACTAATTATATAAATTTTATTAAAATAATCAAATTTTAGTATTATTAATAATTATAATAAAACTTAATATGAATTTATTGTAAATAAAACATTTGTTTTTTAAAGTTGTAGTTTGTGGCATATAACTGATCGATATATTAAATTATTATCATATATTATATTATATTTTATTTTAACAATTATGATAACACAGTGGAATGCAAATTTATTATAATAATTATGTCAAATTATTACAATAATAAATTTATTATACACTGGAATAAAACGTTTACACAACAAATCTACAGTACAAATTTAATATAAAATGTTATCAAATTGTTTAGAAAAAAAAAATAAAACTCAAATGTTATCGGCTTAAATTTTTTTTTTTTAAAATTGCATGTGTACAATTTGTTTATAACATAAAACAAAAGGTTCAAGCATTATCATTAATTGTTGATTTTTTTCATTGAAAAAAAAAAAATGGAAAAGCTCACCTTTAAAAAAAAAAAATTCTTTGCGTGAATAGTAACTCGAAATTTTTTTTCGAGTTACTATTCAACTCGAAAAAGTAAAAGCTCACCTTAAAAAAAAAAAAAAAAACTTTGCGTGAACAGTAACTCGAAATTTTTTTTCAAGTTATTATTCAACTCGAAAAAGTTTGTCGAGTTGAATAGTAACTCGACAAACTTTTTCGAGTTAAATAGTAACTCGAAAAAGTTATCACCAATTTTTATTTTTTTTTGGGTATGTGGACCATCATAAGTAATTTTAGTGTTGTAGTTTTTGTCCAAATGTTAACATTTTTTTGTATTAGCCGCATTTATTGACTTTTATATAATTTTTATAATTTTAAGTCTTAAATCCAATTTGACAATTTTTTAACTTTTTTTTTTGTGTCGAGTTACTCGATAAAGGGGGAAAAAATATAATTTTTTGGTAGGAAAAAAAATTTAATTTTTTTGGTCGAATAACTCGACTAAGGGAAAAAAAATTAATTTGTTTCTTTTTTGGTCGAGTAACTCGACAAAGGTTAAAAAATAAAAAAAAATAAAAAAATTCCTGACAAGCCCCAATTTTTTTATTTAATTTTTTTTGTCGACTTTTTCCATTTTTTTTTCCTCCCTATTCCAATAGGATGTTTCGGTAAGCATTTTAGTAAGCCGAAACATGCTGTCGGAGTATCAAATTTTGATATGTGGTAGCTACATGAGTATTCTATGTTCCCTGAAAATTTCATATTTTTCGGTAATCGTTTTCTATGTCAAATGAATTTTTTTAAATCCATGACTAAGTGAAGTTTTAAAAAATTTTTTTAACCTATTTCCCCACTTTGCCTTATAACTAGGCAAAGTTAGTATTTAAAAAAAAAAAAAAAAAAATTCTCAAATGACTTTCTCGAGTTACTCGAGAAACCAAAAAAGAAAAAAAATATGACTTTCTCGAGTTACTAAAAAAAAATTATAATAAAAAAAAATTAAGGCTTTCTCGAGTAACTCAAGAAAGCCAAAACAAATTTTTTTTTTTTTTTTTTTTTTTTTTTTTTTTTTTGTGTTTTGGCTTTCTCGAGTTTTGGCTTTCTCGAGTAACTCGAGAAAGCCTTAATTTTTTTTTTTTTTTACTTTCTCGAGAAAGTCAAATTTTTTTTTTTAAAATACTAACTTTGTCGAGTTATGAGGCAAAGTGGAGAAAAAGGAAAAAAATTTCAAAACTTCACTTAGTCATGGATTAACAAAAATTCATTTAACATAGAAAACGATCACCGAAAAATATGAAATTTTTAGGGAACATAGAATACTCATGTAGCTACCACATATCAAAATTTGATAGTCTGACGGCATGTTTCGGCTTACTAAAATGCTAACCAAAACATCCTAGTTAGTTTTTCGGATTCATGCTGTCACAGTTTACAAAATTGTCCATAAATTGAGTTATATAACATGAAATTATGTAAAACCAAAGCCAATGGTTAGGTAACCCATATGGCTATCATCTCCAACTGGAATTATGTAAAAATACTTAATATATAAGGTGCAGTAAATTTTTGAGTTGGATAACAGAAACTGCATATTAGAAAAACATGAAGTTTAGCAAAACCTTTCAAGTTCACATCATTAACGTGTAACCAAAACATGGGAATCCACTTAAACTACCACAAAACCAAGGTCCACAAAAGTTTAAGAAGATATTTACACTACTTAAAGTTTTTTGATTGGTTTATAATAGCGATTCCGACACGCCGACGGCATAAATCCGAAAAACAGCATAGGAGTTTTCGCGTTGACTATTTTAGTATGCCTAAACATGCCGTCGGACTACCAATTTTTGATATGTGGTAGCTACATGAGTATTCTATGTCCCCTGAAAATTTCGTATTGTTCGACGATCGTTTTCTATGTCAAAGAATTTTTTGTTACTCCATGACCAGGTGAATAAAATTTTCAAAATAAAGGAAGTGTTACTAAAATTTCTTCACCCGGTCATGGAGTAACAAAAAATTGTTTGACATAGAAAACGATAACCAAAAAATATGAAATTTTCAGGGAACATAGAATACTCATTTAGCTACCACATATCAAAATTTGATAGTCCGACGGCATGTTTCGGCTTACTAAAATGCTCACCGAAACACCCTACGCAGTTTCTCGGATTCATGCGGTCACAGTTTACAAAATTGTCCATAACTTGAGTTATATACCATGAAATTATGTGAAACCAAAGGCAATGGTTAGGTACTCATAGAGCTATCGTCTCCAACTGGAATTATGTAAAAATACTTAATGTATAAGCTGCAGTAAATATTTAAGTTGGACAACAAAAACTGCAGTTTAGAGAAAATGAAATTTACCAAAACCTTTAGGAATCGATTGTATTTCCTCCTTTGTTCCCCATAGCAACTGGGGATAAAAAACCACCAAATTTTATGACTTATTAAGGGAAAAATGAATATATATTTACTATAATATATAAGAAGTCAATAATTGCGGCTAAAAGACACTAATATATGTATATTAAAATAAATAAAAGAAAAGAAAAGATGAAGAAGTCAAAAATTGCGGCCAAATATATTAATTTAATATAAAAAAAGTGTCTAAAGATTAGGACAAAATGGTGAGCTTTGGACGAAATTAGGAATACTAAATCAATAAAACGACGCCGCGTTGGTTGAAGGGTGAATAGTAAACAGGTGATAGACACTTATATTATAGTAAAGATATACCCAATATTAATTGAAGTTCATGTATTTAATTTTTTCAATTTATCAACGAATTATTACCTAATACATATTTTGGTGAATTATGAAATATTAGAATTAGTCAAATATATATATATATATATATATATATATATATATATATATATATATATATATATTTGACTATATATAAATAAAATTCAAGTTAATGACCTAGTAATTCTGCTGACGAATACTTAAAGATTATTGCTAAATTTGATCATCAAATATTTATTGAAAAGATAAAATGTATAGTCGCCAAAGTTGATCACAAACATTTTACGTCGCAAAATGTAGTACTTTTTTTTAGTTAGATATTTTGGGTATTTTGAATTCAACTAATTGGCTCAAACTATGTTCAAATATATTGTTGCTAACTAAACTGTCATACTAACATTATTGTCACTTTTGCTTTTTATATTTGTATAGTGACATTATCTTAATAGCTTAGGTTTGTGAAACAAACACCACAAAGTTCAACAATTCCATTCAATTCATATAGTCTGATTTTCATTTGAATCATTTCTACTCAAGAAGTTAACTCTTAGACTATTTTCTCAACAAACGAATTGTGCACCAAACATCATAAATATAAAACCAAAAAATAATAACGCAAGAAAAAAAAAATTGTTCGTTCCAAAGGACATACAATTTGTCTACCACTTGACTACTTCTATCTTCAAGGCTCTACAAATGTAGATATATCCCTTTGCACTATTATCAGCCAACAAACGTTATAAGATCAAGCTTACACAACAAATCTCACTCAGAGACCAAAAATAACCCATGAACTCTCAAACCCTAAGGAACCACATCAGATTTCTCAAGATAACCAAAACTTTAAATTCTACCATCAGTCCAGAGAATTATTGTAGCAACAAGGTTCTCGAAACCAAATCACAGAACACCCTCACTTGCATGCGTAAATCTAGAGAGAATAGGGTAGAGAAAGAAAGTTGCGCACAATCGATCAACCCTAGAATGAGAGAAGGAGCCAATTTATATTGTCCTTCCAATGGCCGAGATTTAATCTTGCAATTAACGACTAGGATTGCATATTAGGCAAAAACACGTTCCTCTCATCAGCAAGTATAACTCGCACTTTTCACTTAAACGACTTTGGGCTTAACCATCATTTGGGTCACTCACTGATAACAAACTCCACATTCAACCATGTAATGGTGACTCTAGTGCAAAGAGAAACATCTCTAGTGCTTGTGTCACTATATCTAGGTACCTGCCAAAGAACAAAAAGACGCGAAAAAAATAGGATTGAACGTAAAAGTGCTTAAAACAAATTAATATGTATCTATCTTAAGCAAATTAAGACATACTTAAATTTGTTTAAAGGTAATGGTTTAGTCCCCACGTCTTATGGATTGTACCATGAAGGAATTTTTTTCAAGTTGTATTATCCTTTTAGATACAATATCTCTTATATAACAGAAAATACTACAACTGTATGTTGAAGAAAACTTAACTCATTTAACATACTTCGTAGCCATAATATTTCTTTCATAGCCTGTGTCACTGACACATACTCAGACTCAACAGTGGGTATTAATCACTATTTTATTCACTATAACTAAGGATATTAATCACTATATTATACATCCTACAACTAATAGTTGAATATATAGATTTTATTTTCGTTTTCTCCATTTTGAACTGGTAGCATCTAGATTTTATATTTTTCTGTTTTAGAAAATTCTGTAGTTTTATAAGACAACATTAACGGAGGTATAAACACACATAATCAATATTGAATTAAAAACAAATAGAATTAGAAGATAAATAAAAACTTGGTGTTTCTTCTATCTCACAATAGCTAGTCCTAAGGAATGATCTTAAATTGATACTTCTAAATTGCAACCAGGCTCAGTGGTCGACATATTCTTTCAATTCTTACATTACTTTTTGTTTTTGTTTTTCTTGTTTTCTCTCTTTTTAATTTCTTTCTCAATTTAATTTCATACCTACCACACGTTAATGCACCTACCCTTGATATTTCAATAAAACTATTTGAGAGTCGGCTTTCATTTCTACACAGTAAAACACTTCATCTCTCTTGCATTCATCTCTCTCATCTCTTGCTTCCTGTCTTACAAAAAAGAAAAACATAACAATGGCTATTGGAGAGGTCTTTCTTGGCGCATTTGTCACAGTTTTGCTTGAGAGGCTAGTGTCTCCTGAGTTGCTGAACTTTCTTCGTCCTTCAGGAATCGATGCCCAGTTGAAAAAATGGCGTCGAACATTGTTGATGATCAAAGCCGTGCTGACCGATGCAGAAAACAAGCAAACAAGGAACGAAGCTGTGAAAGAGTGGCTGCATGATCTGGAAGATTTGGCTTATTGTCCGAATCAATCTCATAATCGAAGTAGAAATTGGGACTTTTCTCTTTTTCAAATGTGAAATACTCAATCAATGTATCAGCATCATGACCCCGTTGCTCTTCTCGAACATTCCTCTCATGGTTCCCTATATCTCTCTCTACACACCCAACCGATGATGGACCACCCGAGTCTATCTCCATAAGGCGAACTTGCTGACACATTGGTATGTTAGCGTCTGCCAACTGTTGTGTTAATACCTTCTTTGTTGCTGATACATGTCGATATGAACGTAATAAATGTACTCGACTTGGCGTAGCAAGAGCATGATTATGTTCCTCCACAAATTTATTCACCACCCATAAATGTCCTGTCTGTTGTTTTACAACAGATAATCTGGCATTGCATCAAGTCCTCGTCTATCCACATTTTATTTCTCCTGTCTGTACCACGGCTCCTTTATGTTTCATCTGATATGTATCGTCTGTTTTTCCTTCCTTTGAGCAAGCAAAAAGTTTCCAGTAAGTTTCATTGGATTCTTTTTTTTTACTATTGGCTATACGTGCACTGAAACCAGCTTCCCGCACATAATGATTGTAAAAATTATACGCCTCCTCATGCGATTCAAACTCTTGTCCAATCTTCAGAATTCGACTTATGGAAACTTGAGGAACAAAAATATTATCCACACTTTCAGGTTCCATTCCTATTCAACAACAAATACATTACATTATTCACAAGCAAGCATTTAACATTTCATTTCCTGAAGCAAAACGGAAAAAAAAAAAAAACCATAATCCAGCTTAATACAAGTTTGGTTTATGCTAACAAACCATTTCATTTCCATTATTAGCTACAAAAAACCATTTCTTTCGCATCTACCTCAACGATGAAATGCCAACGGATGCGTAGGGAAAATACACAAGGTCGCCAAAAATTTGTGACAGATGACAGCGCAGACAAGGTCGCCGAAAAATATGGGTCGGACTGATGAAAAAAAAAATGGGCCAGCAGCTGTGTGGTGGTGTCGCGACAGAGAGAGAGGCGAGGGTTTTAGATACAAGAAAAGGAGATGACCGGATGAGATATGGGGCACACAATTTGGGCAGATGATATTGGGGCACACAATTTGGGCAGCCCCATTATTTTGAATTTAATCAGTCCACCGCTGACATGGCTCAGCCACGTCAGCGGTGGGTTCACCATATCCTGCCCCTTAGGGACAGGAGATCACCATTGGGTAGTTGACTCTTGTTTTAGGTAACATTCAACCAATGAAAATGAAGAGCAAGCTAGTTAGTTACCCTAATACTTGATTACCAATATCTATGCATACTTCTTATTGGGGAAAAAAATACCCAATTGAACACCAATTTTTTTTCTTTTCTTTCAATTATCTATGCTTTATTTGTGTCTTGTAGGTACATAAATAGGTTATAATGGACATAAATGTTGAAGTATTTGTTTACAATCTCTTAAGACATGACAATTTACTCATTTAAATTCGTCCTCCACACTCGATTTGTACACGTTACTGGAGTAATTGATTTTTTCATCATAAATCTTGATATGTATTTAATATTTATAAATGAATTTTCATCATACTTAAACTTGTGACTTTAAATTTAAGTAAGTAAAGAGATGATAACTTTACTTATTTAAATTTTGACTTCAACACGAGTCTCTAAATTTTTTTTCCTATGGCATAATATGTCAACAAACAGTATTAAGATTTAAACTCAACACATTTACTTATTTCAACGTTATCTCAAATCACCCATTTAATAAATTTAAAGTGATATAGAACCTATAGTGGGTATTAATTATGGTGCCCATTATCTACGTGGCATCACCACATTAGTTACTTTTTAAAAAGTTGTTGACAAACTTTTTGAACTTTTTAAAAAGTGACTAATATTGTGATGTCACGTAGAGAGTAGTCACCATAATTAAACTATTAGAAAGTAGACAAACTTTTTTTTTAGACAATAATTTTTCACCATAATTATATCTTACTTTTTCCATTGAAGACTCATAATTTGATATTTCATTATAACTAGAATTTTGGAGATTTGTAATTCAGTACTCGTACATTTACATGTTTCTTTTTTATTAATTCCATGATGTAGACATATAAATGACTTTAGTTAGAAGGTAACTTCAATTGAAAATTAGGACATTACATTGGAGACTTGGCTAATTAATCGTAACTTCATAAAACATTGTACGCAAAAGACATCTACAATTTGAGAGATCGAAAAACGTTATTTATGATTTAATGTTGTGCTTCGAAGCACAATTTATGGTTGCTTCGTCTATGAATCATCATTTTCCTTGGTAAATTGTGATGGGCTTTTAAATTAGACTTCACATTGTTCATGACAAAAATTTAAATAAATTTTGCCATTCTATATAGCTTACAAAAGTTTAGAATTCATATCTTAAAATCATCTATTTATAAAAATTGTACTTATGTCACTCCTTTAGTAAAATAAATAAATTTAACTTGCACGTAATAAAGTACTTGTAAACAAATTTAAATAAATAATTGTTTAATAGAAATTATGAAAATACAATTACTAAATATTAATTTTAGCCTACGAAGAAAGTAATTGTAGAAGCTTCTTTTCTAATATTCTACTTTCTATGTGTAAAGAGTTTACTATAGCATGTTTGGCAACACTTAAATTATAATTTAAGATGGTCAAATTAGTTAAACATATATTTTATTTACATATTTCGTAAAATTCAAAATTTATTACATATTTATTATCTAAACATTCAATAAGACTTATATTTTATTAGTAATTAAAAAATAATTTCAACACTATTAATTATACGCTTATTCAGAACTGGCATGCGCAGGTGGGCTATATCGAAGATGATTAGACTATATTTAATTAAGTGATAATTTCACATATATTACATAAATAAAATAATTTAAAAAATACTATTTAACTTTTTTTATTCTAAAAATACTGTTTTTTATTTTTATAACACTTGTTAATACATTTGTTATATTTGTTAATAACAAATGTAACACATTTATTATAATTAAAATAAAAAATGTAACAACAAGTGTTACAAAAATTTTAAAAAAATAGTATTTTTAAAATAAAAAAAATATGACAGTATTTTTAAAAATAGTTTATTTATTATGGTTATTTATGAAAAAACCCCGTAATAATTAATACTAACAGCACTCTGGCATGTGGAAAATCTACAGGAATAGCACTAATTTGGGGCAAAATCAACTGTAGTACTCCTGCCTCTATTTTATTATTATTATTATTTTTTTTTTGTACATCCTTAATGTTGAACTTGCTCTAACAGGATTGATGCTATTCTTCTAATAATACATCATTAAAAAGTGCCATTTCAAACCGGGGTGGAGCTAGAACAAGGGCGAATACATTAAACGTCTAGTGGGTGCAGTCGCCTCCACTAGATTTCTAAACGCCTCAAATTGGACTTGGCTTTAAATTCAATTTTTTATTTTTTTTTCTTTTCCAATTAATTCTAGCCCATAATCTCGGTCCAATCCAATAAAGCCTTTGATTTTAATTTTTTCTCAAAATTCAGTCCAAATAATACCCACTTAATCGGTTCTTTTCCCCCCGTCAATCATAAACGCAAGTCTCAAACCCCATTTTACCACTTACCGACAACAATAGTGTGATTCCAACTCACAATCAATATTGAATTAAAAACAACTTAAATAATAAGTAGATAGTAACTTGTGGATCCAACGAATTATATATATGATCTATTAAAAATATGTTTTACTACTTTAACTAGTTTAAATTATAATTTAACTTTTCCAAACAAGCTCTTACCTATAATTTTCCAATTAACAATGCATGTTAATGTGGTTTCATTTCATAATGTTAATGTGGTATTCCATTCTAGGCCGAATCGTTGAAACATGGCACGAGGATATACCTTCAATCAAATCAAACTTGTATGTAAGATTATGTTAGTACTTTTAAGTACTTATAAATTAGTCAAATATTATTTTTATCTATACATTTCGTAGGACTCATAACTTTTATCTATTTTTGATGTTTCTTTCTTTCCGTCTTCTTTGACTAATGAAACGTGCATCCATTTCCACTTCATCAAGGACAAATGAAATTAATGTGCCTTTTGTTTTTTCCCCCTTCTTTTGTAATGTATTTCTTCAACTTCAATTGTAAAACTATATATATAACAAGTATTAATTTGAAGGACAAATGAAATTAATGTATTTCTAAAGTTTTATAAGACAACATTAATGGTGATATAAACACACACACAATCAATATTGAATTAAAAACAACCAGGCTCAGTGGCCGACATATTCTTTCAATTCTTACTTTACTTTTTCTTTTTCTTTTTCTTGTTTTCTCTCTTTTTAATTTCTTACCAACCACACGTTAATGCACCTACCCTTGATATTTCAATAAAACTATTTGAGAGTCGGCTTTCATTTCTACACAGTAAAACACTTCATCTCTCTTGCATTCATATCTTGCTTCCTGTCTTACAAAAAAGAAAAACATAACAATGGCTATTGGAGAGGTCTTTCTTGGCGCATTTGTCACGGTTTTGCTTGAGAAGCTGGTCTCTGGTGAGCTGTTGAAATTTCTACGTCCCACAGGAATCGATGCGCAGCTGAAAAAATGGCGTACAACACTGTTGATGATAGAGGCAGTGCTTACTGATGCAGAAAACAAGCAAACAGCAAACAGAGCTGTGAAGGAGTGGCTGAATGAGCTGCAGGATTTGGCTTACGATCTTGATGACTTATTGGATGAGTTGAACACTGAAGCTTTGCAGCGTAAACTAATGGAAAATGAAGACAGCACCAGTAAGGTATGGAAGCTTATCCCCACTTGTTGTACTATCTCTCTTTCGCTGATTTCATGTTTGATCGTGGGATTGATTCCAAGCTAAAAGAGATTACTGGCCGGTTGGAAGATCTAGCAAAACGGGTACTTGAGCTATGTTTGGTGAAGAATGTGATGGGGATGAGTGATAAAACAGTAAAAAGATTGCAACTGACTTCGGTTGTGGAAGAATCAGAAGTACATGGCAGAGAAAAGGACAAAGAGGATATACTCAAGATGTTGTTGGAGGTTGAATCAAGTGATAGTCCAGTATCAGTGATTCCAATTGTGGGCATGGGAGGTGTCGGAAAAACAACTCTCGCGCAACTGGTGTACAATGATGACAGATTGAAGGGTGAGTTCGATCTGAAGGCGTGGGCTTGTGTTTCAGATGAATTTGATGCTTTTAGGATAACTAAAATCATCCTTGAGGCAGTTTTTTCTGGAAGTTGCGATTATACTGATCTCAACATGCTTCAAGTGAAACTAAAGGAAAGTCTGTCCAAGAAGAGATTTTTGGTGGTTTTAGATGATGTGTGGAATGAAAAATATGGAGATTGGGACATCCTACGTCGTCCTTTCCTGGCTGGCAAACCTGGAAGCAAAATCATAGTTACTACACGACTTGAAAAGGTGGCCAAAAACATGTCTCGTATTCCAGCATATCATTTGAATTTGTTGTCGGATAATGATGCTTTATCATTGTTAGCTCAACATTCACTTGGAACTAAAACTTTTGATCTACAACCAGATCTAAGAGAAATTGGTAAGTCTGTGGTGAGAAGATGTAAAAACTTGCCCCTGGCGGTAAAGTCCCTGGGAGGGCTTCTACGCACAAAAGCTAGTAGTCCTTATGAATGGGAAGGTGTGCTGAATAGTGATATTTGGATAGCAGAAGAAAAAAGTGAAATTCTTCCTGCTTTAAAACTGAGCTACCATTATCTTCCTCCTGAATTGAAACAATGTTTTGCTTATTGTGCTATCTTTCCAAAGGACTACGAGGTTGACAAGTCCGAACTAGTGTATCTTTGGATGGCCGAAGGTTTTCTGAAACAATCACAAGAAGAAAGGTTAATGGAAGAATTAGGCAACAATTATTTTGATGAACTTCTGACAAGATCATTCTTCCAAAAATCAAGCGCCAATACTTCACGTTTTGTAATGCATGACCTCTTCAACGATCTAGCTATGTGTGTTTCTGGTTATAAATGCTTGAGGTTGGATGATATGTTGAAGGACAATCTTCGACACAAAATTTCTGAAAAAGTCCGTCACTTATCATTCATTTCTCGTAAATACGAATTCTATGATAGATTTAGTTCTGTCAATAGTTTTCAAAGCTTGAGAACTTTTTTGCCGCTATCCATTTCTAAATGGCATTCAACAATGACCTTATCCCGAAGAGTTTTGCTCGACGTAGTGCCCAAACTATACTGTGTGAGAGAGCTATCCTTGAGTGGTTACCAAATATATGAGCTGCCAAGTTCTATTGGTGATTTAAGACATTTAAGGTACTTCAACTTGTCTCGAACTCCACTCAAATGGTTGCCAGAATCTGTAAGTACACTCTGTAACTTGCAAGTGTTAATTCTAGAAGGTTGTTACAGTCTTTCCAAATTACCTGCACGCATGGATAAGCTTATTAATCTTCGCCATCTAAACATTGCTGATACTCATGAATTATGTGAGATGTCTGAAGGAATTGCTCGACTCACAAGTTTGCAGACATTATCAAAGTTGATTGTGAGTAAAAGTAACGGGCTGAAAATAAATGACTTGAGAGATTTGTCACTTCTGAAAGGAAAAATTTATATTAAGGAACTGCAACATGTAGTGAATGTTCAAGAAGCAACACATGCAAGGCTAACTAATAAGCCGAGCCTTAACAAGATAAGACTGCAATGGAGTGAAACTTTTGATGATTCTCGAAATGAAATTCTTGAACTAGATGTGCTCAATGCACTTAAGCCCCATGAAAACTTATCAAGTCTGGAAATACAATTTTATGGTGGTGCAAAATTTCCTAGTTGGATTGGAGATTCATCATTCTCTATGTTAAAAACAATAAGCTTCGGTTTTTGCAGAAAGTGCTCAACATTGCCAACATTCGGAAAATTGCCTTTGCTCAAAGACTTGAGAGTTCAAGCCATGGATCACGTGAAGGCGATCGGAACAGAATTTTATGGAAATGTATGTGATGGAGTATCATTGTTTCCATCACTGGAGAATCTAACTTTTGAGGACATGTCACAATGGGAGGAATGGCATGGATTAGCACCTGGAGCGCAATGTGCTATTGAAATTCCTAAGCTTCGCAGATTCGAGATAAGAGGATGTCCCAAATTGGTTTCGCTTCCAACTTTTTCGTTTCCATCTCTTCGTGAACTAAGAGTGCACAACTGTAATGAGGTAGTACTAAATTCCATCCACAACTTAACCTCTCTAACTCAGTTAGAGTTGGTGAAAATTTCTGGGTTAAAATCAGTCTTTGAACAGTTTCAATTTGAACTTGAAAATTTTGAAATTTATGATTGTGAAGACTTAGTGACTCTGTGGCCAAGTGAAAATATTGTACAAAGACCAGTCAACTTACAAAAAGTAAGTGTTGAAGGGTGTCCTAAACTCTTGTCCATTCAAGAGATTTGTTTTATTGGTTCTCTTCGTATAATGAATTGTGCATCTCTAGAGTTGTTGCCGGACAATATATCTTCATGCAGAGATTTGACTATCATAAACTGTCCTTCATTGAAGATGATGACGTCACTAGAGGATTGTAGCACCTCACTTGAATATCTTACTATTGTAGATTGGGTGAATTTGAATTTGACAAATTTTTTGGGGTCTTTTCACAATTACTCAAGTCTCACTCGGCTAAGTATATCTTACTGTGACGGTCTGGAGTCGTTTCCCCAAGGAGGCTTGCCCATTCCCAATTTGAGATATCTTCAAATAGCTGGTTGCCGAAATCTGAGGTCCTTACCCGATCGGATGGAACAACTATTGTCCCTTGAGAGTCTGCATGTGGTTGATTGTCCTTCATTAACAGAGTTTTTTCACCAACGGAATATTCCCCAAGGAGGCTTGCCCATTCCCAATTTGAGATATCTTTTTATAGAGGATTGCCGAAATCTGAGGTCCTTACCCGATCGGATGGAACAACTATTGTCCCTTCAGTATCTGTTTGTGGTTGATTGTCCTTCATTAACAGAGTCCTTTAATATTCCCCCATCTCTAAAGAGTTTGTCTTTGTATAATTGCGGAGTAAAGCCTCTGGGGGAGTTGGATCTGCACAAAATCACCTCTCTTGAATCCTTCAGTCTCGACAGTGTATATCCAGAGCTGGTTTCCTTCTCTAACGATAATGATCAACACTATTTGCTTCCTCCATCTCTAAAGAGTTTGATCTTGAAGAATCTGCCGAATCTGGAAACCCTATCAAAGGGCTTCCAAAACCTCACCTCTCTTCGACATTTACGCATCTGGGATTGTCCAAAGCTTGTGACGTTGCCTATGGAAGACCGGCTTTACAATCTTCAAAGTCTTAGAATCACTAACTGCCCACTTCTTAAGAAGCGGTGTTTGAGGAATGAAGGAGTCTACTGGCCCATCATTGCTGACATTCCACGTGTCGAAATTGATCACCGTTCCATATATGATCCAGAATCTTGTCCATGAATTCCATCAGGTGACATATTCAATTTGCTACCTACCAATCTCATCGTCACTTCATGCAAAAACAATTTTCAGGATTTTTTTTTCTTATCTCTCAATGTGCAACTTCTGCAACAAATTGTGAACTCAAATCGTTATTATTTGTCACTGGCATTCCATCTATGAATCAGCATTATTACCATTCTCATCTTGATTTCATCCAAATCATATTAAAGACTTCAGTTTCCGAATGTGAATTGTTGACATAGATTTGGGGCGTAGAAATTGAAATATACATCATTATTAAACTGATTTTTAACAAATTTCAAACAGAAAAATGTTCCAAGCTGATCTTTCCTGGAGATTCTTTATCTATCCGTTTTTCAGGAATATGCAACTGTAATCTACATTTTTTGCTTCATATGTATTCATGAAAAATAATAACAACAATTTGCAAATGCCTCAAAATGTAATTGCATATGATACAAATTTTATGTCATAGGTATTCTCTGCTTTCTAAATGCATTGAGATAGGAATCAACTTTACAGACCAGGTCTGAATTGATCGGCATTCTGTCTATGAATTCCATCAGGTGCACTCTTATCTTCATTTCATCCAAAAACGTTTTAAATATTTCATTTCTGAATGTGAATCAACATCATTGAATTTGGTGCCATTGAATGTTACTTTGTATCCTATAATTGTGCTTCTATTCCATGGTATGATTTGACAATTGACATCAAAGGTTAATGACAATGGTTGATGAAACAACGAATACAATTTTCACTTTCAAGTCCACCTGTGACTACTTTTTTCTATTTTCCTTATGGTGTTATTTTTCATCTCAATCAATGCATCTGTTCTTTCGACTCTTGATGATATCCAATACAAGTGTCAATCTTAGATTACGAAAACAAAAATGTCCTAGCTGATCTTATGTGGAGTTTCTTTAGTTATTTATATATCTGTTTTCATGGAGTTTATTTAGTCATAAACTGAGCTGAAACAGTGGATAGCATTGCTGAGGAAGAGTACCTGCCATGGTGTTGTTATAAGGTGTTGCCGGGGGAAGTGGTAGTGGTAGATGGTGGAGAAGAAGTACTTCCGGAAGGTGACAGCAAATTTGATTGCAGTAGTACAATGGCCAGGTACACTATACATGAATTTATGCTTCCCGGTTGTCTTTAGTGTGATTGAGGTAGTACCGCTACTGTCTGCGGTAATACAGTTTCCGGTAGTGCATGTGCCGTAGTCATTTTCACTTACTTCATCTACAATATGGCCACTTGGGTAGTTGAATACTGCATATGATGCAAAATTTTATGTCTTTGATATTCTCTGTTTTCTTCATGCGGATGAATTCAATAAAAACATTCTATTTTGATAATATAGGAATCAACTTGAGTAGTACAGCTGGATTCATGCAAATCGCCTCAAAATAATAGCCTTATTGAGTTATTTTGGTATATGTTTGGTATTCCCCAAGGGAAAAATATAGAAACAGATATCTATTTTAATTGACTTGAAATCTGAATATGTGGCTGGCTGATTTTCGTTTTTCTGAATTGGAGTTTGCAATAGGCTGGCAGATATAAGTGCAGATGCAGACAAGAGCCTTGTGAATGACAGTGTTGGAGGTAAAGTTGTGCATAGCTTATGAAAGAGAGAAGAAAGGAGCCTTGTAACTTTGATGTATGGATGAACATCAATTGATAAGGCTACATCTGATATTGTTATATGTATTTATTTATTTTAGATACTGTGATTCATGACTGATTGTAATTTTCTCATTTTAGTTTGTACAATGCCCATACCAATTCTTGTGCAAGCAAAACCTTGTATTCTGATGAGCAAAATATCAATTCAATCCAAGGAAGCCAACAAGAGGAACTGAAGTTGGAGCTGAGTGGAAGTTGAAGAGTTGGTGCAGAATGGTCTGCAGGCTCATAGGAGGATTTGCCATATTGCGTCACATTTGGTGCAGAATGATGAATGATCACTTCAAGGCATTCTATAGTAAAAATTAAAATGGTCATATTGTTGGGTTGTATGCCCAAATAGTATAATTTTGCTGTGATGAAATGACAATTTTATATTGAATAAAACTTTGGTTTGTATTCATTTATTATTATTGCATAGGTTTAATATTGAGTATGTAAACAAAGAGCCAATGATCACTTGTGATAATATAAGTTGGATACTTGCGTTGAGAAGTATAGTGTGACACAACTTATATTTTGATCATCAATAAAATTGTTCACAACTAATGTATAAGGGTTGGCGCCTTGTACCGGAAGGTTGTAGTGTTGACTATTTAATCATTCAGATTTGCGATTTGTCCTTATCGCAGAAATAGATTAATGGTGACACTAGTACACTAAGAGTGTATTGAACGGACCACGTGTCGAATTTAATTATAAAGCATGACCGTGCGAATAATTAAATTCCACTTGATCACCGAGTATTTCATCTAAATCCCTTGACAGGATTGTGTATATCTTTTCGTTAGTTTAATAGTTCTTTGATTCACCAATGGGTGAGATCAATTTAATTGATCAAATATCTCGGTGAGTTGGGAGCTTGAGAATGAGCAAAGTAGAGAACACGAATTCGTGTCGGGAACTGTCACCCTGAAAAATGGGTCGAGTGACAACTTAAGTATTTTCTGTTGAACGGTTATAAATCTGAGCTCAGTGTTTAGCGACGGCTAAACTTCGACATCTGTGATTAGTTCACAGGACCGTTGAAGAAAATGTAACTTAAAGTTAGTGAGAATAATTAGAGGGGCAAAACGGTCATTTATGCTCATACCTAATTATCGGATCTCAGACAGAGATGAAATATATATACGGTAGGTCAGAGGAAAATATTACAGCTTCTGTAATTTTATATATTCCGAGAGTGCAGTCTCTTGCCTTTAGTGGAAAAAGCAAAAGACTAATAATTAGATTGAGGGGTCTAGGGTCGACTAGACAGAATCTAATTATTGGAGCTTGGAAAATATATGTCCGATCAGGTCCCTGTGGTAGCTCTATAAAGTTTTGGACTCAACTACAATTACTATAAAAGTTTTGGACTTAATTGTAATTGTAATATAAGTTCAGGGATTACACGTGTAATTAAATCAATCCTAAACTAATTGGACTTGGATGCAATCAGGACTCTTGTCGTTGTTTGCAATCAGATCACTTGCCGTTATTTATATCACATTGCTTGTGACGTAAATTAATCCCAATTCATTCAATTGATTCAATCAAGAAAAGAGAAGAAATTAAGTTTCTCAGTTTTCTAGATCTGACCAGTCCAGAAATTAATTTTAGTTTTTGGTTAAAATTAAAAGGGTGCCCACACGCCGGTGTAATCCAGACTTGGGAGAATACCATAGAAGGCTTGAACGTTGGAAGCACCAAGTTCGTGAATCAAAAGCAGAAAGTTCGTGAATCAGATCCAGATCAATATCGATTATCGATTCAGGTATAATACTAATCCATTAGTATTTTTAATTATAATAAATACGTGAACATCTAGCAAAGATCCTGGTTTTATGAATTAAAGAAAATTTTTATTTTCTGGCTAATTCTCGTGCCAGTTTCCAACAAGTGGTATCAGAGCGGTCTAGATCGTTCACGTGTTTATTGTATTATCTAGATCTGATAATTGCATGTTCTAGTCGAGCGATGCCTAGGATTATCTGTTTATATGTTGATTGAATAATTGATATTATTTTAAACTGTGATCCAATTATTTTGTGGCCCCACTTGTTCATTGTAATTTCGTTATTTTGAGTCTGTAACAAGATCGGTGGATTACGACTCCATCATCTTGATTTAATTTTTAATTACAAAATAGATTAAATTGTGAACCCTAAATTGGGACATAGTTAATTTTTGTAATTGTCGAACAATTGAAGAACGGGTCAAACGAAACGAATCGACAACAGGAATTTCAGACGGGCCAAGTTCACCGGAGATCTGCGCGATCGCAGATCTGGTTCGCCGGAGATCTGCGACCGCGCAGATCTGGTGCGCCAGATCCGGCGCGCCAGTGATCTGCGACGGCGCAGATCCGGTGCGCCAGATCCAGCGCGCCGGTGATCTGCGCTCTCGCAGATCTGGTGCGCCAGATCCGGCGTGCCAGTGATCTGCGACGGTGCAGATCTGGTGCGCCAGATCCGGCGCGCCAGTGATCTGCGACGGTGCAGATCTGGTGCGCCAGATCCAGCGCACCGGAGATGCCATCGCGCGGATCTGATCTGGTGCGCCACCAGATGATCTGTGCTTGTCGCGTGCCGGGTCTTGTGCGTCGCCAGATCAGTCGCGCACTGGTGCGCGACAGGATGATCTGCGCGAGCGCAGTTCAGGCACTCGCGCAGATCTGGTCACGGATCTGCGCGCGCTGCTGCGCGCAGATCTGGCCAGATGTGCGCGCCGCCGTTGTGGATTCGGCCATGGTGTTTCTCCGTTAAGGGGCTGTTTGGACAAGAAGATTGCTCAAGGAAGAAGAAGGTCCATGTTTGGCTAGATGGATAGTGCTTGTTTGGTTGCTGAAATAATGGCTGTTTGGTTGTTGGAATAGCTGGGCTTGTTTGGCAATTGGAGCAAAAACTAGAGATGAAGATTAAATTTAAATATTGGGTTTGAGCCCAATTAATTTTGTAATTTAATTCTCGAGTCTTGTTTTGGGCCACAAATAATTGTTAATTTATTGCTGATGAATGCTTTAAATATTTGTTTGAAATATTGTTATTCTGTTAATCATGTCATATATAATTAATTTTGGCATCGCTCGTGACACTTAGAATATAATGCATTTTATTGAAATATTGTTTTTTCCTCGATTAATTTAATTTAAATTAATTTTTTCTGGAAAGGAAAATTCGCAATAATTAAACTGTATGTTAATTTGATTAATGTGAACAGTTGGTAATTATTTTAAATTAAAATCCATTATTTTAAAATATTGAGTGGGAGAGGATATTTATTTAAATAAAAATCCACGGTCTCCTTTTGTCAATCCATAAGCAACAGAATGCGTTAGTCTCGTGCCGGTAACGCAACGGACTCCCTATAGGAGGGCTGCGTAATTCAGGTTGTTTGATTGGATTCCTTTTTGGTAAGATCGTCTAGATAGAATATAATTTGAGATCATCCTATAGATGGCGGGATTATTTTTCAAGTATTTAGAGATCTAGACAAAGGTTATACACTCAAATCGAGATTATCTTCGAACCTCCTATAGAGGCTCTCGTTTATAATCTTGGTGACCAAACCAAAGCGATACTGGATTTATCTAGACATTTATTGTCAAGATATGATTTGTCTAGTGGGAGGGTCCCAACTTAATCAGTGGACACGGTGACCTTTCCTATAGAGAGGCCTGTTGGATCACAAGGATTAAGTAGTCGTTACATTATTGTAGTTTTATGGATCTACATGTGCATTCATGTATCATATGTTAAATTCACTGTTCAATATTAATATGCAATAATTTTGTTATTTTCAGTAAAATGTCTCTCAGTCCATTTTCCGTTATCCTAAAACAAAACCAACTAACCGGGGAAAATTATGTGGATTGGAAACGTAATCTAATGATTGTTCTCACCGTTGAGAAAATTGATTTTGTGCTTGAAGAAGATTGGCCTGAGCAACCTACTGAGACTACAAGCAAGGACATGAGGGATTCTTATGATAGGTGGGTAGCTGCAGACAAGTTGGGTCGCTGTTACATTTTGGCATCGATGTCGAATGTGTTACAGCAGAAGCATGACGGTCTTGAGACCTCTTATGACATAATGAAAAGCCTCAAGCACATGTTTGCACATCAAAGTAGGAGAGCTCGGTTCGAAGTCATTCGTACCTTACAGAACATCCGTATGAAACCTGGAACGCCAGTGAAGGACCATATGTTAACCATGATTGGACACTTCAATGTGGCGGAGAATCTGAGTGCAACTATTGATCAAGATACTCAGGTTGATATGGTATTGAACTCTTTACCTGATATGTTTTCACAGTTTACTGTGGACTATCACTTACACAGGATGGATATGCCATTGACTGAGTTGATGAATGAGTTGCAAAATGTGGAAAGTGGTCTTAAATCAAAAGGTGGCGATGCTTATGCAGCAATTGGCAGCTCCCTTGTTTCCAAGCCGAAAGGTGGAGGTGGAAAGAAAAGGAAGAGAGCTAACAAGAAGCAGGAAAGCAATAAGACCAACGCAGATGGAAAGCCGAAAGGCAAGTGTTTCAGCTGCGGCGAAAAGGGTCACTGGAAGAAAGATTGTCCCAAAGCACTAGCTAAACAGAAGCAGAGTGCGGGTGAGTTTTTCATAACTGAGTCTTGTTTGGTGGTTGATTCTACATATACCTGGGTTGTAGATTCTGGAGCTACCAATCATGTTTGCATGTCAATGCAGATGCTTCAGGAGAGCAGAAAACTCAATGAAGGCCAGTTCACTATCACAGTTGGCACAGGAGCAGTAGTTTCGGCGAGAGCTGTAGGAGTAGTTTATTCTTATTTCAGTAGTGGTAGGCGTTTAATTTTTAAAGACTGTTATTATGTCCCGCAAATGAATCGGAATTTGATTTCCATTTCTTGTTTAATAGGACAGTGTTATTCTCTTGATTTTGCGCCTAATAAAGCGCTTTACATTTTGATGAATAAAGCTCCTATTTGTGCCGGATATTTGATGAATGGTCTTTATATATTAAACTATTCCACGAATGAAATTAATAATACTTCTGCAAACCATAATAAACAAAATACATATCATACTAGTGATACTTATTTATGGCATCTTAGACTTGGACACATCAACCTTAACAGGATACAGAGACTGACAAAGGATGGTCCCCTCAACTCAATTGAGGTCGAACCATTGCCGGTCTGTGATTCTTGTTTGGAGGGTAAGATGACCAAAAGATCCTTTCTAACAAAAGGACATAGAGCCAAAGAAGTATTAGAACTAGTTCATTCTGATGTATGTGGACCTATGAATATACCAGCGAGAGGGGGATATGAGTATTTTATCACCTTTACTGATGATTACTCTAGATTCGAATACATTTACCTGATGACTCGAAAGTCGGAGGCTTTTGAGAAATTCAAAGCATATCGGACTGAGGTCGAGAAACATTTGAGTAAAAGTATAAAGACATTTCGATCAGATCGAGGTGGCGAATATCTCTCGGGAGAATTCAGGGACTACTTGACAGAAAATGATATAGTTTCTCGACTGAGTACGCCTGGTACACCCCAACAGAACGGCGTTTCAGAAAGAAGAAACAGGACATTGTTAGATATGGTTAGGTCAATGATGAGTTTTTTTTCAAACTCTACCTATCTCATTTTGTGGGATATCCTAGAGGCACCAGGGGATACTAATTCTATAGTCCTCTAGATAGGAAGGCCTTTTGTCATTACAAACACGACCTTCCTAGAGGATAAGTATAATAATAAATGTCAGTCTAAGAGTATGGTTGTTTTGGAATAAATGAGTGGAAGTGATTCCACGACATTAATTCCTAAAACATAACCTAGTGACAGACAACCCATGGTATCGCAAACACCTAGGGAACGTTATCTGAGTGGGAGAAATGATTCATCATTTAATCCCATAGATCAAGAAAATGTTCAAGGTAATGATGAGGTATTTGTATCACCTGAACGTGATACTAACATTGATGAAAATGTTACAATTCCAAATGAAGCCACAGTTCAAGATCCACCGCCCCTTAGGCAAAGTCAAAGGGTCATCAGAAAACCATCTAGGTACTTGTTTGTCGGAGAATCCAAACAGGCGATCTCTGTAAAACAAGTAGATGATCCGATTTCATATAAGGAGGCTATAAACGATGTGGATGCAGATTTGTGGAAACTAGCTATGAACACTGAGATGGAATCTATGCATTCTAATCAAGTCTGGGAACTTGTAGATGCACCAAAAGGGATAAAACCCATCGGGTGCAAGTGGGTCTACAAAAGAAAGAGAGGAGTAGATGGGAAGGTGGAAACCTTCAAAGCAAGGCTAGTGGCTAAGGGTTTTACCTAAAGAGAAGGTATCGATTGCGATGAGACCTTCTCGCCTGTAGCTATGCTCAAATCTATCCGGATTCTTTTATCCATTGCAGCTCATTATGATTATGAGGTGTGGCAAATGGATGTCAAGACGGCTTTTCTTAATGGTCATCTTGAAGAGTGTATCTATATGGTACAACCAGATGAGTTCGTAGAACGTGGTCATGAATCTAAAGTGTGCAAGCTGCAACGGTCCATTTATGGTCTGAAGCAGGCATCAAGATCTTGGAACAAAAGGTTCGACGAGGTGATTAAGACATATGATTTTGATCAGAACTTCGACGAACCCTGTGTCTATAAGAAGATACAGGACAAAAAGGTAATTTTCCTGGTGCTTTATGTGGATGATATTTCACTCATAGGAAATGATGTGGGAATGTCATTATCTACAAAAGCGTGGTTGGCCCAACAATCTTCATATGAAGGTTTTGGACAAAGCTAAATGTGTTCTAGGGATTCAGATCCTAAGAGATCGAATAGAACAAGCTGGTAGTTTTGTCCCAAACTATATATATTGACAAGATGTTTGTTAGATTGTCATGCGAGATTCTAAGAAAGGCAATTTGCCATTCATACATAGAATCTAACTATCTAGGGAGCGTTCCTAAAGAAACTCCTGAAGAGATAGATGACATGAGTAGAATACTTTATGCATTTGCAATGAGTAGTCTCATGTTTGTTATGCTGTTGGTATGATAACTCGTTATCAGTCTAGACGGACTAGAACATTGGATGATTGTAAAGCATATCATTAAGTACCTTTGGAGAACAAGGAACTATATGCTGGTTAACTCTTTGCCATTGGGGTATATGTATTTTAAGATTATACTCTAGGGCAAGTGGGAGAATTGTTGGGTTGTATGCCCAAATAGTATAATTTTGCTGTGATGAAATGACAATTTTATATTGAATAAAACTTTGGTTTGTATTCATTTATTATTATTGCATAGGTTTAATATTGAGTATGTAAACAAAGAGCCAATGATCACTTGTGATAATATAAGTTGGATACTTGCGTTGAGAAGTATAGTGTGACACAACTTATATTTTGATCATCAATAAAATTGTTCACAACTAATGTATAAGGGTTGGCGCCTTGTACCGGAAGGTTGTAGTGTTGACTATTTAATCATTCAGATTTGCGATTTGTCCTTATCGCAGAAATAGATTAATGGTGACACTAGTACACTAAGAGTGTATTGAACGGACCACGTGTCGAATTTAATTATAAAGCATGACCGTGCGAATAATTAAATTCCACTTGATCACCGAGTATTTCATCTAAATCCCTTGACAGGATTGTGTATATCTTTTCGTTAGTTTAATAGTTCTTTGATTCACCAATGGGTGAGATCAATTTAATTGATCAAATATCTCGGTGAGTTGGGAGCTTGAGAATGAGCAAAGTAGAGAACACGAATTCGTGTCGGGAACTGTCACCCTGAAAAATGGGTCGAGTGACAACTTAAGTATTTTCTGTTGAACGGTTATAAATCTGAGCTCAGTGTTTAGCGACGGCTAAACTTCGACATCTGTGATTAGTTCACAGGACCGTTGAAGAAAATGTAACTTAAAGTTAGTGAGAATAATTAGAGGGGCAAAACGGTCATTTATGCTCATACCTAATTATCGGATCTCAGACAGAGATGAAATATATATACGGTAGGTCAGAGGAAAA
Organism: Forsythia viridissima; assembly: GCA_030279155.1. Lineage (NCBI taxonomy): Eukaryota > Viridiplantae > Streptophyta > Magnoliopsida > Lamiales > Oleaceae > Forsythia > Forsythia viridissima. The sequence goes on along the minus strand of CM059035.1, from coordinate 19,386,845 downwards.
TATTACAGCTTCTGTAATTTTATATATTCCGAGAGTGCAGTCTCTTGCCTTTAGTGGAAAAAGCAAAAGACTAATAATTAGATTGAGGGGTCTAGGGTCGACTAGACGGAATCTAATTATTGGAGCTTGGAAAATATATGTCCGATCAGGTCCCTGTGGTAGCTCTATAAAGTTTTGGACTCAACTACAATTACTATAAAAGTTTTGGACTTAATTGTAATTGTAATATAAGTTCAGGGATTACACGTGTAATTAAATCAATCCTAAACTAATTGGACTTGGATGCAATCAGGACTCTTGTCGTTGTTTGCAATCAGATCACTTGCCGTTATTTATATCACATTGCTTGTGACGTAAATTAATCCCAATTCATTCAATTGATTCAATCAAGAAAAGAGAAGAAATTAAGTTTCTCAGTTTTCTAGATCTGACCAGTCCAGAAATTAATTTTAGTTTTTGGTTAAAATTAAAAGGGTGCCAACACGCCGGTGTAATCCAGACTTGGGAGAATACCATAGAAGGCTTGAACGTTGGAAGCACCAAGTTCGTGAATCAAAAGCAGAAAGTTCGTGAATCAGATCCAGATCAATATCGATTATCGATTCAGGTATAATACTAATCCATTAGTATTTTTAATTATAATAAATACGTGAACATCTAGCAAAGATCCTGGTTTTATGAATTAAAGAAAATTTTTATTTTCTGGCTAATTCTCGTGCCAGTTTCCAACACATATAAAGGAACTACTCTGAATATTTGCCATTGCAAATCTAGTTACTTCGCAATATTTACAAAACATTGCAGATGTTTTATGGTTTTTCACCGAGGAATTTTAAATTCCTTGAAGTGGTCATTCCCATTTCTATTCTTAAGTTTGTTATTTATCTTTCACCAAAATTTAAGTCAAAACACTTTGGGCAAATCTCTCTTTATAAATATGTATTTAAGTTCTAGCACGTGCCCATGCCCACTGGTGTCGGGTGGGTGTAGGGATAATGGAGGGAGCGGATGACTACTAAAGTAGTGGCGTAGTCAGTGTTTTTGGTTTGAGAGGGCCTAAGGTGGGCGACAGCGCTACCACAGCCTGCGGAGTGGCACTATCTGATAGAAAGAATGATATTTGAAAAAAAAAAATAATAAAGCTACTTATCTCTTTTAAAAATTTTGTTAAGAAAAAACAAATAATCGATACACCTAAATATGAAGTCGTCTTCTTCAAACATTTTGTACAAATTTCTACACAAATAGTCTTGATTCAACTAAATTTTGATTAGATTTCTGCATTAAAAATGTTTTTCTTATGGATTTGGAAAGTGAAAAATGAAGAAAAGGTTTAGAACTTAAAAAATATATTAGGTGTTAAGGATAGTATTTATTGAAAATTTAGCATCTTTACGGAATTATAAAAAAGACGAAATATGCAAAAAGAACGAAAGGTTTAGGTTTTAAAAAGTCTAATTTTAAATGGTTGGGATGTATTTGCTAAAATTGCTAAAAGTTAAATGATTAATTACGCTAAATTTTAATAAGGAAACATAAAACTATTATATGAGATTTGGACCTTGGTACTCAAGAAAACTTGTTTAAGCTTAAACAACTTAAGAAGTGAAACACTATTAAGAACATCTCCAAAATGCTTTTTAAATATAAAATATTTTTTATTTAAGAGAGTCAACTTTTAAAATTATGTTTCAAAATATTATTCAATTTAACTTTTTAAAATAGAGAGTGAGTTTGGCTCTCCAGACTGTTTAAATTAAATGTATTCAAAGAATTATAATTTTCAATACTCATATATTAATTAAATTAAAATAAAATAGAGAAAAATAGAAGAGAATCATATAATAATTAGGAGGGAAGCATTTCACAATAAAATATAGTAAAAAATAATAAATGCTTATTGAGAAGTAAAATTTTACTCTCTAAATTTACATATACTCTCTAAAAAGCAAAATATGCTATTTATAATTAGAGATTCTCTCGGAAATGTTCTAATAGTATATTGAAATTTTTATTTTTATACTCATTTTCATTTTAAATTTTTCAAAAAAGATACTAAAAAAAAAAAAAAAAAAAAAACCTAGAATTGCCCTCCCTCCGCTAGTGTACGTAAGTTCTAATAGTTAATATTCTCATAGGCACTCACTTGAAAAATCAATGCAAGATATCAGGTCAATCACCAAAAGGGAATTGTTAACAAATGCTCAAATGATTGAATAAATAATAGTGTTGTTATTATTTATAAATTATATAAAACAAATACTCTGCAAGACTTCATGCCAAATGATCACATCTATAAATGCATAAATGCATATTTTGAATCTCGCTATTACTAATATTAATACAATTTTTTATTAACAAGGCATGCTAATGCCGTATCATTTCATACTTTTACGAATATGACTAGGACGAGAAACAATGTTGTGATGTAGATCGAACCTTTAAACCATGGCACAAGGATATAACTGTTACCCGTAAGCCCCTTGAAATTACTAATATATAGTAACATGTAATTTATGAAAATAATTGTAACATATGCTTTATTTTGACGCCATCAAAATAATGGTACCATCTTTCTGAAGAGAGAGTGTGAAAAGCATTTTATAGGACAAATTTACAAGTCAAATACAAGATTGGTTCAAGAAATGTAAACCAAACAAACAACCGAAAGAAATCAACCCAAGAACAACTGGCGGACTGACCCTTTAATTCGGAGCAAACCAGCCATCTACAAGTTTCAAACCGATACCAAGATAGCTACAAAACAGGGCTCAGTTCTTCTCCCTTCTCCCCACAAACTCAACTCCAAACAACTGAACCCAAAAATGCTAAATCGGACCCCCAGTGCTACAGTAACTCGTTCACAAAAACTAGAAGTTTTCTCCACACACATTCACCTAGAATGCATTCTCACATGAAGAAATAAGGAAGAAAACCAAAAGAGCAGACGTGAAAGAAAGAGTCGGATCAGAGAGACATTAGGAATTGGGGAGAGAAAAGAAAGAAAATTCTCTCACCTCAAGGTTTACGATGAAAAACTAACGATAAACAATACTCATGAAAAATCAAAAGTTTTGAAAACCACTTCTGGAAATACTTTCCAATCCGTTCATCCTCCTTCAAAATAAATTTGTGTCCAATATTATGATATCAAATTTTGTGAAAAGTCCTTTTCTGTTAAACAAGATGTAACTCAATAAAATTATTCTCAAATGAAGCAATTTTAAATCATATGAAGAAATTTAACTTTCTTCATATTAGTTTAGTATATTAGTTTAGTTTAAGTTGCAGTAAAACCTTTGGTTAGATTAGGAATAGATATTCCAATATATTTAACTCTTAGAGATAATAGATATTCTAAATTCTCAAATTCTTTACTTTCAGTATTAGAATCAAATCTTGAGAGTGCCCTAATTTATTTCAGTTGCTATTCAAATTTCTCTATTGATCTTTCTGATGCACAATCATGAATTCTCTATGTTTAGTTATTCAAGCTAGAAATCTTGAAATTGATTGTAGATCTAAATATGTGTGTGTCATTTACCGAGTTTGTTATAAGGTAATGAGTACAACTATGAATCCAAAAGCTTTGAGATTGTCACCAAGAAATAAAACACTCTCGATTCCTAGGCGTTTGACTTGGGAACAAGTGACTCAAAATACCCTATGGACGTTTGAAAATTAACATCCTCCACAGAGAGAAATTTCAAAAACAGAGTCAAATACGATTACTAAATTGCTAGACGGCAGCGTGCAAATACAATTTTGCATCTTCGTCAAGAAATTTGTTTTGTTCTTCTCGCAATTCTGAAAAATTTAAATTTAACAAACAAACAAGTAGACAATCTACTTCCTCTGAAAAACTTAAAAGGAGTAGATTTTACTCCAAATATCCCAAAGACTCATTATTCTGATGACGAAGAAGACACATAAGTCGTGGCTTCCCTGAATCTCCAACCTTTTCGAATATGAGATCTCAAAGAAATCAATTAAATGTCATTGAAAGAAAGGGAACATCAGATGAGAAGGCTGAGGATATTGAGGATGAAGAAATCTACAATCACATGAGGCTTAGGAGGCCATTGAAAGAAAGAGAACATCAAAGGTATTATGAGCCGGTGCATTTGTACCTGTAGTCTATGGAGTATCAATAATATCTGAGTTATGGAAAATAGACTATCTGTATCATCAGAGAATGGGTCAATGCAAATAAGTTCAGATGTAGTCATGTAATGAGAATGTGAGGAATAGAAAAGAACGAAATATGCTCAAGAAATACAACATTACGACATATATACAATTTTTTACTAATAGGATCAAAACAATGGTAACCTTTTTGTCTCACCATAACCTAAAAATACACAATAGTAGAGTATGCAGTCAACTTGATATGCTCCACTTTAGGATGAAAAACAAAACAAGTGCAACTAAAAACTCTAAAAAAATAGTAATCAGAAGAATGCCAATATAATATTTCAAAGGGCGACAAACTTGAACTATGAGGCAAAGTTATTTTATCGATTAAATGAACACCAGTAAGGATTGAATCACCCCCAAAAATTACTAAGAACTTTTGTAGACAATATGATACAACAAACAGTTTCAACAATATGTCTATGATTTCTTTTAGCAACACTGTTCAACGTACTGTGGGGTGTTAGTACTAGAAGTTTGGTGTATAGTTCCATCAGAATTAAGCAATTCAGAGAATTCAGTAGAAGTATACTCCATCACCTAAATAACATCTAAAGTACTCAATTATAGCAAAATGTTGAGTTTCGACAAAGAATCAAAAATAATTGTAAATAGACCAAAACTCAAAACAACATTACATTAGTTAAATCCAACAATAATGACCGTAATCATCAGAGTTCCATTAACAATCATGATAGACACAAATGAATTTAGAAGGACATAAAGATGGAAAAGATATCAAGCCAGGTGACATGTGATTAGAGGCATCAAAATCTAACACCCATATCGAAGAAAAAAAATACTTGAATGACTTTGGGATGATAATCTCCTATACGAGAAGAGGCTGGTATAGCATGTGGTCTTGTGACAAGGAACTTCTAAAACTGTTCAATGAGGTCAACTAAAGTGGGACTAGGATAGGGTAGAACTCCAAATCGAGACGAGTCAAAATAAGGTGCAACTGTTGATGTGTTTGTATTGGGCCTATAAGATGATTGACCTTTCAAATTCCATGAAGACTGATATTGCAATTGTTGGTGGGGTTGTTGCTTCTTCAATTACTTAGGACATTGAGTTCTAGTTTCCTTCCGCTGCTTGCAAAAGCTACACTAATTGCTAGCAATCCTCGCATAAGGTCTGGTCTGATTTTAGGCAGGTGGTCGAGAAGATACAATTAAAATCGAAGTAGTCGATGTAGGATGAGATACCTATAGGAAACTTCAAAGGTATTTCCTCGACCAAAAGTTCATTAACTACTGAATCAATGGAATTATGTTCTTTATGATGAAGGGTTGACCCACATAGTCCCTCAAAATCATCAGAGAGTCATCGAAACTGAACTAGACATAATTGCTTTCCATGCTTAATAAATGATTGACAAGCTGAAAGTTCATCATCCTTACGCAGAGCTAATTGATCTCTGTTGGGGTATTTGGGTTCTCAGGCTAACCATTCATTCACCATAAACAGTAACACAAGTATTAGAAATATACGTAAATGTAAAAGATAACACAAGATATGAGCGTCCCGTATTAGGGGACAGGCAGTTCAGCACGTTAGTGCTTACATTTGCCTTTGAGTCTCTACAAAAGTAGATTCGGCCTCTCTTTGCACTTATAGAAATCACAAACGTTCAAGAATCAAGGTTACAACTTCAAACCACTCAGAATAGCCCTTATTTCTTCCTATTACAAACTCCTCTAACAGATATCAAGAAAGGTCCTCTCACAACAAATTAGAGAACGAATCACAGACAACAACACAGTAATCGCTTGAAGATTACTGTAGCAACAACCTTTCCACACACCAGAGGCGAACCAAAGGTTCACCAACAGAAAGGAAGAAGAAGGAGTAGAAGGGAATCGGAGAAGACATAAAAATGAAACCTGCGCACTCACAGACATTGTCCTAAAAAATTACTGAAGGAGCCTATTTATCTGGCACACCAATGGCTGAGATGAAAGGAAAAATATCAACGGATGACAAGCAACCAACGTCTCAGCATTAGACGCGCAATTACAGCAATAGGCATAATCGTGTTTCATCAATTCTGGGCCAACGACTGGGCACTTTCAGCTGGACCTTTTATGGGCTTTTCTTCATTGTGGATTAATAAGAATTGGGCCATTCATCATTGTGGGCTCACAGCTTTTGGGTCACAATATTGCAACAATCTCCACCTTGAACCAAATGTAACTTCATAGTGCAAAAAGAAATGAATCATCTGTTTATATCATAGCCTCAGGTACCTGCAAAAGTTTAAAACAAGTTAGTGCAAAACACAAAGTTTAAGGAACAAGATAATATAAACTAATATATATACTACATATACTATTTATTAGATATATTTAACACACTTAACCTGAATCAATATTAAGTAAACTTAAACATGATTTAAACTTGTTTAAAGGCAGTGGTTTAGTTCCCATATCAGACGGATTAGACTGTGTAGGAATCTTATCAAGATTAATCAATTTCTTGGACACTATGTCCCTAATGAAATGTAATCTTACATCCATATGCTTAGTTCTATCATGAAAAACAGGATTCTTGCAAAGCTGTATAGCAGATTGGCTATCAGAAAACACAACAGCAGGATTATGGAGTAAATGTAATTCAGACAACAAACCTTTCAGCCATAAAGCCTCTTTCACAGCTTCAGTGATTGCAACATATTCAGATTCAGTAATGGACAGAGCCACTATATGTTGTAACTGAGATTTCCAGCTTATGCAAGAATTACAGAGAGTAAACATATATGAAGTAGTAGATTTCCTACTATCTCAATCATTAGCATAATTAGCATTAACATACCCTTTCAGTTTTATCCCTTCACTACAATGTCTAAAAACTAAACCAACATTCACAGTACTTTTCAGATATTTGAGTAACTATTTTAAAGCCTGCCAATGTTGTTCCCCAGGGTTTGACATATATCTACTTAACACACTGACAGAATAAGCAATATCAGGCCTAGTACAAACCATGGCATACATTACAGAACCAATCACATTAGAATAAGGCACTTTATTCATGTATTCTAATTCTTCAGCAGATTGGAGACATTGTTCTTTACTCAGAATAAAATGGTTAGTGAAAGGAACATAAACTCCTTTACAATCAAGCATAGAAAACTTCTTCAGAATTTTCATGATATAAGACTGTTGCTTTAGCATCAAAATATAATTAGACCTATCTCTTATTATATCCATTACAAGAATTTTCTTGGCATTGCCAAGATCTTTCATATCAAATTCTGAACTTAATGCAATTTTAATATTACTAATTAAGTCAACACATGAACTAATTATTAGCATATCATCAACATACAGCAGTAAGAACACAAGAGTATTACTTGGAAGTTCAGATTTAAAATAGAGACAATGATCAAAAATCACTTCTATTGAAACCTAAGGATAACATGAAAGTATCAAACCTCTTATTCCATTGTCTGGGTGATTGCTTCAAACCATATAAGGATTTCTTAAGTAAACAAACATAATCAGACTTGTGTTTATCAATAAAGCCAATGGGTTGATTCATGTAAATATTTTCATCCAATTCACCATGTAGAAAAGCAGTTTTAACATCAAGTTGTTCTATTTCTAAATTGGAATGAGCAACTAAGGCAAACATAACTCTTAAAGTAGTATATTTTACCACATGGAAAATTTTTTTAGTATAATCAACACCATGCTTTTGAGTAAACCCTTTAGCAACAAGTCTAGCTTTAAACTTAGGAGGGTTAGAAGAATTATTACCTTCTTTTACCTTGTATAGCCATCTGCAATCCACAATGGATTTATGTGGAGGTTTGGGAACTAATTCCCAAGTTTGGTTTTTATATAAAGAAGTCATTTTTTCCTTCATTGCATTCCACCACATTTCAGATTCACTTCCATTCATAGCATCATCAAAAGTTTTAGGTTCATTATTACTTAAAACATCAAAAAAATTTACAGCTAAAGCAGCAAGGTCATAATCAGAGAATCTAGAAAGAATCTTGGTAGTTCTTCTATCCCTATCTCTAGCTAAAAGGTAATCATCAGATCCCAAGCTTTGATTCTGATTTTGACTTTCATTTCTAATCTGATTAAGGTTAGAATCATCATCAGAAACTACAGGTTGAGGATCATCTGTGGAATTCTGTTCAGTAGGAATGATAACTACATTATCAAGCTCCACCTCAACATCTGTATTAGTGGTATTACTGTCATCACTAGTCTCAGTAGTTTGTTTTGAACAAGGCATCTCATTTTCTTTGAAAACAACATCTCTACTGACAATGGTTTTAAAACCTCCCAAGCTCCTAACCCATACTCTATAACCTTTTGTTCCTTCAGGATATCCTAAGAACACACACTTTTGAGATCTGGGATCAAGTTTATCATCTTTCAGATGAGAATAGGCAGTACATCCAAAGATTCTAAGATTAGAATAGTCAGTAGGCTTACCATGCCATATCTCTTCAGGAGTTTTACCACTTAAGGCAGCAGAAGGAGATCTGTTAACAAGATAACATGTAGTAACAACAGCTTCACCCCATAAAAGTTTAGATAAACCAAAACTAGTTAGCATACATCTAACTCTTTCAAGAAGAGTTCTATTTATCCTCTCAGCAACACCATTTTGCTGAGGAGAATAATGAACAGTTTTGTGCCTTTTAATACTACATTGATTACAAAAATCATCAAAGGCCTTATTACAAAATTCAAGGCCATTATCTGTCCTTAAACACTTTACAGTTTTACCAGTTTGATTTTCAAGAAGAGTTTTCCAGGTTTTGAATTTATCAAACACTTCAGATTTATTTTTCAAAAGATAGATCCACACTTTTCTTGAAAAATCATCAATTATGAATAAAAAATATTTGTTCCCTCCATGTGTAGGTGTGCTAGATGGACCCCACAAATCAGAGTGCACATAATCAAGTATGGAGGAAGATTTATGTAAGCCATCAGAAAATTGAACTCTATGTTGTTTTCCCATGATACAAGTTTCATAGAAAGGAATATCAGAAATTTTATCTATTGCAAAACAACCTTGATTTTGTAAGATACTTAGCCCCTTATTACTTAAGTGAGCTAGCCTTTTATGCCAAAAATCAGTGGAATCCATATTAACTGAGTTAACCATAGCAGTACATGAAGAAGATTTTTGAGTTTGAGTGAAATACAAGCCATTTCTTTTATATCCTTTGATAGCAAGAAGATCACCCTTAGATATTTTAAAACATCCATCACCAAACTTTCCAACAAATTTAGAATCTTCTAGGGTGCCAATAGAAATCAGATTTTTGGACAAGTCAGGAATGTGTCTCACATTTTTAAGGAGATAAACAAAACCAGTATCAAGTTTAACTCTTATATTTCCTATTCCATGGACTTTACATGCAACATCATTTCCCATAACAACAATACCAGAGTTCACTTTAGTATAAGTGCAGAACATATCAAAATTAGGAGTCATATGAACAGTACATCCTGAATCAAGCAACCATTCATCAAATTGACAAGTTGAAGACACAGAGTTCACACAAATATCAGGCTCTTCATTATCAAAGACTACATACAGCTCACCAAGAGTGTCAGAACTTGTGGTAGCAACATTGCTTTGTTCAGGGCTTTTATATTTCTGAGAATTATTATTCAACTTATAGCAATCTTTAATATAATGCTCCAACTTACCACAATTGTAACATTTTCTCCCTTTTACCTTTGATTTTGATCTAGACTTACCCTTGCCTTTCTTTTTGTGACCTTGGCCATTTGGATTATTACCTTCTTGATTATTGGACTGTCTATGCTGTGATCTACCTCTAACATATAAACCTTCACCATTACTTCTAGTTTCTTTATCATTTTTCAACTCATGACTCTTACTTCTTAGAGCATTTATGATCATATCAACAGTCAGATCATCCCTACCATATTTGATGGCACTTTTGACATCTTTATAGGCTTCATGTATTGAGTTCAGTAGAATTATGGCTTTATACTCATCAATACCTTTATTACCACAGTTCTTAATATCTTGGATCAACTTATTGAATATATCAAAATTTTCATCAAGATCCTTTGAGGGATCTATTTTAAAGCTAAAAATTTTTTCTAGTAAAAACAATTTATTTGGAAGGGATTTTTCAAGATAAGTTGATTCAAGAGTTTCCCATAAAGATTGAGCATCATCAAGAGTACCAATTTTTCTAAGCACAGAGTCAAACAAATGAAGTATAATAGAGGTATAGGCTAACTCATCAGCATCTACCCTTTGATCATCAGACATAGTATTAGGATAAGATTTATTTATGGCCTTGGACACTTTTTGTTGAACTAAAATTCTTTTCATTTTTTGTTGCCAAATGGCAAAGTCTCATTTTCCATTAAATTGATCTAAATGAAAACTTGAAGTAGCCATTTGTCACAATTTATCACAAAGATAACAAAAAACAAGAAAAAACAAGAAAGGGACATTTTATTCAATGGCAAGAAAGTAAGAGAATCAATTAATCAGATACAAGCACAAGCAAGATCTTTCACACAGTTTTTGGGAGAGACCTATAATCAAGACCACCTCAGGATTCCGTGAGAATCAGGTTCTCAGGTCAAGGAGGGATCAAGAAAGCCTCAGGGGAGGGTGTTACACTTAAGAAGACAAGAATGGTTAAACAGTACTCTTTACAGATATTCTATACTACGAACTGTTTCACAACATTTACTGAGAACAAATCAAGCAGCAAGTAGAAGTCAAAAACATTTTTCTTGTATTAACTACAAAACACAAAGTTCATATACAAGAAACTCAACAGAGAGGATTATACTTACAGCCCTGAGATTTGTCTCAGTAACAAAGGCGAAAGTTTATTTAGCACCAAGAAACGGTTACCCCTTTACTCTGATACCACTTGTTGGGGTATTTGGGTTCTCAGGCTAACCATTCATTCACCATAAGCAGTGACACAAGTATTAGAAATATGCATATATGTAAAAGATAACACAAGATATGAGCGTCCTGTATTAAGGGACAGGCAGTTCAGCACGTTAGTGCTTACATCTGCCTTTGAGGCTCTACAAAAGTAGATTCGACCTCTCTTTGCACTAATAGAAATCACAAACGTTCAAGAATCAAGGTTACAACTCCAAACCACTCATAATAGCCCTTATTTTTTCCTATTACAAACTCCTCTAACAGATATCAAGAAAGGTCCTCTCACAACAGATTAGAGAATGAATCACAGACAACAACACAGTAATCGCTTGAAGATTACTGTAGCAACAACCTTTCCACAAACCAGAGGCGAACCAAAGGTTCACCAACAGAAAGGAAGAAGAAGGAGTAGAAGGGAATCGGAGAAGACAGAAAAATGAAAGCTGCGCACTCACAGACGTTGCCCTAAAAAATGACTGAAGGAGCCTATTTATCTAGCACACCAATGGCTGAGATCAAAGGCACAATATCAACAGATGACAAGCAACCAACATCTCAGCATTAGATGCGCATTTACAACAATAGGCATAATCGTGTTTCATCAATTCTGGGCCAACGACTGGGCACTTTCAGCTGGACCTTTTCTGGGCTTTTCTTCATTGTGGATTAATAAGAATTGGGCCATTCATCATTGTGGGCTCACAGCTTTTAGGTCACAATATTGCAACAATCTCAAAATTAATCATTGTATAATAAAATTATTGAACACTCTTAATTTTCTGATTAATTTCTATATTTGACTTATTTGTTCTTGTATTAGAGTGCTTATAAGTTTTAGCCAATGTTCTGAGAATTAGTCCTGTAACACGCCAAATACAGTGTTTATGAAAACTGGTCAATTGACCGGTTCACCCGGATAGTTGGTCTGCCGGGTAGACTGGCCGGATTATTTTGGAAAAAAGAAACAAGAAAAAGTGACTTTGCCATTTCTTCCTGCCAATAAACTTAGAAAATCGAACCGGTCGAAAGCTGGTGGCTTTATTTTCATATAATTTGGCTCCTTTTGCTCATTCACTATCTTAATGCAATTAGCATAGCGAATATACTGTAATTAGTTTTCGAAGTTGATAATATAATTTTTTATAATTTTGCCATTTACTGTATTTAATTATTAAAATTGATGATATTTAACCATATATTATGGTATTATTAAAATAAGACATTTACCCATACAGTTTGGTTATTTATCTAATTTTTGAGTTTATGTTTTATGAAAACTAATTTATGTTTGTAAATTCTTTAATGTTATGTGTATATATCCATAATAATTATTTAATTGATAGACAAGTTTAAAAATATTAATTTATCCTAAACATTAACATTATATTCTCAATTATATCTGACTATCCTGTTGTAAATATCAATCACCAAAACGTTTAGGCTCAGATTTGAAGTTTAAACAACACTAGAAACCTCAATAAAAGCTCGACCCAAGAACACCTCTATTTTCCCAAATAGATAAGCTCACAAAGAACTAACTCAATCCAGAGAAACCAAAACAACAATGGCAACCAGTGAAGAAGGAAGAAGGAGCGCCGTATCTCACTCTCTCACTCTCCAGGCTCAGCTATTGTTTTCTGGAATCATAATAGAAATGAGTCCCAGCAAAAGCATTATAGGATTATGTCATCACTTATTGGGCCACAAGCCCAATAACACCAAACCTGCTAAAAACACTCTATTTGGGCCCTATTAAATAGAGTGGGCCATTGAGCAACTACAAGTTAAGCCGCTCCAAAATGGCCTGCTAAGTTTTGGGTCGAGTTTTAATTAGATTCACTAAGTGTTGTCGTTTTTTCCTTTAATTTCAATCCTCGGCCAACGCCTATGAAATTAACCTTAAATCATCATCGCCTTTTGAGGTTGTTTGGCAACAAATACCCAACAAACCTCCACCTTGGTGCCAAAGAACTCTTGAACAATAAAGTAGCACTTCCTTGTCTCTCATCCTTAGCACCTTCACCTACAAAAGAAAAATGTCACTCATTAGTGACAACTCTAAAAGGAGAACCAATAAAATTGGAAATTATTTACCTCCACCGATGTTTAAAAGATCCAAGCAACTTCTAAACTTCACCAAGGGCAACACCTTAGTGCCCATATCCGAGGGATTATATTGTGTAGACACTTTCTCAAGTTTTATCACTTCTTGTGACACAATATCTCTAATAAAATGTAGTCTAATATTAATATGTTTGGTACGTTCATGAAAAAACGGGATTTTTGCACAAATGTATTGAAGATTGACTATCCGAATATACTACCACATCATCATTCAAAACACAAAGCTCACTTAGCAATCCCCTAAACCACAAAGCTTCTTTAATTGCTTCGGTGGTAGCAATATATTTGGATTTGGTAGTGGATAAAGCAACTATGTGTTGTAATTGAGACTTCCAACTAATGTAAGAATTAGACAAAGTAAACACATAAGAGGAAGTAGACTTCCTATTATCCCTATCCCCCGCATAGTCCGCATCTACAAAACCCTTCAATTTCACTCCTTCCTTACTACGACCAAACATTAGACCTACATTACTCGTCCCTCTCAAATATCTAAGGAGCCACTTCAAGGCTTCCCAATGACTAGGACCCAGATTAGACATGAACCTACTAAGGGTACTTATAGCATAAGCTAAATCCGGTCTAGTACACACCATTAAATACATAATAGAACCTATCACATTAGAATAAGGAATCTTACTCATGTATTCAATTTCTTCCTCATTACAAAGAGCTTGATCTTTAGTTAACACAATGTGATTAGCTAAAGGCAATGTAACTGGTTTACATTCATGCATGCCAAATCTTTTTAACACTTTCAAAATGTAACGAGTTTGATGCAAAAACAACGTAGAATTTGATATGTCTCTTTCAATTTCCATACCTAGGATTCTTTTAGCTTTTCCTAGATCTTTCATGTCAAATTCACCATTCAAAGTTGTTTTTATCTTGCATATCCATTTAGAAGATGAACCAATTAAGAGCATATCATCAACATATAACAATAAAAACACATAGTTATTACTAGTTTCATTATGTTGGTGATATAAGCAATGATCAAACTTACTTCTTTGAAACCCTATAGATAATACAAAAGAGTCAAATCTTTTATACCATTGTCTAGGTGATTGTTTCAAACCATACAAAGATCTTTTAAGGAAACACACATAATCCGGTTTTTGTTTGTCTTTAAAACCTTTAGGTTGATTCATAAAGATTTGTTCAACAAGTTCACCATGCAAAAAAGCAGTTTTAACATCAAGTTGTTCAAGTTCCCAGTCAAAGTACGCAACTAATGCAATCATGACCCTAATAGTAGTGTACTTAACAACTGGTGAAAAAATCTCATTATAATCAACTCCCTCTTTCTGTGTGTAACCTTTAGCAACTAACCTAGCCTTAAACCTTAATGGTTCAGCTGTACAAGTACCCTCATTAACCTTAAAAATCCACTTACAATCAACTGTTGACTTATTTTTAGGTTTAGGTACTAACTCCCAAGTTTGATTCTTTGCTAAGGAACTCATTTCATCTCTCATTGCTTTTAATCATTCTTCTGATTGTTCACTCCTCATCGCCTCCTCAAAAGTATTTGGCTCTCTATCAGCTAACTCTTCATAGCTAGCATAGGCAAAGGCTAACTCGGACTCATATCCAAACCTCCTAGGTTCTCTCGCCTGCCTTCTCTCTCTATCTCTAGCTAATTGATAATCCACTAAAGGATCTTCTTCAACAGGATGCTCTTCTATCACTACATCTTCACCCTCTTCCTCAGGTTGTAGAATTTGAGTCTCCACCTCGCTAGAGGTGATGGGGACATGTGTGCTAATTTTTTCTAACTCCACCTCAAGCTGATTTTTCTCACTTAAAGTTTCAGAACCAGCCCCTAAACATGGCATTTCAACCTCATTAAATGTGACATCTCGACTCAAAATGATCTTAACCCCCTTTTGGCTTCTATCCCACAACTATACCCTTTAACTCCCTCAGGGTAACCTAGAAAAACACATTTCCTAGCTCTAGGTTCTAGTTTTCCCTCACTCTGATGAGAAAAAGCTGCACAACCAAAAGTTTTAAGCACAGAATAATCAGCAAGCTTACCAGACCATTTTTCATGAGGAGTATCACCATTTAAAGCCATAGACGGAGTCAAATTAACCAAATAACAAGCAGTCATAACAGCTTCACCCCAA
Source organism: Forsythia viridissima (assembly GCA_030279155.1). Classification (NCBI taxonomy): domain Eukaryota; kingdom Viridiplantae; phylum Streptophyta; class Magnoliopsida; order Lamiales; family Oleaceae; genus Forsythia; species Forsythia viridissima. The sequence goes on along the minus strand of CM059035.1, from coordinate 19,371,468 downwards.
AAAGATTTTGGCACACCAGAACTCAACATCATGCATCTTACTTTATCAAGTAAAGTTCTGTTCATCCTTTCTGCTACCCCATTTTGTTGGAGAGTGTAAAGAACTGTCTTATGCCTAGTTATACCACTTTCTTTACACATGTTATCAAATTCAGTATTACAAAACTCTAATCCATTATCGGTTCTCAAGAACTTAATCTTTTTACTAGTTAGATTTTCAACTTGTCTTTTCCAATTATTAAAATTATGAAAAGTATTAGACTTATCTTTTAAAAAATAAACCCACACTTTCCTTGAATAATCATCAATGATAGACAAGAAATATCTATTTCCACCTGAAGTAGGATTGCTAGAAGGATCCCACAAGTCCGAATGCACATACTCAAAAATTCTTTTAGTTTTGTGAACACCCGTAGAGAAAGACAACTTATGATGCTTACCAAGCACACAATGATCACAGAAAGGCAAATCAGATACACAATCTTTACCAAAAACATTTTTATCATTAAGGAGCTTAAGCCCCTTAATACTCACATGTGCAAGTCTATTGTGCCATTTATGTGTGTGATCAACTTTGGTAGAAGAAATTGAGGAATCTAAACCTCTTATCACTTCTCCAGTAGTGATATATATATCATTCCTTCTCGTTCCTTTACAAGTAACGAGAGAACCGTTCATCAATATTAGTATTCCATTTCCAATTTTACCAGTAAAGCCAATTTTCTCTAGTTGACCTACTGAAATCAAATTCCTACTCAATTCAGGAATAAATCTAACATCATTCAAAGTATACACAAAACCTGTGTCAAACTTTAAGGTAACATCACCAATCCCAGCAACTGTATAAGCAGAGTTGTCACACAAAACAACATGCCCATCATCAGATTCATGCAAATTTTCAAACCAATCTTTATGAGATTGCACATGAAAAGATGCACCAGAATCAAGTACCCACTCATGCAAACAAGACTTGGCAGTTAGATTCAATTCAGCAGTATCAACAACAGAATTAATTAACACATAGACTTCACCCTGATCAGAATTAGAAAAGGACATAACATTCACTTCATCTCTCCCCTTACCGGTTTGTTTGTTCTTCGCTTTGTGGCAATCTATTATAAAATGCCCAGTGTTACCACAGCCATAACATTTTTTAACTTTCGCTCTAGATTTAGATCTAGACCAACTCTTGCTCTTCTTTTTACCTCCATTATTACTAGACTCACCGCTGCTTTGATAGTCTGGGCTACCAGTTTGCCTAAACTGAGTTCTACCCCTCATCATGTGAATTTCACCACTTTTCTTATCATGTTTTTCAGCTTTCATCTCCATCTCCTTACTTCTAAGGGAGTCAATGATAATCTCAGGTGTTAAAGTGTCCTTACCATACTTGATTGCATTTTTCACTTTTTTATAAATATCAGGAATAGAATTAAACAATATTATGGCCTTATACTCTTCAGACACCTTTTCACCACAATTAACAATATCTTGAACAAGTTTGTTAAAAACATCCACATTGTCATCTAGATCCTTTGATTGATCCATTTTAAAACTGAAAAATATCTCTAACAAGAAAAGTTTATTTGGAATAGATTTAACCAAATAAAGTTCCTCTAACTTTTTCCAAAGTTCTTTTGTGGTATCATGTTTACCAACTTTTCTCAAAACAGCATCTGATAAGTGTAATATTATGGCAGAGTAAGCAAGTTCATCTGAATCTTCTTTTTGTTCTTTAGTGAAATCTATAGGAAAATTACCATCTATAGCTTTTGAAACTTTTTATTGTATCAAAATCCCTTTCATCTTTTGTTGCCAAATTGAAAAATCTCCCTTTCTATTAAAAATAGCCAATTCAAAATTGTGAGTTGTCATTTTTAGGACTCGAATCAACCAAAAAATAAAAAAAACACACAATTTTCACAAAGCTACTAAAAAGTCCAAATTTTGCAACAATAGAGATAATTCAACAAAAATTTCTCACTAAAACAATTTTCACACTAAAGCAAATTTCACACAATAAGTTATGCAAAACTTAAATCAACCGAACAAAAATAACCAGTAAACAATTATAGCAAATATGATCCTAGGTCTAACAACAGGCAATGGTTACCCCACACGGTAACCCCAATCCTAATGATCACCCCACACGATGATCTCTATTACGGAAAAATAAATGATTAGAATACGATATCGGAGCGAACAAATCTGATGTTCGTATTCTAGGAGAGATGCAAAAATTTTTTTATACCATAGTGCACCAGCAACAGCAACTCAGCAACATAGCAACGGAACTAACCCGCCAAACACACCTTAAGGGCAAAAACGTCCAGATTTTTGCACACTACACCAGTGACAAAACCAACACCGCCAAAATGACCCAAAAACAGCAAGGAGTAAACTGTCTTTTTGGTCAGAAATCAAAAAATCCTCCATGCGCCCACACGCGCAGCCGGACAGTCCGTGCACGTTCTTCACACGTCGCCGCTACAGTACCTCACGCGCTTCACGCGCCGAACGGTCAGGAGCGCCTCGCTGTCAGGAGTTCGAATATAGTCTCCTTTCACGAAATGGACTTCTGGTTTGGCTGGAAAAACGAATGGAAGTCTCGATTTTTGAAAAAATATACAGATTCTGGACAGTTTTGAAGCTTTCCGGTTTGTTCAACTTTTGATGAAAGTTTTCACACCCAAGGATACTAAATCCAGCTCTGATACCAATTTGTTGTAAATATCAATCACCAAAACGTTTAGGCTCAGATTTGAAGCTTAAACAACACTAGAAACCTCAATAAAAGCTCGACCCAAGAACACCTCTATTTTCCCAAATAGATAAGCTCACAAAGAACTAACTCAATCTAGAGAAACCAAAACAACAATGGCAGCCAGTGAAGAAGGAAGAAGGAAGAAGGAGCGCCGTATCTCACTCTCTCACTCTCCAGGCTAAGCTATTGTTTTCTGGAATCATAATAGAAATGAGTCTCAGCAAAAGAATTATAGGATTAGGTCATCACTTATTGGGCCACAAGCCCAATAACACCAAACCCACTAAAAACACTCTATTTGGGCCCTATTAAATAGAGTGGGCCGTTGAGCAACTACAAGTTAAGCCGCTCCAAAATAGCCCGCTAAGTTTTAGGTCGAGCTTTAATTGGATTCACTAAGTGTTGTCATTTTTTCCTTTAATTTCAATCCTCGGCCAACGCCTATGAAATTAACCTAAAATCATCATCGCCTTTTGAGGTTGTTTGGCAACAAATACCCAACATATCCCATAAAATTGAGTCGAGTTTATCGCTTTCCTGTGGGCATGATTTTGAAAATAGAGCCGTGGACATATTTCAACATGAAAATTCTCAATATAGAAAGTGATTATAGAAACGCCAATAGAATTAATGTGCTGGAAATGTCTTCCACAATTTTCTCTGTTTGATGCAAACTCAACCAAGAAAATCAAAGACTTGTTATGGCCTGATCGCCTTGTTAGTTTTCATAATTTTTTCCTAAGCTATCAAAGTTTGAGTAAAATAATTTTATTGTTATTTGTTGTTATAGTCATTTGTTCGAAATTGCAAATTTACAATCGATTATTATGGAAAATATATGGTACAATAAAATTGGATAGAAATTTAAATTACTACCATAATCAATATTGATACATCAGATGTTGTCGACGACGCTTTGGCCGAGTGGTTAAGGCGTATGCCTGCTAAGTACATGGGGTTTCCCCGCGAGAGTTCGAATCTCTCAGGCGTCGCTATTTCTGTTTTTTGTTTTACTCATTTTCAGGTAGCAATTTTTTCGTTATACTTATTTTTGTCCATTATCTAATCAAAGTATCACTGATTGAAATTCATATAACTCCCAAATATAGAGAATAAGAAAAATAAAAATCAATCAGAAGTGACTCTTAAGAATAATTATAACAATGTAATTATTTTCATTTTGTTTACCAACTCAAATTTTTTTTTTTGTTGACTATAGTTTCTATTTATTGGATTAAATAACCTTATCTCCAGAAAATATGCAAATTGTTACGTCTTAGTCTCACGTGACACTTCACGTGAACTCGTCAAAATCAAAATTGATTCCCAATAGAGGGGATGACATTACCATCGAAAATGTCCCCTTTATTACGAGAAGGTTGAGAAGAAGTGGCAGTCAAAAATCGACCTCCAGTTGCATGTTGTGTAAGCCTCCCTTAACACTGCGAATTAGATCTGACAAGGCAGATGGGACGTCATGCTAATATGGCTTGTTACAGTGGTAGCTCTCTAGCATGTGACTGAAAGGAAGTCTTCAATAAACCTAATATATAACACCAAAGATGTAACAAAGAAGCTTGTTAGGATCTCGCCACTTGTCAAATATCCAAAGCATTTGGTCAATTGACATTGACCTATATATACCAAAGCTATTTTTACGGAATGCAGATGATGAAACCTCAAATAGAAGAAACTATACCAAACAAGAAGTCCTCTATATTGGTTAACTTAAGCGCTCTATATATATCACCAGTGGCGGATCTAGCACATGGCGAGACCCCGCGTCCGCCCGTACTGGAATTTTGCGAAAAAATGGTGTTGGCTTCATCAAATTTTTTTCCTGCGTGCATTCTATGTGTATCGGTGTATGTATATGCTGTATATATAAAATTTCTTGGGCTGAAGACTGTGTGTGTGTGTGTGTGTGTGTGAGAGAGAGAGAGAGAGAGAGAGAGAGAAAGAAAGAATGTCTATTTTAAATTCAAAATCTCATTTGTGATCCTTCAACTTTGAGAAATTAAAAAAATTAGATAATTGCATGAATAAATTTTCAAGTAAAGAATTTATTATTTCTCTTTAATATGATAATTGCATAATTTGAAAAGAATGGGGGGGGGTCAAAATTTAAGAATATAGAAAGTATTTATCAGAACTTTTGCTCTCTTTTTTTTTTTTGGGCCATAGATTTGACTTTATTTTAAGTTTTTTCTTACGCTAGTGTTGGAAGCGAATCAAGTGTGTGGCTGATACTTATATTTCTAACAAGCATCAGCCATTGACTATTTGACCGTTGATCAGTCAACGTCCAGCCTAGCTGAACTTCAATGCTAGATTCGCCACTGTATATCACTTGAGAAATTAGTAGTTAGAGGACTTCAAACTAATTATTCGACCATAACGTTTCTCTCCCACACTCAAACACCTTATCTATTCCTTTCTAAGCATACCATAGTGATCCACAGGTCTACATGACCATACATGCGTGTTGGTAAAATATATGTAAATAGAGTAGGCATAAAAATTTTGTTGACAGTCATTTTTAAAAGTCAACACAAATAATTACAAAATTATAAAAAGGTCTGTATGCGTGCATCATATAAATTATTGCTCAAAATTTCCTTTTTGCCCATCTGGGCAATTAATTGGCTGAGCATTAAGGTGAACTGATGAAACGCGAATTGAAAAACCATTAAAGAACATGATCAAAATTCCAGAATTCTTGAAAATGTCAATAATTGACCATCAACATTCCTTAATATACAAAAGAATGTGAAAAATTGATTATTAGATGCTCTTTAAATATAAGATGTTCTCTATAATTAAAAAATTAACACTTAAAATTATACTCTTTACGACTATAAATGATAAAATAACTCCTAACTATGCTCTAATTATGTTGGAAATTGAGACCAATTTCTTTATTGCCCACAAGATTATTGTTCAGAGAAAGATAACGAAACATAAAAAAATATAAAGGATAGAAAAAGATTTATGGACTGTCAAAATTATCACTATATGAAAAATTGTTACAATAATATAGATTTCACTCACCCAAAGATTTACCGCACCCACCAATTTTTACTCTTTGTACAACCCACAAAAAGAACAAAAGAAATAATTAGAATGCTAAGCTTACAATTTTTTTTCTCAAAAAACCATCAAGTTACATCTACAAAAGAGAATAAACCATGTCAATTTATAGTTAACGCATAACCTAATTTTCTTCCAAGTTTCGACTGCCAATGCGTCCAAGATTTGAAAACTTGTTCAATTTTAATTTTTTTTAAAGTCAAAACAACATCATATCCCCAGTGTGGTTGTCAGACCTCAACCAGAAAAGAATGTGGGGGTGGGGTGGGGTGGGGTGGGGTGGGTGGGGTGGGTGGGGTGGGGGGGTTCAAATACCCCAGCCTTATATAAATAATTCATAAAAAATAAATGGGGGATGGGGGATGGGGGATGGGGGGTATAAAACTTGACCACCAATCAGAAGAGCTAAAACAAACAAATAAATGAATAAATAATAAAACAATAAATAAGGAGGTACTACCACTCAAACAATAAGTCCTAATAATTCTATAGACCTATAATTGTAGGAAGTAGGAAGTCCATGTCTATCAAATTAAACTAAGTTGCGGTATCGCCACGGTATGTTCTGAGCGCTGTACTCAAAATAGCAATGACAATCACAACTCTCTGAAGCAAGTAAATCAGCCACCTGGTTACCCTCGTAATAAATATGAGAAATATTATCACGGTCGAAAGCAATGAGATGTCCGATGTGGCAAAAAGTAGCCAGAATAGACCAAGGTTATAACCACCACGGACTTTCTCCTACAGTCCTTTCGCCCAGAGACTATTCCGTGCGCCATTAACATACATATTTTCATTAGAGGTTGGACTCCAAACTGAATTTCTTTCACGTCCCTAGCGATTCGAACAATTGACCTTCCCCATAAAAAGAACTTATGGTGAATGCTAGAGGTGTCAAGACGGGCGGACGGGCCGAACCCGCATCGGCCCAGAACCGCGGACTGGCCCGTGAACCAGATGGGTTGTTCACGGGCCAAGGAGGTCGAACCGTGGGCCGTTCATGGGTCGAAGAGGCTGAACCGCGATCCAGCCTGTGAATTGAGTGGGCTGTTCACAGCCCAGACGGTTCGACAAAAAACAAATGGCAGAAAGCTGTTTAAAGTGAAAGATGTGACAAATACGCGATTTTTTAGTCTTTAAATATATATAAAAAAATAGAAATTGGATTTAAAAATTAACAAATGTGAATTTATCATTGTTATTTATTTTTTATTTAGTAATTTAACACATTTTGTGTTATATATGTAAACATTTTTTTAATTACAATAAGTAACTAAATTTTTTAATAATTTAAAAAAAATTAATTTTTTATTCATACGGGCCGAACCGGTCGAACAGCGGCCCACACGGGCTCGTATTTAATTTTTGTATGCTGGGTTGACCTGACCCGCAATCCGTCGTGGTGCAAGCTTTTTCTAATGCGGACCGTCACCGAACTTCATCGGAGGCGGGTCGACCCGAATTGACACTTCTAGTGAATGCTGGTACCAATTGAGCAACTTATCAAATTGGTACCAGCATTCCAACCTAAGTTCTCCTTAAGGGGGGAAGTCAATTGTTCGAATTGCTGGAGATGTGAAATAAATCCAGTTTGGAGCCCAACCTCCAGTGGACGGTACGTAAGTTAATAGCGCACGGAATAGACAATAGGCGAAAATGCTTATAGGCAAAAGTCTGTGGTCGTTACAAAGGTCCTCAACCTTTGGTGATGCATTAAATAGCCAAAGTAGAGTCAACCTCAATCCATAAGTCTGAGAGTACAATCCTCCGAACAAGAATGATACCGTCAAGAATAGCCCAGAACTCGGTCTCCAAAATAGGGCACTCGCCATATGAAGAGAAGAAAGCGCGAACACACTAACTTGATGAATCCCTAATAATCTCTTTTCCACTCGCACATTTATCTTTGACGCATCCGTCAGTGTTGACCTTGTAAGATTCCACTGGTGGAGTATGCCAATAAACCAAAATTGGGGGAGAAAGGGATAGAATAGTAACAGATATACAAAAAAAAAAGAGCAATATCCATATCTCCTCGCTAATGAATAACCCGAAATAAACATCTTGTATGTAGTAGGAAGATATTATGGTATACTCTCTAAATGATATGTCCTGGTTCCATAGAGATATCTTGATAATTCGCATCATTCCTCGCAGTTCAAATAAACCAGAGAATCAAAAGAGGAATGATCGTGCGAATATGACCCTATTTGACAAACTAACCCGAGAAATGCAAAGACTGAAAGCGATACTGAAAACCCTCCAACGGCCGAAGGGTTATATGAAAAATGTAAGAAAAATGGCGCCAAACCTGGTCGGCAATACAATTGTCAATAAATAAATGCTGAATAGTCTCAATAGCCGAGCAACACTGACTATGATAAGCCATATGACTCCTAATTCACCTCTGAATCAAAACATCAACTAGGATAAGATCCTGCCATAGTCTCCAGTAGAAGAAAGATGCAGTTGTCGGGTTAATAGAACTCCAAATAATAATGTATACAGCTTGAATAGTATGCCCCGTGCGAACTAGCTGTCATGTAGACTTGGTAGCAAATTTACCATCTGAAATATCCTTCCACATAATTTGATCGTACACCTCAGCAGTGATAGGGATGTTCTTTATCTGCTCAAAAGTCTGCCAATGTTTCATCCAGTATCATCAAATAATTCTCTAACATGGATAGAAGAATGTGTCAAGTATGGGTGCTGATCAGCTAATGTAGACTCGCCTATCCAGCAGTCATGCCAAAAGAATATCTATCCACACCCTAACTGCCAAGCAATATGTGCCTCCGCCTGTGGGCCTATGTGCTTCAGCCTCTTCCATATAGTTGAAATATAGTAAAGAATAGTAGCTAGCACCGGATGGGAACCCTTACAATACTTACTCAGTAAAAAATGAGCCCATAATGACCGCTGAGATCTAAATAACCACCAGAGCTTTAGGGAGAATGTATCAACAAGATGTTGTAGTCTCCTAAAACCCATTCCACCCTCATCAGTAGGAATACAAATGTCATTTCATCTCCTCCAATGTAATCTGGGTGCATTGTCTCTAGAGTCCCAAAGAAAACAAGCAAATATGCCCTCTAACTTCTTTAAGATAGCTTTGGGAGGCTTCATAATTTGAAAGAGATAAAGAGGAATAGAGGATATCACTTTATCAAATCAAAGTAATCCATCCCTCAAATGATAGGAGCCTTGAGGCCCAGCCAGAAATCCTACTACGGAGTTCCTGGACTAAGTCATCATACAAAAAGATTTTTTCTGGCTCCTTTAAACAAATGAACACCAAGATAAGTGAAGGGCTGCTGCTGATGACGAAACCCTGTCAGATTCTCCAGTCTGTGTATCTGACTAGTAAAAAATCTCCTGGGTAAGATAATCCCGCTCTTATCTCTGTTCACCAACTGCTCAAAAGCCTCCTTATAGTGCTTAATACATTGCAATATTTGTCTGATTGAATGCTTCTGGCCATTGGCGAAAATAATCATATTATCTACAAATGACAAATGAGAGATAAGAGCATCACCCACATGTCTGTATGTCATCAAAGAAATATGCTGATATTGTTGAGTGAGTAGTCATGAAAAATAATCTGCAGCAATAATTAACAGCGATGGAGATATGTGATCACCCTGTCTGAGCCCCCGAGATGATGAGAAAAATCTACATGGTCTGCCATTAAGCAAGACCGAGAATCGACACTCTGAAATACACCTCCGTATCTTATTAATCCAAAGAGCAACGAACCCAAAATCTTCCATAATGGATATCAAGAAGCTTCAATTTATGCAGTCATAGGCCTTAGCCATATCAAGCTTGAGGATAACATTACCTCATCGTACTTTCGTATCAAGTGTCTGTAGTAACTCCTGTGCAAGTAGGACATTATCTCCAATGAACCGTCCCGAGATGAATCTGCTCTGAGGAGTTGAGATGATATGAGGTAGTAAATTACTTAGTCGCAAGTTCATCAGATTCGTAATCAACTTATTAAACACTGTACATAAGCTGATAGGACAAAACTTCGATCACCTACATGCATTGTCCTACTTTGGAAGCAAGACAATATAAGTAGCTCCAAAACCCTTAGATAGGTGCCCTCCAACAAAGAAGTCTAAGACAGCCTGAAACACATCATCTGATACTATGTCCCAAATGACCTGAAAAAAATGAAATGAAAAACCATCTGGCCTGGCGACACTGTCTGGATCAATACTGAAAATAGCCTATCGCACCTCAGTCAAAATATGAGTTCGATTAAACTGCAAATTGTTCTCATCGGACACCAATCTAGGTATAATACCAGGTCAAATAGGGTCGACAGGCTGAGGAAGACCGACAGAAGCTCCTGGAAGAAAGATATTGTTGAAGGCTGAATAGTCTTAGAAGACTAAAAAACCTCGCCCGAAGCTGAAGTAATAGATCAGATCCTGGCTTGAATACGTCGTTCCTGAACTATAGAATGGAAGTATCGGGTGTTAAGATCACCCTCACAAGGTCAACGTCCCCTTGCCTTTTGTTTCCAAAAGGCCTCCTTAATAGATAAAGTACAGTTTAGAACTATCTGAGCCTGATGCAAAGTATCACCATGGGAAGGAGAAGGATCTCTGTCATGGTCTAACTCTGCCTCGTCCATCCTATACTCTGCAACTCTAATTCTCTGAAAAATATCACCAAATACATTTCGATTCCACCAACGAAGGCCGTATTTGAGCCTAAAAATCTTCTCTCATAAGCGACCATTCTCGTAAGATAGGTAGGAAATGACCATTTTTGAGATACAAAGCCCAGAAAAATTGTGATGCCTAGACCAAACATTGAGGAATCGAAAAGGTTGAGGCCCCAAATCATCGTCAGAAGACCACTGAATCAGAAGAAGTGAATGATCAGAAATACTTTGGTTCAAATGACGAACCAAAAACCGAGAACAAATTGAAGCAACCATTGAGTTAATCAAAACTCTGTCCAAACGCTTCCATACCCTGCTATTTGTCCACGTGTACTGACTTCCAGAATACCCCGCATTCGTCAAACCACAATCCATCATCATATCTGCAAAGTCTGAATGCCCATATCACAAGGATTCTTACCACTATGCTCACCTTTGTGAGCGATCACATTAAAGTCTCCCAAACTAGCCACGACCCATCCATCAAAAGGGATAACTGGGGAAGACTTGTCCATAAATCTCTACGTCCAACTGGAGAACAAGAAGCATATACCAGAGTAATAAACAATGGTCTGGCTAATATAGGATCCTCCACTTTAATGTGAAGGAATTGTAGATGATCAACAATTGAAGTAACATTAGTCCCCAAATTTCCAAAAAACCATATCTTATCCGACTCATTCTGTAAGCCCACATCAAAAGAGACAAATCGTCTGATATAGTCAAAGTTCTTCCTCAAAACAAACAGCCCAAACACCACCAAAAAAATACACCTAATGGAGTCAAACCAATTTCTTTAGTCGTTTACGAGTGGCAATACTGTGCACACCTCTTACATTCCAGATGATAACACTCATAAAAAAGACTTGCTACGTGACAAATCACTTGTCTGATTACGAGTCACCCGTTTGATCGGGCTTGGGACTTTTGAATTTTTCTTCCTATGAACTGCAGTAAAACCATCGGCCTCCTACCTTTCATTTAAACCAACAAAGTCATCAGAAGAATTCCTGGGAAAAAGCTCTGGCAGATGAACCTCTAGTTGAATAGAACTAGCAGTATAAAAAAGAATCAAAGTCTCTACATTCTCATTACTACTAAGGCGTGGACTGACATGTGAATCAATATAAAAAACTGGCTGCATTGGCTCTGACAAAAAAAGAAAACTCAAGAGGGGCGGATATCATGTGATATAATATTGGATCGAAAAAACCAACATTATGAAAGGGCTTTGAAGCCACAATAGTAGGAATAGTAGGAGCAAGCTGAAGGATAGGTCCCACATGAACCAATGGGGATGGTATAGCAACAACTGAAGAAGAACCAACAACTGGGACCCAAAGTTTAGAAACCTCAACAAGAACCTCCTTCATCTTACACTTCCCGTCCCTATCAACAATAGGCACCAGAACATTAACATACTTATTAGCCGGAACAACAACAGACTTAGATGTCTTTCAAGTTTTGACCACTAAATCTTAAAAAAAATATCTCAACAAATTAATCAATAAAACACATGCAAGTGGCAATCAAATCACATATAACAGTTCCTTCTCAAATGTGAACTCTCATATAATTATTATTTATTTTTTTCGATGGAATTTTTCCATCATTAAAATTCCGTCAGAATGATATTTACCTTATGAAAAAAAAAATTAAAAAACCAAATAATATTTACTGATAGAATTTGCAACCGTACAACTTTATAATTCTCTCAAAAGAATATTTTAAATAAGAAAATTAAATAAAATTAATTTCAATAATATGGTTGTGTGGTAGTGGCGGTTGATCTCAGTTTTAGTTAATATTAATGAATAATGCTATTCATAGTCGTTCAGTATCGATACTAAACGTGCGTGACATTGCTTTTATTTTATACACTTTAATTGTTAATTTGGTAAGGGGCAATTATGTCAATATGCATTATTTGGTCTAAATGTATTCACACCATATTTTTCTATAAGTGCATCATATTTAAATTGCATAAGAAGTCCATAATATTTACTCATTATTACACTTGTGTCTATAAATTTTTTTTATCACGTTCTTGTAATGCACAATAGTTTCTGTCCAAAAATTCCATTAACAAAGAGTAAAAAGAATCAGTTGTGGAGTTTTTGAATGATATTATAACAATTTGGAGGATTTTCACTTCATTTCGATCTTAATAGGTATTTTATAGAAATCAATGATTTGTCAATCAAATCAATATTTGATATTCGTATAGAATCAAGGAGGTTTTGATTTCAATTAGTTCTTGGTATTTGATTGAATTAACGAGTGTTGATCGTTTGATTCTCAATATTCAATTTTATTTTTCACACATTTCCAGAATTCTATGTTGTTAGTTCCCCTTTCATTTTCTTTTATCAATAATGCTGGTTGTACACCCGGCTTTACCGCATGGCTTACCACACATAAGAAATGACCAATATGCCCTCATTTCAATTTGAAAATTACACATTCAGATAATAAAAGGCAAAAAGTTAAGGCTGGGTGATTCTTTCCTTCCGCTTCTTTCCTCCTCATTCCTCGAGTCTTCTTTCCAAACATTTTCACAATTTCTAATATGATTTCCAACTCACCTCTTCCACCCATTTTCTTCACGGCGACGTCACGCTTATCCAGATCTGTTGAGTTTGTCGTTTAATCGGAGCAAAATTTGTTGGCCGGAGAAATTTCTGTTGGCCGTCGGTACAGGGCATTGAAAAAAACACGAATGCACAAGATCGGTCAGCAGTTTTAAGCGATATGAAAGAAAAAAAATAAGGCAATTGGGAATGAGTTGGACGGTATTGATGGAAATGGAATTAACGGAAGTGGTGAGATTGAGAAGAGGGGTGTGGTGTGGTGGAAGATGCCAGTAGAGCTTTTTAAATACTGCATATTTAGAGTGAGTCCATTGTAGACCGTCTCTATGGCAGCTGCGGTAACGGGGTTTGTAATTTTGGGTCGTAGATTGTATAAGATGAAGAAGAAGATTAGGGGATTGGAGATTAATGTTACTGTTGATGATAAGGCCAGTGAATTTTTTTCCACTATTTTAGTTCATGTTGCTACCCTGATATTATTTTTGGTTGGATTTGCGAATAGTATTGCTCATAAATTTTGTGGAATATTGCCTTCATATCATTGTATTGTAACTTGAGAGTCTGGAAAAACATTATCTGCGGATTGTAATTTACTTTGATATTCCTTTTAACTGAAGATTTGTATTTATGAGGATCGTGGAGAAGAGAACAAAATTATAATTGCACGTTACTTATCTGGTGTTTATATAAACTTGAAAAAATTGTTGCTCTTATCAATTTTATGTACACTTGAATCCCAATAGCTATCAAAACTTGAGAAATCACAAAGTTCGGAATTAAAAATGTTTTGCAAAAATTCTCTATTTCTATCTCATCATCTTTCAAGTATTTATCATCAACCACAAACATATTCATATTTACTGTCGCATCTTTGGAAAGTGAAACGAGATTTCCTAAATAAAAATATCAAAAATAATAACTTCCATAAAGTATGTAACACAAAAATAAATATTTGCGACTATAGCAAATACATAACTTCTATAAAGTATATAACACAAAAATGTGTCAAAAAAATTAACTTTCAAACGAGAACAAAAATTACATTTTTCGGGCATAGTAGTGGACAACTTGAAAGGAAAATAAAGTTTCAAGTCGGAGACTGGAAGAAAAAATATCGCCGGAGAGTCGCCGGAATATTGTCAGAAATGATGAACACAAGACAAAATATGGTAATGTTCGAATTTATTGTTAGTAAAAGGCAAAAAATTTATCTTTAAAAGTTTTTATTTTTATTTTTTAATATGTTATTAGATAGTATATTTAATGTTTGTTAAAAAAAAAAAATATTATCGTTTAAAATTTATATTTATTGTTTCATTTGTTTAAAATATGGTAATGGTCGAATTTATTGTTAGTAAAAAATAGAGTATTAATTGGACATATTGGTGGACAATTTGGAAAGTTTCGAGTCAGATGGAGACTATGAAAGAAAAAATGTCGCTGGAAAGTCACCGGAGAGTCGCCGAAAATTATGAACTGAAGACAAATTTTTGCAAAATACTGAAAAAGTGAACAAACATTTACAATTGACTAGACATTTAATTAAAATGATAGAAATACGGTTGATTTCTTTAATTGCTATTAAATTTTTAAAAACCAATAGCTCGCGAGATATTGGTTTTCTCATCTTGCGGTACACCACGCGGTCAACCGCGGTGTACATGTAGCACCATTGTTCTTTTATATCGTCATGTTTACAAAAGTAACATTTTACACCTTTTTTTGATAAATAATTTTAAAGTTTGAACGATGCAAGAATGTAGACAGTGCAATTATAGACGTGTATCTTTGAAGAGTTTGACCAAGAAAAAGAAAAAGAATGGTAATTGGCGTAGGCATGATGCAACGGAAGTAAAGCAAATGAATTACATGTTTGAAAATACATTATTTTTTTAAAATACCCACAAATTTAAAAAATTAAAAAATAGTTGATTCACTAAAAATATTGAATAAATTAATAATTAACTTTCATTGACAAAATTTCGATTGTGTAATTAAATATTGAAATTCGATCTAAGAATTGAAAAAAAAAACATAAAAATAAAATCGAAGTTGTATATATAAATTTTATTCAAAACAATCATGAAACACTAGTTTTGTTTATAAAGAAAACAAGAAGTGCTAATCAAGCAAAAGACCTAATTATACCTCTAATTAGACTTATTAATTAAATAGTACGAATTTAACAAAATATCATCATTAAAAAAATTAATCAAATGGGAATTGAATTTTCGTGATTGCTTATAATTAATGTAATGAGCAATACTATTTATAGTCGCTCACTACCGGTAGTCATTCTACGTGGTATTACTCAATTGAATGAATTATTCATAATTCAATTACAGTATCTTTCTGGTTATGGAATCAAACATAGCTTTGATGTTTAATTAGAAATCACTTAATTAAGTTGGGCAATGAGACAAATATGAGGTGATTAGTATTGTATCATTAAATGATTCAAAATATATTTGATTGAATTGAAAGAAATCTCCAAAATAAGTACTGTTCATGAAAAGCTTTACTAATTGATCAATTGGTTATAATTAGGAAAAATTAAAGGTGTAAAAAGGTTGTTAAATTTGTAAACACACGTCAAGACAATGTGGTAGTTCATTCATAGTTCAAAGTACAATGTCGTAGTAGTTTGATGATAGTTGTTGATCCATGAATAGCAAATATATATATATATATATATATATATATATATATATATATTTAGTGTGTTTGTTAAATTTCAGTAAAGATTAAAATATTAGAAAATTGTTATTCGTATAATTGAGATTAGATATATAAGTGTTAATTTTATCTTGTAAAAAAAAAATATTCGAAGTAAAATTCAAACGATATTTTCAAATTCAATTCTAAATGATAAAGAGTTCAATCATACTTATTCTCCAAACACGTTGCGTCACCTTGAAAGATGCACTCTCCAAAAATTCTTCTTAAAAATAGTGCAAAAGTCCACCCCCCCCCCCCCCCCCCCGCCTCTTCCCCCTCTCTTCTAGAATCCATTATCTAATCTATGCCTAAGCGACGTCTTTATGCCTCAATCATAGAGGATTATGGATGGATTAAAGTAGAGGTGTTAAATGAGTGGTTATTTCAGATCAATTGATTTGTATCTAGATAATCTAAGCTCGTTGCAGGCGAGTCCAAACCATCTTCTAAATTTAAGGGCTATAACAGCCCACAAATCCACCAATATTGCGGAATAGGCTGCTCCAACCCACCATGTTTTATCTTTTCGATTTTTGGAAATGTAATATCAATTAAAATTAAGTCATAATTATTATTAAAAAAATCTATATTCTCATTCATGTATTTGCGGATTACATCGTTAAATTGTTGTGAAATATTAAAACAATTTACAAAAGAAATTCGAAAATATATTCTATAACTAAGTTGACCAGAGATTGTTTGAAAAATGTAGAAGAGAAATAAGAATTTATAGTTACACGATGTATAAATTGAGCCAACTGAGCTAGTAATCAAGGGTCGGGCTATACCATTAAGTCCTGCACAATAAGTTCAGTATGACAGATCAACGGATAAATTGGGCTATAGTGGTTTTGATCCAATTTTTTTAACAAATTAGTGGATCGTCCAAGCCTAGGCCATCCCGTCCATTTTGAAACCATGCCTCGCTTGTCACAATATTGATCCTTCTCCAGATGAACAGCAATAAGGACTTAAATTTGGTGCAAAATAGACTATTCGATTGAGGCAAAATTAGTTTGGAAATTTTTTACTGAACTTAAAATATTAAAATATTACGTCATATTTTCTTTTTGGAAAATATTTACTTTAATAATTCCTAATCAAATGGGATAGTTCATAATCTTAACAATATTTTAATAAAGAAAAAACTACCACACAAAATTAAGTTTGCATAATATTCTTCAAATATTTTGATAAATGAACCGTCAGTGACATACAAAGGCATGACGTATAAATTCATTATGCTAGGCATAAATATGTTTGAAATTTGAATGAACCTTACACTTTGGTTCACTAATCCATATGATACAATTATATTGAACAAATTGGTTTGTCAATAATTTGTATCTATTTTGAGTTAATGTAAACCATTAAATTCATTAGATGGTCATGATCTTGTGTTGTGTTTATTCACATGAATTTGAATAAAAGAAAATTTGTCTCTTATTTTGGTTTCAAGAGTCGGGGAAAAATATACACATTGTTGGAGAAAAATAGTTCACTAGATCTTTGTTTACTTGTAAGAACAATCAGCAAGGCTCAGATTAATACTGTCCAATTCCACAAAGACAAAGGTAACACCACGTAATAATGACAAAAAGAAGAAGACCAATTTCACCAAAGAAATAAGGTTTGGAGAGAGGCTGCAATTTTCACTAAGAAAATGTTTAAACAATGGCTAAAGGTTTTGGTATATATATATATACTAGTTTTAAGGCCGTGCGTTGCACGTCAGTGAAATGTGTAGGAAAAAATTGTATGTTTAGAAAAGAATATTTTAGCCTGATAAATTAGTTAAATGTAAGTGTTATTTTAGCCTCATAAATTAGGAAAGAGTATTAAAATTTTGTGGTTGATTACTGTTGTGAAGAACGTATATAAAAAATTTATTTTTATGACTTATGTATGTTTAAATAAAAATAATAATAATTTTGTTGATGATAAGTTTGGAAGTAACTTGATAAAGTCAATAGATTGAGTGACTAGACAAACTGAAATATGAATTTATTGGGTTACTCGAGAATGTGTTAAGTTGCAAAGTTTTTGTTATATTTGTATTTTTTATTTATTTACATTAGTTGGTATATTAAATTTTTTGGTAATTGTTTATTTTCATATGAGATTTGATAAATTTGACATTTTCATATTTGGGATTGTCAAGTTATTTGATAAATGAAGTATATCCATTAATTTTATATGTCTCCTGACAAATTAAGCATATATATTGTTTTCATCTATGCTTTATTAGGACAAAGTATAATAAAATATATATTATATAAATTTCATATATATCATAATGAATTAATACAATATATTATATTTACTTTTGTTTTAGCATTTACTATAACATATTCCAATAAACAATTGTTATAATTATTTTATAACATAATAAAATTAATGTTGTAGTATTAGATTATTAATCAATTATAATAATTTAATGATTATAATCAATATATTATAAGAAATTGATATTAAATAAATTTTTGTATAAATTATTATAAAATTTATTACATATTTATTTAAAAATTGTTTTCATAAATATTAATATAAATTTTTTTATAAAGAATATTGTAAATAGTAATTATAAAAAAAAATGATTTCCATAAATACATATGTAAATGTATGCGAACAAAGTGTTTTTATATATTTATTATAATATATTTAAAAATTAACATGAGAAAAGAAAAAATTTAAAAAAAGTAAGTGTATTACATAATTTTTAAAAAAAAATAAAACTAAAAAATGAAAAATGTGTATTTTTGAAGCTAGTCGAGAAACTTGACAAACTGAAAATCATGTTTGTCGAGTTACTCGATGACAAATGGGAGAGAAAATCAATCCATTTAATAGCTTAAGTAACTCGACAAAATGAAACTTGTGTTCCCCGAGTCACTCGACAAACGAATGAAATTTAAACTTTTGATTATTTTGTTTTTATTTTTTATTTTAAATATGTAATACATTTAAATAATTTTTTATTCTTATTTTGGAATTGTTTGAGTAACTTGATAAATAAAATATATACAAAATTTTATTCAGTGTATGATTTATTAGAATATAGTAGAATTAAATATATATTGTATAAATTTTATATATATCTTAATCAATTAATACAATATAATATATTTTGTTTTATTATGATTAATTTATGTAGTAACTGGATAAATCAAAATTTGAGATTCACGAGTTGGTTAAAAAATAACATGACAAAAGAAAAAAAAAATTTAAGTGTATGACATAATTTAAATAAGAAAATAAAACAAAAAAATGGAAAAAGTGCATTTTTGAAGCCACTCGAGAAACTTGACAAACCTAAAATCATGTTTGTCGAGTTACTCGATGACAAATGAGATATAAAATCAATATATTCAACAGCTGAAGTAACTCGAGAAAATGAAACTCGAGTTTCCTGAGTTACTCGACAACACAATGAAATTTAAAATTTTTATTATTTTGTTTTTCTTTTTTATTTCAAATATGTAATACATTTAAATAATTTTTTATTCTTTATTTGTTGTATTATTTTTCGACAAACTCGTGAATCTGAAATTTGGAATTGTTTGAGTAACTTGATAAATAAAACATATACAAAATTTTATTTAGTGAATCATTTATTAGAACATAGTTAAATAGAATATATATCATATAAATTTAATATATATCATAATGAATTAATGCAATTTGATATAATTATTCTAAATAAAAAAATTAATTATTAGAACAAATTTTCACTCTACTATGTTTTTATATTTCATAAAATTATTTATGATATATTATATTAATTTAAAATAATACATAAATTTTTTTTATAATAGCTATTTTATTATAACATATTATACTAAGTTATAGAATAGGAAATATTATTCATATAAAAGAACTTATTATTCATTGTATTGCATAACTCGACAAACTGAAAATCGAGTTTTCCGAGTTATTCAACAAAGTAATTAGATGCATAATTTTCATTTATTTAATTTTTTTTATTTAAATTATTTAATACATTAATTATTTTGTTTAATTTGTATGTTGTAATATTATTGTTGTAGGAACTTGTCAATATGAAATTTCGATTTTTTAACTTCTTTGATTAATGAAGCACATACATAATTGTATTTAATTGAGTTGGTTATAAAATAACATGACAAAAGAAAAAAATTAAGTGTATTATATAATTTAAATAAGAAAATAAAACAAAAAAATGAAAAATGTGTATTTTTTAAGCTACTCGAGAAACTCGACAAACCTAAAATCATGTTTGTCGAGTTACTCGATGACAAATGTGATACAAAATCAATATTTTCAATAGCTGAAGTAACTCGGCAAAATGAAACTCGAGTTTTTCGAGTTACTCGACAAAGCAATGAAATTTAAAATTTTGATTAATTTGTTTTTCTTTTTTATTTAAAATATGTAATACATTTAAATAATTTTTTATTCTTTATTTGTTGTATTATTTTTCGACAAACTCGTGAATCTGAAATTTGGAATTGTTTGAGTAACTTGATAAATAAAACATATACAAAATTTTATTTAGTGAATCATTTATTAGAACATAGTTAAATAGAATATATATCATATAAATTTAATATATATCATAATGAATTAATGCAATTTGATATAATTATTCTAAATAAAAATAATAATTATTAGAACAAATTTTCACTCTACTATGTTTTTATATTTCATAAAATTAGTTATGATATATTATATTAATTTAAAATAATACATAAATTTTTTTTATAATAGCTATTTTATTATAATATATTATACTAAGTTATAGAATAGGAAATATTATTCATATAAAAGAACTTATTATTCATTATATTGCATAACTCGACAAACTGAAAATCGAGTTTTCCGAGTTATTCAACAAAGTAATTAGATGCATAATTTTCATTTATTTAATTTTTTTTATTTAAATTATTTAATACATTAATTATTTTGTTTAATTTGTATGTTGTAATATTATTGTTGTAAGAACTTGTCAATATGAAATTTCGATTTTTTAACTTCTTTGATTAATGAAGCACAAACATAATTGTATTTAATTGAGTTGGTTATAAAATAACATGACAAAAGAAAAAAATTAAAAAAATTAAGTGTATTATATAATTTAAATAAGAAAATAAAACAAAAAAATGAAAAATGTGTATTTTTTAAGCTACTCGAGAAACTCGACAAACCTAAAATCATGTTTGTCGAGTTACTCGATGACAAATGCGATACAAAATCAATCTTTTCAACAGCTGAAGTAACTCGGTAAAATGAAACTCGAGTTTCCCGAGTTACTCGACAAAGCAATGAAATTTAAAATTTTGATTAATTTGTTTTTCTTTTTTATTTCAAATATGTAATACATTTAAATAATTTTTTATTCTTTATTTGTTGTATTATTTTTTGACAAAATCTTGAATCTGAAATTTGGAATTGTTTGAGTAACTTGATAAATAAAACATATACAAAATTTTATTTAGTGAATCATTTATTAGAACATAGTTAAATAGAATATATATCATATAAATTTAATATATATCATAATGAATTAATGCAATTTGATATAATTATTCTAAATAAAAATAATAATTATTAGAACAAATTTTCACTCTACTATGTTTTTATATTTCATAAAATTAGTTATGATATATTATATTAATTTAAAATAATACATAAATATTTTTTATAATAGCTATTTTATTATAACATATTATACTAAGTTATAGAATATGAAATATTATTCATATAAAAGAACTTACTATTATTTATTGTATTGCATAACTCGACAAACTGAAAATCGAGTTTTTCGAGTTATTCAACAAAGTAATTAGATGCATAATTTTCATTTATTTAATTTTTTTTATTTAAATTATTTAATACATTAACTATTTTGTTTAATTTGTATGTTGTAATATTATTGTTGTAGGAACTTGTCAATATGAAATTTCGATTTGTTAACTTATTTGATTAATGAAGCACATACATAATTGTATTTAATTGATTATTTATTAGAACATAGTAAAATTAAATATATATTGTATAAATTTAATATATATCATAATTAATTAATACAATATATTATATTTTCTTTTATTATGATTAATTTTTCTAGTAACTCTATATATCCAAATTTGAGATTCACAAGTTGGTTATAAAATAGCATGACAAAAGAAAACAATTAAAAAAATTAAGTGTATTACGTAATTTAAATAAGAAAATAAAACAAAAAAATGAAAAATGTGAATTTTTGAAGCTACTCGAGAAACTCGACAAACTGAAAATCATGTTTGTCGAGTTACTCGATGACAAATGGAATACAAAATCAATCTATTTAATAGCTTAAGTAACTCGACAAAATGAAACTTGAGTTTCTCGAGTTACTCGACAAACCAATGAAATTTAAAATTTTGATTATTTTGTTTTTCTTTTTGATTTATAATATGTAATACATTTAAATAATTTTTTTTTCTTATTTTGTTGTGTTATTTTTTGATGAACTCGTGAATCTGAAATTTGGAATTGTTTGAGTAAATTGATAAATAAAAAGAATATAAAAATTTTGTGGTTGATTACTGTTGTGAAGAACGTATATAAAAAATTTATTTTTATGACTTATGTATGTTTAAATAAATATATAAAAACACTTTATTTTTATGACTTATTTTTATGACTTATGTATTATTTTTATTTAAATAATACATAAATAAAAATATGACTTATGTATTATTTTTTATTTTTATGACTTATTTTTATGACTTATGTATTATTTTTATTTAAATAAGTCATATTGTGAAAAATATGCATTGTTTGAGTTATTCGAGTAACTCGAAAAACTCACAATAAGGGTTATCGAGTTAGTCGACGGAAAATGCTAAGAGTAATAAAAAATTAGAAAATGGGAATATTTCTGTCAAAGAAATTGAATAAGTAATTTTATTTTTAGATTCAGTATGATTGATCTACAAATATTATAAATTTATGTGTTAATTTGACAAACTTTGTTGAGCTGTTGTTGATGTAAACATTTGTTTTCTTTATTTGTATTTTGAAGAAGTTTTCTGTTGTTGAGCTAAATAATGTTTTAGAATAAGATATATATGATAGTAATTAATGAGGTATTACGTGAAATGAATATAATATATGATGTATAAATAAAAAAAAAATTAAAAAGATTTGCAAAATATGCACTCCATGAGTATTTCGAGCACGTTGAAAGAAAGAAATTCGAGTTTGTGGTGTTGCTGGATAAAAATGTGACATAGAACCAATAATCACAAAATGGGAATATTTATGTGAAATAAATTGAATAAATAATTTTAAATTTTATTTAGTACAATTGAATTAAAAATATTATATATACACATGTAAATGTACGTAAAAAAAGTGTTTTATATATTTATTATAATATAATATGTATAAGTTAAATAAATAAGAAGAATCAAAATAGGTAAAAATATGTATTTAATGAGTGAGTGGAGGAACTCGAGAAAATAAAAAATGGGTTTGTTCAGTTAGTTTATGGAAAATGTGACAGAAAAGCAAAACTCACAAAACGGGAATATATATGTGGAATAAATTGAATAAGATATGATGTATAATTTAAATATAAAAGGGAAAGTAAAGGATGAAAAGTATGCATTTTATGAATTATTCGAGGAAGTTGAAAAACTGAAATTGGAGTTTATTGGGTTACTTGATGAAAATGTGACACAAAATAAAAAAACATTAAACGGGAAAGTTGTTGTTAAATACATTGTATAGGAGATTTTAGTTTCTTATTTAGTACTATTGTTTTCTTTAATGATTTGTTTCTTGTTAAAATAAAAACCAAAGATCTGTTAATATATTTGCTTATAAATATTTAAATTTTTGGGTTATTAAATATAATTTTCCATGGTTATTATTATAAGCATGAAATATATTTCATAATTGTTTATGGGATTGACGTGTTTGAGTAGGTTGATATTCTCAATTTTAATTTTGTCGAGTTATTTGACAAAGCAAACATATGCAACATATTTGTATTAGATTTATTAATGATGAAAATATATTGTGAAATAAATATATTACAATAATCATATATATTTATTAGAATAATTATGTTCAATTATATGATGAAAATAATTGTGAGTTTTATAATTAATAATTTTTGTATTTGTGTATTTTTTATTTTTGGTGTAAAATAAATGGGACATTTGATATGTGATCTTATTTAGCATGCTATATTTACTAATACATTAAGTAATTTTATTAATATATTAACAAAAATGTTTTAACGTATTTTATATTAAGATATACATAAAATAAGTTTGTATAGGAAGATATAAAATAAAAGAAAAATTAGATAAAAGTCAAAAACGTGTCAAACCCTAGTCTTCATGGTGGACACGTGTAAGTAAAAAAGTATTCATTGTCATTTAATGGGCCATTGAATCTGTCTGAACCGGTTATTCATTTTTTATCCTGTATTTTGAAAAAACAGTAATCTGCA
Source organism: Forsythia viridissima (assembly GCA_030279155.1). NCBI lineage: Eukaryota > Viridiplantae > Streptophyta > Magnoliopsida > Lamiales > Oleaceae > Forsythia > Forsythia viridissima. The sequence continues at coordinate 19,347,137 of CM059035.1, read as the reverse complement.
TTTGAGTTTCTAGAGGTTGGAAGGAGGCACGATTTTTGTTTACAAAAAAATTGGATTTTGGGCGTTATTTTGTTCAGCATATTATAACATCATCTTCATAAGGTATGTATTTTTATTTTGCATGGGACTATGTAATGTGAATATTGTTTCATCTTAATTAATGTGTAGATATAATTATATATATATAAATCATTGTTATATAAGTTTATGTATTCTATTATATATAAACTATGTATTTAGATTATATAATTTGTACTTATATTTGTGGTAGAAGTTGGCTGATGAGAATCATCATAAATCTTTTTCAGATATGGATGTTGAATACGTGGTCAGTGAGAATCGCAGATTTGATGGAGTCATTACACAGATTAGTAATTTTACGTATATTGATGTTATAATGGAAAATTTTAACGAGGAACAGATTCAGAAATTTAGGAATAGCTGTTTTGCACATTTTGAATATTTTCATGGTAGGAGATGTCAGTTTAGCGGCAAGTTGGTACATGAATTTTTGCTGAATACTGTGCATACGAATAAAGCAAATGAGGTTTGGTTTAAAATACAAAGTGAATTATGTAGATTTGGAATGCATGAGTATTGTTTGATAACAGGATTATTGTGCCATGATAATGATGATAATCTTAGTACAATAAGAGCTTTGGCGAGACATAGAATTCGTAGGAGGTGGTTCAATAATTTTGCTCATATATCGTTAAATGAGCTTGAGAATGTTTTTATTCATTGTGATAATGAGGAAGATAAGTATAAGTTAGGGTTGACATTATTGATTGAAGGAGTGATTAGGCCTATGGAGAGGAAAAAAATAAATATACAGACATTGTCTTTAGTAGATAATTTGGATGTCTGTTATGAATATCCATGGGGACGACATTCTTACTTCATACTTCTGCGTTCTTTGTTAACTTCTTGGGAGAGACGTGCGTTAAAGTGCATTGATAGTAGTGCTGCAGTTGCAAAGTACACCATATATAGTTGTCCTCTTGTGTTCCAGGTAAATACATATAATTATTTTTAATATTTAATTAATGCGCGATAAATATATTATGTGTGTCATGACTAAGTGTTGGTTATTTTGTCTATAGATTTGGATATATGAGGCATGCCGTGAGGTTGATGAAAGATTTGGTCAAAAAGTGAATGATACATTTCCACCACTACAACAAAATCTCTATTTCGCGACAATATATTTTGCGACATACATAAATTTGTTGCAATAAGTGATTTAGCGCGACACTTATTTATAGTTTGTCGCAAAAATTGTGGTAGAAAAATAAGTACCAAAATAATATAAGGCGACATAAAAAGCTATCGCGAAATATCAAAATGTGCGACAAGTAATAAAGATTGTCGCAGAAAACATGATGGGAAACATGGCGCCAAAATATTTTTGGTGGGAAACTTATGGTGACAAATTTTAATTTCTTGCAACATAGTTTCTTGTGATGCAATAGATCTACTTTTGGCGACAAAGAATATTTGTTGCTAAAAATTTTAAGATGAAGGAAAAAATTTGCGACACTTATATTTGTTATTGCTCTAGCTTGTAGGGATGGTGGAAAATAAATCGTGACATCCACATTCATCGCCTATTAGTCTTTGTAATTAACAACATTTGTCACAAGTCTATTCTACTATTGTTCATAAATAAATATTTCAATTAATTAACAAATCATAGTAAATTATTAATAAGTATGCACAAACATGCAATTGTGTTTTTTTTTTCAATAGAATATACAAATTACAAATTACCAACATTTTTTTTTTTTTGAACTTCTCCTAGCTTTAACAGGAAAAACAAATTACAAAAGATGGAATACGATCACACCGTTTGTGAAGTAAAACTTTAACTAAATCTGAGAACACTGGCAACTGATAATAAGACTAATTTTTTTCCACAAACTACAAAATGCAAACTGATAGCTCTGTTAACAGATTTATCCCCATTTGCCAGACACACGATACCTAACCTAATTTACATAATCTAATTGAAGCATAAACAGAAATCCAGTTAGCATGAGCAGAAATGCAACTAAAAAAATACTAGAGAAGAAAATGAATCTGAGACTTAAAATCTGCAACGCCTAAATTACCACAAATGCATCACATTTATCATATGCCAAGTAATATTCTTAGAGAGTTGCCTGAAAAAATGTGTAGTTCTTGTAAGTTGTAACGTGACACAATCTTTCTATTTTCCTCATTTCAGAAATAAGGAAATCAAGTAATAAATCTGAAATCGACATGTACGAAACGAAAGCCTCACTAAGGCCTTTCCCGTTAAATATTTATTAAGAACTACAACAGTATATTTAATAACATATCCCGAGTTAACTGAAAGTGGAGGCTTATTTTTAAGAACTACAACAGGATGCACAATCAAATCAATATTATTTATATCTAATCAACAATTTTGTCTAGAGTCACAGGTGAAGACAACATGACAATCAGACAATAATGTGAACTCAAACAGGGATCAAGGCCTTACTTATATGCATTGTCTATTGTTATTTCATTTTTCCTTCATCCACAATTACAAATCCCCTTCCAGGAAATTAATTATATGCGTTATGACATCCTTAAAAAAGGAAACAAATTGGTATAGTAATCAGTAATTTTTTGCTATCTCTTGCAGGCAGAAACACAGTTCTTGGGGTTTAGAGAAGATAGCCATATTATCTGCACCAGCTGATATCATTTTCACCCCATCACTTGGATTATTTTCAATAATCCACTTCTGGAATTTTCTGCTTTAAAATATTACCATTTTCACAAATCAAATAAACACACCGAACCGAACCATAGTTTTCTTTTGAAAGAGCCGTTTCTTTCTGAAGTTCTGATCCATGGTGGAAACCCACTGGTCTCAACAACAAGGTTGCAAGAGCCAAATCCTGTTTCAGTTGATTCATGGTCAAACAAATCTAATTGTAAAAAATAGGACATAAGTTACCTGACTATCTAGATATTTCCAATACAAAAATGACCTAAATGGCTTTTATGCATAGTTCTGAACAAGACTTAAGAGATCAAACTTCCATATTATATCAATCCATCATAACTAGTAGCGTTAAGCAAGAGATGTGGCTAGAATAAAGCAAACAACAGAAGCCAAGTAAGAACACATGCAAGAGGGTTGGTTGGTGAATCGAGAAGGCGCAAGCTATAATCCCCATCTAAATGAATTGTGTTAAGCATGAGGTTTGACTGTAATAAAGCAAAAAACACGATCCTTGACGGCTTGAGGCAGCTCCCAAATTAGAGCATGCCCAAGAGGGTTATCTTATGGATAAGGGGGCAAGGTGAAATCTACATCTAAATGCACCTAAAATACAACAGAAAGTGATAAATTATATACTAGTGAGTCATGAAACCCACAAAACATGAGGAGGATACTTGCCTAGGAGGTACAGATCAGCTGAACTGCAATCCATATAGCTTTTTTTCCGACACCGAGTGCCTACACGCTATGGTGGGAAGGTAGCTTCATCATACAGCATGTATGCCGCCGTCCTTCCTTCAGTTGGTCCAGGAACTCTTCGACGCACAAAGCAGTAACACATTTACCAAAGAGGTGGCTGAAATAACTTGACTATAGGTTTAAATCAGTATGAACTTGTACCACTTTGGAGAAATCAGTATGACTACCATCCATATACCATCCCCCATCTGGAGAAATGTATGATCTTCTTATTATCAGGTTTAAATCAGTATGAACTTTTACCACCTCTAACAGGCTTCCTCTCTTATTCCCACTATCAACCTGTAAATTTCACACAAAAATTAACCCACAAGAAATTCAGAATCTCCTCCAATTAACAGAGTACAGATATGCAAAACTTAAGGCCACACTCCTTATAGTATAAAGGAGTCAAAGTCATAAAAAATCAGATAACTGTTCCATTTCTTTTAACAACAAAGAACATCATAAATGAAAGATGCAATTTGCTAAAATTCTGAATATACCTAAAAATTGCTTCACTTTCTACAACTGAAATTTTGGTAAATAGATGTTGGGTTAATGAGGATCAAACTAATGATTTCGGATGGACGGAACTAACGACTGAGTGCAAATATGTACAAGTGAACAAGATAGAGTCAGAAGACACAGTGAAATTTAAAGTAAGTTTAAGTGATGCAAAGATATGAAGATGCAGTGAAATTTTTTCACCATTCAATCATTAAAATTAAAAATTAACAAAGAGGTTTCATAATGCATACAACTTAAGTTTTGTTGCAAACAAAAATATACAGCAATGATAATGATAAACATGATCCTCAACTTAGTATCCCCTGAAGCTGCATCTGATATACAATCTGAAAACACTTAGAGTGCATTTGGTATATCGTATTGATTAGGGATGATAGGATTAGGGGAAGTCTCTTTCCTTGAAAGCGTTGTTGTTCCAAAAGTATAATAGCAGAAAGCATGACTTATCGAAAACAGCAATCTATTTATCTCTTCCCAACTTAAAAGCAACAAAAAAAAAGTTTCACATAGAGTATTATTGAGAAGAAATTCCCCAAACACATCCCTCCAATTGCTCCCAAATCCCTTAATTAAACAACAATTAACCAAATAGAGTATTATCATCATCATCTAATCATGGGTAATTGAAATATAATAACAAATAGAGTATGCACACATGATTTTAACAACAATAATTCAGCACTTCCCTCTGATAATATCGGTCAAAAGAAGGGAGAAAATTAAAGTAATCATCCAATATATGTACTTCCAAACTTGAACACAATGCCTGGCAATAGAGCAATTGAAGAATATGAGAAAACTAGGTGGCTGATTTTGCTAATTCACGGTTAAAGGAAAATAATGATAGTTTGATTTATGAAGTTAGGGCTCTCAGAATGTAAACATGGATGGTAGGATTCTGTAATATTGGAATGGGGTGGAGTATTATGGTAGATTTCCTTATGGAGATGGAGATGAATTGGGGGATAATTTTTGGCGCGTTCTCTTTGGCGGGGAGGGATGAAATATATATGTGTATATATTTTTTTATACATACGGTTTATATATAATAATATAATAATATATATATATAAATCATACATTTTTTAAATGGTTTTTGTATATACATACATATTCTGAACCTTTTTTTTTATTATTATTATTTTTTAGTGTGAATGAAAGTTCATGACGATTATTTAGACCGTGGCAAATAATATTACATAGTAATAGAAATTATAAAACTATTGCAACAAATGTTGATTATACGACGAATCTCGTAATTAATATTACATAATGATAGTTTGATTTATGAGTTTTTTTTTTTTCAATTTGGAACCCAAAATGATTTTCTTATGGAATTTCGGGATATCAACCCACCACCAGAAAAATAGACACAGAAACAACAATATCTTTTTTTTTTTTTTTTTTAAGTTTTGATTTTTTCAAACTTAAAATTTTGAATTTTAAGATTAATAACGAAAAGAAATTAAAAAATTAGGGTTAGATTGAACACACATGCGTCGTCAATTTGTATATCAAACAATTTTTTATAAACCAAAAAAAAATCATAAGAAATCAACATGAAATCAAGAAATGATCCTTTATGACATTTATTTCGGGTTAGTTCGTTGGAAAATTTATTGTCATAAATATTGGTTTTTCTTAGTGAGCACTATTCAAATTCTTCTTTGTCCTATCGGTCTAAGACAACGAGTTAGGGTCGTGGTGGCCCTCCCCGTCTCTCGCCTCGCCAGGGATTTTTTGAATGCGTGACAAGACGGGGATAAAATATTGTTTTCGCCCTGTTTACCTTTTAAAAAAAATATTTTTCACTTTTGAATCAATTTAAATTTTAAAACATAAAATAAAATAAATATATTATTCGGGACTGGGACCATGTTCTTCGTCCTTGTCCCCATAACTTGCCAAATCACTTAACGGTCACTCCTAAACAAATTTAACTATTATTCTGCATGTGTTCCAACTCCAGATCTTTATCTTGGCTCCATAGCCTCGGAATAGAATCACTCTAGCACATAATGATGGACCACATCAGTCAATAGCCGCACCACGAACTATAATGAAACCCGGCACGTACTTAGTCCCTCTAACGAAAGGAGGGCTTGGATTCAATAAGCCCATGGACTCACATGAATGATTAAGTCGTGCTTAGGGGACTAAACGTTACATCTCTCAATAACATATCCAAGTGGCATATGACGTGTAACCTTAGTTGTCAATTCGGCCTAAAAGTGGACTGATCACATAATGACACGTGGAAAGTAGCGCAATTCCATCTGGACTAATTTATCAAAGCAGTCTGGGGCATTAAGTAAAAATCGGACTGACGTGATTGATTGATGGGACGGGAGTAATAAGGCCCTGTTAACCTAATAGAGGCAAAGAGTGTCAATGAGATGAAGTAACTGCATACAAACCCAAAGTCAGACGCATAAATGAACAACGACGGTGACTGCTTGATGGACGCAGGTCAATCACGCACGTATAGGAGTTAGATGCTCACAAACCACTTAAGCTCACGCTATAAATAAGAGGAAGAACGCCAATGAAAAGGTAAGTTTTTCTCTCATAATTTAGAAAAGAGAAGGCTAAATATATCTGATCGGGTATTTTTATATGGTTAAACTTAAGTTCAGCCGGTTCGGCAGAAATTCTAATTTGAGAATCGCAGTGAATATGGTGGCCATTCCGGCTGCCTATGTTAGCTGATGGTTTGTTGCAAAGTGTGTAGGGACAAAACGCTTGGAGCAAAAGATCTCAACATAGCGTCGACCTGTAATCCAACTAGGATTGAGGGTCAACACAATTCATAATTAATATCTAGAGTAGTTATAAGTATGTAAATATATTTACACAAACACATACACAAAATATTGATTTCACTTTATCGAGTACAAAACTCTGTGTTTATCTGAATAGCTGTTAAGATTGACCTATAATTTTGATATCTTAACTAATTTAATTATAATGTCTTGAATCGAATTAAATTACCATCATCTTATTTTCAAATAATTGGTGTTATTGTGAATAATACGTGAACTAGACTTTTAAGTTTAATTAATTAATTTTTTTAATAAACCAACTATAATTTTTAAAATTTACTCTCTTCTGCGATAATTTGTATTTTTGTTGTAATCGTAGAACATTATATTTTTATATTCAAGATGTTTAATTGAAAAAATCAAAGTCTATAAAAGTCAATAAAAATTCATAAAAGTATATGAAAGTCTTTTACAATAAAATTCATAAAAGTCTATGGAAGTATGTTAAAATCTATAAAAGTCAATAAAAATTAATGAAATCCATTAAAATCAATTACTTAAAAAGTGTCAATCAAAGTATTTAAAAATTTAGATTAAATACACCCTCCTTAGTCCAAAACAAATTTAAAATTTTATCCCTTATAATTTTTTAAATCAATTCATAATTTTCAAATTTATTATTATCATATTTTTCCTTGAAAAATTAATATGTATATTAATTGGTACTCTTTGGAGGTCAAACCTAAGTTCCAAACTTGGAGTATATTAATTGGTTAAGAATCTATTCATTTTTCAATGCGGGATAAGTATTTTCACTTTCTCATCAATATCTAATTCCTACTTTTTTATTTACTCAAGTAGTCGAGTTATCAATTTTTAATTACAATTTGTCATTCATCCGAAAATAGTTTTGCGAAACCAAATACACTACGATCATTTGCTCGCGGAGTACAACGCATTTGACTATACACTTGCATAAATAGATTATCGAGATCCACAAGAATATTTGATCAAAATTGATTAAAAACAACTAATTATAATAACCCATTTCAATCACAACCTCTGTTATATTCTATGCAAAATTTGAATACTTTGAACGTAACAATAATTTTTTTCCCCTGCTCTCCCTTCGTTAACAAATTAAACGTGGACATTAACATGTATTATAGCCTCCCTATACTACCTACTTATGCAATTATTTATGGTGGCTAAATAATTAACTCATACTGAAATAAGGTAAAAAAAAAATGACTTTTTTATTAAACTGGATTTTAATTCTAATTAAAAGATTTCTTAACCATTGATTGATTAGCTAGTATATATATAGAATAACAAGAAGAAGGGGCATTAGAAGAGGCAGAGTTTCATACCCATCCCAATTCGCAAATCGAAAGTCTTGGTCGAAACCCTAGCCCCGCCCTTCTTCATCCCAAATCAAAGCGCCAATCGCCGCCGGCCACCTCTTCTTTCTATCTCATATCACTCTCCACCGACCATCTTGTCAGAATTTGTTGGAGATTGGAAGAAAACCCACTGGACATCTCGTCCGAAACCGAACACCTCTCTATCTCATCTCTCTCTCCACCGACCACCTCGCCCGAATTTGTTGGAGATTGGAAGAAAACCCACTGGACATCTCATCCAAGGTCTGAAGCTCTCCGTCTCATCTCTCTCTCGCTGGTCGGACACCTTTGCTCTTAGGTAAGATAAAATTAAAAATGAAAATTAGCTTAAGTTGCTATTCGTTTTCCTTTTTCTTGTGTGGAGGCGTGGACAGTGTCAATTATCCAAAGTTGCGATCTGCAGTTCTTGAAGGAAATGATTTGTAAAGTATAATTTAATTTTTATTGTGATTTCTTGTTATATAATTTACTGATAATGGTGTTTATATATTGGATTGATAATGGTGTTTATATACTGGATTATGAATGCTGAATAGCCTAAATTCTTTGGTGAATAGCCGAAATTGGCATTATCTATAAGCAATTGGCATTGGGTGAATAGCCTAAATTCTTGGCACTTCAGGTCTTCTTACTAAAGTGAAGCAGGGCCTTTATATCTTGAAACACCATTGTTTCATGAATGACTAGGGATGTATTGAAAGGAGAGAGAGACGGAGAGAGACTATAATGGTTAATGTGGCACAACTTTAGTAGAAAGCAACAATATGCCACACGACATGAATTTCTGTCAATTTTTGAATTGGAAGAATGGGTTTAATGGTGTTTATATAGTTTTTGTGATGTAAGAGGTGGGTATTGCAAGTGAAGCAAATACTATTAGATTAGCACACGACATTATTAATTCACTAATTGTAAGGAAGAGAGAACATATAATGCAATCAACCTTCTCGAATATTATCAATATTGTAGTTAACTACAAGACTCATATGGCACCTTAAGACTCATCTATAAGCAATTGGCATTGGGTGAATAGCCTAAATTCATGGCACTTCAGGTTTTCTTACTAAAGTGAAGTAGGGCCTTTATATCTTAACACACCATTGTTTCATGAATGACTAGGGATTTATTGAAAGGAGAGAGAGATGGAGAGAGACTATAATGGTTAATGTGGCACAACTTTAGTAGAAAGCAACAGTATGCCACAGAGGGCAGCAGATGGGATGCAAATTAAAAGCACAACACTAGTAATAAGGTTAAGATACTGGTTTTCATTCCATAACCAATTGGCTCTTGCTAGAATAGTTCAAAACCAACATAAGACGTTAGAATTTCTATGTGAAATATTTATATACTAACAAATTGTAATTTTGCTTAAAATCTGATCCGTATCAAGTTTAAAGTCCAGAACTAAACATTTTCTTCATTTTCGTTCTTATTGAGAGTAAACGTCTCTTCTCTTTTCATTTTCCTAAATCCTTTAATTAGAAAGGTTGGTAATGATTTGATATAGTCCCTCATAGTACATTTACCAACTGAAGCAGGAAGCAGGCTCCCAAAATGTCAATTTAGAATTGATATTTCACTTAAATTGGATCCCCTAATATTTGTTAGTTAATTGTCAATTTAGAATGGAATGATGGTAAATGGGAATTTAAGATCTACTCATGAATTTCTTGAACATACTTTTCGATAGCTTGATATTTATCATTTGGCTATATTTTCCAGTTGGATCTGATCTTGATATCAGGTGAACATTGAAGTATATCTATGCTAATCTCACATATGTAGGTACAAATACAAATTTTCATGTTAAATCCTGCTGCATGTTACTCATCCTGAGTTATTTTATTTGTTCTATGTTTCATTGCCGTGTACACCATATGTTGGTACAACGCTATTTTCTGGTTGATCTTTTCTCCATTTCCTACTTTGTTCTTCTGCAGTTTCTGTCAGCCATTTAATCCTCCTTCGCTTGTAGTTTTGAAATTTTGGTGAATGATCTTATGGTTTATGATTTACGTTCTTTGAAGTTGGTTCAGATGGAAAATGTTTTTGTTTTATGCCATGCTCTCAGTTAAATTTATGAAGATACAAAATTCACTCGCCATGTCTTAGTTATTAGGTTGGAGAGGAAAGGTTGCCTGGTTTGATGGAATTGAGACAGCTAAGTTTTCTATACGACTGTAGTTTTCAGAAGCTTCTAAGTAAATGCATGATCACGCATTGATTGTATCTCCAAACTGTTCATATGGCTTTCTATATGGAATGTCTTTAGTCTCCTAAATTAGTTGTTGATCTGTGTAGCATAGTGTTCAAACTAGCCCAACCTTCATGGTTCTATATTAGAATATTTAAGGAAAACAACTTACCTAGACCTCTTGGCTTGACTGGTTTTCTCTCTTTTTTTGTGGGCTGATTGGTTTCTTATGTTGTGGGGATTAAATTTGGCAAGGTGTGTGACACATGAAGTCAAATCCATGCCCAGTGCAACAAGTGGCTGCTTATTAAACTGTAAAGGATCTTGTTTAAAGATGGCATAAATTATGCAATTGACCAATTTTGCTGGAGGCCAATTGTTTTGACTTCTTATTCTTTCATTGAAACCATAACTTAGAATATATAAAAATAATTATTCACCTGTTGATTAAGTGAAGTTTTGTGGCTATTTCAACGGACCTTGTGAAATTTTGACTCAAGCAGAGGAAAAATCATATGTACAATTCGTTATAAAGTATTTTGTTTTGAGAAAACTTTGCCAAAAACATAGTTTACATATATTGATCTCAAATACAATTATATCATTTTTATATCGTTGAATCCATATTATTTGCCTTCCTGCTCATTTGTTAAATTTTTATTGTATTCAGGTTGACTATTATAATTTGATTCATGAGCTTTATACATTGATGAAGGGAACATGGTAGTTAACTAATGCCAGTAAACCAAATGTGTTCTAAAGAATATAACCTAATAATATCCATTCTATTAGCTTTTTTTTTTAAAGTGAATACAGTGAAATACATATGGATACTAGTTGGACGCGACTTTGTGATAGTAAAGATGATAGTGATATTGGTAAGGAAATATGTTTTATGTATATTTTGTTTGTTTATATTTTTTTATTACTGAATGTATTTATATTTTACTTTTTAATGATTATTTAAATATTTTCCCTTTTTTATGTAGATTCTAGCACGGATGATGTATCTACTGAGAGTTGATAAGATATTGAAGATTACTATGGCACTCTTTTAAGAAGCTTTAGTATTACAATTTTAAGAAAATAATATAAATTTCTTTATATATTTTGGAATCATTTATATTTAATTAATTGTAAAGCACTTATTTTTAATAATATAAGTTACATTTTCAACTAAATGTGTTCCGTAGTAATAATTTTACTGCAATGCAAGGAATTGAATTTATTATTATTGATAGGATTGTGCAATGAATATTTATATTATCACAAAATGATATTTACATGTTGTGAAATGGAATAAGCGATATATATAAACAATTGCAAAATAAATTGTGCAACAATTATAGAGTGCTGCTGCACAAATGTTGATGCAAGAAATTGTGTTGTAAAATAATTCAACTATAAATACAATTTATTACATAAACAAATATTCATTGTCATAAAATAATATTTGTAACAATTTTATTTGTTGTAAAATATAATACACGACATATATAAGTAAAGATAAACTAAATTGTGCAACAATTATACATCGATACGCGACAAACTCTCTGTGTTGCAGAATATATTCAACTTCAAACACAACCTGTTATATAAACGAATATTCGTTGTCACCAAATAATATTTGTAACAATTTTATATGTTGTAAATTATAATACGCGACCTATATAAATAGTCATCACATAAATTAGGCAACAACTATACATCGTTACACAAATGTTGATGCGACAAACTCTCAATGTTGCTGAATGAATTTAACTACACACAAAATTTGTTACATAATAAGTTATACTACAAACATTGAATATCTTATAATATATTCTGCAACGAAGCAATCTGATTGTAAAATAAATTACGCGACAAGCATGACCTATTATAAAATGTATATTACTACAAGCATGTTTTGTTGCAAAATAGAATAGGTAACAAGCATTATACTTTTAAAATAGTTTTCGCAACAAATATTTCTCCTCGCAAATTGTGTTTTGGTACGTTGCGACAAATTGACTTGTTGCCTTTTTAATTTTTCGCGATATCTATGTCTTGCAACGACATTATGGCGACAAATATGTTGTTGCTATTTCATACTCTTTGCGGCAAACAAAAAATGTCGCAAGTTTGCTTATGCGACGAGTGACTGATAGTTGTCGCAGAATACATTCTGTGGCGCTTATAGCGGAACAATGCCCACAACAAACAGTTTGTTGTCGCTAAATTAATTTTACGACAAAATCTCTATTTAAGCGACAATATTTTTTTGTCGCAAAATGGGTATTTTTTTGTAGTGCACGTATTGTAAACTGGGATGCACAACATCGCGTTGGGAAAAAAGATTTGGACCTATTTTTGCAATCAACTGAGGTATGTGAAAGTAATTTTAATTATGTAGGAGAAATGTTTAATAGTTATGAAAGTGATGTTTATTTTTTGCTATGATTTATAGATACATGTTCTGTCAATACTTCAACCAACTGCAGAAGAGGTAGAACAACCATACTTGTACACGATGGTCTTAATAGAGGATGTAGAAGATGTACGAGTTGATGCAGTTGTTCAAATTTTTTTGTATGAGGCGCAAGAAATTGATGAGATAGGGCAAGGAATAGAACAATTTGAGCCTCAAAATGCAGTTGACCCAGATGTTGTAGTAGCATATGAAAATATTGTTCATGAGGCTGAAGAGTTTTATGAAGGTGATAAACAGATTGGACAAGTTGGGAAAGAAAATGTTGGTGAAAATGAGGGCTGGTCTCCATATATAGTTGTGGAAGAACCTATAAATAATTGGCCTACACGAAATGTGGATGAAGGGCACCAAAGTTATGAGTATAATCATCATGATGATTATGCTACAAATGAACTTGTACAATCATTATTTGATGATCAAAGAGTGTACATTATGAGCAGTTTGGTAGTACAGGGGATGAACAAAGAGCATATTTTGATTATCAATTGGGCAATTTTAGAGATGAGCAACGGGATTATATTGATAATCAATTTCGTAATATGATAGATGCTCAACGTTTGTACTTTGATGAACAATTAGCAAGTACAAGAGATGATTTGATGCGTTGTTTAAATCAGATTGAATCATCTGTATCTAGGAGTAGTGAAAAATATTTTGATGAAAAAAAAAAGAGATACAGGAACATATTGATACGAAGTTAGTTGGTTTTGAAGTTGAACATAGTAATATGATTGGTAGTTTACGTGAAGACCTTTGTACAAAGATTGATAGTTCTATTTTCAAGATTCAAGAAATGTTGAAGGAGACATCGGTAGAAAAGCATACGGTTGTAGGGAGTAGTAGAATAGAACAGCAGGCCACTTCTGTGAAGCAGAGAGTGGATGAAAAAAATAAGGATAGCAAGGAAAGTGCGTCTCTGTCATCTAGTTCTATTCACATTCCTATACTATGTGATATTGATGAGGAAAGACAAGTTGAATTTATTCATTGGATGCATAAATCAAAGGATCAGTAAGTTTGAATTTTGTATTTGGTTATTTATTATATATATGTTATGTTTTTATTGTATTTATAATAAGTTTCCTGTTATAGAGATGTTGTCCGGTTGCGTGGTGGGGGTGGTGGCATTAGATTGACAAAGCAAAAGCTAGAATCTATTGGCCATCGTGAATATATATTGGCGGCTGAGGTATGTGTTATTTGTATTTTTTTCATCTCTTATGTTTATTGTAAACTATTAGAAACACATTGTTATAAAAAAAATTATTTTATAGGATATGGATAATGCCATGTTTTTGCTTAAAAAAAGAAGAGCAAATTTTACAGACATTTTTTCATCAAGATATGGAATTCTAGACAGCGGTTTTGGAATATTTCTTCGGGGTATTGGTTCCAAAATTTTGGATTCTACAGGACAATTGATGTGTAAAGTTCCTGTTGTTTACCATGGTTCTATGGAGAGATATGCAAATGGTTCCATTCCTAGAAGTTTTGGTAAAAGTTGGAAATATTGTAATCATATATTGTGGCCAGATATTATTGATGATAAATATTGGGTCCTTTTTGATGTTGATCTACTAAGTTGGAGGCTGACAGTGTATGATAGCAATTACCACTTATGATGAAGCAATGTTATATCGACATGTTGTTCCTGCCATACATATTATTTCAGATATTATTCAAAAATATGTCGTTGCTGATCGGGCAGATCTTGGCAAAAAGATCATTCAACCGCTTGAATATTACAGGAAACCCTATGTTGAGATACCACAGTCTATTCGATATAGGTAAGAAATTAAAATAAATGTTTGTATTTGTAATCATATTTATATATACTTACAAGATTTTCAATCATTCTTGCAGTGACAGTGGCATATTTGTTATCAAATATGTTGAGTGTCTTCTTGCTGGAATACCTATTGATGCTTTTCAATTGGCAAAAGTAGATTTGTATAGAGGAAAGCTTGTAATTGATTTTTTTTACAATGAATTTTTTTTTTGTCCCGAATGAACAAAATGAATAGCTATGATGTTTGTGTATTGAAGTGAGAACTGTTTTCTGATTTTTATTTTATTGATTCTAGTTATGGGTTGATATTGTACATATTGTAAAATATGTTGGTTATATATAATTGTTTATGCAAGTTTATTAGTGTATGTAACAAATTTGAGTTTTAGTATAATATTTTGAGTTTAAATTGGTGCTGATTTCGTATTTTTAGATGAAGAAGAGCAAAATTATTTATTGTGTGTTATGGTTTAATATGAGTAGATGAATTCATAAGTTATGTTATTCATTTTGTAACACATGCATATATTTGTATGTTATGAATTTTTCTTTATTCAAATCTTATATATTTTGTGCTATTGTTGACTATTATTGTGGGTGTGCGTTTTTTTTTGTTTTTTAGTAGCTTGGCATTTTGAATTTATGAGTATGTGTAGTGAGTTGACAAATGAATGGTAAAGATTTTGTGGAGTTAGTTGAGTAATGAATTGTAAAACATTGTTTTGGTTTATCGTTCTTGTTTGGTTTAGGAAGAAATTCATGATTTGTTAATATATTTAGTTTGAAATATTAAATTTTGTAAGTTATTAGTTATTATGTTGTATCGTTATTATTATAAAATGATTAAATATACTTTGTAATTGGTTGTTTGGATTTACCTCATCAAGCAACTTGGCAATGTCAAGTTTTAGTTTGTTGAGTTATGTGATAAATCGAACAAAAGCAAAATAATTTTATTTTATTATTTAATATAATATATTATAGTAAATCTAGTTTACTAATTGTAAAACGATTAATTCGATCTCTAGAGGGAAAAAATAAAATAGATAGTAAAATATCATAATAAACTTGAATAACTGATGAAATGCATATTTTCGATTTTTTAGTTTCCTTTGGATATTTTAATTATATATGAAATCTTAAAATAAATATATACAATTATTTTTCATACAGAAATTAACACATGTATTTACAATTCTTTTAAATTAATTGTATTACATGTTATCTAAAATTTGTTATTGAATTTCTTTGACAGAAATATTCCCATTTTATAATTTTTTATTTGTTTTTGCATTTTCCATCGAGTACCTCGATAAACTGATATATGTGTTTGTCGAGTTACTCGAATAACTTAAATAATGCATATTTTGCAATACATTTGTAATAAATATATAAAAAAAAAAATTTACATATATTTACACGTGTATGTATAATATTTGTAACTCAATTGTACAACATAAAATTGACTAAAAATTTTATTTCATTTAGTTCACATAAATATTCCCAATTTCTGATCTTTGTTTTCGTGTAACATTTTTTCAGGGTTCTCGAATAACTCATTAAGGGCATATTCTTGAGTTTTTATTTATTTTTTATTTTATGTATAGATTGTATATTATAATAATTTCATATAATATCTCATTATTTAATATGATATATATTTTATTTTACTATATTATAATGTATACCTTCTACAAGGAGAAGAAAATAAAATAAAGAAAACAAATAAAATAGATAAAAGATATTCGTGTCGATTTCGTGGAAAAGTACAAATATTCAACTCGACAGAGTTTGTCGAGTTGAATAGCATGTATAACAATCCACATAGCCAAAATAATGAGTTTTTCGTCCCTGAATAGTACAATATTATTGAATTCGACAACATTTATCGAATTGAATAGTAAGTGAAAAAGTTCACACACACACACACAAAAAAAAATAAACACGAAGCTTACATAAACCGATATTTATTAAAATAATAAGCATATAACATAATCATTATTAACCCAGAAAATTAAATATTTCTTAATAAATACAGTAACACATATATAATTTTTTTTTCACTTAAACAAAAATTACAAACGAAAACAATATTGTACACTTAATTACTGAGATAACTGAAAAACTTCTAATAGAATTTGTCAAGTTATCTATAAAATATTTTAATTTAAAATGAAGAGAAACTTATAATATAATATACATAAATCCATAGAATGTAAAATATATGAAAGCTAAATTTTTACGTAAATTAACACATAGATTTATAATATTTATTGATTAACAGTACTAAATATAAAACTGAAGTTAATTATTCACTCTAAAATTATTTATTGAATTTAATTGACAAAAATATCTTGATTTGATGATTTGTTATTTTGTGTCAGATTTTCCATCGAGAAACGTGATAAACCTATATATAAGTTTTCGAGTTACTCGATTACTTCATAAACGGCATATTTTTCCATTTGTGCTAGATTTTTTTTCATTTATAATGTAATTATCTGATGATTGTAATCGATTTATTATACTATATTGGTATTATACAAACTTTATTAAAAATTATTATAGAATTTAATAAATAATTATTTATAATTGTTTTTCATAATTATTAATATAAATATTGTTATAAATAATATTATATTTAGTAATATTATAGTTAGTAGTATTGATTTATAAATATTATAAACAAATACGTTAAGTTATGTTAAAAATTTGTTTGATATAATTGATATTTCGTTGATTTGTGTATATTATATTTTAGGTTTTTGTTATTTTACTTAGTAACATTATCAAATACTTAACTTAGTTTTATCGTATCATTATTTGATATAATATATTATAACAAAAGATGTATTATATAGATAAATTATATATTAATGTAAATTATTGTACTCTAGCATATTTCATTTTATCAATAACGAAGACACATTGTAGGTTAAAAAATGAAGAGACATTATAAATTATTATAGTCTATAATAATTAATGTTGTCATATTTAATTT
The DNA here is from genome assembly GCA_030279155.1 of Forsythia viridissima. Classification (NCBI taxonomy): domain Eukaryota; kingdom Viridiplantae; phylum Streptophyta; class Magnoliopsida; order Lamiales; family Oleaceae; genus Forsythia; species Forsythia viridissima. The sequence goes on along the minus strand of CM059035.1, from coordinate 19,329,506 downwards.
TATCAATAGTGAAGACACATTATAAATTATTGTACTTTACTATAATAAATAATAGGTTAAAAAATATTATATATGAGTCGAATTAATTAAGTAACTCAACAAGTAGTTGTTTTGTAAGAGCATATATAATAATTATCTTTATTTAATGTTTAATATAGGCATTAAATGGCAAATCTAGAAATTTAATGTTTACAAGATATTTCATTAAATGCAATTTAATGCGAAATGACTTCTGTTGGACAAAGATATTTCTAACATGGAGATGGTGTCAGAGCACGAGGCTCGATGTGGAAAAAAGTGGATGGTCCGAATTGGTAAAGAGACAATGAAGCATATATCTAGACTGACAATTAAATAAGTAGTAATTTATGTAAATTCGGAATATGGGTGTGTCGAGCTACCTCATAAATTGAGCACAATACATATTTTTTGTTTTTATATGATTTATTATAGCATAGTACAATAAAATATATATTATAAAAATGTAATATATATTATATTAAATTCAAAAATATATAGTATATATATAGATATGTATATGTAATAATGACTCTACGGTAATATAAGTAAAAATGACTAAAATAAACTTACAGCAGAATAAAATATATAGTGTAGGAAAATATTAATAATGAATTGTGACTTTATTGGAACTATCAATTCATTACCTTTAACTTATTGTATATTCTATAAAACTATTGAAATCTGTTAAAATCTATTATATTTTATCATTTATTATAACATAATGTAATGGAAAATTAGTATAAGAATAGTATCAAATTTTTATAGTAATTCTAATAATTAATAAATGTTGTTAAAATAGGCAATTTTTATTAGAACGAAGAAGTATAATAAATGATATTAAGAATTTGTTGTAATATGAATTGATTATAAATAAACTATTTGAATTTTGAGTATGCGGTTTGTGGCAGAGAAACTGATTCATTTATGAAGGAACTCGAGAAAGGTATACATTGACAATGTCGAGTTAATCGTAAAGGAAAAAGGAAATAAACGCACTCAAAATAAAAGTCAACAATAGTAGATGATTTATAAGATTTTAATAGGGAAAAAATAATAATATAAAAATAGATATATCTGTTACAAAATGAACATTATATGTAACAAACAATTTATTAGGTCAAACATTGCGGCTATTATGCGGAATAAAATATAAAACATAAAGTCAAAAGTTCAACAAAAGTAAAAATTTTGGTAGGATAGTTGACGGCTAAATTCTCAAGTAATTCGAGAAACTACAGTTAAATTTGTCGAGTTAATCGAAAAACGAAATTACAGAAACAAAGCAAATGTATACTAAATTTCACTATAATCATTAACAATAATGACAGCTAATTATTATAATAGTAATGATATAATGACTACAATTATTATAACAAATTAATATAATGATTATACAAACAAATAACTACACTAACATACAATAAATGATAAAAATATAGTATTATATTCTGTAAGGATTTAATATAATATATAATAATTTCATAAAATATATATTGTAATATAACATATTCTAATAAATGAAAGAATAAAATTATGCATGCACATTTTTACTTTATTAAGTATCTTGACAAAATCATAATTGAGAATGTCAAGATAATCGATGAATTATATCAGGAAAAATTGAGCAATTATATTATTTAAACCAAAAAAATAGAAAAGATATCTTTTTATTTAGAATACAATGATACTATAAAAAGTTCATATTATAATAAATTGATACTATATTATGTTATAATTATAAAACATAAAAAAAAAAGTTTCTTGTAAAAAAACTGATAAAATTATAATAGTACAATATTTAAAAAATATTGTCTAATAATTGATAAAATATAATATACTATAATAAATAATCATAATTTCATGTAATAGAAAATAATTTTATAAGATATATAATATAATATAAATTGTTATCATAAATGCGAGAGTAAAAAAGGCACACAAGTGTCTAATTTGTAAATATATAACTAATATAGTCTGAAATTTTTTGTTGTATTAAAGATTTTATCATATTGAAATTTATCCAATAACTCTACGTAAACAAAAGAATATAAATAATAAAATATTTGTTTTTGTCGACTGACAAGAGTAAAATAAAAATAAAATGGACAAACAAAATTTTATCGACTGACTCGACATTTAATAAAAACATTTTTTGGCCAACTTTAATGTAATATATGAAAAAAAGAAAAAATGAAAAATAGGTTAGAAAATATTATAGAAAAAAATAAAAAATAAACACAATGAAAAACTATAATCGAAATGATTCATTTACTAAGTAACTCGACAAAGTCATGCATCAAGAATGACGAGTAACTCGAAAAGGGCAAAAAAAAGCCTCCGGAATAAAAGTCAACAATAACTGTTGATTTAAAGTAAAAAAAGAAAACAAAAAAATGGAAAATATGCATTGTTCAAGGTATTCGAGAAACTCGACAAATTTAACTTGACTTTATGTTTGTCAGTATGAAGTTTCGATTTATTAACTTATTTGATAAATGAAGCACATACATAATTGTATTTAATTGATTATTTATTCGAACATAGTCAAATTAAATATAGATTTTATAAATTTAATATATATCATAATCAATTAATACAATATATTATATTTTCTTTTATTATGATTAATTTATCTAGTAACTCGACAAATATAAAATTTGAGATTCACGAGTTGGTTAAAAAATAACATGACAAAATAAATAAATTAAAAATATTAAGTGTATTACATAATTTAAATAAAAAAATAAAACAAAAAAATGAAGAATGTGCATGTTTGAAGCTACTCGAGAAACTCGACAAACCGAAAATCATGTTTGTCGAGTCACTCGATGACAAATGGGATACAAAATCAATCTATTCAATAGCTCAAGTAACTCGACATAATGAAACTGAAGTTTCCCGAGTTATTCGACAAAACAAGGAAATTTAAAATTTTGATTAATTTGTTTTTCTTTTTGATTTAAAATATGTAATACATTTAAATAATTATTTATTCTTATTTTGTTGTGTTATTTTTTGACGAACTCGTGAATCTGAAATTTGGAATTGTTTGAGTAAATTGATAAAAAACATATATACAAAATTATATGTAGTATATCATTTATTAGAACATAGTAAAATAGAATATATATGATATAAATTTAATATATATCATAATGAATTAATACAATTTTATATAATTTTTGTAATTAATAAAAATAATTATTAGAACAAATTTTTACTTCACTTTGTTTTTATATTTCATAAAAGTACATATAATATATTATATTAATGTAAAATAATATATAAATTTTTTTTATAGTAGCTATTTTATTATAACATATTATGTTAAATTATAGAATATGCAATATTATTCATATAATAAAACTCATTATTCATTGTATCATATAACTCGACAAATTCAAAATCGAGTTTCCCGAGTTACTCAACAAACTAATTATATGCATAAATTTAATTTTTTAAAAATTTTTTTATTTAAATTATTTAATACATTAACTATTTTGTTTAATTTATATGTTGTAGTATTATTATTCGAGGAATTGGTCAGTATGAAGTTTCGGTTTGTTAACTTATTTGATAAATGAAGCACATACATAATTGTATTTAATTGATTATTTATTAGAACATAGTAAAATTAAATATACATTGTATAAATTTAATATATATCATAATCAATTAATACAATATATTATATTTTCTTTTATTATGATTAATTTATCTAGTAACTCGACAAATATAAAATTTGAGATTCACGAGTTGGTTAAAAAATAACATGACAAAATAAATAAATTAAAAATATTAAGTGTATTACATAATTTAAATAAAAAAATAAAACAAAAAAATGAAGAATGTGCATGTTTGAAGCTACTCGAGAAACTCGACAAACCGAAAATCATGTTTGTCGAGTCACTCGATGACAAATGGGATACAAAATCAATCTATTCAATAGCTCAAGTAACTCGACATAATGAAACTGAAGTTTCCCGAGTTATTCGACAAAACAAGGAAATTTAAAATTTTGATTAATTTGTTTTTCTTTTTGATTTAAAATATGTAATACATTTAAATAATTATTTATTCTTATTTTGTTGTGTTATTTTTTGACGAACTCGTGAATCTGAAATTTGGAATTGTTTGAGTAAATTGATAAAAAACATATATACAAAATTATATGTAGTATATCATTTATTAGAACATAGTAAAATAGAATATATATGATATAAATTTAATATATATCATAATGAATTAATACAATTTTATATAATTTTTGTAATTAATAAAAATAATTATTAGAACAAATTTTTACTTCACTTTGTTTTTATATTTCATAAAAGTACATATAATATATTATATTAATGTAAAATAATATATAAATTTTTTTTATAGTAGCTATTTTATTATAACATATTATGTTAAATTATAGAATATGCAATATTATTCATATAATAAAACTCATTATTCATTGTATCATATAACTCGACAAATTCAAAATCGAGTTTCCCGAGTTACTCAACAAACTAATTATATGCATAAATTTAATTTTTTAAAAATTTTTTTATTTAAATTATTTAATACATTAACTATTTTGTTTAATTTATATGTTGTAGTATTATTATTCGAGGAATTGGTCAGTATGAAGTTTCGGTTTGTTAACTTATTTGATAAATGAAGCACATACATAATTGTATTTAATTGATTATTTATTAGAACATAGTAAAATTAAATATACATTGTATAAATTTAATATATATCATAATCAATTAATACAATATATTATATTTTCTTTTATTATGATTAATTTATCTAGTAACTCGACAAATATAAATTTTGAGATTCACGAGTTGGTTAAAAAATAACATGACAAAATAAAAAAAGTAAAAAAATTAAGTGTATTACATAATTTAAATAAGAAAATAAAACAAAAAAATGAAAAATGTGCATGTTTGAAGCTACTCGAGAAACTCAACAAACCAAAAATCATATTTGTCGAGTTACTCGATGAGAAATGGGATAAAAAAATCAATCTATTCAATAGCTCAAGTAACTCGACAAAATGAAACTCTAGTTTCCCAAGTTACTCGACAAACCAATGAAATTTAAAATTTTGATTATTTTGTTTTTCTTTTTTATTTAAAATATGTAATACATTTAAATAATTTTTTCTTTTTATTTTGTTGTGTTATTTTTGATGAACTCGTGAATCTGAAATTTGGAATTGTTTGAGTAAATTGATAAAAAATATATATACAAAATTATATGTGGTGTATCATTTATTAGAACATAGTAAAATAGAATATATATGATATAAATTTAATATATATCATAATAAATTAATACAATTTCATATAATTTTTGTAATTAATAAAAATAATTATTATAACAAATTTTTACTTCACTTTGTTTTTATATTTTATAAAATTACATATGATATAATATATTAATGTAAAATAATATATAAATTTTTTTTTATAGTAGCTATTTTATTATAGCATATTATATTAAGTTATAAAATATGAAATATTATTGATATAAAAACACTCATTATTCATTGTATCACATAACTCGACAAACTCAAAATCGAGTTTCCCGAGTTACTCAACAAACTCATTATATACATAAATTTAATTTTTAAAATTTTTTTTATTTAAATTATTTAATACATTAACTATTTTGTTTAATTTATATGTTGTAATATTATTATTCGAGGAATTTGTGAGTATGAAGTTTCGATTTGTTAACTTATTTCATAAATGAAGCACATACATAATTGTATTTAATTGATTATTTATTAGAACATAGTAAAATTAAATATACATAGTATAAATTTAATATATATCATAATCAATTAATACAATATATTAAATTTTGTTTTATTATGATTAATTTATCAAGTAACTCGACAAATCTAAATTTTGAGATTCACAAGTTGGTTAAAAAATAACATGAAAAAATAAAATAAAATTAAAAAATTAAGTGTATTACATAATTTAAATAAAAAAATGAAACAAAAAAATGAAAAATGTGCATGTTTGAAACTACTCGAGAAACCCGACAAACCGAAAATCATGTTTGTCGAGTTACTCGATCAGAAATGGGATACAAAATCAATCTATTCAATAGCTCAAGTAACTCGACAAAATGAAACTTGAGTTTCCCGAGTTACTCGACAAACCAGTGGAATTAAAAATATTGATTATTTTGTTTTTCTTTTTTATTTAAAATATGTAATACATTTAAATAATTTTTTAATCTTATTTTGTTGTGTTATTTTTTGACGAACTCGTGAATCTGAAATGTGGAATTGTTTGAGTAAATTGATAAAAAAAATATATACAAAATTATATCTAGTGTATTATTTATTAGAACATAGTAAAATAGAATATATATCATATAAATTTAATATATATCATAATGAATTAATATAATTTTATATAATTTTTTTAATTAATAAAAATAATTATTAGAACAAATTTTTACTTCACTTTGTTTTTATATTTCATAAAAGTAGATATGATATATTATATTAATGTAAAATAATATATAAATTTTGTTTATAATAGCTATTTTATTATAACATAATATATTAAGTTATAGAATATGAAATATTATTTATATAAAAAAACTCATTATTCATTGTATCACATAACTCGACAAACTCAAAATCGAGTTTTCCGAGTTACTCAACAAACTAATTATATACATAAATTTAATTTTTTAAATTTTTTTTATTTAAATTATCTAATACATTAACTATTTCGTTTAATTTATATGTTGTAATATTATTATTCGAGGAATTTGTTAGTATGAAGTTTCGATTTGTTAACTTATTTGATAAATGAAGTACATACATGATTGTATTTAATTGATTATTTATTAGAACATGGTAAAATTAAATATACATTGTATAAATTTAATATATATCATAATCAATTCATACAATATATTATATTTTCTTTTATTATGATTAATTTATCTAGTAACTCGACAAATCAAAATTTGAGATTCAAGAGTTGGTTAAAAAATAACATGACAAAAGAAAAAAATCAAAAACATTAAGTGTATTACATAATTTAAATAAAAAAATAAAACAAAAAAATGAAAAATGTGTATTTTTGAAGTTACTCAAGAAACTCGACAAACTGAAAATCATGTTTGTCGAGTAACTCGATGACAAATCGGATACAAAATCAATCTATTTAATAGCTCAAGTAACTCGACAAAATGAAACTTGAGTTTCTCGAGTTACTCGACAAACTAATGAAATTTAAAATTTAGATTAATTTGTTTTTCTTTTTTATGTAAAATATGTGATACATTTAAATTTTGTTTCTTCTTATTTTGTTGTGTTATTTTTTGACGAACTCGTGAATCTGAAATTTGGAATTGTTTGAGTAAATTGATAAAAAAAAATATATAAAAAATTTTATGTAGTGTATCATTTATTAGAACATAGTAAAATAGAATATATATCATATAAATTTAATATATATCATAATGAATTAATACAATTTCATATAATTTTTGTAATTAGTAAAAATAATTATTAAAACAAATTTTTACTTCACTTTGTTTTTATATTTCATAAAATTAGATATGATATATTATATTAATGTAAAATAATATATAAATTTTTTGGGTAATAGCTATTTTATTATAACATATTATATTAAGTTATAGAAAATGAAATATTATTCTTATAAAAAAACTCATTATTCATTGTATCACATAACTCGACAAATTCAAAATCGAGTTTCTCGAGTTACGCAACAAACTAATTATATGCATAAATTTAATTTTTTAAAACTTTTTTTATTTAAATTATTTAAAATATTAATTATTTTGTTTAATTTATATGTTGTAATATTATTATTCGAGGAATCTGTCAATATGAAGTTTCGATTTGTTAACTTATTTGATAAATGAAGCACATACATAATTGTATTTAATTGATTATTTATTAGAACATAGTAAAATTAAATATACATTGTATAAATTTAATATATATCATAATCAATTAATACAATATATTATATTTTCTTTTATTTTGATTAATTTATCTCGTAACTCGACAAATATAAATTTTGAGATTCACGAGTTGGTTAAAAAATAACATGACAAAATTAAAAAATTAAAAAAATTAAGTGTATTACATAATTTAAATAAGAAAATTAAACAACAAATTGAAAAATGTACATGTTTGAAGCTACTCGAGAAACTCGACAAACTGAAAATCATGTTTGTCGAGTTACCCGATCACAAATGGGTTAAAAAATGAATCTATTGAATAGCTCAAGTAACTCGAGTTTCCCGAGTTACTCGACAAATCAGTGAAATTAAAAATTTTGATTATTTTGTTTTTCTTTTTTATTTAAAATATGTAATATATTTAAATAATTTTTTATTCTTATTTTGTTGTGTTATTTTTCGACGAACTCGTGAATCTGAAATTTGGAATTCTTTGAGTAAATTGATAAATAAAATATATACAAAATTTTATGTAGTATATCATTTATTAGAACATAGTAAAATAGAATATATATCATATAAAATATATCATAAAGAATGAATACAATTTTATATAATTTTTGTAATTAATAAAAATAATTATTATAACAAATATTTACTTTACTTTGTTTTTATATTTCATAAAATTAAATATGATATATTATATTAATGTAAAATAATATATAATTTTTTTTTATAATAGCTCTTTTATTATAACATATTATATTAAGTTATATAATATGAAATATTATTCATATAAAAAAAGGCATTATTCATTATATCACATAACTCGACAAACTCAAAATCGAGTTTCATGAGTTACTCAACAAACTAATTATATACATAAATTTAATTTTTTTGAACTTTTTGTATTTAAATTATTTAATACATTAACTATTTTATTTAATTTGTATGTTGTAATATTATTATTTAAGGAACTTGTCAGTATGAAATTTCAATTTGTTAACTTATTTAATAAATGAAGTACATACATAATTGTATTTAATTGATTATTTATTAAAACATAGTAAAATTAAACATACATTTTATAAATTTAATATATATGATAATCAATTAATACAATATATTATATTTTCTTTTATTATGATTAATTTATCTAGTAACTCGACAAAGGTAAATTTGAGATTCACGAGTTGGTTAAAAAAGAACATGACAAAATAAAAAAATTAAAAAAATTAAGTGTATTACATAATTTAAATAAAAAAAAATTGAAAAATGTGCATTTTTGAATCTACTCGAGAAACTCGACAAATCGAAAATCATGTTTGTTGAGTTACTCGATTACAAATGGTATACAAAATCAATCTATTCAATAGCTCAATTAACTCGACAAAATGAAACTCGAGTTGGCCGAGTTACTCGACAAACCAGTGAAATTTAAAATTTTGATTATTTTATTTTTTTTTTTATTTAAAATACGTAATACATTTAAATAATTTTTTATTCATATGTTGGTTATTTTTCGAGGAACTCGTGAATGGGAAATTGGAATTGTCGAGTAACTTGATAAATAAAGCATATCAAAAATTTTATTTAGTGTATCATTTATTAGAACATAGTAAAATAGAATATATATTATATAAATTTAATATATATCATAATGAATTAATACAATATATTAATTTTATTTTTATTTTAGCAATTACTATAACATATTATAAAAAAATTACTATATTAAATTTATAGCATAATAAAATGATATTCTGTATTAATATATTATTAATTAATTATTATATTATTATAATAATTTAATGATTATATTCAATTTAATATAATAAATGGATATTAAATAAATTTATTTATAAATGATTATAAAATTTATTACATATTTTTTTATAATTTATTATCGTAAATATAAATATAAATTTTGTTATAAATGATATTATCATTAGTAATTATAAATATAAAATGATTTTTATATTATAATTTGATATAATTATTCTGATAAATAAAATGAGATTATTTAATTGCTTGATAAAAAAATATATAATAAATTTTATAATTATTTATAAATAAATATATAATAAATTTTATGATCATTTATAAAAAAAAAATTTAATATGAAATTGTTATAATAAATTGATTATAATCATTAAATTATTATAATAATGTAAAAATTGATTAATTATATATTACTACACCAATAATTTTATTATGTTATAAATTTTGTTATAAATGATATTATTATTACTAATTATAAATATAAAAGATATGTTATAGTATAATTTCATATAAAATTTATGATAAATAAAAATAAGTATTATAGCATATTTTTATTACATTGTCATTTTTTAAATCATAAAATTAAATATGATATAATATAATAATATAAAATAATATATAAATTTTTTTTATAATAGCTTTGTTATTATAATATATTATATTAAATGATAGAATGAAAAAAATTGCTTACCTTCTTATGTTATCAAATAACTCCACAAGATAAAAATTTAGCTTACTGATTTGCTTGATTATATAGATAAGTAAAAACAACCATATAAAAAAATAATTAAAGAACTAATATAATTGTTTGTTATAAACGAAAATATAAAATATTAAATTTAACTATTCAATATATCGAGTAACTCGATAAATTCAAAATCGAGTTTCTCGAGTTACTCGACAAACTAATAAAATTTTCTGATGTTAATTTTCGAGGAACTCATGAAGCTGAAATTTTGCTTTGTCGAGTTACTTGAAAAATTAAGCATGTACAGAAATTTTTTTAATCTATCATGTATTATAACATAGTAAAATAAAGTATATATTATATAAATCTAATATATATCATAATGAATTAATACAATATATTATATTTTATTTTGTTTTGGCAATTATTGATAGCATGACAGAATACAAAAAAACAATACATAATTTAATAAAAAATATGAAAAAAAAATACAAAGAACAAAATTGCAGACTATATAAATGATTATTTACTTGAGCAACTTGACAAAATCAAATATGAGTTTGCCGAGTTACTCGATTAATAATATGACACGTAGTTAGAAATTCAATATTCAGTTTCTCGAGTAACTTTATAACATGAATAGATGAGTAATATTAGATGAGTAAATTTTAATATTCTATCATGAAATTAAATATAATAATAAAATTATTATAATAATGTAAGAATTGATTTATAATATTTTACTACAGAAGGAAATATATTATGCTACAAATTTATTATAATAATTTTATGAATATTTTTTTTTGTATAATACTAACTTTGTCGATTTATGAGGCGAAGTAGGAAAAAAGGAAAAAAATAATAATTTGAAATCTTCATTTAGTCATGAATTAACAAAGACTCATTTGACATAGAAAACAATCACTCAAAAATATGAAATTTTGAAAAAATATAGAATACTGATGTAGCCAAAAGTTTAAGAGGATATTTACACAACCTAAAGTTTATTTATTGGTTTATAATAGCAATTCCAATATTCCAAAAGCATAAATTCGATAAATAGTCTAGTAGTTTTCACAGTAATTATTTTAGTATGCCTAAACATGTCGTCGGATTATCAATTTTTAATATGTGGTAACCACATTAGTATTCTATGTCCTGTAAAAATTTCATATTGTGTGGTAATTGTTTTCTATGGCAAATAATTTTTTGTTATTCCATAACAAGTTGAAATAATTTTTTAAAGTAAGGGCAGCGTTAGAAAAATGTCTTCGCTTGGTCATGGAGTAAAAAAAAATTTTTTAATATAGAAAACAATCACCGAAAAATATGAAATTTTTAGGGGATATAGAATACTGAAGTGGCCACCACATATTAAAATTTTATAATCCAACAGCATGTATTGGCTTACTAAAATAATATATGAAAAACAAATAAAAAAAATTTAAATTTAAGGAGTAATATAGGTTAAAAAAATTAAACAAAAGATGTTTAAATTATGCAAGTTATTATTGTCTAAAGTAACTCGTTCAATTCAAGTTTAAATATGCAGGCGTACTTTATGAATAATACAATATAAATCATGAAGTACGAAAAAAAAGGTGTATTTATTAAAAAGTTATATTCTAAATATTTAATATTATCCTTTAATATACTTTGTATATTTATAGTTTGGGTAATTATATTCACACTACACTTTTTATTATTGACACTACATTTTAATTGCAATAAAGGTGCACCAACATTTGATATTTAGACACTTATGTCTCTAATTTTTTTAATTGTATTTTTATCATTAACTTTTATTTAGTTTTCACATCTTGCCTCTAATGAAAATTTTGTTTAAATATTCTGCTAATGTGCATTAAAATGGGGGGAAAATATTTTGTCAAACTTACGTATTTGTTATTTATTTTAATGATGTAAAAATAGTAGAGGCAAAAAAATAATTTACGCCATCTTAATTAACTTTTTGGACAAAAATCATCATGAAAGACAAATATAAGACATGCAAATGAATAGATTGATGATAAAAATTTGCTAAAAAAAGTTACAGTCATAAATACAAAAGTAACCAATAGTTGGAGAGTTTCATTGCAATTAAAATGTAGTGTACTAAACAAATAATGTTATGGTAATATAATTACCCTTATAGTTTTTGGTGCTTATGCTTATTATTTTGTATGGATTTTTTAATTTTCATAAGAAAAATATCTTATATATTTATTTAGGGCAAAAATAAATTTTTTGTATTCTGTTTATTATTATTAATAAGTATATATATCCAATAATATAAAGTTAATAGTAAAAATAAAAGTACATAAAAATATAAAATATATAGATTTGTTAAATATAATTTACATCATTGCAGTACATTACAAGAGGCTTATATCTAGAAACGACAAAACCTTTGAAATATTACAAAAAAAAACCTAATATTCATTCAAAGTAATGGAAAAAGGTGGCAATGCATACAAGGATATTATTAGTTTTTAAAGTGTGTCTTTCTCTTTCGAAAGTCGTGTATTTCTCTCTGTTCTTGGTGTAGGTAATTTTTCTGGGGTGACTTCATTCTCAGATGAGATTGGATGTTCTTCAATTTTCTCTTCTTGGATTTAGACCCAGGTGAAGAAGGGAAATTAAGCTGTTTCACTGCACTTGGAAATGTCTTCCCTTGAAGAGGCATTGGTGTGTCAGTGGTATACGATATATCTTTCCCTTTGTTAGTCCTTGATCTTGTACTTGTAGAAGTGGTCGACATCGAAGGAACTGATTCATTAAGGAAGATAATGTCATAATTGTATTCATTGTCGAGGACATTTTTCTTCATTCCTTTAACATAAAAAAATTGTTCTTCCTCCAACGTGATTCTAATTTTGTCCAAGACTTGTGATCCACTGTCCATTAGTTGTTTGCCTGTGTACTGTAAGAATTTTTCTGCTGTATCTCCAATCATAGTCCCAGATAATGAGCCTGTGGAGTCCTCAAGTTCCAGATATACACGTGCCCTAACATATAAAAGATGTTAAAAGTGTTGCATGTGTAAATAATTGTAAACAATAAATGATTTGTAAACAATATTATACCTTGGTACTGCAACTGCATGGGAAAATTTGCAGAAGACGCATTCGTATGTTTTATTGAAATCAGCACTTGATATTTTGTTGCAAGTATTGCACGACATGTACCAAAAAGATTGTTTAAATACTCTCACGTATGCACGTGCGTAAACCCAGAAATATCCATGTCCTGTTAGCTATTTTTGAAGAGAAATTGTATAAATATTATGCAATAATTAAAATAATTTTTCTATATAATATTTTAAATAAGATTAGGCTTACTCCAGATAACAAATTTGGAATCTGTTGAATCTCTGTGATATTCTTCATGTCTGGGGTTGAAAGATTCTTTGTTGCTGAGGATGGATATATCTTTGTCAAGATCATCTCATCTAACTTGTCCGAATTTGTTTCAACCCTTGCACAATGTGTAAAAAGATTAGCAATTTATACACATGTATATATATATATATATATATATATATATATGAGATACAATTTGAAAAAAATATAATGAATAAATAAATTGTTACCAAGATGTTAGTTCAATCACTTGTTCTAAATGGGCATTGAAGGAGAAAATGTTGTTGACCTTGGTTGAAATTGAAAGGCCTGCGCATGAAATAAATATATAGATATATTTATTGGAAGACCTAAGATTGCCTATAAATTTTGTAATATTCTATTGATGAATTATAAAATTATTGACAATATATTACCACTAAAAGATGTTACTTTTAGATGGTTTCCAATGATGATTTGTTTCGTGCTCAAGTTATCAGCAATGAAACGACATTCCTTCTCCACAAAATTATCCCACATTGTTAGCAACACAGTGTTGAAGCTAGTATAGAAACACAGAAAATATATGAGAAAGTGGTATATGAATTTCTTTAATAATATTGTAATTATTGGAATATATATTTATAGTTGAAAATAATATAGCTATATTTATATAAACCTTGTGTCGATGAGAACTACATCTTGAATAGACGTTTGTGTTTCAAACCTAGTTTGAACCAGCCTTTTAGGTTTGACATCGATTGCAACTCCAATAATACCTAAAGGATAAAAATAAGAAATTAGGACAAATGAAATTTGTTATCAATACAATGGAATGCATAAAAAGAAAAAAGTTTGTTTTTTTGTGAAATAGGAACAAATACTTATATCAGAATTTGAGTCCATGTAAGGTTCCAATTTGTTGAAAGGAACAAAATTGTATGTAGAAGATATTAAAACACTGTGGTCTTCATTGACTTCGTCAACTCTTGTTCGACCAGATATTGTCCATTGTATGTTGCACATAGAAGCTTGATACTCAGGCTTCGTGAATTTAACATTTGCATTTGAGACAAGATATGTTTTGCCAAGTAGTAGCTTGTCTTCATATGCCGAGATGTTGGCATCATAAATAGTTGCATGGACTCTATTTTTCTGTATAATACCATGCATTTAAATTAGATATTTTGTATAAACATATATATAATTTTGGCTAGATATTATTTTTGAATATGAATTAAGACAATTTAAAGCTATAACATATTAGAGGGAAAAAAAATTAAATATTTTATGTGGCTAAAATTAAATAAATCAAGAAACATAAATAATAGATTCAAGTAATATACCTCAGGATCCATAAATACCATATTCTGATATTTTGTTGGGCTTCGTTGAGCTGTTCGTGGAAACGATTTTTCCACAACAATGATTTTTGAAGTCCAATTTGTATCGTTAGGAGCAATATTTGGTATTAATTTGTACTGTTTTTCCATTGTTTGATCCTGTACAAAATGTCAAATATAAATTAAAGAGTATAAATAGGTTATCAAAGTGAAATAATATTTATACTAATAATGAATTGTAAGAGTATATGTTCAAATATAGTATGGAGTTGTACTTAAAATCTGAAAGAGGAGTATGAGGATACAAATATTGAGAATTAAAGACTTGTTGATAAATGCTAATATAGAATGTTTGTTGTGTTTGGTTTGTAATCACAACCAATGTATATATATAGAGGTATATAGTATCTATTATGCCAAGAGTAAGGATATGTTTACCCAATGGGGGTCTAAATCCTCTGTCCTGATTGATGCGTGGCTTGTGACGCTGTAATTAATAAATGATGTGGGCCCCAATAATGATGCCATAAAAACTCATTCATAGTTGTCCTCATTTCATCCTACTCAGCCCCAATTAGTTTAAATAAAGTGCTGACTATACTAATAATAGATTTGAAGATTCCAAAATATTAATATAAGCACTCCAAAATTTTAGGTCAGTATTTCTACTATTATGTTAAATTATAGTACATGCAAATTTATCAAATTGAAATAAATAAAATTTTATTATTATAATGTATATTATTTAAAATAATGTAATAGCGAAAATTTATTATTGAGTTAAAAAATTTTATGAAGATTTTAATAAGTATAATTAGTTATTATATATTTAAGTAATTTTGTGTACCGATCAACAAAATATAAGCAAAAAAATTAACAATAAATAAATAAATAAAAAATTGATGGTTAAATTGTGAATATGAAATTTGCTTTACCTAGTAATATAGAAACAAAATAAGTAACTACTACAACAGAAAAAAAAAATTGGTCATCAGAGTTCAAGCATGTATGAGACTTGAGTAGATTCGAAGTTATTATTTTCTAAGGTGAAAGATTAAACTATTAGAGGTTATGAAATGAATGGATGAAACTATAATAAAACAATAGGTAAGGAAATCTATAATAAAGTAGGCTTTATATTAATAATTTATGGATAAACCACAATGTACAAAATTCTTCTCGGTAAGTTAAACAAAATAAAATTATTTAGGATTTATGTATAATGTAAAAAAGTTAAAGTGTCCAATTACAATGTTTATACTGTAAATTTTTCTATTATTTTAATGGAGTTAAGTCAAAGTTAAAATTAGTCAAGAATTGTTAGATGCGTGAGAAATAGTGATGTTAGGACTATTTGTGACTATAAATAGGAAAATGGGAATCATATTTAAAATAAAAGAAGGAATTGGGATCAAATTGTTACAAACATGAAAGAATAGGCAGTCCTTCTTTGAATTAATTGGAGATGAGATAGGGTCCAGCATTTATTACGCATTGCGTGTCTTCAAGGAGATAGGGACCAGCCGTCTAGCATTAAATGATGCGTGGAAAGCCATGCAAGAATTGGGGATGAGGATATGAAACCCGAATTGGGAATAACGAGGTGAAGCACAACTGGAAGATATTTATATATGTTTATGTATATACATTTTTCATACGTGTATGGTGAGAATGAATAGATTAAAGATCATATTGACATGTGTACAATAAAAAGATATTTGTACATTTATGATCTAAATTTTTACTTGTCTTAGGTATGATTACATGTAAGAGTAGACTAAGTAGTAATCTATAGTTTCTTGTATTAATTTGTCTGAATTTCATGAAAGTAAGAAATAAGCTATACTTAGATATTTTTTAGTTATAGCTGTTGATTTGTGTTCATTTAAATATAGAGGAAAAAAAGTCATATAAAATATAAACAAAATTTTATATTGTTAATAGCTAATGACTTTATAACATATGTACAAAAACTCGTTAAATGGCAAAAGGAATATAAATTGATAACATTGAATATTTAAATATTTGTACTTTAAATATTTGTTTGTTAAATTTTGTATTCCATTTATTCATCTAACTCAATCAATACTACGTTCTTAGAAAATCGATTAAGTTTCATAAAATCATGAATAAGATAAATTTAGTTTTAAACTTTAAAAATTCAAGTTCGATGAATATAATGTATTTTATATGAATTTTTTTTCATATAATTATGTTGGCTACCAAATACATTTTATAACTATATCTATTATAGAAATAAATTTAATAGAAACTAATATAGCTTTTGAAAGTTTAATATATAATCATCATTACAAATTGTATTAATAGCAATGAAAAAAAATTTTGTATACTAATAATATTCCATGAATTCCTTATTTAAATCAACGTGTTATATAATATTTAGTATATCTATAATACTAATATACACATATTGAATATTAGCAAAATAAAAATACAATAATAAAAGATGTTTCACTTTGTTAAAAATAAACGGTCAAAAATTGGTACTAATTTAACATAAATATATTATTAATTTTTTATTAAATTATTCATAATGTAAAATTAAAATAAAATAATCATTGATAAATCTACACTATTTGTAGTATAATATTTTAAAAAAAAAACAGATAATTATAAAAAAAATTCAAAAATTATCTAAATCAAATGGTGAGTTTTATTATTTTGGATTATAAATCGATACTATTACAAAACATACATAACTATAGCATTATACATCTGAACAGACTGGCCATTTATTCACTGCACTATCAATAATTTAAAAGCTCTGTACATATTTTCTTCAAAGTCCTATACAATATCCTTCACCAATTGAGATGTAAGAGTACACTGGCTCTTTATTGACTGCAATATAATTCATGTGAAAGCTTTGTAGAAGTGTTATTCAAAGAACACATGGAATATACTTCAAGAATATTCACTGCAATATCATTCATGTCAAAACTTTATAGAAGTGTTCTTCAAAGAACACATAGAATATACTTCAAGAATACAATTCTAACTATTGTTTATAAAGTACAAATCCTGTAATAAACAAAAAATGCATAATAATAATTAAAACACTATGAATGCACAATTGCTAATATTTCTGTATAAACTACATTCTTTGTACAACAAAAATGATTTTTAAGTTTATCATTTGGTATAATTAATGCTTTAATACATTTACTTGTTTTTGCTCTAGATAATGCAACATAAAGTTGACCATGAGAAAATACAGGTTCAGGAAGATATAGTCCAACATAATCTAGTGTTTGACCTTGAGCTTTATTTATTGTCATTGCAAAACAAGGACGAATTGGAAATTGCGTTCTTTTAAAAGGAAATGTACTCTTATCACTTTCAAGTGGAATAAATAGAATTCTAGGTAAAAAAAACTTTCTTCCCAGCCACTCTCCAACAGATATTTCAGCATGAATAACATTACGCTCAAATGCACGACAAATTAATCTAGTGCCAATACATAATCCTTCAGATGGATTAATATTTCTTAATAACATAATAGGACAATTTTGTTTCAATACAAGTTCATGAGGTGGAATACCATTTGGAGTTAATGTATTAAGAAAATCTTCATGAATACTTTGTTCATTTTTTTCTAACGTTTCATCAAAGTTATAATATATAACATTTTCACCAGCAATTTGATCAAGTACAATGTTATTTATTTCATCAACAGCATTATTTGTAGGAGTTAAAATAACTCGATTAATCATCTTATCT
Source organism: Forsythia viridissima (assembly GCA_030279155.1). Classification (NCBI taxonomy): domain Eukaryota; kingdom Viridiplantae; phylum Streptophyta; class Magnoliopsida; order Lamiales; family Oleaceae; genus Forsythia; species Forsythia viridissima. The sequence goes on along the minus strand of CM059035.1, from coordinate 19,310,625 downwards.
AATTCATTGCTATAATTCTGTAAGTTTGGGTAAACACTTTGGATCAATTCTTTTAGAGAAACTATTTTGTTATCAAAGGGTATAGCTATTTCATCTGGTAATGTAATCATATTACAGGTATGCCTAGGTTGGATTCCATTGCCTATATCAAGCAATAACTTAGAAAAGTATGGGTCTAATTGAGCTCTTATATTTTGCACCAATTATAATTGTATGAAATTTGGCCATAAGTATGAATAGACTAAACTTGATCCAATGATTGCTTCTTTATTTCCCTTTTGAACTACTGGTAATACTTGTCGGAAATCACCTCCTAAAACAACAACCTTCCCTCCAAAAGGCAATATAGAATCATTAACATCTCTTAGCATTCTATCTACAGCCTCTATTGCATAACGGTGAACCATTGGTGCTTCATCCCAAATAATCAAATTTGTCAATCTAAAGAAGCTTGCTAGAACAGACTGCTTACTAACAGAACATGTCATATTGTGATTTATTTCAAGTGGTATCTTAAACCTTGAATGTGCTGTTCGTCCACCAGGTAATAAAGCAGCTGCAACACCTGAGGAAGCTGTTGCTAAACCTATAAGATTTTTAGATCTAATTGTAGAGAGCAAAGCTTTATATAAATAAGTTTTACCAGTTCCACCAGGTCCATCTATAAAATACATACGACTTGTATTACTATATACATCTGAAAGAATTTTGTCATAGGTAATTTTTTGATATTCATTCAAGTTATTTGCATACATAGTATTGTCAGCATGAATAACATTGTTTAATTCTTCATTAACAATCTTAGCTAATATGTCTTCCTGTTCCATATATATTTGAAAAGGTACAAGATGGTAATCATTTATATTTTTATTATTTGCTTCTAATATAGAATTCATTTCATGTAGTGCTTTTATTTCTGCATTTGCAATAGACATACCATTAGATAAATAATCTTCACATAAAAATAGGTGAAATTTTTTCCATAATACATCTGGATTATTAGGAGAACATAGAATGAGTATGGTAGCAAATAATCTACGAAGAGAAGAAGGCATTTGATAACTAATAGCTTCATCTAAACAAAACTGACAATAATTATTGTCTTGTAATAAACTAAGTGACATAGCTGTTTCACGAAAAGACGACAAATAAACACCATGAACTAATTTTAAATTTTCAAATGAAGTTGCTCCTTTAATATGATTTAATAAGATACGTAAATAATATCTTTCTCCTTCAGTTATAGTAGATGTAACTATTCTACCAATAACATTTCCTTTTTTCCTTCGACACCATATTTTTCCTTGGCCATCCCATACAAACAATTTTGGAAAATCTTTATATAATAATGTTTTTGCAAGTTCATTTGAAAGATTCATATGAAAAAATTCAGTTAACATTGTGCGTTGTCTAGATTCATTATTGATTACTGTTTCTAAATTTTCATAATCTCTGTATGTTATCAAGTGGTTATTTTCAAGATGTAGTTGTAATGAGATAACTGAGGGAGACATTTCATACAAAACAAATCCATATATTCTCCACATTGCTTCAGGTGGAGAAATCCAACGACCATTTTGATATATCTCAATTTCATCAATAGGATTTTCATTATTAGTATTACTAATTGAAATACTTACACGACCATAGCCTTTATAAACATATTTATAGAGGTATTTAACAGCTTTAACTGTTGAACATATTTCCACATTAATATGGCAATCAAACTTCGCACACAAATATGGATTGTAAGGTACAACCCATCTATTGTCTAATAAATGTCCTCGAATCATAAATGATCGTTTATCGTTCAATCGTCTATAAGTTGGATAAGAATTATGGCCAATAGAAGTATTTGAGATATATTCCTTTGGGTATTTATTCTTACAATGACCATTTCTATCCATACAAACATTATGGGGATTCAAATGACCACATGGACCATGCATCATATGTTTAACAACAATAAAATGAAGGTGAGGATATTTTACTTTATCTGGAATTTCACATGATACAATAGAATCGACTCTATCAATATTATTAATTTTCGCATTGCTTTGTAAGATTAGTAAGAAATGAGCATGTGGAAGTCCTCGTTTTTGGAATTCTACAACATAAATATATGCAGCAACAGGCCCAAATATTTGGTGCTTGAATAGATCAACTTTAAGTTCTTCTAATTTAGCTTTGAATATTCTAGCAGTTAAATCAGGTCTATTCTGTCCTATATCATTATGCCTTAACTCTTGTTTTATTTCTACCCAATTAGGGTTACATGTCAATGTTAAAAATAAATCAGGTTTATAAAATTTTTGTACCAATGCCATTGCGTCCATATATCTTTTTTTTCATATCTCTAGGACCCCCAACAAAAGAAGAAGGTAAAATAATCTGACGACCAATTTGTGCACCTCTATTTTGACCATTTTGTACACTATCAACAACTCCTTGATATAATTCAGCACGAATTTCACTTTGATTTTGACGAAAATAATCTAATCGACTTGTTTCAAGTTTAACATACATATCTACTACATATTGCTGTAGAAGTCTACTAGCATGAAGCAAAACATTGTTTTGTGTATCACGTACCTGTAATTTGAAGCAATAGTATTCACGACAAGATACTTGTAAACCTTTTTTATTCTTCTTGAAAACTGTACAACAGAAAAATGCAAAGAAATTTAATGAAAAGAAATTTTAAATTGAATGAGTTTAAATGAGGAAACATATTAGTAGTCTTTACCTTTTTTTCTTTCTTTATTATATCAGCTGCACAACTCATGTTTTCAGTAGAAAAGGAATTCTCTTTTGTACTATAAATATCAACTGTACTATTTTTTGCCTTTTCAATACCTTCATGTCAACCAGTCTCACCGAAGGGAAATAATAATGGATACTGTAGGGGATCATAACATCCATAATAATAATGTATTCTATGTGAATTATTAGAGTGATAATAAATTGATATATCACGATATCTTATGTCTGCAGATGGGTCCTCATCAACCCAAACTGCAGCCACTTGAGATGCAGAAGGTGCATTATATACTCTTTGATCAAGACCAGCATCACATCTAATATGAATTTTGCAAGTTTGAAGACTTTCAATATCACCTAAGGAACGAAAAAAACTAGAATATGGATTAATCTTTAATAGATTTACTAATATGTGTAGTAAAGATGATGAGAAATTGATACATGTATTTAATCTATTTTGTATTTCATTGTCTGTATCATAAAAATATAACTGTAAATATGATGGATTACTATCAATGTTTAGAATTGGATTTATATAATGGTATACTTGTCCTTGAACTCTAAAAGTGTAAATACCTTTGTAGTTAGTAGATTTAGATAAATCTTTATCAAACTTCACTCCAAAAGAGGTAAAAGCAAAATAGTTATTATAATTTCGCACATTATTTTTAAAATCTAATGCTTCATCTGTACTTGAAGTGTATAAATCATATAAAATAGAAGGAGAACAATTGATATGCAATTTAATTTTTCCATCAGAACAACAAAAACCTTTACTTTCTTTTTCAAACTTTTTTGCAAAACAGTGAATACAATTTGTTGGAGTACGTAATACATAAGTTTCTGTGGGTACATGTCTCATAGTAATATTTGAAATACAAGGAGTTAATTGGAATTCATGATTTTGATTTTCATGTTCTTCATAATAAATATTGCTTTCTACGCCACCATCTTCTAAATTGTTAGAGCCAATGAAATAAATTCCATGTCCATCTTCATTCAATTCTTCAGCTATAAAAAATATGACAAATGAAAACAACATAAAAAAATAAATGGAAAAAAAATGTGCATAATGGGAAAAACATAAAAACAAAAAAAACCTTAGCTCACCAAATAATTGTAAACTACCTATTGAATTGACATCATTCAACTCAATATCTTCAAGTAACTGAATCCTTGTTTTTTGAATCTTCTTGTTAGATTTATATTGTGTATGCTGAGCATACATCTGTCTTCTTTTCTTGTTTTGTTGTTCTTTATTTGAGTCAACAAATTTTTCACCTGTTATCCAATATATTTTATCATACAATAAATATAAAAATTAGTCTCATTCAATGTACAAATATAAAAATATATACTATAAACATTATTAACACAAATAAGAATAAGATTAGTACATAGATGTAATAAGCAACAGGGAAAAAATTCTTATTGGTTAAAATTGTAATATTCTACTATAGCCTGTAAATACATGATATAAAAAAAATACTTATTAATAAAGATATAATGAAAGAATAAACCAAATAACACAAATAATAATTAACTTCAAATTTCTATCAGTGAATAATTACATACCTATAAATTGAAGTTGGGAACTTGCTATAAAACCACTGATGAAGAACTGATCAAATCAAAAAAATGAATATCAGACCTTCTACAATCTATACTCAAACTGAATAGGTGGACAAAGGAGATGTGAATTATAATTTCGAAGACAAGAAACAAGCTACAATGATTTGAATTAAGAAAAAGAGGAATTCAACAAAATTCTAGGGTTTGATGAGAGTAGAAATAAAAGAACAAGGCTGAGAACAAAGAAAATAGAAAAGAAGCAAAAACTGTATATATATGTCTCGTACAAATAAAACAAAGGAAATATATAAAATAATACTGCCAAAACAACGTCGTATATTTATAATAAGTGAATGGTTTAGATGTACATAAAATTGTATATGTTATTAATAATAACTACAAAGATAAGGACAAATAAATGAAAAAAACTGAAAAATAAGTAACTTATAATTTCTAAATGAGTACACGTGTTAAGAATTGGGTAACATTTTGAATAAATTAAGTTTAATCATTTTTCTTAATTACCTCGTAACTTGGAAAGATTTACTAATATAAAAAAATATGCATCTATTACAAAATGAAGACCAGATATTATAGACAAATTTTCAAGTCAAACATTGCGGCTAGTATGGGAAATAAAATTATACAACATAATTGCAAAATGCAACAAAAGCAAAAATTTAAGTAGAAAAATTGATAGCTAATTAGTCGAGCAAATCGAGAAACTACATTTCAGTTTGTCGAGTTCATCGACAAAACAAATTACACAAACAGAACAAATTCGTACTAAATTTCACAATCATTATTAACAATAATGAAAGCTGATTATTATATTAGAAATGATATGATGACTACAAAATTAAATGCCTGACATTTATAAAAAAATACATATATATAATTTCTCATTTGTTCATGTTCTAATTTTTGTTATTGTTTTCGTCAAAATCCAGTTAACAAAAAGTCGAGTTAGTTGATAATTTTTTGTAAAATATAAATTTTTTGTATTTTTGTTAGAGTTATTCAACAAAACCAAAATAAAATCTGTAACAAAATATAAAGGTCGGGGATGGCCAAAAAAAATAAAAGGTCATGGTTAAATTTGTTATGAAATGAAAATGATGTGAACTAAAAGTGCAAATTACAAACAAATAAATAAATAAATAAATTGCTAAAACCCCATAAAAATAAAAAAAATAAAAAAAATTTTGTTTTCCAATGTTTCCTAGATTGCCGAGTTACTCGCCAATCTGGGATAACTAAAATATTTTTAATATTTCCACTTTGCTGAGTCACTAGGCAAAGTGGGAAAAATGGAAAAAAATAAAAATATGTTAAAAAAAGAAAAAATTGTCAACACAAAATTGGACTACTTTATAAAAGTTGCAAGACTTAATGTACATTTTAATTTTATTTTGTTATTATTAGTTTTTTTGTTTTTTATTCAAAAAGCTAGACAAATTAAACATAAAAAAAAATTTAAAGGTCAGAGATGACCAAAAAAAAAAAATCATGGGCAAATTTGTTATAAAAGGAAAAGGATGTGGACTAAAACTGCAAATTAAAAAAAATAAATAAATAAATTCCTAAAAGCCCACAAAAAAAAAAAGTAAAAAAAAAAATGTTTCCAATGTTTCCCACTTTTCCGAGTTACTCGGAAAAGTGGGATACCTAAAATGTTTTTATTTTTCCCACATTGCCGAGTTACTCGGCAAAGTGGGAAAAATTTTAAAAATAAATTTTTTTTTTTTATATTTATATTTTGTCATCAAATTGTCCATAAAAAAAATTAATAATAATAATTTTACGTGAGCAAAATGGGGAAAAAAAATATAATATTTTTTTATATTCTGTCATGAAAATGTCCACCTAAAAAAAATAATATAATTTTTATAATCAATAATCACAATATCATACAATATAAAATAATTTTATATCATATCACTACAAGAATTTTATCTTCCGCAGACAAAATAAATTTGTAGGGAAATGTTATTTTTTGTATGGAAAAACCTTTCGAGACGAAATTTTTTTGTAGGGGCTTTTGTGGGGCAAACATCGTGGGGAAAGGTATAAGAAGACAAATAGTAGAAATTTGTGGGCTAAAGTCTTTCCCAACAAATCTTTTAGAGACGAATACAATTTGTCGTATATGTTCTTTCTCGACAAAATTATTCGTCTGCTAAAGTTACTTTGGCCTACAGAACAGGTTTTGTAGGCACGAGGCAAAAATTATTTTGTGGGCTAAATCATACTTTTCCATACAAATAAATTTTTGTGTCGAAAAAATTTTGTGGGCCAAGTTCTACTTTTTTCTATAAATGATTTTTTGTGGGGAAAACGTATTTGTGGGCTAAGTATATTATTTTTTACAACAACGATTGAATTTGTAGGGAGAAATTAATTATTTTTATATATTTTTTTATATTATGTTAATTCTTTTTCCCTTCGTCAAAATAATATAAAGATGCAAAAAAGAACAAATAAAATTAAGATCTTATAAGTATCAATCAATATAACATTGAACCCAAATATTGTACCAAAATACAAATAAAAATCATTTACTAAGTATATATAGTTATATCTAAACTTAAAAAGAGTTTAGCAAACATGCTATCTGTCTATTATAATGAATCTACTAAAAAAAACATAATTATTCGTCCTATTTTTTAGATATGCTACTCATCATCACCAAGGTTGTTCTCTTCATCAAAGTCGTCATCTTCGTCCCCAATAGCATAATCTTCCTTATTAGCATCATCTTCTATTGTCAATAGTGGTAGAACGAAACCACGAACTTATCTACATAGTTGTTGCATAGTATGATGCCAAGACAGCAGTGTAGAATTGAATTGTTGCCCAACAACATTGAACTAGCTTTTCATTCTTTACTCTATTTTAGTTCGAGTTGCATCAGCTCCCTTTCGAGCAACGCGTTCTTCTTCCAGCTCCTTCTCCATATGACGCACATTGGTAGAAGTACCAATGTCTCGAAGACGACCATCTCTCAACCCACGAATTTGACGTCCGAGCTTCATACCTAGAACAGACATCATGATTTTCAATCCAACATCTGGATCGTCAACAGGGATTTCCTCCAAAAGAGTATTCTCAAGAAGTTATTGCTCATTTGCCCTTTCTAAGATATTCATCAGCTTTAACAAGCATCTCATCCTACAAAGAATTAAAACAACCCACAAAAATATATTAAATAGCATACCAAAACAAAGTTTGCAAGAGATATAATATAAAGCAACATATTATTTACATAAATAAAGCAGCAGATTCTTTGCAAGAGATATAACATAAATCTTAAAATAGAATCCTATGAATCAATTTAAGGGTAAAATTCCACTAAATATTTACTAACACAAATAGACTTGTGTTACTTCAAGATGAGATACCAATTCTTAATACAACCCAATTAATTATCAATCATCTACTCTTGCATTCTAGCATCCAATCCTACCCCAGCTAGTTTTCTGACTTACTCATGAATTCAATTATATAGAAAATTATAGCTATGGCTTTAGAGAAGAATGGAAAAGAAAGAGTCTAAATGGTACATTAATGGTTAAAACATAGTACAGTGGACAAGTTGACATCACAAGAAAGCGGCCATTAGGAACAAAAAAAAGGGAATAAAATGGGCAAGATTTTAGCCCACAATTTTTGAACCAAGTTTCAAATTCCTCTACTCACCTAAAGATCATATATTTAACTTGAGTTAAACATATGATCTAACTTGAGTTAAACATATGGATTCTAAAACCTAGAATACATATAAATGGACATGTACTACAAGTAGAAATATATTTATTATATATCTATAATGAGTTTCACAAAAATGAATGAGAGGAATACATGCTTCATCTTTGATTAAATTATGGTTGTGGTGATTGCTGTGGCCCTGTGGATATGTGATTAAATTATAAACTGAAGAAAAATGTGAAAAAATTAAGCTCTCGCTTATGTTGTGGCAAAATATATGTTTAACTGAATGAGAGGAATACATACTTCACATTTTAAAATTGTGAAGTCCTTGTAGGACAGGCACTTTTCACACACGCAGTACATCCCAATCGAATTTGGTGTAGAGCAAAAATATTAAAGTCTCATGACTACAATCTGACGCTTGTATATTCTGCTATTGGTCTTTATTTTCAACAATGCAATAGAATTTGGTGTAAAGCCAAAAAAATTGTTGTGGTTTCAGGGCAATATGCAGAATGCATATATTTATGCTAATAACAACTACATAAAATATAAGGAATGTGTTCATATAAGACTTCCAGTTGGAAGCAATTAAATTTGGAAAATTTGCAACAGAGCATCATAAAGACCATTGTTAAAAATACATGCTTACATTGACGCAAGTTTTCTTTTTATGTGGAAGACATACCAGTTTACTCTCTGTTACAGCTGAAACATTTGAACCTGGTGCTGTAGTTAGTGCAAGCTCACAACCAGTAGGCTGGCTCGAGGGATCAGAGCTGATTGCAGGATTGGAATCAGCTCTGATCCCTCAGATTTTGGCAAAATATATGCTATTATACCAAATGAATTAATAGTTATCATCTGATTTTAATTCAAGGTGACAACAATACGACAAAAGATCTTACCCTTCGATTCTGCTGAGTCTCTGTTTCTGTTTCTTGTGTAAAACCCAAAGAACCCAAATAAAACAAAGCAGATCATACATATACACAGAGAATTAAAGATGGAAAAAGAGATGAAATTTGACGGATGGGGTTATGAAGTGAATACTTGTTCAGTTATTGTGTAATGTTTCTAATGAATGAATTCTTGATTTTTTTGTCTTCGGGTTCTTAGTTATGGAAGAAAGAGGTCGGTAATACTATCTAGTAAGCTGAAAGAAACACGCTCCTTGATTTTTCTTGAAGCTTAGTCCAATTATATAGCTTAAGGTACTTACAGCTTGGTGTATTTATATTTCTTCTGTTGGCTTTGTATGAGAATAACTGAACGTTTTCATGTTGGTTAAATATACTAATTCTATTTGATGTAATTTACTGGATAGAAAAATAGTTTGATTCTTTTATGAAATCCATAGATACATATGAATGATTTTCAGCAAGACTATAACAAATGCTCACTTTTTTGCAAACCCCAACACTTAAAATGCCATAGCAGCTTTTCTATTCATGCTGTTGGTGGATTATTCATTATCTTGGAAGGAGCATTTAATCATGATTTTCAGTTTCTATTGATGATGTTGCCAAGAAGTTGAATAGAGTTTGGAAATGTACACGAGGATTTATCCTGGATGTTACCCTGCTATTTAAATATTGCACTCTCACATAAGCTGTATATGTATGTTCACATGTTTTTGCCTCTTGATGTCAAAATAGACCATAGATGACCTCGATACATGGTATTATGAATGATGAATCTAGTCTTGTTGGATACTATTGGATGCATCCATTTGACATATCTAGTATAGATACATCTAAATCTTATTTCACATGTGCCACTCTGCCGGAAGTCGATTTCATTACAAGTACCACAAAAAGTGCAACAGAGTGTAGCTTATTGAAGACCGACAATCTTATGATGAGGTGCAATTGAACATGAGGAAATAAAACAGGAAGGTAGTGGAAAGCACATAATATGATGAACAATTAGAGTAGAACTGATCAAATGCATCTGAATTCATGCTGCACGAATGAAAAATCTAAGCTATTTTGTTCACAAAAGCAGTACATCCAACAACTTACCATTAACCCGTGTTATTGAAATAACAATTTATCAATAAGGCTTCTTAAATTTCAATTTAATTCAAAAAAAAAAAAAAAAGTGATAAGCGTTTTCCAATTTATCCAATCGGCAGTATTAGGCATCTGTAATTATACAAGCATGAAAACTCACTAGTCAATTGCCAATTGCATACACTCCATTAAAATACAGAAAGAAATAAAGATTAAAAGAAACTAAAATAAGGAAGCAAAGAATTTATAATACCAGCAATTGCCAATTAGGCATCAATAAACAGCAAAGCAGTCAGAGAACTTTGAAGACCATTGAAAATGAATTTCCACATTTTCATATGCATACTGGATAGCAACACCCCTTAATATCAAATATTCAATAGGTAATATTATGTATCACATCATGTATTGAACACTGCATAAACAAACAATGATTAACAGTAATAAAACACAAAGAGTCATGTTATTAACCACAGTCCTCTGTGCAACAGAGAACTGATTCTCGGAAGGAAGAACAACTCTAAATGAAATTTCAATTTTAATCATCAAGACCAAAAAATAATAATAATAAGACAACTCTACTTCTAATTTCACAATTAAAAACCCCTATTTTCTTCATAAAATCCTAATTTTATTGGCTAATAAATATGAAAAAAAAAATTTAAGGGCATGAAACGAACCTGTGTGAAAGAGAGTACGACTGTAGGAATGGTTGACGATGAGCAGCGTGATGGGGGTCGGCAGTGGCTACGGTGGTTGATTCAGAGACGAGGTGAAAATTTTCTAATTGAAGGTGGAGCTGGGGAGGCGCGCGAGGGAGAGGGAAGATGAGGGAAATTGGAAGAAGGAAGAGGGAAAATTTTATAATTGAAGGTGTTCACGTCTTGATTTTAATTATGTTATATTTTATTTTTATTTATTATACTTTTCCCTTCAAAATAATGTTGTGGACTAAGAATACAAAAAAAAAAAAAAAGGAAAAAATATTACCCACAAATTAGTCTTTTTTTTTTGTCGGCAAAAGATATACTTTGTCCGACTAATTTTTTTGTCAGGAAAAATGTATATATTTGTAGGCACAATTAATCAGACTTTTGAAAATTTCTGAACAAACTCTAGCCCTACAAAAAAAAGGGTTCGTGGGAAAAAGTTAATTACGTAGACAAATCTCAATTTGTCTGCGGAAATTTTGTAGGAAATATATATATTTTTTGTAGTGTATATAATTTAATATAAAATCTTATCATAAATGCTAGAGTCAAAAAAATATATAGATGCCTAAATTATTAATCAAACAAAAAAATTCAAAGTTCAAAATACTAAATTATTAAATTACTTACATGCAAAAAACAATAACCAAAACATAAAATTTAACAATCGCCAATCTAGGATAACTAAAATATTTTTAATATTTCCACTTTGCCGAGTCACTCGGCAAAGTGGGAAAAATGGAAAAAAAAAAATATTTTAAAAAAAGAAAAATTTGTCAACACAAAATTGGACAACTTTTTAAAAGTTGCAAGACTTAATGTACATTTTAATTTTATTTTGTTATTATTAGTTTTTTTTGTTTTTCATTCAAAAAGCTAGACAAATTAAATATAAAAAAAAAATTTAAAGGTCAGAGATGACGAAAAAAAAAAATAATGGGCAAATTTGTTATAAAAGGAAAAGGATGTGCACTAAAACTGCAAATTAAAAAAAAATAAATAAATTCCTAAAACCCCACAAAAATACAAAAAGTAAAAAATAAAAATGTTTCCAATGTTTCCCACTTTTCCGAGTTACTCGGCAAAGTGGGATAAATAAAATGTTTTTATTTTTCCCACATTGCCGAGTTACTCGGCAAAGTGGGAAAAATTTTAAAAATAATTTTTTTTTTTTTTGATTTTTTGATTTTTATATTTTGTCATCAAATTGTCCATAAAAAAAAATTAATAATAATAATTTTGCATGAGCAAAATGGGGAAAAAATATAATTTTTTTTTTATATTCTGTCATGAAAATGTCCACCTAAAAAAAATAATATAATTTTTATAATCAATAATCACAATATCATACAATATAAAATAATTTTATATCATATATAATTTAATATAAAATCTTATCATAAATGCTAGAGTCAAAAAAATATATAGACGCCTAAATTATCAATGAAATAAAAAAATTCAAAGTTGAAAATACTAAATTATTAAATTACCTACATGCAAAAAACAATAACCAAAACATAAAATTTAACAATTAATATAAATACAAAATTATAATGACAAAGTGCGAAAAATTTTTAAAAAAAAAAAATTATTTATTTTTTCATTTTTATATTTTGTCATCAAATTGTCTATAAAAAAAATAATACTAATAATTTTGCGTGAGCAAAGTGGGGAAAAAAATTTTTTATTTTATTTTTATATTCTATCATGAAAATGTCCACCTAAAAAAAAAAAAAATTTATAATCAATAATCATAATTTCATATAACATAAAATGATTTTATATCATATATAATTTAATATAAAATCTTATCATAAATGCTAGAGTCAAAAAAATATATAGATGCCTAAATTATCAATGACATAAACAAATTAAAAGTTGAAAATACTGAATTATTAAATTACCTACATGCAAAAAACAATAAATTACTTACATGCAAAAAACAATAACCAAAACATAAAATTTAACAATCGCCAATCTAGGATAACTAAAATATTTTTAATATTTCCACTTTGCCGAGTCACTCGGGAAAGTGGGAAAAATGGAAAAAAAATATTTTAAAAAAAGAAAAATTTGTCAACACAAAATTGGACTACTTTTTAAAAGTTGCAAGACTTAATGTACATTTTAATTTTATTTTGTTATTATTAGTTTTTTTGTTTTTCATTCAAAAAGCTAGACAAATTAAATATAAAAAAAAATTTAAAGGTCAGAGATGACGAAAAAAAAAATAATGGGCAAATTTGTTATAAAAGGAAAAGGACGTGGACTAAAACTGCAAATTAAAAAAAAATAAATAAATAAATTCCTAAAAGCCCACAAAAATACAAAAAGTAAAAAATAAAAATGTTTCCAATGTTTCCCACTTTTCCGAGTTACTCGGCAAAGTGGGATAAATAAAATGTTTTTATTTTTCCCACATTGCCGAGTTACTCGACAAAGTGGGGAAAATTTTAAAAATAATTTTTTTTTTTATTTTTTGATTTTTATATTTTGTTATCAAATTGTCCATAAAAAAAATTAATAATAATAATTTTGCATGAATAAAATGGGGAAAAAAATATAATTTTTTTTTATATTCTGTCATGAAAATGTCCACCTAAAAAAAAATAATATAATTTTTATAATCAATAATCACAATATCATACAATATAAAATAATTTTATATCATATATAATTTAATATAAAATCTTATCATAAATGCTAGAGTCAAAAAAATATATAGACGCCTAAATTATCAATGAAATAAAAAAATTCAAAGTTGAAAATACTAAATTATTAAATTACCTACATGCAAAAAACAATAACCAAAACATAAAATTTAACAAATAATATAAATACAAAATTATAATGACAAAGTGGGAAAAATTAAAAAAAAAAATTATTTATTTTTTCATTTTTATATTTTGTCATCAAATTGTCTATAAAAAAAATAATACTAATAATTTTGCGTCAGCAAAGTGGAGAAAATTTTTTTTTATTTTATTATTATATTCTATCATGAAAATGTCCACCCAAAAAAAAAAAAAATTTTTATAATCAATAATCATAATTTCATATAACATAAAATAATTTTATATCATATATAATTTAATATAAAATCTTATCATAAATGCTAGAGTCAAAAAAATATATAGATGCCTAAATTATCAATGACATAAACAAATTAAAAGTTGAAAATACTAAATTATTAAATTACCTACATGCAAAAAACAATAACCAAAACATAAAATTTAACAATTAATATAAATACAAAATTATAATGATAATAATAATAATAATATGCAGATACTCAATATCTCGACTAAAGTGAGAGGGGACTAAAATTACAAAGAAAAACAAATGAAGTTAAAAAAAGATACAAATGGAATATGTTTATGAAGTCAAGAACAACAAAAATCAAATCTAATAATAAAAAAATCTCCTAAGTCAAGTGACTCAACAATAATCAAATGAGAAAATGCCAGAGAGGAAATATGTTCGAGTCACTCGACAAGTAAACCGAATAAATATTTTCCAGTCTCGACAACGAAGAAAAAAAACGAATAAAACAAAACAAGATACAAAGTCAACAAAAGTTGTGCATGTGTAGAGAAAACAAATCAAATGATTTAAACAAATAATAAATAAAAAGGTAAAAAGTTTCAAAAAATGACGGCTCCCAAAAAATGAAGAAAAGTCAACAAATGCAGCTTTTTTAATAAGTTAAACAAACTTACAGTACTAATAGTGAGATTTGGACAAAATTAAGACTAAAACTACATGAAAACGACGTCGCGTTGGTTGAAGGGTGAATAGTAAACATACCATAGACACTTATATATATATATTAATGTATATGGTATAATATAATAATCCATAATATATTATAGCCCTAGTATATATATTATATCCTAAATCTAGTCGTCCCACTTTAAATTGGGTCAAGTACACTAGGTCACTGAGCGACGATCCAAATGTACATTAAAACTTTCAAGTGATCCTATAAGTCATTCATTAATTTGGGCTCACACATTGTGGAGTGGACTATACAATTATTTTTCAATCCTGGATTCAAAGCTTATGAAGATATAACGAGTCCGATTAATCATCACTGCCCGGATTTATTTGAGATCATAAAAATCCCAACAACCTCCACCTTGATCCAAATATACCTGCGAACCCCAAAAAATAAAATTAGCTTAGTAGTTGCTAGAAAAAGAATTCCAAACAAATTGGAACTTTACATACCTTTACCGAAATTTAGAAGTGTAAGCCAACTTTTAAACTTTACCATTGTGAAAATCTTAGTGCCCATATCTACAAGGTTATAAACCTTCAAATACCTAAGCGAAAACTTTAAAGGTTTCCAATATTTGGGATCGGGATCAAACATGTACCTGTTTAAAATACTAACAGTAAAGGCCAAGACTGGCCTAGCGTAAATATCAAGTACATAATTGAGCCAATAACATTAGAGTATGAGTTTTTACTCATAAAATCCTTTTTCTTATCCTGTTCCTTAGACAAGATAAATTAGTTACCAAGAGACACAGAAGTGGAGTTTGCAATTAATGGCAAATTTCTTCAAAATTTTAAGTATATAAGGAGTTTGATACACAGATAAGCATGAATTTGACATATCTCAATTAATTTTCATGCCAATGATCCTTCTAGCATGTCCTAAGTATTTCATGTCAAATTCTTTACTCAATTCAACATTTATCTTGTTTACCACTCTCATGTTAGGTCTATCCAATAACATGTTATCCACATGAAGTAACAAATATACACAAGCATTATTTGTGCTGTAGAGCAGGTAATACAAATAATTATCAAACTCATTCCTCTTGTAACCAATATCAAGAACATGTGAATCAAACATTTTATACCACTGTCCATTAGCTACTAGCCTAGCCTCGTATCTCACAGGCTCACTCTCAGTGGTTCCCACTTTGACCTTATTAATCCATTTGCATTCCACTGTAGATTTATCATTAAGTTTAGGAACTAAATCTCAAGTTTGATTCTTAGCAAGATAACACATCTCTCCTCTCATGGTACTAAACCATTCTATACACTTCTCACTCTTAATAGCCTCCACATAGGTATTTGGCTCCTTATCAACTAGTTCCTAGTAACTAGCATAGGCTATGATGAAGTCGGATAGTCTTTGGAGTTCCCTACGTGGTCTTATCTCTTCATCTATGGCTAATTGATAATCAGCCAAAGAGTTTTGGTCAACGGGGTTTTCCTTTATCACATTCACGTTACCTTCCACATCTATGTTATGCTAATTTTTATGTGTGTAACTCTCCATCTCACTAAAGGTGATGAGAATGTGGGTACTCACTTTCTCCACCTCAACTAGGGACTCTTCCCTACTGGTTTCTTGTCGTTTTTCACTCTCTAAACAAGGCATCTCTAACTCATTAAAAATGACGTCCTGAATAATGATTATTTTCACATCCTTTTAGCTTCTATTCTACAACATATACCCTTTAACACCTCTAGGTATTCTAAGAAAACACATTTCCTCGTCATGGGGTCTATTTTTTCCTCACTTTGATGAGAAAAAGCAGCACAACCGAAGGTTTTAAGTATGGAATAATCAACACATTTACCATACCATTTTTCATATGGTGTATCACCATTTAAAACAATAGAAGGAGTCATATTAGTCAAATAGCAATCAGTCACAACAACTTCAACCCAAAATGATTTAGGTACATTAGATCACAACATCATACATCTAACATTGTTAAGCAAATTACGATTCATTCTTTCAGCAATCCCATTCTATTGGGGAGTGTAAGGCACAGTTTTGTATATAGTGATGTCACAATACTCATTACACAAGTTATCAAAATCAGCATTGCAGAATTCAAGACTATTATCATTACGCAAATATTTTATCTTTTTACATATTTGACTCTCCACTTTAACTTTCCAATTTTTAAATTTACTGAAAGTTTCACTTTTATCTTTCCATAGATAAATCCACACACGTATCGAGAAATAATCAATAATAGACAAAAAAATATTTGTTATCCTCAAAAGTGGGATTGCTCCCGGGACCCCACAAATCTTTATGAATCTATTCTAGCACTCTAGATGTCTTATGTGTACTAGATGACAATGATATCCTATGATATTTTTCAAGCACACAATGATCATAAAATGGGATATCAGACACTTGATCCATACCAAACACACCCTTGCCATTAAGAAACTTAAGTCTTTTAACACCAACGTAAACTAACCTATTGTGCCACTTTTGTGTGTGATCAGTGTCAATGGAAGAGATAGTGGAATTTATACCACTCATCACTTCAGCATGTGTAATATATATATATATATATATATATATATATATATATATATATATATATATATATATATATATATATATATATATTAAAAGCTTTAAAAGCTCTAAGTGCACCCTTACACATTCTAATCATGCCATCATCAAGCCTACGCATGAAACCTGTACTCTCTAACTCCCTTCTAGAAATAAAATTTCTATCCATATACGGAACATATCTGACTTTCCTTAATGTATGCACAAAGCCATTGTCAAATTTAACAGTTACATTACCAGTACTAGTAATTCTATAAGCAATTCCACCCCATGCAACTACATGTACATGATCAGACTCATGCAAATGATCAAACCAAAATTAATTAGATGTGACATGAAAAGATGCACCGGAGTCAAGAATCCACTCGTGTATGTGGGAGTTCATAGACAGGTTAATTTCGGCTGGTTAAGATTTTAAAAGCATGTAAACCTCACTAGATTCATCACTAGAGGTCACTATATTTGTTTCTCTCTGATCTTCTCCTCTCCGTTTTTTCTTCTCTTTATAATAGTCACTAATGAAATGTTCTATTTTTCCACACCCGTAACATTTCTTTTCTTTTGCCCGTCCCTATGACTTAGAACGACTTCTATCTTTTCTATTGCCACCACTGTTTTGCCCACATCCACTTCTACTCCCATTCCCTGACTGAGGTCCCATCACAAAATGGACCTTGCCGTTTGTTCTCTCATTTCTTTCAAACTTCAACTCTCTCTCTTTACTTTTTAAAGAGTCTATGACAATGTCAGGTGTAAGGGTCTCCCTCCCATACTTAATTGTATTCTTGACTTCTTTATATGAATTAGGAATGACATTTAACAAAATTATAGCTTTGTTAATTTCAGGGACCGTTTCACCACATTTTGTAATATCTTGCACAAGCTTATTAAAAACATCAAGTTTGTCATCCAAATCCCTTGAGGGATCAATTTTAAAGCTAATTTTTTTTAAGTAGATATATTTTATTTGGAGTGGATCGGGTTAAATAAAGCTATTCTAATTTTTTTTCAAAGCTTTTTCATGCAATCAAATTTTCCAACTTTTTGTAAAATAGGGTCTGATAAATGTAATATGATAGAAGTATAAGCAAGTTCATCAAAATCATTTTTTCGATCCTTGGTAAAATTAGGATCGAAAGAATTATCAATAACTTTTAAAACTTTTTGCTGAATCAAAATACCCTTCATTTTTTGTTGACAAATAGAAAAATCACATTTACTAGTAAAGACACCGAATTCAAAACGATGTGCAGACATCTCAACAAATAAGAATATACACCAACAAGCACCTCCTAGATAATCACAATAAAAACCTAAATGCCTCAATATACACTGTTTTAGATTCTCAGGATTTCGTGAGATTCGCAATCTCAGATCAAGGGAATTATCAAACAGGTAAAGTCCAGGTGACAGTTGTAAATAATGCACAGAAACAAGGTATTGTAAATAATCAGCACCAAAGCAAAAACTAATGAAAACACAAGTCACAATAATGGGCACGTAGACTCCTAAAGTCACTAGCAACATGCAATGGTTACCCCATACGGTAACTCCAAAAAAACTAATGGTCACCCCACACGATGATTTGCTAGTATTGGAATGTAAAAGAGATGAGCCAATTTACCAGAGCGGACCAATCTGATGGTCCGTATTAAATATGAGAGATGCAAAATAGATTAAAAGAATTCCAGCAGCAACAACGACTACACAAGCTAGAAAAATCACGAAGTTTTTGCAAACATCGAATACGTTCACTACCGAACTACTGTCCAAACTATCTGGACTACCAAAAATATAACTGACCACCACAGAAGGTCAGAAATAGGATGAGGATCACAACGCCGCCAGCCAATGGCGGGAAAACCTCTGCACATGTCCCCACGCGCTGTCTGAAAGAATATGTAGCAAAAAATCACGCACCACCCATGCACCGCGTCTGCTGTTCAATGCGCAGCGCCGCTCAGCATGATATCCTGCCCCCAAGGAGGCAGGAGATCAGTGGCCTAATATAATAACCCATAATGTATTATACCCTAATCCTAGCCGTCCCACTTTAAATCGGATCAAATACATTGGGCCACTAAGTAACGACTCAAAGGTACAATAACACCTCCAAGTGACCCAATAAGTCCTTCATTAATTTGGGCTGACGCATTGTATAGTGGACTATACAATTATCTTTCAATTCTGAGCTCAAAGCATATGGAGATATAACGGGTTCGATTAATCATCATTTCCCCGAGTTTATTTGAGATCACAAAAATTTCAACAATACACAAGACCTTTGTACCTTTTCTCCATCGTGTGAGGTTGGACTAAGTGGTTCAAATTTTTTATCACCTCCAGTGGGTTTTTTGGTCAAATCTGATTGCCGCTCCATGAGGTTACATGGCGGTGTTCCTAATAGCATAAATATGAGTCCACAACTCAAATTTGATGCAAGACATTAATGGAGCAAAAATGGCTGTATTTCACATTGAAGAATGAATTGTAATAATTTGTATTGTAATACTTAATATTACAACATCAATAAACTCAACAGCTTCAAAATACACATAAATATAATATATTTTTGTTGCTGTCGGCCGGTTATTTGTACTCTACATGTAACAACAGGCAGTAATATATATATATATATATATATATATATATATATGTTTTCTTTAACAGCCATTGAAATAAGGAGAAGAATGATGGATTGAGAAATGTGGCATTAATGATTGGGTATTTGCTTTGGCTTCGCATCCAAGGACAATTTGAATACGTTTTCTATACAGCTGTAGCCTATATGTATCTTGTATGTAGATGGAGCTTAATTTGCCAAATATTCAGAGTTGAGTAGCTTCCCAGTTTTCTTAATTTTCCAGTTTTTTTTATCTTTTTATAAATTTAATATTACAAGTTTACAACTCCCAATCAACATGCAAGATCGAGATCGAGTTTGCATACATCAACTAAGTTATGCTGACAGTTATTTTCTTTGAATTGATGGGTTTCTTCATGATTATGTCATCAACTAAGGGCAGCTCTCCCTCTCTAGATTCGACCGCTACATCGTACGTCCCATGAGGAACATCCAACTAGTTTTGTGAGGATGCCTGAATGATGATCTTTGGTTTGCAATGTATGACGCCCAGCTCCGCCGAATAGAGAGGACAACTGCACGTCTCACAGTTTTCAAGTTTCTACTTCAATATCTTCAGTTTTTGTTTAAGACTTTGACTAACATGTATGGACTCATAAGCACATAATTTCTCCATGAAATGACATATTTTCTTCACATACCTCAACTAAACTCTTTATAATAGATCAAGTCAAGCATGAGATTAAAAGTATACTTCACATATGCATAATGTATGTCAATGTAACTGCGCATAAACGTGCATTTTATCTTGTTTAGAGCCCGTCCTTGAAGTAATATTTGTACAACGAATGCTTAAATTGAACATTTTGTGCCACTCAAGCACCATATGCGCCACTTAGGCTCTAGGTTAATGCTACATAGGCCCTAGATTGTGCCATGTAATACTCATAGGTTAACGCCACCAAGGCCCTAGAATCATACCATATAGGCTCTAGGTTAACGCCACTTAAGACCTAGATCACGTCTCATGGACTCTAGGTTAACGCAACTAAGGTCCTAGAATCATGCCATATAGGCTCTAGGTTAACACCACTTATGCCCTAGATTACGACTCTTCGGATCTCGATTGGTGTACAAATTTACTTAAGGGACTTTTACATGCTTTATGTTTCCTTTTAACATAACCTCAATAGTGCTACTAATTTTTATGGTGTAACGATGTTCATGAATAGAACACGAAGTAGATACGTGTAGCTCTTCATTGACAATTAAGTTTTATACTGTCAACATACATAGATAAAGGGTAAATAGCACAAAACGTCCCTACCTATTGAAGCTATTGTGGAAAACGTCCCTACCTTCTAAATTTTGGCAATTTTACCTTTACCTACTGGATTTTTTGCGCAAAAGGTCATTCAGTCCAAAAATCAACCATTAACATAGGGGTAAATTAGTCCAACCACTTTTTTCACATATATATTACTTCTTTTAAAATTGAGGGGCTTCTCATACAATTTCCAAAATTGCACGGTAGGCCCCCATCCCCAAATCTGCAGAGGGCAAGGTCTGGAGAAGAAGAGAGGATGAAATGGATTTGTTCTGGAAGAGAGCTCTAGATTCTAGAAACTCATTCTCTTCAATGGCTAAGCCAGAAAACAGTTTCGAGCTTTCTTTATCGAATCCAAGGGTTTCGGAACCTGACTGTACCCATCTTCACCTACTTCAGAACAATACAAACAATTTCATCCACCAGTTTCCACAGCAACACCAACACCAGCACCAGCACCAGCACCACCTCCATCCTCAGCCCTTCCACCACCACCACCACCACCACCACCACCACCACCACCACTACCACCAAGGGTTAAGCCCAGAGCTCGGTTTCTTGAGACCCATAAGAGGAATTCCAGTTTACCAAAACCCTCCGGCTTTCCCATTTGCTCATCAGCAAAATTTAGATGCATCTATACCATCTTCCACTCCTAATACTAGTGCTTCAAGAAACCCTTTCCAGCCTCAAAGCCTAATGAGATCAAGGTTTCTTACGAGGTTTCCGGCCAAACGGAGCATGAGGGCTCCCCGGATGCGGTGGACTACTACCCTTCATTCCCGTTTTGTTCATGTTGTTGAGCTCTTGGGTGGCCATGAAAGTAGTCCGCCGCCTCCAACCACCTTCCCGGCATTTTTTTTTTCTCTCAACCATTAGGCCGCCTTGTCCTTGGCCTCTATGGCAAACTTGTCCCCATAACTGTTTCCAACTTCAAAGCCATGTGTACTGGCTCTTCTGGCTCAACCTACAAAGGCACTTTGGTACAAAAAAAATTCCCAGGACAGTTCTTCGTGGCGGGACGACAAGGCTGGAGGGATAAAGGAGAGGTTAAGCCGCCATTGGAATTAGTTAAGAACTCAGAAACAGTTGATTCTAAGGCTTTTTTGTTGGAACATTCAAGGGCTGGTGTAGTTTCATTGTGTTTATCGGAGAATGATGATGATGATGATATTAAGTTCAATCCAAATTACCATAATGTTGAATTCTTGATCACAACTGGACCTGGACCTTGCCCTCTGCAGATTTGGGGACGGGGGCCTGCCGTGCAATTTTGGAAATTGCATGGGAAGCCCCCCAATTTTAAAAGAAGTAATATATATGTGAAAAAAGTGGTTGGACTAATTTACCCCTATGTTAATGGCTGATTTTTGGACTGAAGGACCTTTTGCACAAGAAATCCAGTAGGTAAGGGTAAAATTGCCAAAATTTAAAAGGTAGGGACGTTTTCCACAATAGCTTCAATAGGTAGGGACGTTTTGTGCTATTTACCCCATAGATAAATATTTCCTTTCCACATAAATGATAAAGTTTGCATTTAATATTTTACTCATATAAAACTGAGATTTATTCAAAACCATCATATTTCGTGGAGGTAAAGTAAACATATTTTACACATTCATCTTGGATGTTAAGTAAATGAGCATTATCCTATTACATCCAAAAATAGATCATTTCTCAAATAATCATATTCTGCATTAAGTATGACCAAAGCACTTAACATACTCTACTCACATTAACAAATGATTTCACGATGTATTAGCCTCATTATGTATTTTCGTAGACTATCTTAATAGTTTAATGGCCATAAGGACAGTGAACTTAAAAGGTTTCTTGAGTCAAGGGGCAACAAATTTTGATCTAATTCTAGTACCCACAGTAAAGGTATCGATATAATTGGACGTATAGTTCTGGAGTCAAGGAAGGCTCACTCTAGTGTTAGAGTCTGCATAGATTACGCCTTCAACTGCTCAAGTGTTTTCTTCAGTCCATCTATTAGATAAACTCTTGCTCTTCCCTGTTCTCCATTAGGTTTGATTGGACAATCTTTAATCAAGTGCCATGTTTTGCCATAGGAATAGCATAGTTTCTGTCTTGCCCAACATTTACTGGGATGATGCTTTCCACACTTGGTACATAAAGGGACATTTTTATTTTCTGTAATGTTATCTGGGTTTCCTTTCTAGAAGTGGGGTTCGTTTTCTTTCAAACTTTTTCCTTGACGTTTGCTGGCCTATTTCTTCTTATTGTTGTTCCAGTTTTTGTTGAACCTAAACCCCTTTTGATTTTGATTTTATTTTTGATTTCTCGCTTCTCGAGCTCGAATAATTTTGACTTAAGCTAGCTCAGCTAGTAGGGCCTTATCGATAATTTCTGGTAAGCTATGTTCTGAATTCCTGACGTGAGTACATATATGTTCATCTCAAGCCTCAGCCCTTCTAGAAAACGATCGACTTTCAATCTATTCGTGCCGACCATGTGAGCGGCAAAACGTGACAGATCTTTGAATCTCCTTATGTATTCCGATATCGTCATTGATCCTTGTCGTAGCTAGATAAATTCATTTAGCTTTGGGTTTATGGTGGAAGTGGAGAAATTTTTGTTTCCAAACATTTCACTAAGCATTTCCCATGTCATGTCCGTTGTTTCTCCCATACTCGTCAACGTATTCCACCAATATCCATCACTTTTTCATAGCATAAAAGATGCACATATCACTTTTTCATTATCTGTTACGTGAGCATAGGCAAACATGCGCTCCATTGTTCTTAACCAATTTTTGGCTTCGATTGGATCTTTCACTTCAGAAAATATATGGGGATTTAGAAAATGGAAATGATCGGTGCTAAGATCTCTTTCTTAATGTGGGTTTGCAGCTGGGGGAGGTTGATTCATAAACTATTCTAATTGATGAGCCTGCTGCTCCACTAACTGAGTCAGTCGATCAATAGTTCGATTTTTCATACTTGATAATCTAAATAAGAAAAGATTTTTTAAAGGTCATTTAAAAATTTCGATTCTTCCTTTCCAATTGAAATTATCAATTTTGAATAAGTATATATATTAATATGTTAATGAGAATAATTAGGGATTCTTACTTTTTTTAAATTTTCAAATAGTTTTTGCTCAGAGAGGATATTGAAACCTAGGTCCTATAGGTATCACGACCCATCGTGAAATTTTAGGTTCGAAAATTTTATAAATTCCCCCTCCCCCCTTCTCTCTCTCTCTCTCTCTCTCTCTATCTCTCTCTCTCTCTCGGACGGGTAAATTGAGATTTTTAACTGAGCCCAAATTTTACCCCAAATTACCATTCTTTTCACCTTTCTCTTTCTCTTCCTCTTCCTCTTCCTCTTCCTCATGTTGGTTTCTTCATTCTCCTTTCCTAAATCACCAAAATTTCAATTTAATCAAAAATTTCCTCAAGTTTCTTCATGGGTCCTTCAAAGAAAGCTTCTACAAAGGGTAAATGTGCCCAATCTATTGCTTCTAAGGTGAAAACTACCCAACTTACAATTGAGAGAAAGACGAAAAAGGACAGGGCCGTCATGGGTCCTTCTCGGACTCGAGTTCCTGCCAATAAGGAGGTTGTTTCTTCTATTTGGTTTTAGAATAAGGCTGCATTCCTCAGGTATCCTTCATTTTTTGGCCGAGGAGTTCTACCAAGTCGGGAAATAGATTTTCCTTTTCTAGAATATTTAAACATTGCCTATTTGGAACAATTTCGTAACTTTGGGTGGATGCATTTTGTGGGCTTCTCTAGAGGCTACTGTGAAAATGTAGTGAGGCATTTATATGCCAATGCTAAAATTTTCGAGCCTAACTTTGAGTACCTTAAAACATTTGTGAAGGCCTTTGTAGTTATTGAAAGCTTGTTTTTCAGATTATATGGGATCCCAACTGGAGAAGAATGTTATAGTGGGACATTTAATCAGCTTGAAGCCTGTCATTTTATTTTTAAAAATGAAGCCATGACTCAACCCTCTAGGGACGCTTTCTGTTTAGACCGAGACATGCGGTTACTTTATTTAATTGTTGTTCATGTGCTTAAGGCTCGAGCATGAAAACTTTCTTCTTTAACTAATGAGGATACATGGATGATGTAGACAATTGCCTTAGGCCGAAGAATAGACTTATGTGATTTAATTATTTTGGAGATGATAGGGTGTAGGAATAAGCCATAGTTGAGGCTGCTTTTGGTCGTTTGATCACTGATATGGCGATCAAAATAAGAGCAAATCTTAGAGAAGAAAAAATTAGTCTCAATGCATCCTAATACTAAAATTGGGACAAGCTCTCTCATGAAAGCCTCGATTTGAACTTGTACACGGGGTTTGGTCTAAACCTGGAATATATGTTGGAGGCGTAGGGATAGAAGGGGGTGCTCCTTTCATGCCACCTTTACTGGCTGATTGGAGTGCCTTTATGACTAATTTTTTGGACCTTCCAAGCTAATGTGATGGATAATCTCTTGGAGTTGCGTGCACAAAATCAGGAGCTTATGGCTAAGCAAGATCATATGGATGAATTGATCAAGGGTTTGCAAGATTTGGAAGATGAAGATACTTAGTTGTTTACCTACCATCGATGTATATCCCTAAAACATTTAACTCATTTTGTCCTTTAACAATGTTTTATGATTTTGACTTACTATGTTTTGGGATATTACTTTAACTTTGTTTGATTGCAAGCTAGGGGACTTTAACTTTACATTGTGTCTTAAGCTCGCTTATGCTTTCATGAATGTTTAACATTGCTTTTGCTTGCCATTCCTTGTTCATTTTAATTAGATAGCAAGTTTTATTTTCATAGGCTCTAAATTCCTATGTTGAACTGCCAGGTCTAAGCTACTAAACAAGTAAATAGTTTATGCACATTAAAAAAATCACCATACTCCTATGTATAGCTTGAGAAATCTTTAAATACTAGAAATGGAAAGAGGTCGTGGCATACCAGAGGTGGAAGTCATCATCGATGACAGAATACCATTGATCAAAGTCTACAGAACCTTTAGACTGAAGCTCTGATACCAAGACTTGTGGCGACCCTGAAATTCTATCTATTTTTTTTATTCTGTCCAGTAGGGTATTAGGAACTGGATAAGAGGGTGTTAGTACACTCATACACAGAAAGCAGACCAGTTCCTTTGTTTGTTTAGAAGCTAGATTGAATTATATTTATAATGGTCTTTAACATTATGTTTTAGAAAAATAATTAGGAATAATCAGAGACTACATCTGTAGGTTTCCATTTCTCTTTTGCTTAGTGTTCGTCTTATCTTTGGTGCGTAAAACAGTTATACTTAGTAATAGTAAAACCAAAGGATAAGACATGATGATTTAAACATATTGAAGAGATAAATAGGTGGATCTCGTCTTTTGAATCATTTTGCCTCCCTTACCATCGATCGTTACACAAAACATGGGCATAAATAAAAGAAAGAAATGTATCACTCACAACTTTGCTTTAACATGGCTCACGACAAATCATTACGTCTCATTAGCGATCCATATATTTTAAGCCCATTTCAAAAACAATATTTTGACTAAAGGAAGGTTCTTATATTTTAAGGACGAGTTCACTTAAACTATTACGTTACGTAATAATGGGTTGTAAGATACTCCATAGTCCAAAAGTCATACAGATCTACAAAAAGGTAGGTGACTTCATATTTTTGTAGCCCAGGTTGATGGGAGTAGGAGGATCATACATCAATCTTGGTAATCACATGGTATTCTTGGCCAAGCGAAGCTAGCTCCTACCTTTGCCCCATGACTTCAAAAAAGTCTTGATCCATTTCCTGCAAAAGTCATGAAAAGACTATGAATGGTGATATTCAATAAGTAAAATACGGTGCATGCGTGATATTGTACATAAATGTATCTTTTATCTTTCTAAGGGTCCTTTTCCCAAGCAATTCCTGTACACCGAGCGCTCAAATTAAACATTCTTTGTGCATATGCACAATAGCTAAACTTCTTTGGACCCTTTCGTCCCTTTGTACGCTTTTTTTGCCCTTGGGCATAGTTGATCAACTCATTTCTTTGGACCATTTCGTCTTTTTATGGGATACTTTTGCCATTGGCTGTTCATTAAACTTTAATCGGATCTCGTGTCCTCGTATGGGTCTCTCTAACCCTTGGCCAATAGTTGATCAACCCTTTTCTTTGAACCCTTTCGTCCCTTTATGGTGTACAAATAGGCTTGAGGAACTCATTGTGTTATGAAACAACTTGTCTTTGTACATATTTATACTTTGTTTTTTCGTCTCAAGTTGAGCATATATAACACAAAATAACTTCTCATTTTCATTCTTCCTTTTTTGTTGCATAAATAATAAATAGGCTCAAGATGCTCATGATATCTCATATCTTTACTTAAATCAATCTCATCAACATAAGTCATTTGAACCATATATATATATATATATATATATATATATATATATATATATATATATCATGACTATAATATAAGTGTCTATGGTATGTTTACTATTCACCCTTCAACCAACGCGACGTCGTTTTGATGTAGTTTTAGTCTTCATTTTGTCCAAATCTCATTATTAGTACTATAAGTTTGTTTAACTTGTTAACAAGGCTGCCTTTGTTGACTTTTCTTCATTTTATGGGAGCTGTCATTTTTCCAAAGCTTTTTACCTTTTTATTTATTATTTGTTTAAATCATTTGATTTGTTTTCTGTAGACATGCGCAACTTTTGTTGACTTTGTATCTTGCTTTGTTTTAGTAGTTTATTTCCTTCGTTGTCGAGACTGGAAAATATTTCTTTAGTTTAGTTATCGAGTGATTCGAACATATTTATTGTCCGGTATTTTATCATGTGATTATTGTTCAATCACTTGACTTAGGAGATTTTTTTATTATTAGATGTGGTTTCTGTTGTTCTTCATTTCATAAACATATTCCATTTTGTATTTATATTAATTGTTAAATTTTATGTTTTGGTTATTGTTTTTTGTATGTATATATTTTTTTTACTCTAGCATTTATGATTAGATTGTCTATTAAATTATATATGATGTATAATTATTTTATGTTATATGAAATTATGATAATTGGTTATAAAAATTATTACTTTTTTCCTGTTGGACATTTTCATGATTTAATATAAAAATAAAATAAACATTTTTTTTCCCGACTTTGCTCATGCAAAATTATTTAATGCATGATTTATTAGAACATAGTAAAATAGAATATATATCATATAAATTTAGTATATATGAGAATGAGTTAATAGAATATATTTTATTGTATTTTATTTTAGTAATTAGTGTAATATGTTATAAATAAAAATTGTTATAATAAATTTATAGCATAGTAAAAGCAATTTTTTAGTAATATATCATTAATCAATTATCACATTATTATGAAAATTTAGTGATTAAAATAAATTTTTTATGACACATTTCTACTAAATAGATTTCATCATGAATTATGAAAATAAATTGTAGTAAAAATTTGTTATGACAAGAACTTTTTTTGTTACAATAATTATTTGAACTATACTACGAAAATAAATGTGTATTTTTTAAATTAATAATTGTAGTATGTATTTTGACCTAATTTATAATAATATTTATTACAGAAATTATAAGTATAATAGATAATTTAAATAGAAAAAGAAAACAAAAAAAATGAAAAATATGCATTGTTAAGGTTACTCGAGTAACTCGACAAACTAAAAACCATGTTTGTCGAGTTAGTCGATGAAACATGTGATATGAAAGCAAAAATCATAAAACAGGAATATTTTTGTGAAATAAATTGTTAACTTATTTGATAAATGAAGTACTTACATTTTTTTATTTAATTGATTATTTATTAGAATATAGCAAAATAAAATTTATATTATAAAAATTTAATATATATGATAGTTAATCAATAGAATATATTATATATTGTTTTATTATGATTAATTTATGTAGTAATTTGAGAAATATAAATTTGAGTTGTAAATACAAAAAATAAAGTATAAAATGGGAAATATGCACTGTTAAAGTTAATCGAGTAATCTGTTTGTCGAGTTACCCGATTATAATTGTCATATCAAATTAATGTATTGAATACGTCAAGTAGCTTGATGAACTCATAATCGATTTGCCCGAGTTACTGGACGAAGGAATAAAATTTATAATTTTTACTATTTTGTTCATGTTATTTTTTACACAACTTATCAATCTCAAAACACTATTTCTCGACTTAGTACATAAAAAAATAATAATAAAACAATATATAATATATTGTATTAAATTCATATGATATATATTTTATTTTACTATATTCTAATAAATAATCAATTAAATACAAATATTTATGTGCTTCATTTATCAAATAAGTTAACAATTTATTTGATAAAAATATTCATGTTTTATGATTTTTGCTTTTATATCACATTGTTCATCGAGTAACTCGACTAATCTCAAGAATGCGTATTTTTCATTTTTTTTGTTTTCTTTTTCTATTTAAATTATGTTCTATACTTATAATTTCTCCCACCTTGGGAACTATATAAGATAGTAAGACCTGCTTTGTTTATTTTTGATAATTATTTTCCCCTTCCTTTATTTTGAGTTCATCGAGCTACTTAACGTATTGAATAGATTAATTTCATATGACAATTATAATCGGGTAACTCGACAAACATGATTTTCTGTTCGTCGAGTTACTCGATTAACTTTAACAGTGCATATTTCCCATTTTATAGTTTATTTTTTGTATTTACAACTCAAATTTATATTTGTCACATTACTAGATAAATTAATCATAATAAAACAATATATAATATATTCTATTGATTAACTATTATATATATTAAATTTTTATAATATATATTTTATTTTGCTATATTCTAATAAATAATCAATTAAATAAAAAAATATATCTACTTCATTTATCAAATAAGTTAACAATTTATTTCACAAAAATATTCCTGTTTTATGATTTTTGCTTTCATATCACATTATTCATCGAGTACCTCGACAAACATGGTTTTTAGTTTGTCAAGTTACTCGAGGAACCTTAACAATGCATATTTTTCATATTTTTTGTTCTCTTTTTCTATTTAAATTATGTACTATACTTATAATTTCTGTAATAAATATTATTATAAATTCAGTCAAAATACATACTACAATTATTAATTTAAAAAATACACATTTATTTTCGTAATATAGTTCACATAATTATTGTAACAAAAAAAGTCCTTGTCATAACAAATTTTTACTACAATTTATTTTCATACTTCATGATGAAATCTATTTAGTAGAAATGTGTCATAAAAAATTTATTTTAATCACTACATTTTCATAATAATGTAACAATTGATTAATAATATATTACTAAAAAATTGCTTTTACTATGCTATAAATTTATTATAACAATTTTTATTTATAACATATTACACTAATTACTAAAATAAAATACAATAAAATATATTCTATTAACTCATTCTCATATATACTAAATTTATATGATATATATTCTATTTTACTATATTCTAATAAATTATGCATTAAATAAAATTTTATATGTGCAATCTTTATCAATTTGCTCGACAAATCCAACTGTTGGCCTCACGAGTTTCATCAAAAATAATACCGCTGAATAACAATAAAAAATTATTCAAATATATGACAACTTTAAATCAAAAAGACAAACAAAATAGTAAAAATTATAAATTTTAATCCTTCGTCCAGTAACTCGGGCAAATCGATTATGAGTTCATCGAGCTACTTGACGTATTGAATACATTAATTTGATATGACAATTATAATCGGGTAACTCAACAAACATGATTTTCTGTTTGTCGACTTACTCGATTAATTTTAACAGTGCATATTTCCCATTTTATACTTTATTTTTTGTATTTACAACTCAAATTTATATTTCTCAAATTACTACATAAATTAATCATAATAAAACAATATATAATATATTCTATTGATTAACTATCATATATATTAAAATTTTATAATATATATTTTATTTTGCTATATTCTAATAAATAATCAATTAAATAAAAAAATGTAAGTACTTCATTTATCAAATAAGTTAACAATTTATTTCACAAAAATATTCCTGTTTTATGATTTTTGCTTTCATATCACATGTTTCATCGAGTAACTCGACAAACATGGTTTTTAGTTTGTCGAGTTACTCGAGTAACCTTAACAATGCATATTTTTCATTTTTTTTGTTTTCTTTTTCTATTTAAATTATCTATTATACTTATAATTTCTGTAATAAATATTATTATAAATTAGGTCAAAATACATACTACAATTATTAATTTAAAAAATACACATTTATTTTCGTACTATAGTTCAAATAATTATTTTAACAAAAAAAGTTCTTGTCATAACAAATTTTTACTACAATTTATTTTCATAATTCATGATGAAATCTATTTAGTAGAAATGTGTCATAAAAAATTTATTTTAATCACTAAATTTTCATAATAATGTGATAATTGATTAATAATATATTACTAAAAAATTGCTTTTACTATGCTATAAATTTATTATAACAATTTTTATTTATAACATATTACACTAATTACTAAAATAAAATACAATAAAATATATTCTATTAACTCATTCTCATATATACTAAATTTATATGATATATATTCTATTTTACTATGTTCTAATAAATCATGCATTAAATAAAATTCTATATGTGCAATATTTATCAATTTGCTCGACAAATCCAACTGTTAGCCTCACGAGTTTCTTCAAAAATAATACCACTGAATAACAATAAAAAATTATTTAAATATATGACAACTTTAAATCAAAAAGACAAACAAAATAGTAAAAATTATAAATTTTATTCCTTCGTCCAGTAACTCGGGCAAATCGATTATGAGTTCATCAAGCTACTTGACGTATTCAATACATTAATTTGATATGACAATTATAATCGGGTAACTCAACAAACATGATTTTCTGTTTGTCGAGTTACTCGATTAACTTTAACAGTGCATATTTCCCATTTTATACTTTATTTTTTGTATTTACAACTCAAATTTATATTTCTCAAATTACTACATAAATTAATCATAATAAAACAATATATAATATATTCTATTGATTAACTATCATATATATTAAATTTTTATAATATAAATTTTATTTTGCTATATTCTAATAAATAATCAATTAAATAAAAAAATGTAAGTACTTCATTTATCAAATAAGTGAACAATTTATTTCACAAAAATATTCCTGTTTTATGATTTTTGCTTTCATATCACATGTTTCATCGAGTAACTCGACAAACATGGTTTTTAGTTTGTCGAGTTACTCGAGTAACCTTAACAATGCATATTTTTCATTTTTTTTGTTTTCTTTTTCTATTTAAATTATCTATTATACTTATAATTTCTGTAATAAATATTATTATAAATTAGGTCAAAATACATACTACAATTATTAATTTAAAAAATACACATTTATTTTCGTAGTATAGTTCAAATAATTATTGTAACAAAAAAAGTTCTTGTCATAACAAATTTTTACTACAATTTATTTTCATAATTCATGATGAAATCTATTTAGTAGAAATGTGTCATAAAAAATTTATTTTAATCACTAAATTTTCATAATAATGTGATAATTGATTAATGATATATTACTAAAAAATTGCTTTTACTATGCTATAAATTTATTATAACAATTTTTATTTATAACATATTACACTAATTACTAAAATAAAATACAATAAAATATATTCTATTAACTCATTCTCATATGTACTAAATTTATATGATATATATTCTATTTTACTATGTTCTAATAAATCATGCATTAAATAAAATTTTATATGTGCAATATTTATCAATTTGCTCGACAAATCCAACTGTTAGCCTCACGCGTTTCTTCAAAAATAATACCACTGAATAACAATAAAAAATTATTTAAATATATGACAAATTTAAATCAAAAAGACAAACAAAATAATAAAAATTATAAATTTTATTCCTTCGTCCAGTAACTCGGGCAAATCGATTATGAGTTCATCAAGCTACTTGACGTATTGAATACATTAATTTGATATGACAATTATAATCGGGTAACTCGACAAACATGATTTTCTGTTTGTCGAGTTACTCGATTAACTTTAACAGTGCATATTTCCCATTTTATACTTTATTTTATGTATTTACAACTCAAATTTATATTTCTCAAATTACTACATAAATTAATCATAATAAAACAATATATAATATATTCTATTGATTAACTATCATATATATTAAATTTTTATAATATATATTTTATTTTGCTATACTCTAATAAATAATCAATTAAATAAAAAAATGTATGTATTTCATTTATCAAATAAGTTAACAATTTATTTCACAAAAATATTCCTGTTTTATTATTTTTGGTCTTATATCACATTTTTCATCGAGTAACTCGACAAACATGGTTTTTAGTTTGTCGAGTTACTCGAATAACCTTAACAATGCATATTTTTCATTTTTTTTGTTTTCTTTTTCTATTTAAATTATGTACTATAATTATAATTTCTGTAATATATATTATTATAAATTACGTCAAAATACATACTACAATTATTAATTTATAAGTAAAAATGTTTATTAATTTGTTTTGAATGAAGTAAGAAAATATATTTTCTTTTTATTTTTATTTTTTTACCCATTAGTATAACATATTATAACTAAAAAACTGTTATAACAAATTTATAGGAACAAAAAATAAATCTGTAGTAAAATATTATTAATAAATTATTATATTATTATAATAGTGTAGTGTTCAACATAAATTTAGTATAAGAATTTCATATTAACTAGATTTCGTTCTGATTTATCAAAATAAATTTTAGTAAAATTTGTTATAATAATGATTTTAATTATGATCAATTTATATAAGAACTTCACAAATCCGATTTTGAGGTTCGCGACTTCGTTAAAAAATAACATGAAAAAACAAAAAAATGAAGAAATTTAAGTGGACTATATATTTTAAATAAAAAAAGTAAAAAAAAATCAAAAATATGCATAATTAAAGTGACTCGAGTACCTCGACAAAGCCCAAATCTTCTTTACCGAGTTACTCGATTTAAAATATCACACAAAATGAATCTATTCAATAGCTAAAGCAACTCGATAAACTGAAAATCGAGTTGCTTGAGTTAATCCATAAATGAAAGAAATTTGACATTTTCATTATATTGTGTTTCTTTATTATTTAAATTATTTAATACATTTAAATAATTCTTCATTGTTATTTTGTGGTATTATTTTTCAAGCACTTCGTGAGGCTGAAATTTAGATATGCTGAGTAACTTCATAAATAAAGTATATATAAAATTTTATTTAACCTATTATTTATTAGAATATAGTCAAAAAGAATATATATAATATAAATTTAATGTATATCATAATTCATTAATACAATATATTAATAATTTTTTAATTTTAGCAAGTACTATAAGATATTATAAAAAAATAACTATAATAAATTTATAGTATAATAAAAAGTTTTTTGTATCAATATATTATTAATTAATTACTGCATTATTATAATAATTTACTAATTATAATCAATTTATTATAACAATTTTATATGAAAGAAATGTTTTATAAATTTTTTTCAAATGTACTGCATATTTATTTACAAGTTTTTTCAGAAATATGAATTCAAATTTTGCTATAAAGAATATTACAATAAGTCTAATAAATAAAAAAAATATTATAGCACATTTTTGATACACCATGTTTTTACTTTTCAGAAAATGAAATATAACATATTATCTCAATTTAAAATAATATAAAATTATTTTATATGATAGCTTTTAACATTCACGAGTTGGTTAAAAAATAACATGACAAAATTAAAAAAGAAAAAAATATTAAGTATATTACATAATATAAATAAAAAAAATTAAAGCAACAAATACAAAAGATGTATTGTTACAATTACTCGAGTAACTCGACCAACCTAAAAGCACATTTGTCGAGTTACTCGATGCAAAAATGTGATACAAAATAAATCTTTCTTATAGCTAAAGTAACTTGGCAAAATGAAAATTAAGTTCCTTGACTTACTGGACAAACCAATGAAACTTAAATTTTTGATTATTTGCTTTTCTTTTTTAATTTATATAATGTAATACACAATAAAATTAATTCTGTATTAATATATTATTAATTAATTACTACATTATTATAATAATTTAGTAATTATACTAAATTTTTTATAATAAATTTATATTAAATAATTTTTTCACTAATTTATTATAAAATGTATTATGTATATATTTATAAGTCTTTTTGTGAATATGAATATAAATTTTGTTAAAAAGAACATTAGAATAAGTGTAATAAATAAAAATCAATCTTATCTTACTACAATATGTTTTTATTTTTGAAAAAATCAAATATAATATAATATCTTAATTTACAATAATATATAATTATTTTATATAATAGCTATTTTATTATAATATATTATATAAAGTTATAGCATATGATTGCCTAATTTATAACAAAATTTATATTCATTTTTATCAAAATAAATTATTATTCACTTAATTTCGTATTATAATTATTACTATAATATTAATAGCTAAAATAGAAGAATATATAATACATAGCATTACTTCATTATAATGTATATTTTATTTTACTATATTCTAATATTTGATCAATGAAATAAAATTATGTCTATTTATTTTACTTATTGTAATATTGTTTATAACAAAATTTGTATTCGTATTTACTAAAAAACTTATAAATAAATATGCAGTACATTTTTTAATAATTTATAAAACATTTATTTATAAATTTTGTTATAAAAAATATTAGAATAAGTCTAATAAATAAAAAATAATAATATAACACATTTTTACTACAGTGTGTTTTTATTTTTGAAAAAACTAAATATAATATATTATTTCACTTTAAAATAATATATAATTATCTCATATAATCGCTATTTTATTATAATATATTATATGAAGTTATAGAATATAAAATATTATTCATGCAACGTACTGATTCATTGTATTGCAATCTTCAAGTTACTCGAGTAACTCGATAAACCTTACAGCAAGTTTGTCGAGTTACCCGATTAAACATAGGACACGAAATAAATCTGTTAAATACCTTCAGCAACTCGACAAACTCAAAATCGATTTACCCGAGTTACTTGACAAACAAAAGTAAGTAAAAATGTTTATTAATTTATTTTGTTTTTTATTAATTTGTTTTGTTTTGTTTTTTATTAAAATAAACTAAGAGAATATATTTTATTTTTATTTCTTTACCCATTAGTATAACATATTATAACTAAAAAACTGTTATAACAAATTTATAGGAAAACATAAGAAATCTGTTGTAAAATATTATTAATTCATTATTATATTATTATAATAATGTAGTATTTAACATAAATTTAGTATAAGAATTTCATATTAACTAGATTTTATTCTGAATTATGAAAATACATTTTAGTAAAATTTGTTATAATAACGAATTTAATTATGATCAATTTATGTAAGAACTTCACAAATCCAATTTTCAGGTTTACGACTTCGTTAAAAAATAACGTGAAAAAACAAAAAAAATAAAGAAATTTAAGTAGACTACATATCTTAAATAAACTTATTTTATGTATATTTAAATATAAAATACGTGAAAGCACAATTTTGTATATACTTCGTTTATTAAGTGACTAAACAAATACAAATTTCACATTAACCAGCTTCTCAAATCAAAACATTACAACATACAAATTAAACAACATAGCCAGTATTTTAAATAATTTAAATAAATAAATATTAAAATAATATCTCATAACACAGTACATATCATATAAAGAAATAATATATTATTTTAAATTAAAATAATAAATTATTTTTCATTTTATCAAATATAAAAACACAGTACAATAAAAATCTGTTATAAGAATAAAAACTTATTTAAATATATGACATAATTTTAAAAAAAAAAGGATAAGAAAATAATTACAATTTAAAATTTCATTCGTTGACCAGCTAACCCGAGGAACCAAATTTCCAATTTCTCGAGTTACTTGAACTATGAATAGATTCATTTTATACCACATTTTTCATCGAGTAACTCGACAAACCTGAAATCATTTTTCTCGAGTTACCCAATGAAAAATATGGTATAACTCACAACAAAATTCATATTAACATTTATCAAAAAAAACTAAAAACAAATATCTAATAAATTATCCATATTTTCTAATTTTTTGGTTTTCTTTTGTTATTTAAAATATATAGTATATTTATAATTTTTGTAATAAATATTACCATAAATTATGTTAAAATTTTTATTATAATTATTAATTTAAAAAAAAAATTATTTTCGTAACACAATTTCACAGAAATGTTATAGCAAAAAAATTCATTATTATAGCACATTCTTACTACAATTTCTTTTCATAATTTATGACAAAATCTATATAATATCAATTTCTTATAATAAATTCGTTCTAATCATTATATTATTATAATAATTTAATCTTTGATTAGTAATATATAACTATAAAATTGCTTTTGTTATGGTCCAAATTTACTATAACAATTTTTAGTTATAATATGTTATACTAATTGCTCAGATAAAATAAAATTAAAGATATTGTATTCATCGATGATCATATACATTGAATACATATGATATATATTCTGTTTTATTCTGTTCTAATAAATCATACATTACATAAATTTTTTTATATACTTTGACTATCAAGTGACTCGACAAATCCAAATTTCAGCCTCACGGCTTTCTTGAAAAATAACACCACAAAATCAAAATAAATAATTATTTGAATGTATTACATAGTTTAAATAATAAAGGAATACAAAATAATAAAAATCTTAAATTTCATTAGTTCACCGAGTGACTTGACCAACTCGATTTCCAATTTATCGAGCTGCTAGACCTATCAAATAGCTTAATTTAATATCACATCTATAATCCAGGAACTCGACAAACATGCTTATAGATTTGTCGGCTTACTCGAGTTACTTCAAGAGTGCATGTTTTTAATTTCTTGGTTTATTTTTTTTATTTAAAATATACACTACAATTAATTTTTTTTATTTTTTATTTTTTCCATGTTATTTTTTACACAACTTATCAATCTCAAAACACTATTTCTCGACTTAGTACATAAAAAAATCATAATAAAACAATATATAATATATTGTATTAAATTCATATGATATATATTTTATTTTACTATATTCTAATAAATAATCAATTAAATACAAATATTTATGTGCTTCATTTATCAAATAAGTTAACAATTTATTTTATAAAAATATTCATGTTTTATGATTTTTGCTTTTATATCACATTGTTCATCGAGTAACTCGACTAATCTCAAGAATGCGTATTTTTCATTTTTTTTGTTTTCTTTTTCTATTTAAATTATGTGCTATACTTATAATTTCTCCCACCTTGGGAACTAGGTAAGATAGTAAGACCTGCTTTGTTTATTTTTGATAATTATTTTCCCCTTCCTTTATTCATTCGTCCAGTAACTCGGGCAAATCGATTATGAGTTCATCGAGCTACTTAACGTATTGAATAGATTAATTTCATATGACAATTATAATCGGGTAACTCGACAAACATGATTTTCTGTTCGTCGAGTTACTCGATTAACTTTAACAGTGCATATTTCCCATTTTATAGTTTATTTTTTGTATTTACAACTCAAATTTATATTTGTCACATTACTAGATAAATTAATCATAATAAAACAATATATAATATATTCTATTGATTAACTATTATATATATTAAATTTTTATAATATATATTTTATTTTGCTATATTCTAATAAATAATCAATTAAATAAAAAAATATATCTACTTCATTTATCAAATAAGTTAACAATTTATTTCACAAAAATATTCATGTTTTATGATTTTTGCTTTCATATCACATTATTCATCGAGTACCTCGACAAACATGGTTTTTAGTTTGTCAAGTTACTCGAGGAACCTTAACAATGCATATTTTTCATATTTTTTGTTCTCTTTTTCTATTTAAATTATGTACTATACTTATAATTTCTGTAATAAATATTATTATAAATTCAGTCAAAATACATACTACAATTATTAATTTAAAAAATACACATTTATTTTCGTAATATAGTTCACATAATTATTGTAACAAAAAAAGTCCTTGTCATAACAAATTTTTACTACAATTTATTTTCATACTTCATGATGAAATCTATTTAGTAGAAATGTGTCATAAAAAATTTATTTTAATCACTACATTTTCATAATAATGTAACAATTGATTAATAATATATTACTAAAAAATTGCTTTTACTATGCTATAAATTTATTATAACAATTTTTATTTATAACATATTACACTAATTACTAAAATAAAATACAATAAAATATATTCTATTAACTCATTCTCATATATACTAAATTTATATGATATATATTCTATTTTACTATATTCTAATAAATTATGCATTAAATAAAATTTTATATGTGCAATCTTTATCAATTTGCTCGACAAATCCAACTGTTGGCCTCACGAGTTTCATCAAAAATAATACCGCTGAATAACAATAAAAAATTATTCAAATATATGACAACTTTAAATCAAAAAGACAAACAAAATAGTAAAAATTATAAATTTTAATCCTTCGTCCAGTAACTCGGGCAAATCGATTATGAGTTCATCGAGCTACTTGACGTATTGAATACATTAATTTGATATGACAATTATAATCGGGTAACTCAACAAACATGATTTTCTGTTTGTCGACTTACTCGATTAATTTTAACAGTGCATATTTCCCATTTTATCCTTTATTTTTTGTATTTACAACTCAAATTTATATTTCTCAAATTACTACATAAATTAATCATAATAAAACAATATATAATATATTCTATTGATTAACTATCATATATATTAAAATTTTATAATATATATTTTATTTTGCTATATTCTAATAAATAATCAATTAAATAAAAAAATGTAAGTACTTCATTTATCAAATAAGTTAACAATTTATTTCACAAAAATATTCCTGTTTTATGATTTTTGCTTTCATATCACATGTTTCATCGAGTAACTCGACAAACATGGTTTTTAGTTTGTCGAGTTACTCGAGTAACCATAACAATGCATATTTTTCATTTTTTTTGTTTTCTTTTTCTATTTAAATTATCTATTATACTTATAATTTCTGTAATAAATATTATTATAAATTAGGTCAAAATACATACTACAATTATTAATTTAAAAAATACACATTTATTTTCGTACTATAGTTCAAATAATTATTTTAACAAAAAAAGTTCTTGTCATAACAAATTTTTACTACAATTTATTTTCATAATTCATGATGAAATCTATTTAGTAGAAATGTGTCATAAAAAATTTATTTTAATCACTAAATTTTCATAATAATGTGATAATTGATTAATAATATATTACTAAAAAATTGCTTTTACTATGCTATAAATTTATTATAACAATTTTTATTTATAACATATTACATTAATTACTAAAATAAAATACAATAAAATATATTCTATTAACTCATTCTCATATATACTAAATTTATATGATATATATTCTATTTTACTATGTTCTAATAAATTATGCATTAACTAAAATTCTATATGTGCAATATTTATCAATTAACTCGACAAATCCAACTGTTAGCCTCACGAGTTTTTTCAAAAATAATACCACTGAATAACAATAAAAAATTATTTAAATATATGACAACTTTAAATCAAAAAGACAAACAAAATAGTAAAAATTATAAATTTTATTCCTTCGTCCAGTAACTCGGGCAAATCGATTATGAGTTCATCAAGCTACTTGACGTATTCAATACATTAATTTGATATGACAATTATAATCGGGTAACTCAACAAACATGATTTTCTGTTTGTCGAGTTACTCGATTAACTTTAACAGTGCATATTTCCCATTTTATACTTTATTTTTTGTATTTACAACTCAAATTTATATTTCTCAAATTACTACATAAATTAATCATAATAAAACAATATACAATATATTCTATTGATTAACTATCATATATATTAAATTTTTATAATATAAATTTTATTTTGCTATATTCTAATAAATAATCAATTAAATAAAAAAATGTAAGTACTTCATTTATCAAATAAGTTAACAATTTATTTCACAAAAATATTCCTGTTTTATGATTTTTGCTTTCATATCACATGTTTCATCGAGTAACTCGACAAACATGGTTTTTAGTTTGTCGAGTTACTCGAGTGACCTTAATAATGCATATTTTTCATTTTTTTTGTTTTCTTTTTCTATTTAAATTATCTATTATACTTATAATTTCTGTAATAAATATTATTATAAATTAGGTCAAAATACATACTACAATTATTAATTTAAAAAATACACATTTATTTTCGTACTATAGTTCAAATAATTATTTTAACAAAAAAAGTTCTTGTCATAACAAATTTTTACTACAATTTATTTTCATAATTCATGATGAAATCTATTTAGTAGAAATGTGTCATAAAAAATTTATTTTAATCACTAAATTTTTATAATAATGTGATAATTGATTAATAATATATTACTAAAAAATTGCTTTTACTATGCTATAAATTTATTATAACAATTTTTATTTATAACATATTACACTAATTACTAAAATAAAATACAATAAAATATATTCTATTAACTCATTCTCATATATACTAAATTTATATGATATATATTCTATTTTACTATGTTCTAATAAATCATGCATTAAATAAAATTCTATATGTGCAATATTTATCAATTTGCTCGACAAATCCAACTGTTAGCCTCACGAGTTTCTTCAAAAATAATACCACTGAATAACAATAAAAAATTATTTAAATATATGACAACTTTAAATCAAAAAGACAAACAAAATAGTAAAAATTATAAATTTTATTCCTTCGTCCAGTAACTCGGGCAAATCGATTATGAGTTCATCAAGCTACTTGACGTATTCAATACATTAATTTGATATAACAATTATAATCGGGTAACTCCACAAACATGATTTTCTGTTTGTCGAGTTACTCGATTAACTTTAACAGTGCATATTTCCCATTTTATACTTTATTTTTTGTATTTACAACTCAAATTTATATTTCTCAAATTACTACATAAATTAATCATAATAAAACAATATATAATATATTCTATTGATTAACTATCATATATATTAAATTTTTATAATATAAATTTTATTTTGCTATATTCTAATAAATAATCAATTAAATAAAAAAATGTAAGTACTTCATTTATCAAATAAGTTAACAATTTATTTCACAAAAATATTCCTGTTTTATGATTTTTGCTTTCATATCACATGTTTCATCGAGTAACTCGACAAACATGGTTTTTAGTTTGTCGAGTTACTCGAGTAACCTTAACAATGCATATTTTTCATTTTTTTTGTTTTCTTTTTCTATTTAAATTATCTATTATACTTATAATTTCTGTAATAAATATTATTATAAATTAGGTCAAAATACATACTACAATTATTAATTTAAAAAATACACATTTATTTTCGTAGTATAGTTCAAATAATTATTGTAACAAAAAAAGTTCTTGTCATAACAAATTTTTACTACAATTTATTTTCATAATTCATGATGAAATCTATTTAGTAGAAATGTGTCATAAAAAATTTATTTTAATCACTAAATTTTCATAATAATGTGATAATTGATTAATAATATATTACTAAAAAATTGCTTTTACTATGCTATAAATTTATTATAACAATTTTTATTTATAACATATTACACTAATTACTAAAATAAAATACAATAAAATATATTCTATTAACTCATTCTCATATATACTAAATTTATATGATATATATTCTATTTTACTATGTTCTAATAAATCATGCATTAAATAAAATTCTATATGTGCAATATTTATCAATTTGCTCGACAAATCCAACTGTTAGCCTCACGAGTTTCTTCAAAAATAATACCACTGAATAACAATAAAAAATTATTTAAATATATGACAACTTTAAATCAAAAAGACAAACAAAATAGTAAAAATTATAAATTTTATTCCTTCGTCCAGTAACTCGGGCAAATCGATTATGAGTTCATCAAGCTACTTGACGTATTCAATACATTAATTTGATATGACAATTATAATCGGGTAACTCAACAAACATGATTTTCTGTTTGTCGAGTTACTTGATTAACTTTAACAGTGCATATTTCCCATTTTATACTTTATTTTTTGTATTTACAACTCAAATTTATATTTCTCAAATTACTACATAAATTAATCATAATAAAACAATATATAATATATTCTATTGATTAACTATCATATATATTAAATTTTTATAATATAAATTTTATTTTGCTATATTCTAATAAATAATCAATTAAATAAAAAAATGTAAGTACTTCATTTATCAAATAAGTTAACAATTTATTTCACAAAAATATTCCTGTTTTATGATTTTTGCTTTCATATCACATGTTTCATCGAGTAACTCGACAAACATGGTTTTTAGTTTGTCGAGTTACTCGAGTAACCTTAACAATGCATATTTTTCATTTTTTTTGTTTTCTTTTTCTATTTAAATTATCTATTATACTTATAATTTCTGTAATAAATATTATTATAAATTAGGTCAAAATACATACTACAATTATTAATTTAAAAAATACACATTTATTTTCGTAGTATAGTTCAAATAATTATTGTAACAAAAAAAGTTCTTGTCATAACAAATTTTTACTACAATTTATTTTCATAATTCATGATGAAATCTATTTAGTAGAAATGTGTCATAAAAAATTTATTTTAATCACTAAATTTTCATAATAATGTGATAATTGATTAATGATATATTACTAAAAAATTGCTTTTACTATGCTATAAATTTATTATAACAATTTTTATTTATAACATATTACACTAATTACTAAAATAAAATACAATAAAATATATTCTATTAACTCATTCTCATATATACTAAATTTATATGATATATATTCTATTTTACTATGTTCTAATAAATCATGCATTAAATAAAATTTTATATGTGCAATATTTATCAATTTGCTCGACAAATCCAACTGTTAGCCTCACGAGTTTCTTCAAAAAT
The DNA here is from genome assembly GCA_030279155.1 of Forsythia viridissima. Lineage (NCBI taxonomy): Eukaryota > Viridiplantae > Streptophyta > Magnoliopsida > Lamiales > Oleaceae > Forsythia > Forsythia viridissima. The sequence continues at coordinate 19,266,407 of CM059035.1, read as the reverse complement.
AATACCACTGAATAACAATAAAAAATTATTTAAATATATGACAAATTTAAATCAAAAAGACAAACAAAATAATAAAAATTATAAATTTTATTCCTTCGTCCAGTAACTCGGGCAAATCGATTATGAGTTCATCAAGCTACTTGACATATTGAATACATTAATTTGATATGACAATTATAATCGGGTAACTCGACAAACATGATTTTCTGTTTGTCGAGTTACTCGATTAACTTTAACAGTGCATATTTCCCATTTTATACTTTATTTTATGTATTTACAACTCAAATTTATATTTCTCAAATTACTACATAAATTAATCATAATAAAACAATATATAATATATTCTATTGATTAACTATCATATATATTAAATTTTTATAATATATATTTTATTTTTCTATACTCTAATAAATAATCAATTAAATAAAAAAATGTATGTATTTCATTTATCAAATAAGTTAACAATTTATTTCACAAAAATATTCCTGTTTTATGATTTTTGGTCTTATATCACATTTTTCATCGAGTAACTCGACAAACATGGTTTTTAGTTTGTCGAGTTACTCGAATAACCTTAACAATGCATATTTTTCATTTTTTTTGTTTTCTTTTTCTATTTAAATTACGTACTATAATTATAATTTCTGTAATATATATTATTATAAATTACGTCAAAATACATACTACAATTATTAATTTATAGAAATGTGTCATAAAAAATTTATTTTAATCACTACATTTTCATAATATTGTAATAATTGATTAATAATATATTACTAAAAAATTGCTTTTACTATGCTATAAATTTATTATAACAATTTTTATTTATAACATATTATACTAACTGCTAAAATAAAATACAATAAAATATATTCTATGAACTGATTCTAATATATACTAGATTTATATAATATATATTCTATTTCACTATTTTCTAATAAATCATGCACTAAATAAATTTTTCACATTTTCCATCAAACAAATCGACAGATGTAATTTTTTGTTTCTCAAATTACTCCACTAACTTCAACAGTGCATATTTTTCATTTTTTGGGCTTTCCTTTTTTATTTAAATTATGTACTGTATTTAAAATTTCTATAATAAATATTATTATAAATTACATTAAAAGATTTATTATAATTACTCATTAAAAAAAACACATTTATTTTCATTATCTAATTTGACGTTTTTATTGTAACAAAAAATTTCATTATTGTAATAAATTTTTACTACAATTTATTTTCATAACACGCCCACATAAGAATAAAAAAGTTTTTAGATATATTACATAATCTAAAAAAAAAAAAAAAAGAACATAATCAAAGTTTTAAATTTCCTTCATTCGTCCAGTAACTCAAAAAATCCAATTTTCAGTTTATCGAGTTACCTAAATTGTTTACTAAATATATTTTCTATCACACTTTTGATCACGTTACCCAACAATGGCAACAAACATGATTTTGTATTTTTCAAGATACTCAAACAACTTCACCAACGCATATATTTCATTTTTCAGTTTAATTTTTTTATTTACATTATCTAATACATGTAAGTTTTATTCTTTTTTTGATTCCTCATCTTATTCTTTAACAAACTCATCAATCTCAATCTTAATATAATATCTTATACTAAAATAGCTATTATAATAAACATTTATATTTTATTTTAAATTAATATAATATATCGTCTCTAACTTTATTAACTAATATTTATATATTAGTTAATATTTTTCTTTATTTTAAATCATTTCCTATTGTTTCCCTACACATGCATAACTTTGCTTCACTTTCTATCTTATTTCGTTTTAGTTGTTTTTTCTCTTTCCTTTCAAGCTTGGAAATTATTATTTTTTGCTGTCTATCAAGTCAAATTTTATTAATATCAAATTTGATATTATATCGTATCAATAAACTATTCTCGACATACAATTTTTCCTATAGATTTCACTGACGTGCAACGCACGGCCTTAAAACTAGTATATATATATATATATATATATCATGATGCACATAAGGCAAATAATGTAAGTTACTCACAACTCGTTGTGATTAGTCTTCATACACCTGAAAATAAGAGGTCCTATATATCACAATCTTGTAGAAGGTGAATATTATTCGAATCTTTAGGTAGGGATAGCGAACCCTGCGAAATTTGGTCTCAGGTCTTCATGGTGCAGAAATTCTGGGGTACTGATATCCCATTGTAAAACAGAAAATACGGGGTACCAATACTTTTTGGGGGCAGAGAGGTATAAAGTGTATTTGTATTTTCAAAATTAAGTTTTCAACCCCTGAGATATGACTTTCTCTACCATGTACCTGAGGTTTTTGGTCCACTTTTGCTACTGCTCGTTTAGGGTCCTTGAGGCTTGGGTGTGGAGATTTCTCTATTAATTTAGGAGACCTTCACACCAAGCTCTTTCATTTCAGATTTTTATATCTTGACTCACATCTTCTCTTAGATATATATTCTCCTCTTAAGTGGTTTCTTCATTTTTTCTTTAAGTTTTAGTGAGTGTGTGAACAAGAAAATGTTATTATGATTATATGTGGAAAAAGGGGCAAGTCGTGGCCTTTAATTTGGAGGGTATTTATAGGAGGAGTTCTACCCTCTCCCTCATGATTACTTCTATTTTCATTGGGCCACTTGTAAAGTCTACTGGATTTAGTTAAGATTTTCACTTGGCCTTCAGGTAATGCTTTTTTATTTTTCTATAGTTTTTGTAGGGTGTGATAGGGAAACTAGGGAAGGAATCTTGGGAACAAATCTCAGCAGAAAATCTTTATTAGCCCACTTGCCAATTATTTAATATAAAATTGGCAGATTTATTACTTCTTGGACCCATTTTTGGGTCGTGTTTTGAAGGTAGATGCTTGCTTATTTTTTGACATCTCTTACACCGTCTTGAAGATCTTACGGAGATATTTGCAACACACTTTGAATCGTAGAAAATGGACTACCATAGTGATTATACGACCATTCTAAAAATGGCTATCCGAACATGGTTTGCTGGAATTTCCTAACTGTTTCCAGATTTTTCATTTTTTGGAACACTTTTGTCATTAACTTTTGGGGCTGGTTTCTTAGTCGAAAGTAGGCGTATTTAGTACCATTTTGAAAGTCTCGTTGTGTATTTCATAACACCATAAGATTCGTAGAATTTTGACCAATTTAGAATTCGTACAATCGCACCAAATATGACTGCTTGACTTATCTAAAAAGGCTTAAAACTTTACTTATCTCAACTTTTTGGGTTCCAAACCAACTTTGCACTTTTATATCAATCAAGCCCTAACATGAATTGTTAATTCTCAATTTGGCTCACAATAGTCCCTTCATAATTTATTAAATCCAATTTTCCTTTTTATTATTCAAATTTAAATTAAATACTAAATGTTACGACTTTTTGAAGCACTTTTAGGGACGACTCAAAATTTTAGTGGATATCGACAAAAAAAATGTTGATATCGATATTATTTGGTTGATGTCGACAAACTTTTTGTCCATGTCCACCAAGCTTTTGATGTCCAAATATTTACTCTAAGATAAAAGTTTAAAGTTTATTTTTGATGTTCAGTTCAAATTGGCATGTAGTAAGTAAAAGTTTAAATTAAATATCTGTATAAATTAAGTGATATAAAAAAAAATTCCAATGTCAACTTTTCAGACTTATCTATCATTTTTCTGTAACAAAAAAATCAACTGTCTATTTTTGCACTGATTTGTCGATTTTTTAACTGATAGCTTCTCTTAGTATGAATATTTCAATGTTAACTCTTAACCTTAGTCATTTTTACAAAATGGTATATTTGATATTTTGCATTTAAAATATGACATATTTACAAATGTTATTAAAAGTTTTCATATTTTCAATCTACTATTTATTTTCGGGCACATTTGAAAATTCCCCTAAAAAAATGTTCACTAATGAGAGAATTTTGAGTTAGATTTAAAGTGTGTGCTAATTATGATAATAGATTATAATTTGAGGCAAGTGAATTGAAGTGCTTATATATATATATATATATATATATATATATATATATATATATATATATATATATAGATCCACTAGTTTTTTGGCCCGTGCATTGCACGTGGCGAATTTATAATAATGTAATTTTAATTGTTTTATCTTTATTGTATATTTTACAATTAATGGTGCAATACAAATTAGCAATTAGCAATATACTTTTTGAAAACATATCTTCACAAATTTATTCATTAAAAGCATTTCATTGTCCGTAGCCCCAGTAGGGAGCAATATGATGCCAATTACTTTTAGTTTGATGGACAACAAATTTCCATCAATGCATGAATCTTCAAGTTTTCAATATAATAGGTTTTATTTACTTTGAAGATAGTTTCGCTTGAGCTAATAAAAACACTTCATTTAACATAGCTAATTAACTTCAGCAAACGACAATTTACAGCAGCCATATGTGACACCTTAAACAGCAAATGAAATAATTCAACATCTAAAATCATCAAAAAACTAAACTATTGGTAGTTAAGGTATCTTGACAAGATGAAAAATTACATATTACTGCATAAAAACCTCACTATTACCCTACATATCAGACTATAAAACAAAATGAAATAGCTACGAGTCATTCCCGGGCATTTTGGTGTTGGTGGTTGTGACCCTTTGCATGTCCTCTTGTTGTGCCTCGGTTATCCATATCTTGAGCCCAACTATGCTTGCATTTCTTGATGAAGGCTAATTTTGCTGTCAACTTTCTTTCTAGCTTCCTTCAGTCTTCCAGCCTATTTTTTTGTGATGAACCAGTGATGATCTATGTAGCTATGTTAAGCCACAATTATGGACGAGTCATAGGTGAAACAACAGATGAATAAGCTTAACTTGCTAATATTGACATATATATCATAATTGACCCTAGCATAGAACTTAGTATTGTATTGATCTAGGGGCAGACATTAACCTTTTTGAACTACATCATTCATGTATTTTGAAAAAGTCGCAAGTAGTGTAAAGTTTATACTTTTTAAAGTCTCCGACGAAGTTATTACTCAAAAATGCATCATGTACCAGTCTAAGTTACACTGTTTTTGCCTACATTCAAATAACAAATCATTATATTTTCGACCGAAGCCATGAGAGACATAAAGAAAACCTGGTGTTGTTCAGTTCAACTTAAGACGCAAAAGTGCGTGCTATTGGGTTAGAGAATTAGAATTTTTGAGCAATTGTCTAGAAGTGAGAGTAACTTAATTTTATCAACTTTAAAGTTGACAGGGAAGACAGAGATAAGCTAACAAGTCAAAATTTGAGTTCTTGAGACAGACCAAACTACATAGCAGGACTCAATGCGACAGTTCCTTGAATGAAAGCGCAAACTACTTTCAAGCCATTTATAACCCTATACAAAGATAAACCTAGATGAGGTGAGCAACAAATTTAAACTACTAAATAACTTGACAAAACTAACCTGTATTCGAACATCAAAATGTCCTCAGATATGAAGTCCAGCAAAAAGCAATCCCAACTCCTCATCTTGTGATGTGTTTCTCTACTAACCAAGAATAAATAACACATTAGTAATCTGGAATCCAAAAATTAAAACAACAGAATTCTATATGCCCCATAAGATATAAACCATACACAATAATGAAAGCTTATCTGATGAGCTCAATAAGTTATGCTTACCATAAATTTGTTCGACAAAGGGTAACAGTCTAAACAAAACTAAGTATAGTCGAAGTGAAAGATACACAAATACAGAAAGGAAAAGTTTAAACATTGAGTATGTTGAATTTACTGAAAAATGTAGTATTTTCAAGAACGGTCAATATTGATTACATAAACAAGAACGGTCAATTTTGATTACTTTCTTTCTTCTGATTTTGTAAGTCGGAATGTGCTGAAATATTACTATCAAAATTAACTGAATGTGGGAAGTTTCAACATTGAACAGAATTATCAAGGGGGGGAAAAAATTAGACAACAACGATCTTCAATTCATTTGATTCTTGAGGAACCCCAATTTGCAGGGTTTTTGATCCTGTTAAAGGGGACATTTTTTTGTAATGATAATCTGAATTCATGTCCAAGCCATTGTGAAGAAGATATGCAATGGAACAACAAGAGCTTTAGCAACACACCTTAATGTATGGCATTGATTTTGAGTTTCTTAGGTGTTAGGGTGTGTACAAAATTGAGCCAAATATAGTTGAAACCACATGAAAAAAATAAAAAAGAATACGAACTAAGCAACAATGAAAGCAAAATTTATTAAAAATTACTGAAAGAACGAAAAATTGGAACATATATATACAAAGAAAGAGGAGGGTAGGGTGTGCCTTTTGAAAAGTTTGTTTCGTAGATTCAAGTATTTTTTCAGGATTGCAATACAGCTATCATACAGATTCAAGTATTCAAGTATTTTTAAGAACAACAAACTCTACTTTAAGCCAAATTGAATATCCAACTTCAGAGAAAGGAGAATAGGAGGCACTTGAAAAAACAAGCAAACATATAATCAGTAAAAAATTGTAATGAAGAACCTGAAATTTTGGAGGAATAACTAACCGTGTCTAATCTCTTCTAGAGCACAATAGAAATCTAGAAATCTCGAACTGCAATGATGTAGGAAACAATAAAAATATATATAAAAAAATAACGTGAGAATAAAAAAAATACCCAACGAATACATTCAGATTCACTGAAGTGGTCAGATTTTTTTACAACAAAAATCCTCCCGCAGCACTTCAATACCACTTGCTAAATCTTTCTTACTTTTGTAATGAAGATTACATTATGTTTACAGGACATTATATGTGTCCATGGAATAGTTCATATTTAGGAGAATTTCTAGCCATAATATAAATTACGAGACATAATAGCTTTATTTATAAAGCAGTAAATATATCTCCAGAAAAACTTGGTGTCAAGGAGAAATTCCAAGTTTATTGACCTAATAACTTTTTTAAATAAACATTGATTATTGATCAATAAGCTCGAGGTCATTGTTAAAAACCTTCTCTTCTTTTCCATTTATAATCCTTTTTACCGCAACTACATCCTAGCAATAATTAAAATTTTGCTCTCATGAGCATACCCACGCACAAGAGAGAGACGAAACTTCTCACAACCATAAAAATGAATCAAAAAACACATGAGAACATCAATATAAACTTTTCAGAGCTCTAGTTGAGTCCTTGTATTTGATGAAGAAGTCCAAGAAAGCAGGGTCAAAACGACGCCATTTTGGTCGATGCGTGAACAGTATTTTGAAAACCAACTCTTACATATTGTAAGAATATATATATATATATATATATATATATATATATATATATATATATATATATATATATATATATATATATATATCATGACTATAATATAAGTGTCTATGGTATGTTTACTATTCATCCTTCAACCAACGCGACGTCGTTTTGATGTAGTTTTAGTCTTCATTTTGTCCAAATCTCATTATTAGTACTATAAGTTTGTTTAACTTGTTAACAAGGCTGCATTTGTTGACTTTTCTTCATTTTATGGGAGCTGTCATTTTTCCAAAGCTTTTTACCTTTTTATTTATTATTTGTTTAAATCATTTGATTTGTTTTCTGTAGACATGCGCAATTTTTGTTGACTTTGTATCTTGCTTTGTTTTAGTAGTTTATTTCCTTCGTTGTCGAGACTGGAAAATATTTCTTTAGTTTAGTTATCGAGTGATTCGAACATATTTATTGTCCGGTATTTTATCATGTGATTATTGTTCAATCACTTGACTTAGGAGATTTTTTTATTATTAGATGTGGTTTCTGTTGTTCTTCATTTCATAAACATATTCCATTTTGTATTTATATTAATTGTTAAATTTTATGTTTTGGTTATTGTTTTTTGTATGTATATATTTTTTTTACTCTAGCATTTATGATTAGATTGTCTATTAAATTATATATGATGTATAATTATTTTATGTTATATGAAATTATGATTATTGGTTATAAAAATTATTACTTTTTTCCTGTTGGACATTTTCATGATTTAATATAAAAATAAAATAAACATTTTTTTCCCGACTTTGCTCATGCAAAATTATTATTGTTATTTTTTTTTATAGACAATTTGATGACAAAATATAAAAATAAATAAAAAAATAAATTAATTGTTTTAAATTTTTCCCACTTTGTCATTGTAATTTTGTATTTATATTAATTGTTAAATTTTATGTTTTTGTTATTGTTTTTTGCATGTAGGTAATTTGATAATTTAATATTTTCAATTTTGAATATTTTTATTTTAATGATAATTTAGGCGTCTATATATTTTTTTGACTCTAGCATTTATCATAAGATTTTATATTAAATTATATGTGATATAAAATTACTTTGTATTGTATGATATTGTGATTATTGATTGTAAAAATTATATTATTATTTTATAGGTGGACATTTTCATGACAGAATATAAAAAAATTATTTTAAATAATTTTTTCTCCATTTTGCTAATGCAAAATTATTATTATTAATTATTTTTTTTGGACAATTTCATGACAAAATATAAAATTCAAAAATAAAAAAATCTTTTTTTTTTTTAATTTTCTCCACTTTGCCGAGTAACTCGGCAAGGTAGGAAAAATAAAAACATTTTCTTTATCCTACTTTATCGAGTAACTCGGAATAGTTGGAGACCTTGGAAATAATTCTTTTTTTAACATTTTTTATTTTTGTGGACTTTTAGGAATTTATTTATTTTTTTTTTTTTTGCAGTTTTAGTCCATATCCTTTTCCTTTTATAACAAATTTCTTATTATTAATTTTTTTCCCTCATCTCTGATGTTTAAACTTTTATTTATATTTAATTTGGCTAGGTTTTTTAATTAAAAACAAAAAAACTAATAATAAGAAAAAAAAATTAAAATGTACATTAAGTCTTGCAACTTTTAAAAAGTAGTCTAATTTTTTTTTCATAAATTTTCCTTTTTTTAAATTATTATTATTTTTTTTTTCATTTTTTTCACTTTGTCGAGTCAATCGGCAAAGTGGAAATATTAAAAAATTTGTAGTTATTCTAGATTGGCGATTGTTAAATTTTATGTTTTAGTTATTGTTTTTTGCATGTAAGTAATTTGATAATTTAGTATTTTCAACTTTGAATTTTTTTGTTTCACTAATAATTTAGGCGTTTATATATTTTAAATAAAATTAGTAAAAAAGAAAATCAAAAATATACATTATTAAAGTGACACGAGTACCTCGACAAAGCCCAAATCTTCTTTACCGAGTTACTCGATTTAAAATATCACACAAAATGAATCTATTCAATAGCTAAAGCAACTCGATAAACTGAAAATCGAGTTGCTTGAGTTAATCCATAAATGAAAGAAATTTGACATTTTCATTATATTGTGTTTCTTTATTATTTAAATTATTTAATACATTTAAATAATTCTTCATTGTTATTTTGTGGTATTATTTTTCAGGCACTTCGTGAGGCTGAAATTTAGATATGCTGAGTAACTTCATAAATAAAGTATATATAAAATTTTATTTAACCTATTATTTATTAGAATATAGCCAAAAAGAATATATATAATATAAATTTAATGTATATCATAATTCATTAATACAATATATTAATAATTTTTTAATTTTAGCAAGTACTATAAGATATTATAAAAAAATAACTATAATAAATTTATAGTATAATAAAAAGTTTTTTGTATCAATATATTATTAATTAATTACTGCATTACTATAATAATTTACTATTTATAATCAATTTATTATAACAATTTTATATGAAATAAATGTTTTATAAATTTTTTTCAAATGTACTGCATATTTATTTACAAGTTTTTTCAGAAATATGAATTCAAATTTTGCTATAAAGAATATTACAATAAGTCTAATAAATAAAAAAAAAAATTATAGCACATTTTTGATACACCATGTTTTTACTTTTCAGAACATGAAATATAACATATTATCTCAATTTAAAATAATATAAAATTATTTTATATGATAGCTTTTAAGATTCACGAGTTGGTTAAAAAATAACATGACAAAATTAAAAAAGAAAAAAATATTAAGTATATTACATAATATAAATAAAAAAAAGTAAAGCAACAAATACAAAAGATGTATTGTTGCAATTACTCGAGTAACTCGACAAACCTAAAAGCACGTTTGTCGAGTTACTCGATGAAAAAATGTGATACAAAATAAATCTTTCTTATAGCTAAAGTAACTTGGCAAAATGAAAATCAAGTTCCTTGACTTACTGGACAAACCAATGAAACTTAAATTTTTCATTATTTGTTTTTCTTTTTTAATTTATATAATGTAATACACAATAAAATTAATTCTGTATTAATATATTATTAATTAATTACTACATTATTATAATAATTTAGTAATTATACTAAATTTTTTATAATAAATTTATATTAAATAATTTTTTCACTAATTTATTATAAAATGTATTATGTATATATTTATAAGTCTTTTTGTGAATATGAATATAAATTTTGTTAAAAAGAACATTAGAATAAGTGTAATAAATAAAAATCAATCTTATAACACATTCTTACTACAATATTTTTTATTTTTGAAAAAATCAAATATAATATAATATCTTAATTTAAAATAATATATAATTATTTTATATAATAGCTATTTTATTATAATATATTATATAAAGTTATAGCATATGATTGCCTAATTTATAACAAAATTTATATTCATTTTTATCAAAATTAATTATTATTCACTTAATTTCATATTATAATTATTACTATAATATTAATTGCTAAAATAGAAGAATATATAATACATAGCATTACTTCATTATAATGTATATTTTATTTTACTATATTCTAATATTTGATCAATGAAATAAAATTATGTCTATTTATTTGACTTATTGTAATATTATTTATAACAAAATTTGTATTCGTATTTATTAAAAAACTTATAAATAAATATGCAGTACATTTTTTAATAATTTATAAAACATTTATTTATAAATTTTGTTATAAAAAATATTAGAATAAGTCTAATAAATAAAAAATAATAATATCACACATTTTTACTACAATGTGTTTTTATTTTTGAAAACACTAAATATAATATATTATTTCACTTTAAAATAATATATAATTATCTCATATAATCGCTATTTTATTATAATATATTATATGAAGTTATAGAATATAAAATATTATTCATGCAATGTACTGATTCATTGTATTGCAATCTTCAAGTTACTCGAGTAACTCGATAAACCTTACAGCAAGTTTGTCGAGTTACTCGATTAAAAATAGGACACGAAATAAATGTGTTAAATACCTTCAGCAACTCGACAAACTCAAAATCGATTTACCCGAGTTACTTGACAAACAAAAGTAAGTAAAAATGTTTATTAATTTATTTTGTTTTTTATTAATTTTTTTTGTTTTGTTTTTTATTAAAATAAATTAAGAGAATATATATATATTTTTTTTTTATTTCTTTACCCATTAGTATAACATATTATAACTAAAAAACTGTTATAACAAATTTATAGGAAAACATAAGAAATCTGTTGTAAAATATTATTAATTCATTATTACATTATTATAATAATGTAGTATTTAACATAAATTTAGTATAAGAATTTCATATTAACTAGATTTTATTCTGAATTATGAAAATACATTTTAGTAAAATTTGTTATAATAACGAATTTAATTATGATCAATTTATGTAAGAACTTCACAAATCCAATTTTCAGGTTTATGATTTCGTTAAAAAATAACGTGAAAAAAAAAATAAAGAAATTTAAGTAGACTAAATATCTTAAATAAAAAAAGTAAAAAACAAAATCAAAAGTGTGTACTATTAAAGTGACTCGAGTAACTCGACAAAGCTCAAATCTTGTTTGCCGAGTTACTCAATTTAAAATATCACATCAAATGAATCTATTCAATAGCTAAAGCAACTCGATAAACTGAAAATCGAGTTGGTTGAGTTAATCGATAAATGAAAGAAATTTAACATTTTCATTATATTGTGTTTCTTTATTATTTAAATTATTTAATACATTTAAATAATTCTTCATTGTTATTTTGTGGTATTATTTCTCAAGCACTTCGTGAGGCTCAAATTTGAATATGCTAAGTAACTTCATAAATAAAGTATATAAAAAATGTTATTTAACCTATCATTTATTAGAATATAGTCAAAAATAATATATATAATATAAATATAATATATATCATAATTCATTAATACAATATATTAATAATTTTTTTATTTTAGCAAATACTATAAGAAATTATAAAAAAATAACTATAATAAATTTATAGTATAATAAAAACATTTTTGTATCAATATATTATTAGTTAATTACTGCATTATTATAATAATTTAGTAATTATAATCAATTTATTATAACAATTTTATATGAAAGAAATCATCTATAAATTATTTTCAAATGTACTGCATATTTATTTATAAATTTTTTCATAAATATGAATACAAATTTTGCTATAAAGAATATTACAATAAGTGTAATAAATAAAAATAACTATTATAACACATTTTTCGTACACTATGTTTTTATTTTTTAAAATATCAAATATAACATATTATCTGAATTTAAAATAATATAAAATTATGTTATATGATAGCTTTTAAGATCCACGAGTTAGTTAAAAAATAACATGACAAAATTAACAAATACAAAAATATTAAGTGTATTACATAATGTAAATAAATAAAAATAAAGTAACAAATACAATAGTTGGATTGTTGAAATTACTCGAGTAACTCGACAAACGTGTTTAAAAACACGTTTGTCGAGTTACTCGATGCAAAAATGTAATACAAAATAAATATTTTTTATAGCTAAAGTAACTTGGCAGAATGAAAATCAAGTTCCTTGACTTACTGGATAAACCAATCAAACTTAAAATTTTCATTATTTTCTTTTCTTTTTAAATTTATATAATGTAACACACAATAAAATGAATTCTGTATTCATATATTATTAATTAATTACTACATTATTATAATAATTTAGTAATTATAATCAATTTTTTATAATAAATTTATATTAAATAATTTTTTTAATAATTTATTATAAAATGTATTATGTGTGTATTTATAAGTCTTTTTCTAAATATGAATATAAATTTTGTTATACAGAATATTAGAATAAGTGTAATAAATAAAAATCAGTATTATAACACATTGTTACTACAATATGTTTTTATTTTTTAAAAAATGAAATATAATATAATATCTTAATTTAAAATAATATATAATTATTTTATATAATAGCTATTTTATTATAATACATTATATGAAGTTATAGCATATGATTGCCTAATTTATAACAAAATTTATATTCATTTTTATCAAAATTAATTCTTATTTAGTTAATTTTCTATTCTAATTATTATTATAATATTAATTGCTAAAATAAAACAATATATAATACACAGCATTACTTGATTACAATATATATTTTATTTTACTATATTCTAATAATTCATCAATGAAATAAAACTATGTGTATTTATTTGACTTATTCTAATATTGTTTATAACAAAATTTATATTCATATTTATGAAAAAACTTATAAATAAATATGCAATCCATTTATTAATAATTTATAAAATATTTATTTATAAATTTTGTTATAAAAAATATTAGAATAAGTCTAATAAATTAAAAAAAATAGCATAACACATTTTTACTACAATGTGTTTTTTTTTTGGAACAAAGTAAATATAATATATTATTTCCCTTTAAAATAATATATAATTATTTTATATTGTCAATATTTTATTATAATATATTATATGAAGTTATAGGATATCAAATATTATTCATGCAACGTACTGATTCATTGTATTGCATTCTTCAACTTACTCGAGTAACTCGATAAACCTAAGAGCACGTTTGTCGAGTTACTCGATTAAAAATGAGACACAAAATGACTCTATTAAATACCTTAATCAACTCGACAAACTCAAAATCGAGTTACCCGAGTTACTTGACGAACAAAATTAAGTAAAAATATTTATTAATTTGTTTTGAATGAAGTAAGAAAATATATTTTCTTTTTATTTTTATTTTTTTACCCATTAGTATAACATATTATAACTAAAAAACTGTTATAACAAATTTATAGGAACAAAAAATAAATCTGTAGTAAAATATTATTAATAAATTATTATATTATTATAATAGTGTAGTGTTCAACATAAATTTAGTATAAGAATTTCATATTAACTAGATTTCGTTCTGATTTATCAAAATAAATTTTAGTAAAATTTGTTATAATAATGATTTTAATTATGATCAATTTATATAAGAACTTCACAAATCCGATTTTGAGGTTCGCGACTTCGTTAAAAAATAACATGAAAAAACAAAAAAAATGAAGAAATTTAAGTGGACTATATATTTTAAATAAAAAAAGTAAAAAAGAAAATCAAAAATATGCATAATTAAAGTGACTCGAGTACCTCGACAAAGCCCAAATCTTCTTTACCGAGTTACTCGATTTAAAATATCACACAAAATGAATCTATTCAATAGCTAAAGCAACTCGATAAACTGAAAATCGAGTTGCTTGAGTTAATCCATAAATGAAAGAAATTTGACATTTTCATTATATTGTGTTTCTTTATTATTTAAATTATTTAATACATTTAAATAATTCTTCATTGTTATTTTGTGGTATTATTTTTCAGGCACTTCGTGAGGCTGAAATTTAGATATGCTGAGTAACTTCATAAATAAAGTATATATAAAATTTTATTTAACCTATTATTTATTAGAATATAGCCAAAAAGAATATATATAATATAAATTTAATGTATATCATAATTCATTAATACAATATATTAATAATTTTTTAATTTTAGCAAGTACTATAAGATATTATAAAAAAATAACTATAATAAATTTATAGTATAATAAAAAGTTTTTTGTATCAATATATTATTAATTAATTACTGCATTACTATAATAATTTACTATTTATAATCAATTTATTATAACAATTTTATATGAAATAAATGTTTTATAAATTTTTTTCAAATGTACTGCATATTTATTTACAAGTTTTTTCAGAAATATGAATTCAAATTTTGCTATAAAGAATATTACAATAAGTCTAATAAATAAAAAAAAAAATTATAGCACATTTTTGATACACCATGTTTTTACTTTTCAGAACATGAAATATAACATATTATCTCAATTTAAAATAATATAAAATTATTTTATATGATAGCTTTTAAGATTCACGAGTTGGTTAAAAAATAACATGACAAAATTAAAAAAGAAAAAAATATTAAGTATATTACATAATATAAATAAAAAAAAGTGAAGCAACAAATACAAAAGATGTATTGTTGCAATTACTCGAGTAACTCGACAAACCTAAAAGCACGTTTGTCGAGTTACTCGATGAAAAAATGTGATACAAAATAAATCTTTCTTATAGCTAAAGTAACTTGGCAAAATGAAAATCAAGTTCCTTGACTTACTGGACAAACCAATGAAACTTAAATTTTTCATTATTTGCTTTTCTTTTTTAATTTATATAATGTAATACACAATAAAATTAATTCTGTATTAATATATTATTAATTAATTACTACATTATTATAATAATTTAGTAATTATACTAAATTTTTTATAATAACAAATTTAATTATGATCAATTTATGTAAGAACTTCACAAATCCAATTTTCAGGTTTACGACTTCGTTAAAAAATAACGGGAAAAACCAAAAAAAATAAAGAAATTTAAGTAGACTACATATCTTAAATAAAAAAAGTAAAAAACAAAATCAAAAGTGTGTACTATTAAAGTGACTCGAGTAACTCGACAAAGCTCAAATCTTGTTTGCCGAGTTACTCGATTTAAAATATCACATCAAATGAATCTATTCAATAGCTAAAGCAACTCGATAAACTGAAAATCGAGTTGGTTGAGTTAATCGATAAATGAAAGAAATTTAACATTTTCATTATATTGTGTTTCTTTATTATTTAAATTATTTAATACATTTAAATAATTCTTCATTGTTATTTTGTGGTATTATTTCTCAAGCACTTCGTGAGGCTCAAATTTGAATATTGTAAGTAACTTCATAAATAAAGTATATAAAAAATGTTATTTAACTTATCATTTATTATAATATAGTCAAAAATAATATATATAATATAAATATAATATATATCATAATTCATTAATATAATATATTAATAATTTTTTTATTTTAGCAAATACTATAAGAAATTATAAAAAAATAACTATAATAAATTTATAGTATAATAAAAACATTTTTGTATCAATATATTATTAATTAATTACTACATTATTATAATAATTTAGTAATTATACTAAATTTTTTATAATAAATTTATATTAAATAATTTTTTCACTAATTTATTATAAAATGTATTATGTATATATTTATAAGTCTTTTTGTGAATATGAATATAAATTTTGTTAAAAAGAACATTAGAATAAGTGTAATAAATAAAAATCAATCTTATAACACATTCTTACTACAATATGTTTTTATTTTTGAAAAAATCAAATATAATATAATATCTTAATTTAAAATAATATATAATTATTTTATATAATAGCTATTTTATTATAATATATTATATAAAGTTATAACATATGATTGCCTAATTTATAACAAAATTTATATTCATTTTTATCAAAATAAATTATTATTCACTTAATTTCGTATTATAATTATTACTATAATATTAATAGCTAAAATAGAAGAATATATAATACATAGCATTACTTCATTATAATGTATATTTTATTTTACTATATTCTAATATTTGATCAATGAAATAAAATTATGTCTATTTATTTGACTTATTGTAATATTGTTTATAACAAAATTTGTATTCGTATTTACTAAAAAACTTATAAATAAATATGCAGTACATTTTTTAATAATTTATAAAACATTTATTTATAAATTTTGTTATAAAAAATATTAGAATAAGTCTAATAAATAAAAAATAATAATATAACACATTTTTACTACAGTGTGTTTTTATTTTTGAAAAAACTAAATATAATATATTATTTCACTTTAAAATAATATATAATTATCTCATATAATCGCTATTTTATTATAATATATTATATGAAGTTATAGAATATAAAATATTATTCATGCAACGTACTGATTCATTGTATTGCAATCTTCAAGTTACTCGAGTAACTCGATAAACCTTACAGCAAGTTTGTCGAGTTACCCGATTAAAAATAGGACACGAAATAAATGTGTTAAATACCTTCAGCAACTCGACAAACTCAAAATCGATTTACCCGAGTTACTTGACAAACAAAAGTAAGTAAAAATGTTTATTAATTTATTTTGTTTTTTATTAATTTGTTTTGTTTTGTTTTTTATTAAAATAAACTAAGAGAATATATTTTATTTTTATTTTTATTTCTTTACCCATTAGTATAACATATTATAACTAAAAAACTGTTATAACAAATTTATAGGAAAACATAAGAAATCTGTTGTAAAATATTATTAATTCATTATTATATTATTATTATAATGTAGTATTTAACATAAATTTAGTATAAGAATTTCATATTAAGTAGATTTTATTATGAATTATGAAAATACATTTTAGTAAAATTTGTTATAATAACGAATTTAATTATGATCAATTTATGTAAGAACTTCACAAATCCAATTTTCAGGTTTACGACTTCGTTAAAAAATAACGTGAAAAAACAAAAAAAATAAAGAAATTTAAGTAGACTACATATCTTAAATAAAAAAAGTAAAAAACAAAATCAAAAGTGTGTACTATTAAAGTGACT
Source organism: Forsythia viridissima (assembly GCA_030279155.1). Classification (NCBI taxonomy): domain Eukaryota; kingdom Viridiplantae; phylum Streptophyta; class Magnoliopsida; order Lamiales; family Oleaceae; genus Forsythia; species Forsythia viridissima. The sequence continues at coordinate 19,248,552 of CM059035.1, read as the reverse complement.
CGAGTAACTCGACAAAGCTCAAATCTTGTTTGCCGAGTTACTCGACATGATTTTGTATTTTTCAAGATACTCAAACAACTTCACCAACGCATATATTTCATTTTTCAGTTTAATTTTTTTATTTACATTATCTAATACATGTAAGTTTTATTCTTTTTTTGATTCCTCATCTTATTCTTTAACAAACTCATCAATCTCAATCTTAATATAATATCTTATACTAAAATAGCTATTATAATAAACATTTATATTTTATTTTAAATTAATATAATATATCGTCTCTAACTTTATTAACTAATATTTATATATTAGTTAATATTTTTCTTTATTTTAAATCATTTCCTATTGTTTCCCTACACATGCATAACTTTGCTTCACTTTCTATCTTATTTCGTTTTAGTTGTTTTTTCTCTTTCCTTTCAAGCTTGGAAATTATTATTTTTTGCTGTCTATCAAGTCAAATTTTATTAATATCAAATTTGATATTATATCGTATCAATAAACTATTCTCGACATACAATTTTTCCTATAGATTTCACTGACGTGCAACGCACGACCTTAAAACTAGTATATATATATATATATATATATATATATATTTGCAGCTATACAATGTAGAAAGAAACTCAATAAAAGTTGACCTCAGCTTTCCGTCTTCAATTTATTCATTTTTATAAATATTTTGTTTATCTGTTTGTGACATTAAAATTATGTATAATTAATTCATCACCGGCAATATCTTGAGGGCAACATAATACATAGAAGCTTTATTCTAATAAATAGGTCATATAATCATCAAAGTGGTTACCTTCAGAAAAAATTATTACTATTGAAAATCCAAAACTATATAGTTTGAATAGCTGCAAATTGTATAGGAATTTTAATCGTTCTAGAAACAAAATTCAGATTTTTTGTCAATATAGGCAAGAATACTCATAAAATCCCGTGTCACCCCGTAACCACCATAAAATCCTAAATTTTGATCTGACAATTTTGAATCTCTCTATAGTAAATAATTTTGTTCAATAGAGAGACATTGACACTACAAGAAATATATACTTTTCCTACAAAATTTCCGCAGACAAATTGAGATTTGTCTACGGAATTAACTTTTTCCTACAAACTCATTTTTTTGTAGGGCTATGGTTTGTTTTGAAATTTTCAAAAGTGTGATAACTTGTGCCCGCAAACATAAACAATTGTCCCGACTAAAAAATTAGTCGGGCAAAGCATATCTTTTGCCGACGAAAAAGAAGACTAATTTGTAGGGTAATATTTAGAGGAAAATTTTTTCGAATTTTTGTTTGTTTGTATTTTTAGTCCACAACATCTATTTTGAAAGGAAATTATAATAAATAGAAATAAAATTAAATAATATTAAAATTAAAAGTCAAAACCTTCATAAAAATTTCCCTCTTCCCTCTTCCAAATTTTCCTTCATCTTCCCTCTTGGTGCCTCATTATCCCGCGCCTGTCCTTTCATCTCGCACAACTCACATCACCTCTGAATCAGCCTCCAAAGCCACCAAGGCCGACCAACCCATCACGCCGCTCACCATCAACCAGTCCTGCAGTCGCCGTCTCTTTCACAGAGGTTCGTCTTTATGCCCTTAATTATTTTTTTCACATTTAGCCAATAAAATTAGAAATTTATGAAGAAAATGGGGGTTTTGAATTGTGAAATTAGAAATAGCGCTTGATGAATTTTAATTATGAAGAAAAGGGGGTTTGGGAATGAACCAGTAAAAAAAGGGAAAAGATTTTAATTATAATTTTTCTGTACCATGTGTCTATGTTCTGATGTTTGGAGATGAACTAGGGAAATTTTATATTCTTTCAAAAAACTATGTATAATGTGTGTTTCTTTGATGAACCAGGGATGAACTAGGTAATAAGAAAACTAGTCCAGAAAATTTTATATTCTTTTCAGAACCTTGTTTATTCTCGAGTGGATTGGACTTTAAAATTTGAAGGTTTAGATTGTTGTTTGGCTCGAACTGTAAGAGGATCAAGTAGAGTATTGTGGCTAGTTTGAGTCCCATCCGAGAGAGGTGAACATGTCTAAAGTTTCTAAAGTGAAATGTTTTGTTCTGGAATTTGCCTGGTCTGATTTATGGTTATTGCTTTGTGGTTGATCTATGATGTAGTGTATGAGTCCACCAGGAAGGATGCTCGTAGGTTTGTCTTGTGAAATTTCAGATAGATGTAGAAGGAAATTTTAATAGTTTCTTTCTAGGTAATGCAGTCCGCTGTATAACACGAGAGTTGTTCTTCGGTGGCTTATTAGTGCTCAGGCTAAGCGTAGAGGAAGACGGGCAATAGAGGTTTGTTAATTTATTGGAAGCTGTTACATTATTACAAAAAAAGAATGCTCTCATACTTGCTTCACCATCTTCTATTGTTATTTCATTGTAGTGTTAAAGAGATTAGCTCATTGAAGACTAATGTACAATTCTTATGCAATGAATGTTCATGGCTCTGTTTGCGCATCCACAAAAGGAGACAGCGATCCATTTACTCTAGTACACGGGGTAATTTGTTTTCTTTTAAAATGCATTTCTTGTTTTTCAGCCTCTTAAGTCCTGTCTGTCCTGCAAACTAGAGGAAAATAATAATAGTTTCTCAGTAGACCGCGTGATGAAGAAAAAAAAGTCTCAATCAATGGATTTTTGGTTTGGTGCTTCTATTTGTTCATGTGTTTGACAATATATAAGTTGCCTAACAAGCATTAAAATAATCACGTGGCATCCTATTTTCTTATATAACTTAGCAGAATGATCACACACGGTGCTCTGTTTGTTCATGATGTTTCTGTTTCACATTTATGCCAGGTGAATTACTTGCACAACCATGGACTTGCCCACACGGAGCTAAGACTTGAAAATTTGCATATTTGTCTAGTGGATATACGTGTCAAAATGAGTACAAGCTTTTCATTGTTCGATAGAAATTAGGAACCTACAGCTAAGTTTATAATTTTCGAAGTGCTCTAAATTTGACTTTTGGGACAAAATACGAGGCTGCACATTGCCTTGACATGGTCATGTGAGTTCTCTTAGTGATAACTAAGGCATGCTATTATCAATTTGACAGGGCTTATTAGTTTTGATACTTAAATGATGCATATGGGTCAACTTCATTTTTTTCTTTTGTCTCTTAGTTAATGCACTACTCCATTCTTATATTCATCACTTTTCAACTTTAGGTGGGGATATTGGGAAATGCTTTCGACTTTCACGAGTGCAGTCCAAATGATAGCAAAATAAACAGCTATGTGGATAGAAGGCAAATGATGATTGCATTCGACATGAGGTGGATTGCACATACTAAATTTGTGTATTCTAAACTGGATCTCTTACAAGTTATTCATGAGATCCTTCTTTCTCGGTGTTTGTAAGATGTGTTGGATTTATCGTGGCTAAAATGATGTTTAAGGGACCTCATGGATCCCCTGATTTTCTCGAAGTTCAAAGCATTCCTCTCCAAGGTATTCCATATCCAATCTGCAAAATGTCCTTGAATTATGCATGAAATTATTTGCTTCTAGCTGCTGTGTCATATCCCTCTTTCTGTTTCATTTTTTTCCCTTTATTACAAACATAAAGTAGTTTTACTTTACTAATTAGTTCTATTTTGTTGCTTTCTTGGTTTCTTTAGATGCAAATTCTTCACCAGTTTTAGACTTTTTAATAAATATTTGCTACTCTAAGTACAACTAACTTCAACTATAGTACGTTCATCTAACCACTCAATATTTGACATCAAAAACAGTAAAGACTAAATGGAGTATTAAGATTTATAATAATGGCTTTTACTACCGCAATTACCCACCAAATATCCAAATATGTTTAGCAGTTGAAACTACCCTAATCTTTTGATAAAATCATTTGTGTAGTAAAAAGTTGTTGTATGTTATATCTTTTGCAAACTTTGTTTTTGTATGCTATTTAATATATTTTTGTGGGTTGTTTTAATTTCTTGTAGGATGAGATGCTTGCTAAAACTGATGAATATCTTGCAGAAGGAGGCAAATGAGCAACAACTTCCCGATAATACTCATTTGGAGGAGATCCTTATTGACGATCCAGATGCTGGATTGAAATCATGATGTTTGTTCTAGGTGTGAAGCCCAGACATCAAATTCGTGGGTTGGGAGATGGTCGTCTTCGAGACATTATTACTTCTTCCAACATGCGCCATATAGATAATGAGCTGGAAAAAGAACGTATACTCGAAATGCAGGTGATGTAACTCGAACTGAAATAGAGCAAAGAATGAAAAGTAAGTTAAATGTTGTTGGGCAATGCATCATTATATGCAACAACTATGTAGACAAGTTCCTGGTTTCAATGTACCACCCTTTACGCCATTGTCAATAGAAGATGATGCTATTGACGACGATGAGAACGACTTTGATGAAGATAACAATCTTGGTGAGAATATGTAGCACATCTAATTTACAATGACATTGAGTTATGTTTTGTTAAAATATATTATAATTATATTCTTTTTAAGTCTAGCATAGTGAATGGTTTTTATTTGTATTTTGGTACAATGTTTTGAGTTTAATGTTATAATTTGTAGTCTTTTTTGCATCTTTATATTATTTTGAAGAAGGTAAAAAGAATTAATATAATATAAAAAATTAAATATATAAAGATAATTAATTTATCCATACAAATTTTATTCGTTGGAAAAAATAATTTACTTAGCCTACAAATACGATTTCCCTACAAAATATCATTTGTAGAAAATAAAAATTAGAACTTGGCACACAAATTTTTTTCGACACAAGTATTTATTTGTAGGGAAAAGTACGATTCAACCTACAAAATAATTTTCGCTTTGTACCTACACAAACTGATTCGTGGGCGAAAGTAATTTTAGCAGACGAATAATTTTGTCGGGAAAGAACTTAGACAACAAATTGTATTCGTCTCTAAAGGATTTGTAAGGAGAGACTTTAGCACACAAATTTCAGTCATTCGTCGTCTTATACATTTCTCCACGATATTTGCCCTACAAACGTTCCTACAAAAAAATTTCGCCGAGAAAGATTTTTCCCACAAAAAATAACTTTTTACTACAAATTTATTATGTATGCGGAACATAAATTTCTTGTAGTGTGAAAATTATCAGCACAAAATTATTGAATCTCTCCATACATTTTTTTTGCTCTTCAGACATGGAAGACACATTGAAGTATAAAGAGACGAATAAGGAAAGCTATGAGTTTAGGTTTAAAACTGCAGCAACTAAAAATAAAATTTTACCACAAGAAATTTGTAAATCGAAGAAATGAGCCAAGCAGTGCAATACCAAAAGCTGGCTGTAGTATGTAAAATTTCAAGGCAATTGCTCTGACTTGCCAGGAGCCACTTGAATCACCTTTTGTTTCGAAAGCTGGCTGTAGTATGCAAAATTACCAAAAAGATGATGAAAAGTAATCAACTGAACACAAAATGTTAGAATGTAATTAATATACTTTAAGATAGAGAAGTTATATCGTCGAACTTTTTACGTTGTAGATAAAATAATGTATATCATTAATATTCCTAAAAGTTAATTTTTTTTATTCTCTTCATCATAGGAACTATCTTTTTCACCTTTTTGGGTTAACTTATTATTAAAACTATAATTATTTCAAGCTTACCATATAGATCTGCCATGGAAAGCAAGAAAAATAGCACAGTTCAGGGACTTGACTCAATTTGAGTCGATATTTCTACTTAACACGTAAATGAATAAAAACAAGATAACGACACAGCAATTCTCGGCCCAACAAAACATTGGACAACCTCTGAAGCACAGTGTACAATACTAAAGTGTCAAGGAACTTGAAAGTTACTCCAATTGAGAGAAAATGCAAATAGATAAATGAGAAATTCGATGCATATTCAATAAAACGTTGAGAGAGCAAAATATATTTATTAACACTCAGTCATGATCGACTTTTATATTCATAATCAAGTTGATAATTATATAAAATTTAACGCTTTCGAGATGGAGTAATAAACTAACTGATTTTGATAAGAATAGATTATCTTGTCTCTTTTGGCCAATAATATTACCAAATTGACAAACATAAAATTGCTTATATAAGTAAAAATTATATTATGAGAATATACATACTCATAAAGGTGAACTTGTTTATTTTACTCAAATCTAAGCAAAACATGTTGGTTAGGAAAGAACGGATAGAAATGGCATTAAGGTAACTATCTTACAACATTTTTAAGTCAAAGCAGTGCTCTTCTTGCAAGATGGATACAAAAAGGGCAGGGAAACCAAGCTCTCATTTCATCATCCATGATTTGTTACCTATTGATGAAAATAAGTTTCCAAAAATTAAGAAAAATTATGAATCATTAGGACAGGCACAAACAATTGATGTATTCAGTAATTGCATTAGCCAAACATTAAAAATTCATTAAATCCTTTCCTTCTCACCTTTCTACACTCTAACAAGACTCAAAATGGTGACAAAAGATGAAAATTTCGATACTTGGGTGCCCTTGATTTTTTCAACATATTTCCTTTTCTCTAAAAAATTCCTTAGCCAGTCCAATTTATCATCAATTACTCAGCAGTTGTGTTGTTTTCTACATACAATTATGGGCCACTCGATACACTTAAACTTATGAAAATTGTTTTCAAAAGAAGGTTTGTAATAGTCGATTACATATTTTAATGTTAAGGAACAATACAATATATCCAATCTACACAATCACTAAAAAGCATGTACATCATTATAGAGAACTCAACTTCACGGGCTCAACATTTCACTTCTTTACTCCATCTATAAATAACCCAAACAAACTCTATCATTACTCAACTTCATAACCCAACTTCAATGTCAACAAACAACAAAAATGTAAAGCACAGACAAAAAAAAATAAAAAATCATAACTCAATCTCAATGTCAACAAACTCTAAATAAAAGGCTAAACAAGATGTCAATAATTTACCTCTAAAATTCAAAATCCAATCTAGCGTAATCTCACTGCAGTCAATTAAATAACAGACCCTCAGCAATCTAAAGAACAAAAAAAAAAAAAAGAAAAAAAAGAAAGGGGTAAAATAAAAAACACAACATAACCCATAACTGAGATTCACTTCAATCAACACATATTAGCATAAAAAAAACAAAAAAAACATCACAAACAAAGAAAATCAGATCCAGACTAAATGTCTACAAACCCTAACTAAAGAAATAAATGAGATATCAATAATTTACCTCTAATTAAATAGCCCAATCAGTCAAATCTCTTTGTCACTTGATGAATACTCTTTTATTTGAATCACTGCAATCAAACAATAAACAAAACCCTAAGAACTTCGAACAAGAAATAAAAAAATAGAATTGGAAAAAGACTTGCTAATTGACCGCAAAGCCATCCTTCTGCTAAAGGGAACCAAAAGCTTAAAATTGGATATTCTTGATGAACAAGAGCAACTTAAGTAGCAGAGAACACTACAGGTTATCATGATCAAAATAGTACCTTGCAGATAGGAAACGGTTGGCTAAATCTGGAGATTGTGAAACCTGTGCAGAAGAAACAAATATCAATCTAAATCATGTAGTCAGCATATTAAAAAGTTCTATAATTAATATTTGTCTACTCTAAAACAGGTTATCATGATCAAAATAGTACCTTGCAGACGGGGAACGGTCGGCTAAATCTGGAGATTGTGAAACCCTGTGCAAAAGAAACAAATATCAATCTAAATCATGTAGTCAGCATATTAAAAAGTTCTATAATTAATATTTGTCTACACTAAAATAGGTTATCATGATCAAAATAGTACCTTGCAGATGGGGAATGGTCGGCTAAATCTGGAGATTGTGAAACCCTGTGCAAAAAAAACAAATATCAATCTAAATCATGTAGTCAGCATATTAAAAAGTTCTATAATTAATATTTGTCTACTCTAAAACAGGTTATCATGATCAAAATAGTACCTTGCAGATGGGGAACGGTCGGCTAAATCTGGAGATTGTGAAACCCTGTGCAAAAGAAACAAATATCAATCTAAATCATGTAGTCAGTATATTAAAAAGTTCTATAATTAATATTTGTCTACTCTAAAACATCCTAGGCCTAGTCTAAGGTTGCTTACAAGTGTAACTAGCATCTAATCAAATTGACCCACAAGATAGAAAACTAAACACTAATGGAACAAAACTAAATTAAACAAACAAATGAAAATAAAAATGCTATCATAAAAATTATAACTGCAATAGGGCAAGGGCAAAATAAAATGTTTTTGCTAATGTCAATAGTAATAGTACTCAGTGTGACACTCCAAGCTCTAATGAGTGTAGACGGTGTAACATGCATATTCTGATGGTCCTATATTCATTTGCTTACTTCAATCTCTATTTTCTTCCAAATCACAAGCGATCGCACCACAAAATTCGGCTCAAAAAGCAAACTGGAAGTGCCCACAAATTTCTGCAACCATTTTTATACATGGCATTTCTCTTTCAGTCAATGCTATTGCAATTGCTGATCTTTTGCTAAATCATGACCCTGTACCAGTGCTTGCATCGACAAGTAATGCAAGGTTGGTCTATTCCAATAGAATAGGGCAAAAATCAGACACGAATTTAAAGATTTCAGGCATATAATGTAGGTAGTCATATGCCAAATTTAATTGTAACTCTTAAATCACATCTATTGAAGATATGCAACAAAATTGAGCTTAGATGAATGCATCTGCTTATTATCTATTTGAAATCGTGAAGACATGGGTGCCCACATAAGTTATAGAGGTGAGGAATAATACATAAAGAAGACCAGATCACTGATGCATCATGAAATAGCAACAAATGTGATATGCAAGTCAGGGAAATTTACCTCAGAGCACACATGTATTGGGTTTCTTCCACAACCATGTTTATTATGAAAACTACAAGGTTTCATAATCCTCAGATACGGCAGGTAAGAGAAGAAAAAACAGTGTAACCAACACCAAACTCCACCAATAACCACAAAACCACATTCATATGAGTAGATCTAGAAAATTTTGCAATTTTTTTTCTTAACAAAGACTACAAACAAAAACCCAAACTTGAAAATGCTTTACCAATAAATATTGGTTTGTGATTTTGGATCGTTCTTGTGATTTTGGATCGTTCTAGGTCGAACAAAGAGTTCGAATTTCTAATTTCGAATAGATCTAGGTCAAACAAAAATCGCAATCAAGAAATCACCCAAATCGACAGACGAAGGCCAAAATATCAGTTGGATTGAAAAGGTAGAACGCAACTTTGGATTGAGAAGGAAGAACGCGGATTGGGTTTGGTGATGGAGAGTGAAAGAACGGTGTCGTATTGGTTGAAAGAGTGAATAATAAATGAGTGATAGACATTTATATTATAGTTAAGATATATGTAGAACAAAACAGTATATGTAGTCGAACAGGTCATTTTCAGCACTATCCTTTAGAATACAGAGTTGATGTAAATATACTTGGAAAATCATTTGTCACTTACACAATGAATACAAAAACTTGAGAAGGGAGAAGAAATGATGAAAGCTACAAGATGTTTTGCAATCTAAAAGAACCATTTGATATATTGAGTCAGAGCTTGATAATAGAATAATTAAACAAAAAGGTAGACATCTAATAAGTTATTTCTATCAAAACATAAGATCCTACTTTTACACATTTAGAACTTGAATGGATGTGGAGACTTATTAGCTGAGGATTTAGACTTATTAGGTGAAGATTTATTTATTTTCAACAAGTTTAAGTAGCTAAAGTCCCTTCAAATCCCACTACTTGTCTAGTGGATTCTTACATGACAACACCACCATATTTTGTAGGCCCGTCCACCTAAAATATGAGATTCGACTAACATATATAAGCCTCTTAAAATTGTAACTATGAAAAAAGTATCTAACATAACCTTACCTTGGTTACCAGCATGGAAGCTTCTTCTGCATGGGATTTTGTGGAATCTCTTCAAGTGAATAATCACTGACAACACATAACTCGAAAAGAAAATAGTGTTCTTGTTCTACCAAGACATACTTAACTAATCATTTAAAGTAGCAATGTATAACAAATAATAGATGGTAGAAGTGAGTACATAACAACAATAAAAAGAAAAATAATGGCAAAGACGACAATTGCACCATACACAAACTAAAAGAATAAAGTAGAGAATAAAACATACCCTCAAAGAATGCCGAAAATAAAAGTTATTCTAATATTTCTTAATACAAAAGGTCAATCATACTCAGTAATTAAAATCACTTAATCTCACAAACCTTAAACTGGTACATAAGCACTTGGGAACCACTCCGTCATTGATTTCCTACTGACTCCAGAAACTATAGCTATTTGATCAACTTGTGGATGTTTTCTGTTTGTATTGATTTGTAGACGAAGCATAGTTGATCAAAACTTTTAGTTATTTATTCAACAAAAACAGGGGACTTTCTTATTTTTCTGTTTTATAGCGCCTTGTTGATTAGCTTATATATATACAGGGAGAATGATTCCAGCAGTGGCAAGAGATAATTCCTGATGGATCACATTTGAAGATTAAGGATCATGATAAAAGTAATTTACATTGCTAATAAAGAGAGTTGAACTCGAGCATGCTCCAATTGAGAGAAAATGCAAAGAGATAAATGAGAAATCCGACGCATATTCAAATTGTGAGACATAAACCGTTGAGAGAGCAAAATCTCTGATTAATGCTGTGTCATAATCGACTTTTATATTCATAATCAAGTTGATAATTATATAAAATTAACGCTTTCAAGATGGAGTAATAAAATAACTAATTTTGATAAGCAACTTCTAAATTCTGGCAGGTTATGTTCTCTCTTTTGGCCAATATTTGTACCAGATTGTCAAACATAGAATTGTTTATATAAGTAAAAATTTTCTGAATATACATACTCAGAAAGGTAAACATATTTATTTTACTCAAATCTAAGCAAAACATGCTGGGTAGGAAAGAATGGATAGAAATGGAATTAAGAGGTAACTATCTTACGGCATTTTTTCAGTCAAAGCAATGCTCTTCTTGCAAGATGGATACAAAGCACTGGAACTTCAATTTCCACATAACAAAAAGGGCATTGAAACCAAGCTCTCATTTCATCATCCATGATTAAATTGTTACCTATTGATGAAAATAAGTTTCCGAAAATTAAGAAAAATTACGAATCATTAGGACAGGCACAAACAATTGAAATATTCAGAAATTGCATTCAACCAAACATTAAGAATTCATTAAATCTTTTCCTTCTCGCATTTCTACACTCTAACAACAATCAAACTTTGTGAAAAGACAACACACCAGGAACAATAATTGCAAGAAAAAAAGAGAAATGGAAAAAATTAGGGGAAAATAATTTCATACAAATCTGAATGACATCTTACCGAAATTAAAAGAGGAAACATGGGAAATCGACTTACCTATCGAAGCCCACAATAAATTCCGGACGGGAAATGTTCGACCACGTTCAAGATCCACAGTGACAAGATCTAGGTTTTGGGAAGAGACGGGAATGAGAAGTGTATTTGGATAAATGTGAAAGCGGGGCTTGTCACTGGAGGAAGAAGGAAAGAGGAAAAAAAAGTCCAAAAGGCGTCGTTTTTGACGACATGGTGAATAGTAAATGTCTCATAAGGTCATGTATTTAATTTTTTCAATTTATCAACGAATTATTACCTAATACATCTTTTGGTGAATTATGAAATATTAAAATTAGTCAAAAGAATTTCCTACTAAATATATGTAGATATAATTCAGTTACTAACCAAGTAATTCTGTTGACGAATACTTAAAAATTATTGCTAAATTTGATCAACAAATATTTATCGAAAAGATGAAATTTATAGTCGACAAAGTTGGTCACAACCACTTTATCGTCGCAAAATTTAATACCTTATTTTTTTAGTGAGATGTTTTGGGTATTTCGAATTCAACTAATTGGCTCAAGCTATGTTCAAATATATTGTCGCTAACTAAGCTGTCATACTAACAAAACTGTGTCATATTTGCTTTCTATGTTTGTATAGTAACCTTATCATAATATCTTAGGCTTGTGAAACAATCACCACAAGTTCAACAATTCCATTCAATTCATATCGTCCGACTTTTATTTGAATAATTTCTACTCAAGAAGTTAACTCTTAGACTATTTTCTCAACAAACGAATTGTGCACCAAACATCATAAATATAAAACCAACAAATAATAACGCAAGAACAAAAAAATTTGTTCGTTCCAAAGGATAGACAATTCGTCTACCACTTGACTACTTCTATTTTTGAGGCTTTACAAACGTAGATATACCCCTTTGCACTATTATTAGCCAACAAACGTTATAAGGTGAAGGTTACACAACAAATCCCACTCAAAGACCACAAATAGCACATGAACTCTCAAACCCTAAATATAGCATTACACATAGAACCACATTAGCCTTCTCAAGTTAACTAAAACCTTAAATTCTACCATCAGTCCAGAGAATTATTATAGCAACAATGTTCTCGAAACCAAATCACATAAGACCTTCACTTAACGTGCGTAAATCTAGAGAGAACAAGGTAGATAAAGAAAGCTGCATGCGCACAATCGATCAACCCTAGAATGAGAGAAGGAGCCTAATTTATATTGTCCTTCCAATGGCCGAGATTTAATCTTGCAATTAACGACTAGGATTGCATATTAGGCAAAAACATGTTCCTCTCATCAACAAGCATAACCCGCACTTTTTGCTAAAACAGCTTTGGGCATAACCATCATTTGGGTCACTCTCTGATAACAAACTCCACCTTCAACCATATAATGGTGACTCTAGTACAAAGAGAAACATCTCTACTGCTAGTGTCACTGTCTCTAGGTAACTGCCAAAAAACAAAAATACGCGAGAAAAATAGGATCGAAAGTAAAAGTGCTTAAAACAAATTAATATGTATCTATGTTAAACAAGTTAAGACATATTTAAATTTGTTTAAAGGTAATGGTTTAGTCCCCATATCTTAAAGATTGTACTATAAAGGAATTTTTTTCAGTTTGTATTACAATATCTCTTACAAAATGAAGTCTAACTGAATATCAGAAAACACCACAACTGTATGTTGAAGTAAACTTAAACTCATTTAACATACCTCATAGCCATATATAGTACTTCTTTCATAGCCTTGGCACATACTCAAACTCAACAATGGGTATTAATCACTATTTTATTCACTGTAACTAAGGATGTTAATCACTATTTTATACATCCTACAACTAATAGTTGAATATATATGTTTGAGGTTTTAACTTTTCTCTATATTTAATAATCACTATTTTATTCACTTATTTGAAAATTGTGAATTCTTTGTCATATTTGTGGACTGCTGGAAGAATTATCCAAAAGTTGGTTTCACGAAAAAACTGAGTTTTGCAATGGAACATTACATGGGATTATATTAAACAATGACCAAACTTTTAGTTAGGACATCATCATTTCTATGAAGGTGTGTATGTTTCTATTATTTTCTTATAGATCTTTTTTTTTTTTTTTTTCAATTTCTTTTCGTTTCCTCCACTCATTTTCTTTGGAATATAACAAATAGACTACACGTGTGAACATGAGAATTCAATATTTTAGTTAGAACATCACAATTTCTATGATGTGGTCTGTTGTCTTGTCTATTTGTATGTTTCTACAATTCATTTGTGTAATTTTTTTTTTTTTTTATTTCTTTTCATTTTCTCCATTTTAAGCTGGTAGCAACTAGATTTTATATTTTTGCTGTTTTACAAAATTTCTATATTTCTACTATAAGACAACATTATTGGAGTTATAAAATAAAGGTGCCTTACTAATAAAACATTTTAAACTCACAATCCATGAACCAAATTTAAATAATAAGATTTAATCTAAAGTAATATATATTCTCATGTAATGTTTTCCTATTTATCATAAGTTTGCTTACTTGAAAAATCCAAAAGGGAAAAATTACGATTTTCCATATCGAAGAAGATTACTATCCAACGTATTTAAGTTTACAAATTCCATGACAAACACACACAGACAAAATCAATAATGAATTAAAAACAAATAGAATTAGAAGAAATAAAAATTTGGTGTTTCGTTTATCTCCCAATAGAATGAAATTAAGCTCACTAACCTTGATCTCAATGATACTCCTAAATTGCAACTAGGCTCAGTGGACGACGTATTCTTTCTTATTTCAATTTTTTACTTCTTACCTACTACACGTTATTGTACCTACCTTTGATATTTCAATAAAACTATTTGAGAGTCGGGTTTCATTTCTACACAGTAAGTCAACCTCTGTTGCATTCATCTCTCTGATCTCTTGCTTCCTGTCTTACAAGAAAGAAAGATAACAATGGCTATTGGAGAGGTCTTTCTTGGCGCATTTGTAACGGTTTTGCTTGAGAGGCTGGCCTCTCGTGAGTTGCTGAAATTTCTTCGTCCTTTAGGAATCGATGCACAGTTGAAAAAATGGCGTCGAACATTGTTGATGATCAAAGCCGTGCTGACCGATGCAGAAAACAAGCAAACAAGGAACGAAGCTGTGAAAGAGTGGCTGAATGATCTGGAAGATTTGGCTTATGATCTCGATGACTTGGTGGATAAGTTGAACACTGAAGCTTTGCAGCGCAAATTAATGGAAACTGATGAAGAAAGCACCAGCTAGGTACAGAAGCTTTTCTCCACTTTTTCTAATAATTTCTCTGATTTTATTTCTGAAAGAGGGATAAATTCTGAGCTACAAGAGATTAATGAACGATTGGAAGATCTAGCTCAACAAATTAGTATGCTCAGTTTGGTGATGAATGTAAAGGGGAGCAGTGATAAAACAGGAGAAAGATTGCAAATGACTTCGGTTGTGGATGAATCAGAAGTGCATGGTAGAGAAAAGGACAAAGAGGATATACTCAAGATGTTGTTGGAGGTTGAATCAAGTGATAGTCCAATATCAGTGATTCCAATTGTGGGCATGGGAGGTGTCGGAAAAACAACTCTTGCGCAACTGGTGTACAATGATGTCAGATTGAAGGGTGAGTTCGATCTGATGGCGTGGGCTTGTGTTTCAGATGAATTTGATGCTTTTAGGATAACTAAAATCATCCTTGAGGCAGTTTTTTCTGGAAGTTGCGATTATACTGGTCTCAACATGCTTCAAGTGAAACTAAAGGAAAGTCTGTCGAAGAAGAGATTTTTGGTAGTTTTAGATGATGTGTGGAATGAAAAATATGGAGATTGGGACATCCTACGTCGTCCTTTCCTGGCTGGCAAACCTGGAAGCAAAATCTTAGTTACTACACGACATGAAAAGGTGGCCAAAATCATGTCTCGTATTCCAGCATATCATTTGAATTTGTTGTCAGATAATGATGCTTTATCATTGTTAGCTCAACATTCACTTGGAACTAAAACTTTTGATGTATGACCAGATCTAAGAGAAATTGGTAAGTCTGTGGTGAGAAGATGTCAAAACTTGCCCCTGGCGGTAGAGTCCCTGGGAGGACTTCTACGCACAAAAGCTAGTCCTAAGGAATGGGAAGGTGTGCTGAATAGTGAGATTTGGATAGCAGAAGAAAAGAGTGAAATTCTTCCTGCTTTAAAACTCAGCTACCAATATCTTCCTCCTGAATTGAAACAATGTTTTGCTTTATGTGCTATCTTTCCGAAGGACTATGAATTTCTCAAGTCCGAACTAGTGTATATTTGGATGGCTGAAGGTTTTCTGAAACAATCACAAGAAGAAAGGTTAATGGAAGAATTAGGCAACGATTATTTTGATGAACTTCTGACAAGATCATTCTTCCAAAAATCAAGCGCCAAAACTTCACGTTTCGTAATGCATGACCTCATCAATGATCTAGCTATGTGTGTTTCTGGTTATAAATGCTTGAGGTTGGATGATATGTTGAAGGACAATCTTCGATACAAGATTTCAGAAAAAGTCCGTCACTTCTCATTCATTTCTCGTGGCTACAAATCCTATGATACATTTAGTTCTGTCAGTAGTTTTCAAAACTTAAGAACTTTTTTGCCACTATCCAATTATGGTACAGGCTACTTACCCCAAAGAGTTTTGCACGACGTATTGCCCAAATTGTACTGTATAAGAGAGCGATCCTTGAGTGGTTTTGAAATATATGAGCTGCCAAGTTCTATTGGTGATTTAAGACATTTAAGGTACTTCAACTTGTGTACGACTCCACTCAAATGGTTGCCAGAAAATGTAAGCACACTTTGTAACTTGCAAGTGTTGATTCTAGAAAATTGTTACAGACTTTCCAAATTACCTGCACGCATGGATAAACTTATTAATCTTCGCCATCTAAACATTGCTTGTACTGGAGAATTACGTGAGATGTCTGAAGGAATTGCTTGACTGACAAGTTTGCAAACATTATCAAAGTTGATTGTGAGTAAAAGTAGCGGGCTGAAAATAAATGATTTGAGAGATTTCTCACTTTTAAAAGGAGAAATTTCTATTGAGGAACTGCAACATGTAGTGAATGTTCAAGAAGCAACAGATGCAAGGCTAACTAATAAGACAAGCCTTAACAACAAGAAGGTGTTGTTGTAATTGCTCCACCTCCTGCTGCTGCTAGGGTAACAGCAAATTTGATTTCAGTAGTACAATGGCCAGGTACGATATACATGAATTTAAACTTCCCGTATGTCTCTAGTGTGATTGAGGTGGCACCGCTACTGTCTGTGGTAATAGAGTTTCCAGTAGTGTATGTGCCGTAGTCATTTTCACTTACTTCATCCACAGTATGGCCACTTGGGTAGTTGAATACTGCATATGAAACATTATTTTATGTCTAAGGTATTCTCTGTTTTCTTAATGCAAATGAATTCAATGAAAACATTCTATTTTGATAATGTCGGAATCAACTTGAGTAGCACATCTTGATTCATTCAAATCGCCTCAAAATAATAGCCTTATTGAGTTATTGGACATATGCTTTTTTATCCCCAAGAGAAAAATATAGAAAGTGCTATCTATTTTAATTGACTTGAAATCTGACTTTTGGATGATTTTGGTTTTTCTGAATCAGAATTTGCAATAGGTGGGCAGATATAAGTGCAGACAAGAGCCTTGTGAATGACAGTAGTGGATGAGGTAAAGTTGTGCATAGCTTATGAAAGAGAGAAGAAAGGTGTCTTCTAATTTTGAGGTATGGGGTCATAGGAGGATTTGCCTTTTGGCTCAGGAAAAATATGGAATTTCAGCTCCTTCAGTGATGGTGCAGGTGGCCTTCTCCAAATATGATTTTCTGCTTCCGTCCTGAGGCCTCTTTGAGTGAGTAATGTCCCGATTGCGCTGGAAGACAGCCAATTCGATCAAGGCAGCGACTCCTCTGGCTTTCCCGGCATGGACAATACGATTGTGTTGCCACAGCAAGCTACAAATAGTCTCAAGATCCTCTTTCTGTTCAATCAATGAAGGATAGTAAGAATAGTGTCATAAAGATCTGTCCCAATTCAGTGTTTGATAAAATCCCAGAAACCTGCTTCCTTCCATATGGTTTGCACAATTGGCAGGTAAAGGAAACACGGAAATATTCGATTCAACAACACCAAACCGAGAACGAAGGGCGGGAATTTGTACCTGTAGGAAGGGCATTATGAGGCACCCTTGACATTAAGATGCGAACTTTGATTCTAAGGTTTTGACTCTTAGAATTGAGAAGATTTGAATATGATTATGTTGTGTAGCCAATTTGCGTTGGATAATGTAAGGTATACTTTAATTTATTAAATGGAGTCTAGGTTTTAAACCTATGGTTTACCATTGTTTTAAGTGAACAACTTTCAAAAATAAAATTAATGTTCATGTTCTATTTGTAATTTTGAAAAAGTTAAGAACCTCAACTGCAATTTTTCTATTTTATTTCTTTTTTACTGTTTTAGTTTATTTAAGTTTGAAGAGAAAATTGTCAGAAAGGGTCTTCTCTACTAATTGCTGAAAAGTTGAGGATGATAGGCACGAATAAAATTGAATAGAGACAAAATTAATAGACTGTGTACATAAATGACTCATATTGGCCAAAGTGGAGGAGAAGAAAATGATGGGGATATTCAGCATGATTCACGTAAGAATTATTGTAGCATATGAACATATAATTTGTATACGTTAAAAATAGGCACGTCATTGTTAATGAGCTCGAAGATGCATGTGTCCCGCATGTTGATATCTTTGGTTTTTGCATAATCTGCCAATCCTATTGTCAAAGAACGCAATATACCATTCGATTTTGTGTTAGCATGGATAGGCCATATGTTGCCTAATGAATCATGGATTTCAACGTTTTGTAAGATGTTGGCTGACGTGTTCTTGCAAAGGTGCTAGGACATACTGCCAAATGATAAACAGAAAAGTATTATGAAATTCCATATTTCATTGTATGGGGGCATTCTGGGAGAGGTAAACTTTTGTAAATGCTATCTATACAATATAGATAAATTCAGTTGTAGATGGAGTTTTGAAAGTTATGGATTTAACTATTTAAAAAAATAAGATAAATATGTAATACGAAGTATAAATACTCATAATTTTTCAGTGTGCTTGAAGCCTCGCTTCCTTTTTAGCCTTGAAGTTCATGCTTGATGTATATGTTGTTGTTGTAGTACTTATTTTGTGGATGAGTAATCAAATATCCTAATCTTGAATGTTGAAATTTCTTTGTATTTGATGATGTATGATGGATTAAATATCCGTCTGATGAATGCAAACAAAGACAATTGAACTCAAATGTTTTTCACTGGAATGACCAACCTGAAACTGAACACTATGATTCAAGAGTACAAAACCAGAAATGGATTGTATTTTTTGACATTTATTTGTAATGAAGTTGTTGAGATTTTTGTGATCTCAAATAAACCCGGGGTAGTGATGATTAATAGATCCGTTATATCTTCATAGGCTTTGAGCTCATGATTGAAAGATAGTTGTATAGTCCACTCCACAAATGTGTCAGTCCAAATTAAAGAAGGACGTGTGTGGGTCACTTGGAGGTTTTAATATACCTTTGGGTCGTTGCTCAGTGATCCAGTGTATTTGACCCGATTTAAAGTGGGACGGCTAGGTTTAAGGTATAATATATATATTAGGGTATAATATATTATGGATTATTTTATTATATCATATAAATTAATATACATTACCATATATACACATATATCATACACTATATATATATTAGTTGGTTTGGCAGCCAATTCATCACCATTATTACAACCATATTCATTATACACACACGTGAAATCCGAGAATCAGCAGCCAAGCCAAATCAGAAAAGGCAGAACTTCAGCCATTGTCATTGACATATTTTCTTAGTGAAAATTGCAGCCCACTTCCCTCCTTTATTTCCTTTGGTGAAATTGGTCATTCATAGTTTGTCTTTTAATTTGGTGTTACCTTTGTGGAGTTGGACAGTATTAATCTGAACCATGTTGATTGTTCTTGCAAGAAACAAAGATCCGATGAACTATTTTTCCCCAACAATTGGTATCAGAGCTACGGTGGAATTTCGTAGTGCAAAAAAATTAATTTTGATTCGTCAGATTAACGAATAAGAAGAAGCACAAATCTGCCCGAATCTGTCAGTCCATTTTTCAGCCAAAGCAGACATCATCTTTGTGAACGGAGACCATATTCCGGCTCCTGACGTCAAGGCGGAGCTGACGGTGAGGCGCGTGTGGCGCGTGGGGCAACGGAGGCGGCGCGTGAACTTCGGCTACAGATTCTTTCCAGCGGCGCGTGGGGGCACGTGAAGAGGTTTTTCGGCGAGTGGCTGGTGGCGCTGTGATCCTCGTACTATTTCTGACCTTCTATGGTGGTCAGTTATATTTTTGGTAGTCCGGACAGCTTGGACAGCGGTTCGATAGTGAACGTATTTGGCGTTTGCAAAACCTTCGTGATTTTTTCAACTTGTGTAGTTGTTGGAATTCTTTTAATTTGTTTCGCATCTCTCATATTTAATACGGACCGTCAGATTTGGTCCGCTCTGGTAAATTGGCTAATCTCTTTTACATTCTAGTACTAACATGTCATCGTGTGGGGTGACTATTAGGTTTAGGGTTACCGTATGGGATAACCATTGCCCGTTGCTAATGACTTTAGGAAATTACGTGCCCATTATTGTGACTTGTGTTAGCTTTTTGTTTTTGTACTGATTATTTGCAATACTTTATTTTTGTGCATTATTATTTAGAACTGTTACTTGGACTTTATTCGTTTGACAATTTCCTTGATATAAGATCACGAATCTGACGAAACCCTGAGAATCTAAAATGGAGTATATTGAGGCTTTTAGGTTTTTCTACGTGATTATCTTGAGGTGCTTGTTGGTGTGTATTATTATTTGTTGAGATGTCTACACATCATTTTGATTTGAGTGTCTTTACTGGTAAATGTGATTTTTTTATGTGGCAACAGAAAATGAAAAGTATTTTGATTCAGCAAAAGGTTTCAAAAGCTATTGATAATTCTTTTGGCCTAATGTTACGAAGGATCAGAAAAAGGATTTTGATGAACTTGCTTACACTTCTATCATATTGCATTTATCAGACCTTGTTTTGCGAAAAGTTGGAAAATTTGATTCCACACAAAAGTTTTGGAAAAAATTAGAAGAGCTTTATTTAATCCAATCCACTCCAAATAAAATTTATCTCATTGAAATATTTTTCAGCTTCAAAATTGATCACTCAAGAGATTTGGATGACAATCTTGATGTTTTTAATAAGCTTGTGCAAGATATTACAAACTGTGGTGAAACGGTTTCTAAAATTAACAAAGCTATAATTTTGTTAAATGTCATTCCTGATTCATATAAGGAAGTCAAGAATGCAATTAAGTATGGGAGGGAGACCCTTACACCTGACATTGTCATAGACTCTTTAAAAAGTAAGGAGAGAGAGTTGAAGCTTGAAAGAAATGAGAGAGAAAATGGTGAAGTTCATTTTGTGAGGGGTAGACATCAGTCGGGGGATGGGAGTGGAAGTGGAGGTGGGAAAAACAGTGGTAGCAATAGAAAGGATAGAAGTCGTTCTAAGTCACATGGGAGGGCAAAAGGAACGAAATGTTACAGGTGTGGAAAAATAAGACATTTCATTAGTGAATGTTATAAAGAGAAGAACAAACAGAGAGGAGAAGATCATAGAGAGACAAATGTAGTGACCTCTAGTGATGAGTCTGATGTTTACATGCTTTTAAATTTCGAGCCTGGTGAGATTAACCTGTCTATGAACTCCCATATACATGAGTGGATTCTTGACTCCAGTGCATCTTTTCAGGTCACATCTAATAAATTTTAGTTTGATCATTTGCATGAGGCTAATCATGGACATGTAGTTGCATGTGATAGAGTTGCTTATAGAATTACTGGTGTTGGTAATGTAACTGTTAAATTTGATAGTGACTTTGTACATACATTAAGGGAAGTCAGATATGTTCTGCATATGGGTCGAAATTTGATTTCTATCGGGGAATTAGAGAGTACAGGTTTCACGGGTAGGCTTGGTGATGGCATGATTAGAATGTGTAAGGGTACACTTAGAGCTTTTAAAGCTACTAGGAAAAATGACATATATATTACACATGCTGAAGTGATGAGTGGTCTAAATTCCATTATCTCTTCCATTGACACTGATCACACACAAATGTGGCACAATAGGTTAGCTCACATTAGTGTTAAGGGACTTAAGTTCCTTAACGACAAGGGTGTGTTTGGTAAAGATCAGGTGTCTGACATCCTATTTTGTGATCGTTGTGTGCTTGGAAAATATCGTAGAATATCGTTTTCATCTAGTACACACAAGACAAGTAGAGTGTTAGAATACATTCATACTTATTTGTGGGGTCCCGGGTGTAATCCCACTTTTGGTGGTAACAAATATTTTTTTATCTATTGTTGATGATTTCTCCAGACGTGTGTGGGTTTATCTATTGAAAGATAAAAGTGAAACTTTCATTAAATTTGAAAATTAGAAAGTTCAAGTGGAGAATCAGACAGGTAAAAAGATAAAATATTTGCGTAATGATAATGGTCTTGAATTCTGCAATGCTAACTTTGATAATTTGTGTAATGAGTGTGGCATTACTAGACATAAAACTATGCCTTACACTCCCAATAGAATGGGGTTACTGAAAGTATGAATCGTAAATTATTTGATAATGTTAGATGTATTGAGTTCTGGTATGCCTAAATCGTTTTGGGGTGAAGTTATTATGACTGCTTGCTATTTGACTAATATGACTCATTCTATTGTTTTAAATGGTGATACACCGTATGAAAAATGGTATGGTAAATGTGCTAATTATTCCGTACTCAAGACTTTTGTCTGTGCTGCTTTCTTTCATCAGAGTGAGGGAAAAATAGATCCCAAAATTAGGAAATGTGTTCTCTTAGGATACCCAAAGGGTGATAAGGGGTATATGTTGTGGGATAGGAGCCAAATGGGTGTGAAAATCAT
Organism: Forsythia viridissima; assembly: GCA_030279155.1. Lineage (NCBI taxonomy): Eukaryota > Viridiplantae > Streptophyta > Magnoliopsida > Lamiales > Oleaceae > Forsythia > Forsythia viridissima. The sequence goes on along the minus strand of CM059035.1, from coordinate 19,226,060 downwards.
CATTAGTCAGGACGTTATTTTTAATTAGTCAGATATGCCTTGTTTAGAGAGTGATAAACATCAAGGAATCATTAGGGAAGAGTCCCTAGTTGAGGTGGAGAAAGTGAGTACCCACATCCCCACCACCCTTAGTGAGGTGGAGAGTCACACACATCAAAATCAGCAGAACATAGATGTAGAAGGTAACGAGGATGTGATAGAGGAGAATCCCGTTGACCCAAATCCTTTGGTTGATTATCAATTGGCCAGAGATAGAGAGAAGAGACCATGTAGGGAACCACAAAGACTATCCGACTTCACTATAGCCTATGCTAGTTATCAGGAACTAGCTGATAAGGAGCCAAATACCTATGTGGAGGCTATAAAGAGTGATAAGTCCGTAGAATGGTTTAGTACCATGAGAGGAGAGATGAGTTCTCTTGTTAAGAATCAAACTTAGAATTTAGTTCCTAAACCTATGGATAAATCCATAGTGGGATGCAAATGGGTTTATAAGGTGAAAGAGGGAACCACTGAAAGTGAGCATGTGAGATATGAGGCTAGGCTAGTAGCCAAGGGACAGTGGTATAGAATGTTTGATTCACATGTTTTTTATATTGGTTACAAGAGGAATGAGTTTGATAATTACTTGTATTACTTGCACCATAGCACAAATGATGATTGTGTGTATTTGTTACTTTATGTGGATGACATGTTAGTGGATGGACCTAACATGAAAGTGGTAAACAAGAAAAGTGTTGGATTAAGTAAAGAATTTGACATGAAATACCTAGGACATTCTAGAAGGTTCCCTGGTATGAAGGTTGATAGAGATAGGTCAAATTCATGCTTATTTGTGTATCAAACTCCTTATGTGCCTAAAATTTCGAAGATATTTGGCATTGTTAATGCAAACCCACTTCTGTGCCTCTTGGTAACCAATTTATCTTATCTGAGGAACAAGATAAGAAAAAGGAGTTCATGAGTAAAAACTCCTACTCAAATGTTATTGGCTCCGTTATGTACTTGATGGTTTGCACTAGGCCAGTTTTGGCCTTTGCTGTTAATCATAATAAAGTACTAAAATTTAACTAACTATAAAAAAATGTAAAGAAAAATAGTAACAGAAAAAGCGCTCAACCAACTATAACCTAAAAATGCATTTGATGATTAAAAATGCATTCAATGATGGTATTTAGGGAAAGTTGACATTTTCATAGTCCATTGGATGATTTCTGTTAACTGGGGACTTGAATGCCAAAAAAAGGAACTATTTGCAAATTTTCCTTAGTATTTACGCCTCAAATATGACACCGCAGTTATGAATCATGGTTCCATGTTTAGTAAGTGTTGGTGTTATTTCTTACTATATAACTATTAAATGACACAAGTCGAATCTTGATGTACGAATATAAAAAGGCAGACCCTCTCCATCAGAGCAAATAATATTATCGTAGATACAATATATTATAAAACTAGACAAATTTAAGGGATGTAGAAGCAATATAGAAAGCGGTGCTCTAATATTAACAATGTAGCACCTGAGAATCATCTGTTTTCCCATCAACTTTGGCCCCAAAGTGGTCAACAATAATAATTACCGTATGTCGAGACCCTCTCATTGCACCATGAACTGTTACATGATTGAACTGGTTGAAGTAAGGAAATTTCTCCTTGTGTTGGTTTATAAGGACATAAGGTTTAGTGGCAGCCGTTGGACTTTCAGAATGGATGTTTTGGCAATTCTTTGAAGATGGATGGATCTTTTGGGGGGTTGATGCCAAGATAGGAGGAAGGTGATATTAAAATGATCAAAAGATTGAAGGCAAAATCTTTTGGCATCAATTTTTTTTCCAATTTATGATGAATAAAATTTAGCATTAACAACAACGAGCAGAAGAGAGAAAAACTTGAATTAAACGTGGTTCCTCAAATCGACGACGACACGTTCCATTTTTCTAATTTTCTCTCTTTTTCTTTCTCTCAAAGCACTTTCTCTCTCACGTGCAAACACCTTGATCACGTGTTTGTCGTTGCTGCTGAATTCTGTAGTGTTCTGTGCATTAATTGGATAAATAGAAAATCCGATATCACATTTGAAGTTCTTTGAATATGTTCAATATCAAAATAAAAACATGATAATATTGTTTGTCATCAGGGAATTTTGTAATACATAAAACTATTACAAAAGTTCATTTTTTGACAGAAGAATAGTTCTTCTCACATCCGATCCATATTCCAGAATGGTAGCTGATAAGTGCATTTTGTGCACTTATTCGGGCCTTTAAACTAAGCTTTTAACTCATTATTTTATTAAATTTATACTTAATTTAGTCTATTATTGCTTCTATTTTAATTTTGGACCTGTTTATAAACAATTGGAGAAGAATGGATGGAAAGAGCAACAATTTGGAGAAATCGACGAGCAAGTTGAGTTTTTGAAGTGAATATCAAGAGCCAAACATTGGAGGATGAGGAATAAGATAAAATCAATAAGTTTAAGATGTTTTGGAGTGACAATGAAGAGTTGAATCAATAGATCAAACACTAGAAAGCCAAAGAACCGAATTGAAAAACTACCTACCGAAGCATGTGGAGGAATTCGAGCACAACTTTTGATATTAAAATCTCTAAAAGGAAAATGATATACCATTAGAAATATAATTGAATTATGAGTTCAACACTTTTTACGAATCTCAATTTGGAGTTTTCTACATGAAGTTATGGCCATTTGAAAAACAGCTGATGCAGAGAAAAAATGCTGAACTGCACGATCGCCCAATATAAAGCTGGACGATCGCCCTGAACCTATTTTTGGCAGCAGAATGGTTTTTCCTTGGCCTGGGCGATCGCCAAGTGTATTTTCGACAGAAATAGAATTTTGTTGCCTTTTTGAGTTCTAATTCAATTAGGAAACCTTTTGGACACCATTTTAATGATATTTTGGGACACCATTATGGAACAATAAATATGAGTTATTAACTCATAACATAGATCCAATTGGGAGTCGATTTAGAGTCTATTTTTGGGAGAAAAACAAGTAGAGAAACAAGAAACGAAGCAAGCATTAGTTTTTCATGAATTCAACGAAGATCAAGATTTCTTCTCTCTCAAGTTTTCTCCATATCCGGGTGATGGCTTCTATGTTTTATTTTCTTCTTCTTAGCATGTTAGGTTAAATTCTTTTAGTACTAGAATCATGATGAAGCTTGTATTACGATCTTTTAATTGTTTTAACCTAGTTTTTGATATTTAAGCATAGTTTTAATTTTGAATAATTGATATTGATTTTTCTTCATCTACAATTATGTGCGCAATAGTTGTATGATTCTTGTGGCTTGTTTTACCTTTGAGAGATAGAAAATAGGTTAAACATAGTATCAATTGTCGTAGAGTCCGATAGGGGATAGAGATATACCACTATGATTTACGTGATTTTTAAGTATTCACAAATTCTAATGCATTCTTGAATGTTCGTGTTACCACACGATTCTGATATAGCCTCCACGTCAGCAAGAGCCCCATCTAGGCCCATCAAGAGCCCCATCTAGGCCCGGCGAGGGCCTCGCAAATTCTAAAAAGGGTCTCAGATGCCCATCGAACGCCTTAGCCTTCTGCAGCCAGAATTTTGCGGGGCCCAGGGAGGGCCTTGACACTCACAGCCGACCATAGGGCCTCGCCAGGCTTCGTATCAATTATAACTAGCAGGCAGCGCGATATGCTGGAATGACCAGAGAAGTAATTAAAGAAAGATTGCGTTGGTTTGGCACACGGGTCCTTACAAGGAAACCGAATCATAATCTCCTAAAATCATGCAACGTGATAAGCTCAGATAAGGAAGGTAATCTTGGAAATTGCCTTGACAAGGAATGATCCCTATCCCATAAGGAAGGAGGATCCGATTGGGTATCTGGTTGATTTGTTACCTAAATCAATCAGGACTCTTGCGCTATAAATACGACGTCTCTGGTTGTTCCAAGGTATGCTTTTTTTTACACTTGAATCCCACCCCTAAACTATGCTCAAACTTCTGCCTGCCTGTCTCTCCCACACTCAATTACTTACCTCTTCTGTGTATTATTTCTATATACCGGCAGTTGACTAGATCGTTAGAATACCAACGATTGCCAAACCCTTTTTCTCCGGTGATCTTGGTGCCTAACGGTCGTCCGAGTGTACAGGTAACATACAGGTTGACAGATGAGTGACTGGAGATCTGTTGACATGTGGACGCTGCAGGTTCTGACGTCAACAGATTGGCGCCGTCTGTGGGAAACGAAAGACATTACATAGCCTAATACTTGTGGTAAAAACGTGTTTTCTAGCAATAGAGCATGGCAACCGAGTATTCCATGGAGGAAGAATTAGAGTCCCACCACACTGATATGCGGCAGGAAAGCATTCAGGACCTCCAGAACGTGACCCGTCGCAAGAGGAGAAGACAGCGACAGAAGCAAACGGTTGAACAGGAGAACCAAGACCTGAAGCTGGACAATGCCCGGATGAAGGCAGCGCTTGAACTTTTGGAGAATCAATCCCTCCAACATGGACCCAAGCGCAGTCGTGCTCGGAGAAGCCCTTCACGGTCTGGTTCGCAGGAAAGTCGGCCATCGCAAGGAGACATGCCCGTTTCAAACGACTGGAACCCATGTAATGTCGCCTCGAAGCCCTCACAAGATGACTAGAGGGAAAGACCTCTCCCGGTGCGGGAAGGCTGCCCCGTTCCTGCTGCTAGTGTGTTCGACAGGTTAGGGATGTGATCCTCTATAGCACCACCCTCATCCACACACAGCAGGTGAAGCGAGCACAGCGATGCCCACACGAAAAGAAGGAGGGCCCCGAAGCTTGGTCACGAAAACACTGAGGAGAAGAAGGAGAGGTTGGAATGTTACGAGGATGACGATGACGAGAACCTCCCGTTTACCCGCTATATAAAGGCCATGGAGATACCCACGAATTTCTGAATGCCTCTCATGGACAAATACAACGGGAGGGGCGACCCCATGGACCACATAAACACATATAAGACCAAGCTCCAAGGCTAGTCCCCTGCGGTGAAGTGCTGGAACTTCCATACCACGCTTACGTCCGACGCGAAGAGGTGGTACAATAAGTTGAATTCGGGGAGTATCCGGAGCTGGCCACAACTGAAAAAGGAGATCGTCAATGCCTTCATTGGCAATTGGACGATGATAGCTGACATTGCCTAGCTCCATGACATCCGACAGAAGGAGGGAGAAACTGTCAAGAGCTACTTCAAGAGGTTCAGTCACGTTATCAACAAAATCAAGACTGTGATTGATGAAAAAGCCTTGGATGCACTCGTGACCAGACTGCACATGTGCACTCTCTTCTGGAGGGATGTACAGAACAGTCAACCAAAGACCTATAGTTAGCTATTGGACTTGGTCCAGCGCGAGATTCGACAAGAGGAGGCGATCGAGAATAGGGAGAAGGCTGAGAGGGAGAGAAGAGATCCTATAGAAGGGAGGGGCGATGCTCTCCCGAGCCTCGTTTCTCCCGCTTTCAAAAAAGGCGCTCCCCCAGTCTGTCGAACAACCGTTACAAGAGATTCGATCAGACGGAGGTAGATCCAGTCTCCCATCCCAGAGCGCCCGTGGTGGCCCCCATACCCGCCACAACATCACCCAAGTTCTGTCGGATACACATGACCATGGTGCATAATACGGAGGATTGCCCAGACATGAGGAAATTGATAAATCGCAGAACCCACGGGCAGGCAGAGGAGAATCAGCCCATGTGAGGACGTCGAGGGCCACCCACACAGGGGCGAAGACCTCCTCCTCAGCGCCAGAATGATGGACCTCGACGTAATGAAGTGGGAAATGACATAAACAGGGATCCGCCGAGGTTGGAGGGACCCGCGGAGGCTTCCCCTGTTTGAGAGATAAACACGATCATAGGAGGGCCATATGTCGGAGGGCACACGATGAACTCGCAGCGTAACTACGCAAAGACGGTGAGAGAAGAACCCCTAAAGAGTTGGCAGGTCCACGGGCACTGACCAAAAGCACCGTATATCTCGTTCACTGAGGATGACGAGGCTGGCATACACTACCCGTACTGCGATGCCCTGGTAGTCTGCACCGTCGTTGCCAAAAACAGCCTAGGGCGGATGCTGGTCGATGATGGAAGTGTCGTGAACATCCTGTTCGGCAATGCCTTCGACCAAATAGATGTGGATCATGAACTAACTGCCATCTCAGATCTGCTATTTGGTTTCACAGGGGATAGCCTCGTCCCGCGAGGAAGGATTACGCTCGCGGTAGATTTCGGAGAACCTCCATGCCACCTCTGGAAGTTCATGGAGTTTTTAATAATGGACACTCGCTCCGCCTACCATGGGTCCTTGGAAGGCCCGCGCTGAAGGACTTGCAGGCGGTCACGTCCATACACCACATGGCAATGAAATTCTCGACGCCCGGAGGGGTGGCCAAAATCTGTGGTAATCAGATAGAGGTAAGGGCATGTTACATGAACTCATTACGGAAGGCTGCTAAACGCGAAGATACCAGCCCAGCGGTAATGACCATACATTCGGAGCTGATGGACGTTGACCGTGAGAGGATGGATGAAGAATTGATACTGGACGAGGGTCTGGATCCTTAGATCATAGGCTCAGATTCTCTTGCCTCCCCAGCCGAGGAGCTGGAAGCATTTCTAGTGAACTCCTCGGAACCAACCTGGGTATTGCAGGTGGGAGAAAAGCTCGAGGAAAGAACGAAGGAGGAGCTGAAGCAGTTTCTCTGGGAGAACGTTGACGTCTTCGCATGGAAGCACAGTGATATGGTTGGGATCGACTCGTCGGTGGCGTGCCATGCCCTGAAAGTGGATCCAAAAGCACGCCCTAAGATTCAGAAAAGGAGGCCTTTGAGTGCCGAGAGGTACAATGCATTGAAGGAGGAAGTTGACAAGCTACTAGCCAGCGGGTTCATCAGAGAAGCGACTTACCCCCAGTGGGTATCTAACCCAGTTCTGGTAAGAAAGAGTACCAAGAAGTGGAGGGTATGCATAGACTTCTCAGATCTGAACCAAGCCTGTCCTAAAGATAGTTTCCCTTTGCCGCGCATTGATTAGCTGGTCGATGCGACTGTCGGCCACAAGTTACTTAGCTTTATGGACGTATATTCGGGCTACAACCAAATTCCGATGTTTGCGGGAGACGAGGATCACACCTCGTTTATCATGGATGGAGGGTTATACTGCTATAGGATAACGCCTTTCGACCTGAAGAACGCGGGAGCCACGTACCAACGGTTGGTAAACCGTATGTTCGCAGGACAGATTGGGAATACAATGGAAGTATACATCGACGATATGATGGTAAAGAGCGTAAATGCCGAGGACCACATAGAGCACTTAAGAGGGATGTTCAGAGTCCTTCGCAAATATCGCATGAAGCTTATCCCCATGAAGTGCGCGTTCAGAGTTGCGTCCAGAAAGTTCCTCGGCTACATGGTCAATCAGTACGGGATAGAGGCTGATCTTGAAAACATTAAGGCGCTCATTGAAATGCGGTCACCACCCTCCCTCAAGGAAGTCCAGAGCCTAACGGAAAGGTTAGTGACTTTGAATCGATTTATATCCAAAGCAACCGACCCCTGCCAACCTTTCTTTCAGACCATCAAGGAGGGGAAGAGGTTTGAATGGACCGAGGAGTGTGAGAAAGCCTTCTAAGACCTCAAGGTCCTCTTCAGAAAATCTCCACTATTGTCCAAACCAAAGAATGAGGAAACGTTGCTTGTTTACCTCGCCGTATCCGAGAAGGCAGTTAGCTCGGTCTTAATCCGAGAAGAGAGCCCAGCACAATTTCCCGTCTATTACGTGAGTAAAGCCCTGTAGGACGCATAAATGAGATACCCAGACAAGGAAAAGCTCGCCCTATCATTGATCACCACTTCCCAAAAACTCCGACCGTACTTCCAGTCCCATAGCATAGATGTCTTGACAAACCTCCCTCTAAGGCAGATACTCCAAAAGCCAGACACGTCAGGACAGCTGATGAAATGGTCGGTAGAACTCAGCCAGTTCGATATCAACTACAAGCCACGACCTTCGATAAAAGGACAAGCCTTAGCGGACTTTGTGGCTGAATTCACCCACATCCCCGAGGGTTCGCTCGAGGCCCGACCCCTGGAGGTACCAACATGGAAGTTATATGTTGACGGATCCTCAGGTGGGGCCGGAGCTGGAGCCGAGATCCTGTTGGTAAGTCCTAACAGCCAAAATCTCAACTACGTGCTTCGCCTGGAGTTCAAAGCCTCCAACAACGCAGCGGAATACGAGGCACTCCTAGCAGGCTTGAGGTTGGCACAAGAGATGAAGGCAAGGAAGCTCCAGCTGGTTGTCAGTCAGGTTAATGGGACCTTCGCGGCACGCGAACAATCTATAGTGGCATACCCAGCAAAGGCCAAAGACCTGTTGTCCCACTTTGAGACATACGAACTTCTACAGATCCCACGAGTGGAAAATGGTTATGCAGACGCCCTCTCGAAACTGGCGAGTAGTAGAGACTCTGACTTAATGAAGGCCCAGTTGAGAGGCTCAACTGACCTTCCACCAACGAATCTCACGCACCCGCTGTCATGACGATATCTGATTTTCCGAGGTGGATGAAGGAGATCACCGAATATCTAACCAACCAGGTATTGCCCGATGACAAACAAGAAGCACAAAAACTCTGCAGAAGGGCCGTGAAGTTCATGCTGCAAGATGAGATCCTATATAAGAGAGAATTCAGCCACTCCCTCTTACGCTGTCTGACACAGGAGGAAGCGGTGTACGTGATGAAAGAGATACATGAAGGGATATGCGGCAATCATTCGGGAGGAATGGCCCTAGCACAGAAAGCCCTGAAACAGGGGTACTATTGGCCAACAATGAAGAAAGACTCCTACAATTATGCAAAGAAGTGCGACAGGTGTCAGAAGTTTGCCGCTATACCGAAGCTCTCGACTCATAACCTTACCCCAGTTACCAGTCCTTGGCCCTTCGCCAAGTGGAGAATCGACTTCATCGGTCTCCTCCCGACGGAGAGAGGTGGGGTCAAATTCGCGATTGTAGTGGTGGATTACTTCACCAAGTGGTACGAAGCCAAACCTTGGCCAAGATCACGGAAGAAAACGCATGGAAATTTGTGTGTAAAAATATTGTCTGTCGCTTCGGCATTCCCCACTCTTTTGTCTCTGACAACGGCACACAGTTCACAAGGATGAAGTTTAACGCGAATTGTGAGAACCTCGGTATCCGAAGGGACTTTTCCACCCCTTACTACCCCCAATCCAATGGCCAGGTGGAAGCCGTGAATAATATCATTAAGCATACCCTTAAGCGGAAACTAGAATCCGCGAAAAGAGGATGGGCTGAAGAACTACCCGAGACTCTCTGGTCCTATCGGACCACCTCTCGCATGGCCACAGGAGAAACCCCGTTTTCCATGGCATACGGAGCGGAGGCAATGATTCTCGTAGAGATAGGGATACCCTCACCCAGGCACCTGCACTTCAACGAAGTGACTAATGAGGATTTACAAAGGGCAAGCCTCGATTTGTAGGACGAGAGACACACGAAATCGCAGCTCCGCCTCGCGGTCTACCAGCGGAAAATGGTCCGATATTATAACTCCAAGGTCAGGGGCAGGAGTTTCCACATCAACGACTTCATCCTGAAGAAGGTATTACAAGATAATAGAGAGGTAGGGGCCAGAACTCTAGGGCCCACTTGGGAGGGACCTTATAAAGTCATCGAAGAAATCTGCCCCAGAACTTACAGGTTGGAAGATTCCAAAGGCAGTGAGATGAGGCACCCTTGGAACATCGCCCACTTGAGGTCGTATCATCAGTAGTTTCATTTTTGCACTGTTTCCATTTTCCTACATTTTTGTTTGGTGCCCCGAGACACCGTGCCTTCTAATAAAATCCGTCGTTTATGAATCTAAAGTGATCCTCATACAACAAGAGCAAGTGAAAGCAATTCGGCAGCGAGGGGGTGTGGTTCGCGGCCAACTCTTCTAACTCGCTGGGTAAATATTCAACGCGTATTTAAGTGAAAGCGATTCAGCAGCGAGGGAGTGTGGTTCGCGGCCAACTCTTTCAACTCGCTGGATAAACATTCAACGCGTATTTAAACAAATGAAAGTGATTCGGCAATGATGGAGTGTGGTTTGCGGCCAACTCTTTCAACTCGCTGGATAAACATTCAACGCGTATTTAAGTGAAAGCGATTCGGCAGCGAGGGAGTGTGGTTCGCGGCCAACTCTTTCAACTCGCTGGATAAACATTCAACGCGTATTTAAACAAATGAAAGAGATTCGGCAACGAAGAAGTGTGGTTCGCCGTCAACTCTTTTAACTCGCTGGATAAAATATTAAACGCGTATGTAAGCAAATAATAATGGCACATTTCTCTCAGCCCGCATTATCAGATAAAGCAATAAAAGGTGAGACGTATTCAATGGCCTACATTTACGAGTTAAAACAGCAAAAAAAAAAAGAGAGTCCTTAAATCTCAGTCGAGAACCACTGGCTTTGCGTGGCCAGAGGCCTCGAGTTTGGCCAGAAGACCCTGGGCCTTCGACAGCTCGGTCAGCGCTTTGTTCAATTCTTTATCTTTGGCATAGATCATGTCCTGACAAGATTTCAGCTGTGACTCCACCGTTTTCTGAGCATCGACACATGCCCTCTGGATTGTCCTAGCTTTAACAACGTCATATGTCGCGCGAGCCCTCGCATCTTCGAAGAATGCGAGTCGCTTCCGAAGATCCTTGTTTTTCGCGCACAACACCTCAACATCCCCATCCTCCCCTGCGGTGGAGCGCATTTCGTCAATCCTCATCTCCAACAATTTATACAACTCACAGTTAAGCACATTACTGCGGGAGGTATACATTTCGGCCAGTTTCAACAACTCTGTCAGTTTCGTGTCGTCTACTGCCCTCCAGAACTACAATATGGCAGGCAAAAATTGACCGTTCTTCGTGAACCACCGAAACCAGGCGAAGCGCGACGACCCCCACAAAATGTCGGCAAAATTCGAAGCCTAGGTACCACAAGCAATTGACATAGACGAAACAACCACGGAAATTTTGGTATAATCGTGTTTTATTCAACATGATTTGGAATACAGGGCAAAAGCAAATGCGCATGATAATTATCCTACTGCCCCGCCGTCTCTTTGGATCGGCACATGCTGGGACATTAGTACTACTAAGCCTATTCCCTGGTCTTCGTCACCCCGAGCGTCACCTGTTGTTGGAGATCTCAGTCCACCATGATCGGGAGTCATCCAAAACCAACATGAGTTGATTTGGTGACTAATTAGGCTACGCTGCTAAAAAAAGCCATTGACGCCTTTTTGCAGTGGGCCCCCCAGCCACATCAGGGATGTGCCGTTCGGGGTATGGTCAGGCTAAGGCTGCTAGGCCCGACCCCCCCCCCCCCCCCCCCGTATGTTTGGTCTCCTGAACATTGATTAGCTGGGCATTTGGTCCTCTGAATGTTGATTCTTCATTTGGTAGGTGCTCTGGACGCCATTTTTCTATCCGTACTTCTATAGTAAGTTGATACGAAAGGCCCGATCAAACGATTCGAGAAGTTTTGCGGACGCAAGGATCTAATTTACGCAATTTAATGGATTTGCGTACACATGAAGAGCACAATGGGAGGCGTCCAATGTATTCTTAACTTATATATAGAGGCTACGTTGGACTTAACACAAAGCAATGAACGTGGATATCTCAGGGGGATTTGGAACGCCGCACAGCCATTCTACCTCTCCAAGATATTAAAGACGCCAACTCTTTAGATTCTGCCAAAAGTCTGCGCTATTAATGCCAAAGGAGATGATTCTCAGATTTGAGGCATTCTCCCCCCCCCTCCCCCCCAATCATCCATAACATTAAATGTCGGGACAGGAATAAATTAAGAAAAATACGTCGGGCAATTTATTCTAGAACATATGCAAAAGCGGATAACAAGATTCAAAAGTTTGGATGCCCCGCCGCCTCTTTAAGGGTCGGCACATTGCGGGCCTTCCCCAACGATTAGAGGGGATATTTGTTCATTGACTTCACCAGGTTCGGTTTCAGGAACCAAAGCCTTGGAAGGAGCCTGCCGAAGGAAAGAGAGGTCCCACTCTGGATGGATCTCCGCGATCCGCTCCACCAAATGTTCACCCCCAATGGTCATCAGGCAGTGGGCGAGGTCCTGATACTCAGGCGTATCCACGAACACATCTTGGTAGGCTTCTACCGCCCTGGCCTCGGCACCCGCACATTCGGCCCAGACTCTCTCCAACTCCAGTCTCGTATCCGACAGCAACTTCTCCTCTTCCTCGATGACGATCTCTAACCTACTGTTCGAAGCGGCTAGCGCTGTCTCAACGGCAAGGGTCCGGTCTTCGGCCAGTTTATGTGCCTCCTCGGCACGCTTCTGAGAAGCCTCGGCAGCCCTCTTCTGATCCCAGGCTTGTTTCAAACTCTCTTTGGCGGCCTTCAGCTCAATCACGTATTTGTCCCTCATGTCTGCCTCATTCGTCAAAACCAAGTCCAGCTTGAACTGCAGCCCCTTTTTTCGGACTCCAATTGCACCTTCTCGAGGCCCATGGCCTTCAGCTCCTCGGCCAGCTTCTTGGATTTGGCCTTTTCCTCGCAGTACTGGCCATCATATCCTTCCAAGGTGCTGAACAATTCTTTGGTCAAAACCAGTCCTCGTATCAAGTTCATCTCCGCTATTTGCAGTCGCACCTGAACAGTGGCTTCCTCAGCGGCCTTCTCCCACTTCTGGGTCCAGTATTTGTGCACACTCGTCGCAATCATTGCAGGGTGGACAGGGAGCATTTCCATGGTAGAGGTTTCCAGTTCTCCCTGTCGTTGGGAAATGCAGACGCGGCTCCCCTGCCCAGACGAGGAGCCAGATTTCTTTGCACCCTCAGTCTGACTCGATTTGCGGGCATCCCTCATAAACCCTCCTACGGGTGCTGGAGCCTTCCTCTTTCACGAGGCCGCATCACCCATATCCTCAGGAATTTCTTTCTCCTTATCCTTGGGTGGAACGGGGCTGGGTAAAGGACCGAATGACGAATGCTGGGGTGGAGGAGGAACATCCTGGCTAGGAGGGAGATCGGAAGCTGGCTGGTGGACAGGCGCTGGTGGCATAACATCCTGGATCTCTTGCGATGGACCAGACGTCTCCTTCGCCGGCGCCTGGGAAGAAGAACCCTCTCCGCTAGCGGGGCGGGCAAGGCGGAGCGTAGGGATATTCTTGAACCTGAAAGCTGTTAGCACAAACAACGATTTACAACACGTTTGGGGTGTCAACACTTTAGGACTTACCCATCAGTCTACAGTTGGCCAATAAGTTGTCGTCCTTCAACAAGTTGCCCAGGCTCCTGATGTCACTACTTAGAGCTCGCACCTTGTTCCACTTTGACCTCAGCTCCCCTTGGCCCCTCTTCGGGATTGGTGGCTTCCCACAATCTGGAAAAGCAAGCAACACATTAAGTCAGGAACTATAATCACAATTCCATATAAATACGGCAGTATATACCAAGCTCTCCGAATTGATGAGGGATAGACACATGGGAAAGAGGGTCCTCTGGCATAAACTCTCAGCCACTATCTACGAAGATAAATCTTTCCTTCCAGTTATGTACTTTGTTGGGACTGTCAGTGGCCGTCCTCCATTTCCAGCCCGGCCGAGGAGAAATGTTATACCAACCCGCCGAGCGGCAGGGTCGATATATTGACTCAAACTCCCTCGGGGTTAGGCTCCCTCTCGCTTCGGCAACACTCCACAAAATATACAAGGCCACCATCTGCCCCCCAACCATTCGGTGTTATCTGGCAAGGGGCCAGATTCCAATCCTTCAGAACCTTGCGAAAGAAATGATGCATTGGCAGGCGAAGGCCCTGCTGCATCGCAAGTTCGTAAAGTGCGACAAATCCTTCAGGAGGGTCGTCAACGCGTTCCTTGGGGGCCGGATCCCTAAGTTCTATAGATGCAAGAATATCATAGGATAGCCGTATATCCTCCAGTTCTCCCTCGGCGATCCTCGAGCGCGCCATGGACGCTTCAGTGGCCGATTGCCTGAGCTCCTTGTCAAGCGCCTTGGTTGCCTGGGCATCCCTCTTATCAAGCGACCCCCTTATCTCAAGCACTCCGGCGTCTGACCCCCCCTTTCCTGTGGTCCCTTCAGACGGGCCGGATGGACGGGCATCCTTCCCACTTTTGGATGGAGTCGACGGGACTTCGGGTAAAGGCGCCTGGTTGACTTCTCCTACGGCCTTAGAGGAGGAGGAGGAGGAGGATGAAACATATGTTGGTGACTCACCCCAAATACTAGGGTTTGTCTGGGCGTCCGATTGATTCTGTGAGTTGTCGTTTCTGGACAACATTTCCAACCTTTCTCTACCCCAGAAATTGATATCCATGTTGTCGCCGGCACGCACAACAAGGAATAATCCCCACACTATGGTACCAGGAAATAATCACAAAAGCAACCAACAAAACTAATCACAGCAACTCTCGGGGCGCTTACCTCTGAAATGCAATAAGAACAACGCCCACATCGGGATCTTCTGGATTACCTGCAAAGCATTCGCAACGTTCACAGTTAGCGCTAAAGCGAGAAGAACTTATAGGGAAGGAAAACACCATACTTTATAGGTTAAGACATCCCAATCCCCACCATCCAACTTCCATGCGTCATATCTGGACCGTCGGATGGTGGACGCGTGTTTCAAAATGGGCAATAGGCAGAAAACGGAACCCTAAGCGTTTTGTAAAACGACAGCGCACGCGTCTCATGCGCGCCTCCATAATTCGCCACGCGCCTTTGCATTAAATACATACATTCTCTCACTCATGATTGCCTGGCCGCGGATTGATAGCCTTGATTGACAGTATCACACCAATCGCAGCCACGTCTTCTGAAGCCCTCCCCCGTCATGAATGTTCGGCTTCGGACTTGGAGGACTATACTGGGTAAGTCGAAGTCTTATAATTAAACACGCGAGGACCACATTCCGCGGAACCCATGGAAATCGAATTTTCTTCGCCCAAAATTATTCTTTTTATTCTCAAAAGTCCCATGCCTATTATGAATAATAGGCTTGGACTTGGAGGACTATTGTTACCACATGATTCTGATATGGCCTCTACGTTAGCAAGAGCCCCATCGAGGCCCATCAAGAGCCCCATCTAGGCCCGGCGAGGGCCTCGCAAATTTTGAAAAGGGCTTCGAATGCCCATCTAACGCCTTAGCCTTCTGCAACTAGAATTTCGCGGGGCCCAGGGAGGGCCTTAACACTCACGGCTGACCCATAGGGCCTCGCCAGGATTCGTATCAATTATAACTAGCAGGCAGCGCGATATGCTGGAATGACCAGAGAAGTAATTAAAGAAAGATTGTGTTGGTTTGGCGCACGGGCCCTCACAAGGAAACCAAATCATAATCTCCTAAAATCATGCAACGTGATAAGCTCAGATAAGGAAGGTAATCTTGGAGATTGCCTTGACAAGGAATGATCCCTATCCTATAAGGAAGGAGGATCCGATTGGGTATCTGGTTGATTTGTTACCTAAATCAATCAGGACTCTTGCGCTATGAATACGATGTCTCCGGTTGTTCCAAGGTACGCTTTTTTTACACTTGAATCCCACCCTAAACTCTGCTCAAACTTCTGCCTGCCTGTCTCTCCCACACCCAATTACTTACCTCTCCCCGTGTATTATTTCTATATACTGGCAGTTGACTATATCGTCGGAGTACCAACGATTGTCGGACCCTTTTTTTCTGGAGATCTTGGTGCCTAATGGTCGTCTGAGTGTGCAGGTAACATACAGGTTGGCAGAGGAGTGACTGGAGATCTGTTGACACGTAGACGCTGCAGGTTCCGATGTCAACAGTTCGCATCCGTCATAGAGATATAGTCGGGTCACATATAGGGATATGTTTAATTCTACTCGAGAGAGATTATTAAACAAATTAGGAATATTGATCTTCATAATTAAATCATGTTATCAAATTCAACAATTCGGGGTAAAAGAAATTGGTATAAGTGGATTCGGGATCCTAGTACACTTTTCTTTTCTAATTTTCAAGTAATTTTCAGTAATCTAATTTTTAGTTATTTGAATTATAATTATTTAATTGTTTTTAGTTCAGATTTTAATTAGTTCTTAAATACTAAATTTCTAAATTTAACATATTCGGTTAAGGTTAAGGTTAGTGTAATTGAAATTGAATTATCTAAATCTCTGTGGGTACGATACTTGGACTCATAATCTATTTTATTACTTGTGCGATCCGTACACTTGCAGAATATTAAAGACATAAAATCGCTGACAAATTTTTGGTGCCGTTGCGGAGGATTTAGTTTTAGTTTTTTTCCAGTTATATTAGCACTAATTTGAACTTTTTATATTTAATATTTTATTTTTTTATTATTTTTTATTTTATTTCAGTGTTCAATTTCTCTTTTCAGACCACAACACAAGATGGAAGATCAGGATATTGATGAAGACAATATGCTAGTTGGAGACTTTTTGACTCCACATATCATCCAAAGACAATCTAGCATTGATGAGGACAACATGCTTGTTGGAGATTTTTTTGCAATGCACCAGGCTAATATAGCAAGATATGATGCAACTTCTGAGATTGATGAGGACAACATACTTTTTGGAGATTTTCTTGCAATGCAGCATGCTAATATAGCAAGATATGAGGCTACTTCTGAAATTGATGAAGACAACATACTTTTTGGAAATTTCCTTGCAATGCAGCATGCTAATAAAGCGAGATATGAGGCTATTTCTGAGATTGATGAGGAAGTAGACATTATCACGGTATTATCTGCAAAAATAGATTATTTGGCACACAAAGTGGAGAGCATGTCACAATCAGTCTATGCGATGCAAATGAAGAAATCAACTTGTGAAGAGTGTGAGGGCAAATCATAGCACATCAGAATGCCCTATTCTATCACAGCAACTCGAGCAAGCCGAATATGTTCAAGGTCTTCAGTTTCAGTAGCCAGAAAAGAGAAATTCACTAGAATACATATTTAATAAATTTATGGAGACAGCTGAACGGTGAATATGATCTAATAATCAATTCGTGAGAAAGACGGAGACCTCTTTTCAAAATCAAGACGGATCAATAAAGAATCTCGAGACACAAGTGGATCAGATAGTAGTTGCTATATCAGGCAGAGTGCCAGATACGTTGCCAAGCAATACAGAGGTGAATCCCAAAGAAAATGTTATGGCTATTACTACTAGAAGTGAGGTTCAATTACCAGAAATTCATGTAAAGAGGTCAGTTGCAAATAAAGAAAAGGTATCGTCCACTGATGAGGAACACGTGGAACAGACTGAGCAGACAACAGATATTAAAGAGAGTTCAGGTACACCATAGGTTAAGGCAACCGTTCCTATCAAAGCTTATGAGCCTCCGATCCTATTTCCTAAGAGATTACAGAAGTACAAGTTAGACAAGCAATTCTCAAACTCTTCTATTTCTTCTAAAATTGAATTTGTGATCAAGGTCGATGAAGAAATTAAAATTTTCATGGTTGTGTTCGAGCAATGTACTACACTAAAATCCTATTTTTATGAGGACACAAATTCAAATGTTTGAGGATAAACGAAAAATGGTGCAAAATCAATAGATACAAACAAAGTAGGTCCTCCAAAGAACTATTTAGAGTGCCATAAAGCGACCAGACAATAAGTCAAGCTCATGACTATAAATAAGCGGTTAATGGGAGTCAACCCATTTTCTAACCCTTTTATTTACTTGCTTTATATGTAGTAGTTTTAATTAGTTTAAATAATTTATTAGTTTTTATTTCATTTATTATTTAATGCTCGTAAAAAAGCTTCACTATGTCAATCGCTGGATGCCCCACTTTGCAAGAGTCCCAACTCCACATCTGATTCCATTTCAACCGGACCTTCAGCCAGACAGATCTATCTTCTCCACATCTATCTCCGGGGAGTAACTGATATTTTTCTTCCTTTATTTGCTTTATTTTATTATTACACAAGGACAATGTAATGTTTTAGTTTGGGGGTGGGTTAAGTATCATGATACTTAATTGATGAATTTTGAATTTACTTATTTTTTGGGTCTATATAATTGAAAATTTTAAATAAAAAAAAAAAAGAAAGAATTTTTTTTACTATTTCATTTTTCAAAAAAATAAAATAAAAAAAATTTCTAGCTATTGTTGAATATTTTGCTGCCAATGATGATATTTGTTTGAAGTTGAGTACGTTTTTAGTTAGAATATTAGACAATACTTTAACTCATGCTTTTACCTGAATACTTATCTATGTTAGACTATATTTAAAGCACGAAGCCACTATTGACTTATAACTAATATAGAAACATGACTTGAGTGTTTCTGTTGATATTATTGACCTAGGATTATTATGAAAAATCTCGTTCCTAAATCTTTAGACTAGTAACAAATAGTTTGGGAGTGTTAAAGTTAGTGTATGTTTTTGTTGAATTTTAATAGTTTAGGTTTTCTAGGTCTCATCTTTGGTTGAATATGTTATAGTCAAAGAATCTAAACCGAGTACTACTCACTGCTGATAAAATAAAATAAAATATCTAACTCGAGCAATTAAGCCTGTTAGGGTATCTAAAAACTTGGTGTCTTATGGTCATCTGACTTGGGAGTCATCGGCCCAAAGCTCGCTACATGGGTCATTAAAAAAATAAAAAATAAAAAATAAAAATAAATATTTTTTTTACAACTTTACTTCTCTTATAGCCTGTGGGACTCGAGTAATTAAGTCTGTTAGGGTATTTCAAAACCTGGTGCCCTATGGTCATCTGACTTGGGAGTCATCGACCCAAAGCTCACTACAAGTGTCACATAGAAAGCTTGTGAAAAAGAAGTATTGCACATGATGTAAAACTATTTATATGAGTAAAATAAATAAAAAGTGTTAGAGGTGCTCGGTAATGATTGCTAGGTTAGAATTTAGAAATCACTCACCGTCCTAGTTCTAAGAATACAAATTCTAATTTCTACCACTTTATTTGAAAAAAGCAATGTGTTAATCAATAAGAACCAAATTTACTAGAACACCTCAGAATTGGAAAGAAAAACATTAGAAATGTGTAATTTACGAGAGGTGTAAGAAATAAATGACTACAAAGGATTCGAGATTGTGAAAATATCAATAACACAATATTAGTCGTGGTCTAATACAGGTGTAAGTTCAATATCTGGCTATTCACACACTCACAAAAGGTTGAGCATTGGATAAGTAAAAATTTAATTGTTGTGTTGTTTAATATATTTCTAAAAGTGTTACTTTATTTTCGAACTTGAGGCATATGATAAGAAATTTAACATTAACAATATTTCTGATTATTCCTTTAGCTTAGTTTAAATTTGTAGCTTATTTTTATTTTTTTGTTCGAGGACGAACAAATGTTTAGTTTGGGAGTGTTTGATAAGTGCATTTTGTATACTTATTCGGGCTTTTGAACTAAGCTTTTAACTCGTCATTTTATTGAATTTATACTTAATTTAGTGTATTATTGCTTATATTTCAATTTTGGACCTGTTTATAAGCAATTGGAGAAGAATGGACAGAAATAGCAACAATTTGGAGAAATCGACGAGCAAGTTGAGTTTTTGAAGTGAATATCAAGAGCCAAACATTGGCGGATGAGGAATAAGATAAAATCAACAAGTTTAAGGTGTTTTGGAGTGACAATGAAGAGTTGAATCAATGGATCAAACACTAGAAAGCCAAAGAACTGAATTGAGAAACTACCTTCCAAAGCATGTGGAGGAATTCGAGCACAACTTTTGATATTAAAATCTATAAAAGGAAAATGATATACCATTAGAAATATAATTGAATTATGAGTCCAACACTTTTTATGGATCTCAATTTGAAGCTTTCTACAAGAAGTTATGGCCATTTGAAAAATAGCTGACGCAGAGAAAAAATGCTGAACTGAATGATCGCCCAAGATAAAGCTGGGCGATCGCCCGGAACCTATTTTTGGTAGCAGAATGGTTTTTCCTTGGCCTGGGCGACTGCTCGGGTTTGCACTGGGCGATCGCCCAGTGTATTTTCGATAGGAACATAATTTTGTTGCCTTTGAGTTTTAATTCAATTAGGAAACCTTTTGGGAACGATTTTAATGATATTTTGGGATCTTTTGGGACACAATTATGGAACTATAAATATGAGTTATTAACTCATAATATGGAGCCAATTGGAAGCCGATTTAGAGCCCATTTTTGGGAGTAAAACAAGTACAGAAACAAGAAACGAAGATCAAGAATTACTTTTTCAAGAATTCAACAAAGATCAAGATCAAGATTTCTTCTCTCTCAAGTTTTCTCCATATCCGGGTGATGGCTTATATGTTTTATTTTCTTCTTCTTAGCATGTTAGGTTAAATTCTTTTAGTGCTAGGATCATGATGAAGCTTGTATCATAATCCTTTAATTGTTTGAACCTAGTTTTTTATATTTAAGCATAGTTTTAATTTTGAATAATTGATACTGATTTCTCTTCATCTACAATTATGTGCGCAATTGTTGTATGATTCTTGTGGCTTGTTTTACCTTCAAGAGATGGAAAACAGGTTAAACATAGTATCAATTGTCGTTGAGTCCGATAGGGGGATAGAGATATACCGCTATGCTTTACGCGATCTCTAAGTATTCACAAATTCTAATGCATCTTTGTATGTTCGCATCCGTCATAGAGATATAGTCAGATCACATATAGGGATATGTTTAATTCTACTCGAGATAGATTATTAAACAAATTAGGAATGTTGATCTTTATAATTAAATTATGTTATCAAGTTCAACGGTTCAGAGTAAAGGAAATTGGTATAAGTGGATTCGGGATCCTAGTACGTTTTTCTTTTCTTTTCTTTTCTAATTTTAATGTAATTTTCAGTAATCTAATTTTTAGTTATTTGAATTATAATTATTTAATTATTTTTAGTTCAGATTTTAATTAGTTTTTAAATACCAAATTTCTAAATTTAACAGATTCGGTTAAGGTTAATATAATTACAATTGAATTATCTAAATCTCTGTGGGTACGATACTTGGACTCATAATCCACTTTATTACTTGTGCGATCCGTATACTTGCGGAATATTAAAGACATAAAATCGATGACATTAGCGAATCATTTGCTCTTGATTATCAATTTGTTGTTTGAGAAATCCTCTATAGCCTATTTCAGAAACATCAGTTTCAACAAAGAGAAAGGCTTTGGGATTGATGATATGGAGGCAACGAAGAGTTTTGATTGCTTGTTTAATTAACTTAGCACCTAGACTATGATCTTGACTCCTTGTGGGTGGATTGTTTTCTAAATCTTTGATATAAAGGTTCATATATCTGCCAAGCAGTTGGTGACATGGATCTTTCAGATTCAATTTCACCTTCTGGTGCATAATGAGTATTAGGTATTTGGATCGAAATCAACTCCTTTGAATTTTTCAAAAGAAGTTGAATATCTTGGTGGTTGAAAGGAAAAAGTCCTTTCAACTCATAACAAAGTTGAGTGTCTTGAACTAGAAGAAGGTTCATCAAAAACATTCTAACATTCCTGTTTGGAAAATGTAGAATTTGATTGAGAACTTCTTTAGATTCTTTTCTCTCAAGAACATTGACTTATTCTAGATCCCAGGTTAAGGATCTGGAAATATTGTCCTAAGGTACTCTTTTCGGAACAATAACATTTGAATGTAGAGTATTGACCTCCATTAAAAAAATTGTCTTTTGGAGAATCTTAGTGCTCTAGGATTGAGAGATGGTACTCATTACCTTGTAATAGACACGGTAAATAACCACAATAGATCTTGATCGTTCATAAAAATTTAAAATTTCTGTTGTTTCTAGATCTAAAGTGTGGGTATTTGAAATAGCCCCATCAAATACATCAACAGAAAAATAAGGATAACTTGAAAAATACTGGACCACTTTCAAAAAATCATGATAAGCAAGCCGATTTCTTAATAGAAAAAAGCAAGCTTATGGCAATGTTAGCCCAATGCAAAGATCACGACGAATTTGCAAGTTGAAATCCAGATTTGAAGTCCGTCAAAAGGTTATATAAAGGGATGTTACTCTTAATGTTTTTCAGAAAGATTCTTCTGTTAGCACTTTTGTAATCAAGTTTCAACAATATTATCATTACACGTTCAGTTCAAGTGATATTGTAAGTTTTATTTTTTCAATTAATGAGATTTCCCATCTCATATAAATATCGAAGTGTGTAAAACAACAAAGATTAAGATCTACCTTAATCTTTAGTTTCAAATTACGTAAGTGTTATTTTCCAATTTTTACAAGTAATTTACATAATTGTTCTATTTTATATCATCAATAATTCTTTTGTATTGGTATCTGCTCAAATCTATTTTCTCGCTCATTTGGTATCAGAGCCATTTAGAGATAAGCCTTGCAAACATTAGTTACTGTTACCAAATGAGTGGAATAACATGTTTTGAAGTAGTTTCACCAAGAGGCTTGAACAAAGAATTTGACGTTATTCTTTCTTTTGTAGGGGTTGTTGTTGCTGATTCTTCAGACTTAGAATTTGACTCAATTCTTTTTAATTGATCTGCCATTGAATGTAATAAAATATTTGTATAATTATTTTGGGCTTGTATATTTTTGATATCTTTGACAATAGATCTAGAATCTTCTTGTATATTGTTGATTTGTTTGAAAGGAGAAGGTATTACTTCAGTATTTCCTCTAGGAATTAGAATCTTTTCAAAAGAAGGGTACTCTAAAATGCCAAATTAATTATTACTCTGACCATCTTTTCTTGATATGCAATGTGAGGAAAAGAAATATTGGAGATGAAATAATCGAATCGAATATTGATGGTATGATGGAATATCAAATTATTCAATCAGTCGAAAATATTGCCATGTGTTTCGTAGCTTATCAGTGTAGGGATCTTAAAGCTAATATTGCCTTCAATAATATAATTACTGGTCTTTCAGGCCAAATGAAAGGATGGGGGAATAACTAGCTCAATGAACAAGAAATAAATATTGTCTATAATGCTCGAAAACCAAACGGGCAAAATGAAAGTATTAAGGTGATATTATCAACTACTTCAATAACCCAAACTCTCCAACATTCATTACCAAGGGGTACATGATGCACTAGATCACTTCGATTTGTTTATGCAATTTCACCATTTGCAACAACATCATTTTTGTCAAACCAATGCAACAATTTTTTGTACAACCAAGATATAAAGGAATTTCAATACCTTCATATAAATTTGAAAAGTCTTTTTCTCTATCTTCATATTCTCAAATTCTACAACATTGTCATCTTGAAAAAATGCATCTCTATACATCCTATATAGGTCTCTAGATTTTCTACATCTTGAGGAGGTCATGATGCAAATGGTTTTTCCCCATGAAACACCCACGTAATATACGTAGGATCCATCCCATGTATGACCTAATGCCCATACATTGTATAAAAATGTTGGTGGAAAAGGTTTTTGCAACATTTGCAAAGGCACATGACCTTGTTCAAATTATCCGCATAGGCTTGCACCATATTTGCAAACATTCTTGCACCACACTGATATGCCTTTGTAACTCTATAAAAAAAAATGGAAAATTGTCTATAGGTCACTTGCACATGACTTGTTTCAAATTAGGTCAAAACATTTTTCTAAATTGTGATTAAGTCATACTTTCATCAATATTTTAAATTAATTCCAAAATCACCCCTTGTGATCCATATTTTCCATCGTCCGGCCTTCTTCCACCTCCACAAACCGCCTCCACCTCCGGCAACCTCCAGCGACCTCCAGCAAGTTCTTCTTATCCGGAGCTCCCCGTTGACTTTATTATGGGCAGATTTTTTGTTGTGAACTCCAATTACAGCAGATTGTCAATTTGAACTTTCCAAAATCTGGCACTAGAGGTCATAGTTTACCCACTCAAGGTCAGAGCTGGGGATAAGCCGGTGCTCGAGGAGAAGAGGTATGATATTTTGATACTGTAAATAACAGTTTGATATTTCCAACATCTAACACACTAATTTAAGATGTTGCAAAAGGCTTTTCAATTTTGGCATGTTCTACCCTAAATCATGAAAATATGCATATCAATTCAGCACTATGTAGATTTAGAAATCATTTATCCACTACTTAACACTGTAAATACTAGAGAAATTGGTAATAAATAAAGTTCCAAATTACAAGAAATAGAAAATAAGAAGATTTGAAAATGATGCTTAAACAATGAAAAGAAGGTTCACAGTTCAACGAACAAAATAATATCAGCAAAATTAGTATAGCTCTAATGTCCACTATGTGACCTATTTATTAGACCACTAGAATCAAATCTATAGGAGTTCACTAATTTCCCTAAAATACGAGTTTTTATTGTTTTCCAACTAACTAAGATATTATTTTCATCCCAGTATCACTAAATGATTAAAGACTGCATATCTCAGGTTCCATCCATGTCAAATGAATTGAATTATCTTCTATCATGCAGACATTGTAAAAGGCCTTGACTGTTTTTTTTTTTTTTTTTTTTTTTTGAGTGTTTTGGGCATCGTGGGGTGGGGGTGGGGTTGGAATCAACATTGTATGTACCTACTTGCTATCTCTCATCCCTATTCCTTGTCTAGGTCCACTATCCTAAATCAATAGTTTCTCCTTGTCTGGCTAGAGCAATTAATGAATGGAATTAGAGTGGGCATCGAGAATTGCAAACTCTTGAAGTATTACATGTAAATATGCAAATATCATATTTTTCTTTTCCAACCATTTCTATTGGGTTAAGGGGGAAAAAAACAACAATAATAATAAAAGTGATCCAAATCTGTTTGGATTATTCTAGAATTGTTTTGTCTATAATTCATAATCTATACATATTTACAACCCAATAAATTTTAACGAACAGACTTGCATTTTGGACTTCCAAAAAATTTGTGAATTCATATCTAATCATCAACGAAATCCCGCAAAACAAAATCACTTCAATGAACTATTATGATAATCACATGAAAGATCTCCCAAAGCTCTTTGTCCATATGTTTGTTAGCAATATAGGCTAATTAAATTCATAACAATGACTAAATTCATTCTGAAAATAGCCACTGTAGGGGAAAAAAAAGAACAAACAAAGATTTATTAGTTATTACTTTGGTTTCTTCAGATGAAACAACACAACAAATAAAAAAAAAATTATTAAAAAAATTTCCATTCAAAAACAAACTAAAGCATAAAAAAAATGAACAAAAAAATTTTAAAATTCCATCTAGATCTGCTACCAAATCCCTCTTTATTTCATCTCATGTATCAAATTCCACAAAGAGAAGCGGTTCTCATAATCTTCAATGTCACAAACAGAGGATTATTGATGAGAGAAAGGGTTGGGAAAGGCGATTTTTGTTGGAAGGGCTTGGGTGATTTCTTGTAGGTTGGGAAAGGTTTATCTGTGTTCCAACTCACAATCGTTCACGAAGTCACAATGCTGGCAATTTCTGTTGGAAGGGTTGGGAAAGTTTCATCTGTTTGAAGAGCTGGGCAATTCCGCTGGAATGAATTTGGTCGCCGGCGATTTCTATTGGAAGGGTTGGGAAGAGCTTGGGTGATTTCTGCTCGAAGAGATGAAAATGGTGATTTCTGCTGGAAGATGAAAAGGGTGATTTGTACTAGAAGATGAAAAGGGTGGTTTCTGACCAAAAAAAAAAGTATTTAAGAAATGAAAAGAAAAAACTTAAGGGTCTGGGGGCGAGACATATAAGCAGGTGCGTTGAAAATGAAAATGACACTTTTTCCTCCCTTCCATCCCATACATGGCATGAGTCAATAAATATGCCATAAAATGATATTTTTTACGGTGTTCTCAATATGTATTCCTTGAATATTGTATGTAATTGGTAATTTACGGCACACATTTAAGGTATGTCATAAATAATATATTTTAACGGCATTTTTTAAATATATGCCGTAAACTAATACCATGAAAGACTAAATGTGTTGTGGTGTAACTTTATTAGATTTATGAGTCAACCCCAACACTTTACATAAACATAGCTACTCATACAAGGACATTATTATATGCATGAAAATAGTGGAAATTCATCAGGCGTCCAACCACTCCTGGTGAGTTTCTCTTTCCACTGTCAATAGATTAGGAAAGAAAATTTGTTCAAAGAAAATAAAATCTTAAAGGTCTGGAAATATACTGTGAATTTTTTAGGTTTAGATTTATTTTATTTTTGGAGGTCTTGGAATTTGAATACGATTCCATTAAAATTTGATCGTTTTGTCATGATTTATTTTATTATAACCTTTTAATTTGCAATGTCGTCTTTTACCAAAGGTTTGTTTGGAATCATAACTTATAATCTTGATTTGTCTTTTATCCGTAAGTGCACTGAACATTCTATAGACATATCTTGTTCTTGTTGTTGGTTGTAGTTCATTTGTTAGAATGCCACCAGTGTGTGTAAAAATCACAGTCAATGCTTTCACTTGCTGATTACTCTTGCTGTTGGTTATAGGATCACATGTTTTGTCCGATGCAAAAGGCTAAATTTATTTTAGATTTAGATTTTATTGTTAGAATGCCACCATGTCAAATCTTGAAGAGGTTGTCCACTCGCGAGCTTTGGAGACGAAGAGATGAAGCTGACAAGCATGAGATTGCAAGCTTGAGGGTAGCTTATGGGTTGCCGATTCACGAAGAAATTTTCTATATTTCATCATTTTCAGATGATTACGAGATTGGACCTTTAAAGAAAGAAAACATGTGTTCTCTGAAGCTTTCTCTTAAAGGGTTATGAGAGAAATCACCCAAAAAGAGTAAAGAATACGGAAAAAATGTTGGATTTAATTGAATCTATTGGATTGAATCATTAAATAAGGTAAATTTAAGTGGAAATTGCACCCCTACTGTGCATTTGAAATATATATTTCCACATCTAATTTCCATTTGTTTTTATTCCCAAAATACTTGTGATGTTTAAATAATTAAATATTATATTAAAATAACAAATGCCAACAAAATCCTTTCATCCCCAAATTATCGCACACCAAAATCACAATCCCAAAATTTCGGGCTTCAACCTAGCGACCAAACCAATTAGAGAGTGCGATAATTTTCTAGGGTTCCTTAACAATCAACCATTATTCATGTTTCCTCGACAAAATGCCATTCAATTCTTCATTATTCAAGATCAGTAATCCTCATTACCGAAACCCCTAACCACGAATTTTTAATTTATAGTTGTTGGCAGCCGTTGATTTACTATTATTGAAGCCAAAATCCGTGCAATGGATACTCCAACTGGAAGATAAACTCGGTTGTTCACAAAAAAAGGATTTTCCAGAACACGGGAAGAAGCTGACGTTGCAATCCAACAGACCTTCAAAATCACAGATTTTGTAAGCCGACGTTACAAAATCTGTTAAATGTTTGTTGTTACCATGTCTGTTACATTGCATTGAGTGTAAAAAACATTGCGATTGATGTTACAAAATTTTGTAGTAATGTTACATCGGTCATGGAAAGAAGTTTTGCATGCGTTGTTACAAAATTGAGTTGAGTGTTAAAATTATTTTGCATGCGTAGTAATGTAACATGGGTCATCGAAAACAAATTGGTGCGCATCATTTTCAATTGTATTGAGTGTTAAAAAGATGTTGCATTCGTTGTTACAAAATATGTTACATTACATTGAATTTTTAGTATTATTGCATGGGTTGTTACAAAATGTGTATTAATGTCACTAGAATCCATTCAAATAAATATGCAATCCGAAATTTGATAGTAAACAATGTTTTGATAGTCTTCAGTAATCTGGATCTTGCAATGAGGATTCCGAATTTTTCTTGCAGGAGAGGAAATATACAGGATGAGATGGATGGAGCAGGAGAGAGATTACACTGATAAGAGAGATAAGATCAATTATTTAAATATGCTATCCTAATCAATATGGTAAATGACTATAATTAAGGTTTCTGTTACAATAATAACTCAATTAATTAAATAAATAATTTTTTTAAAAAATTCAGTATTTTGGGAATAAATAACATGTAATAGCTTTTTTTTTTTTATAAATATTAACATAATATGGCTTACTTGTGAAAATTTTCCCAAATTTAATGATATGGGTCATTACAATAAAAATACTATGATATTTTAGGCCCATTACTATTTTAAATGTCTTATATAAGAAAAGGAATCCCACTTTGAAAGTTTAGAGGAAACTTGACTTGTTTATATAGTAGGATAACCTTTTAAGTCGTAATTTAATACAACTAGTCCACCTACAACATGCTAGCCACCTGTGCCTTAAAAGGCTAGCTTTAGCTATCTTCAAATTGGTGGTGCTTTGCACCACCCGTACCCGCGCCCCTTGCAAAGGTCGAATTGGGCATTTTGGTGGCGTACTTTGCACGTACGCATTGTCGGAGGAGCTGAGGAGCCTTAAAGTTTTCAGAAATAGAATTGTGGCTCGATGACGTGGCAACTAGATGGCTCGGTGAGTTGGCATTTAAGGTGGCACGTGCATGGATGGTGACTAGGCGGCAAGCAGTTGTGCATGACATTTGTGTAGAATGGTGGCTGTTTAGAATTGGTAAATAGATTTGATGAATGGACACATCCATTCCAAGGTTGATGTGGACCATCAGATCACTTGGCTATATGAAAATGGTGCAATCTTTGAGCTCAGATTGATCTGGACCAAATGGTGCACCTATTCAAAGAAGGCTCACACCCATTCCAATAGACACTTACAAATCTATAAATAGGGAACCCTATATTCGAATTTTACACATCAAATCAATTCTGAATTAATTTATTTTATTTTATCTCGTTATCTCCAAATTGTGCTTAAAATAATTTATGAAGTTTTTTTCTTCTTTTCGAGAAAAGTGAAGTTATTCTTGGGTCCGACTGGCAAGGTTAGTATAAGTACAGTACCAATTTTGGAAGAAGCGTAGAAGACAGACGTCCTTTGATCCTGCTAGCACCTTTGTAGGGGACGAAATCTGTTTTATGGAGATTTGCTACGGCATATCTTGCTTCATCTCATTTATACGTTTCTGCTTTTTGTTTTTCTTGATTCTTTCCGTCAATTTTGACAACAATCTTAAGACATATTTTATTTTTAATGTAATATATTTATGTGTTTTCAATATTAAAGTATTAATATTATTTTATGTAATTGTGTTACAGAAAGATGACTAGTACAACTAAATATACTAGTGGAGAGATTGGACACAGTTCTAGGTCCATTCAGTTTGTCATGATGTCAGCATCTCAACATGAAAAGTCAAAAAAATTCAACGGCACATATTTCACATGTTGGCAACAAAAGATGCTAGTCTATCTAACGACATTGAACTTGGTTAAGTTTCTGTGTGAAGAATGCCCTCCTCAAACAGAGGATAATGCTGCTGACAAAAATACACAGTTGGCTATTGAAGCATGGAAACACGCAGATTTCCTATGCCGCAACTACATTCTCAACGGGTTGGATAACACATTGTATAATGTGCACTGTTCCTACAAGATGGCTAAAGAATTGTGGGATTCTCTTGACAAAAAGTATAAAAAAGAAGATGTCGAGACTATGAAATTTATAGTCGGCAAATTTCTGGATTTCAAGATGATCGATTGAAAGAGGATCATGAGTCAAGTTCAAGAAAAGCAAATTATTCTCCATGATATTGAGGTAGAAGGCATGACATTGAGTGAGTCTTTCCACATTGCTGCTATGATCGAGAAGCTATCTCTATTTTGGAAATAATTCAAAAAATATCTCAAGCATAAGCGCAAAGAGATGACGATGGAGGATATGATTGTTCGAATTTGAATAGAAGAAGACAATAAGGGTGCAAAAAAGAAAAATTATGTGCGAAACATGGAAGCAAAAGCTAACATGGTGGAAACTTCAGGGTCTAAGAAAAATAGAAGGAAGCATTCGAACTCGTCTAAAGACAAAGGAAAACAATGCAAAGCGGTTCAAAAGGGATTGTTATAATTGTGGAAAACTAGTACATCGTGCAAAAAGCTGCCGAAAAAAGAAAGATACACAGAAGAAAAAACCCCCCAAGCCAACATAACAGAAGTGGATAATATTTTTATACATGTTGTCGACATGAACCTATCTGCAGTTTTTTCTGAAGTTAACTTGGTATCAAATGCCAAGGATTTTTGGGTTGACATTGGAGCCACTAGTTACATTTGTGCAGACAAGGGACTATTTGCAGGATACACAAAGTTGGATCATGACAAGCATCTCTACATGAGCAATTCAGCAGCGTCTAAAATTAAAGGAACTGGGAAAATTATTTTGAAATTCACATCGGGGAAGGAATTGAAGGTGAACGAAGTGGTGCGTGTCCCAGATATGAGGAAGAAATTGATTCATGGTTCTATTTTTAGTAAGAAGGATTTTAAAATGGTGTTTGAATTTGATAAATTTGTACTTAGTAAAGGGAGTATGTATTTTGGGAAGGGTTATTTACTAGATGGTGTATTTAAGGCCAATGTTGCTGTTGTGGACAAGAAGTCCAAGTATTTGTATCCTCAAGTTATGTATTAATAAAGTGAATTCTTTTTGTTTATTTGCATGAGTCTTCTATTTTATGACACAGTAGATTAGGACACATTAATCGTGTTTTTTTAAGAAAATTAGTAAGTTTAGGACTTATACCTAAACTTGAAATAGAAGACAAACATAAATGTAAGATTTGTGTTGAAGCAAAATTTGCTAAAAAAATCTTTTAATTTAATTGAAAGGAGTAGTGAATCATTAGGTTTGGTACATAGTGATATTAGTGATCTAAAATTTGTTGAATCTCGAGGTGGTAAAAAAGTATTTTATCACGTTTATTGATGATCATAGTAGATATTGTTGCTATATATACTTATGAAGTAATAAAATGAGGCATTACATGCTTTTATCACTTACAAAAATAAAGTTGAAAATCAACTTGGTAAGACGATCAAGGTATTGAGATCCGATAGAGGCAATGAATATGATTCATTACTATTTGATGAATTATGTGCTAAGTTTGAGATTATTCACCAAACAACTACTCTCAACACTCATTAGCAAAATGGAGTTGCTGAGAGGAAAAATAGTACTTTAAAAGACATGGTTAATTCTATGCTTATTAGTTCTAGATTATCACAAAACTTGTTGGGTGGGGGGGGGGGGTGGGGGAAGTAGTTCTAACTGCTAACTTTATTCTAAATAGGGTTCCTCACAAGAAAAATGGTTTGATACCTTATGAACTATGGAAAGGAAGAATGACTTCATACAGATACTTGAAAAGTGTGGGAGTGT
Organism: Forsythia viridissima; assembly: GCA_030279155.1. NCBI lineage: Eukaryota > Viridiplantae > Streptophyta > Magnoliopsida > Lamiales > Oleaceae > Forsythia > Forsythia viridissima. The sequence goes on along the minus strand of CM059035.1, from coordinate 19,194,695 downwards.
TTAGAAAAAGTGGATGTTCCACCTCCTAAAAGGATTAAATTAGGTCCTCAAATTATTGAATGTATTTTTATCGGATATGCAATTAATAGTAGTGCTTATAGATTTCTTGTGCATAAATCCAGCATAAGTGATATTCATGTCAATACTATTATTGAATAGATAGATGCTGAATTCTTTGAATATGTGTTCCCTAATAAAAGAGATATTCTCGAAAATAGTCAAAAGAGAACTCGTGATACTACTTTTGAAAGCAATAAAGAGTCTGAACAAAGGAGTAAAAGAGCAAAAATTAGTAAGGTATTTGGTCCAGACTTTATATCCTTCATGATAGAGAATGAGCCTCAAACATTTAACAAGGCTATGTGTAGTTCGAAATCATTATTATGGAAGAAGCTATAAATAGCGAGATCGAATCCATTATTAGTAATAATAATTGGCAATTGGTTGATCTTTCCAATGGAACTAAACTAGTAGGATGCAAATGGATTTTCAAAAGAAAATTAAAACCCGATGGTTTAATAGATAAATACAAGGCTCGACTTATTGCCAAAGGATATTGTCAAAAATAAGGGATTGACTTCTTTGACACTTATTCACCGGTAACGAGAATTACATCAATCCGGGTTTTTATTGCAATACCTGCCTTGTATAACCTGTAGATACATCAAATGGATATTAAGAATGTATTCTTAAATGGAGAATTAAATGAGGAAGTTTATATGGAGCGACCAGAAGGCTTTAAAGTGAAAGGACAAGAACATAAAGTTTGTAAACTTATCAAGTCCTTATACGTACGGATTGAAGCAAGTTCCAAAATAATGGCACCAAAATTTTACATGTCATGATTAGGAATGGATTCACCATAAATGAATGCGAAAATGTGTATATTCAAAGAAATTTGGAGAAGCATAGATATTAGTTTGTCTTTATGTGGATGACATGCTCATATTAGGGACAAATATGAAAGTCATTAACAAAAAAAAAAAGAAAATTGTCACCAATAACTTTGATATGAAAGATATGAGCGAAGCAGACGTGATTCTGGGAATAAAATCTCTAGAACATCTAATTAGATAACTTTGTTAAAAACTCACCACTACAAGAAAACGACACATTTGTGACGTATTTTTTGTGATGCCACCATTGCCATTGTAAATAATATTTTTTTACCACGGCAATAATACTGTCACATATAAAAGTATTTTTTATGACGGTTTTCAATTTTAACGTCATGAAAGATTTTTTTTTTTGTAACAGTATTAATTTTTGTAATTTATATTAATCAATATTTACGACATTCCTAATCGACCATCATAGATATTAATATTATTTATTACGACTTTATATGTATATGTTGCAAAAGCTTTATTTTTATCTATTAATTTTCCTTCCCGCCCACTGCCAAAATTCACTCCCTCTCCCTCTAAAATTAATTGCCCTAATCATAATCACGTTTCTCTCATTTTCTTTCCTTCTTCACTTCTTTTCCCTTCTGAAGATTATCTCCAAAAGTATATGAATCCTTATGCAATCCTTCATCTCTCCTTCTGTTTCTTGGCCAACAAATCATAATTAACCGAAATTAGCAGATGCATGTGATGATTTCGGGAAGATAACCAATATGTGACTCTATTTTGGTTTCCAAATCATTAAGGTATACTGCAAAGCCTTGGATTTTCATTCCCATTATATTTGAATTTCTCATTCTTTGTTATCTTCTTCCGGCATATGTTAATAATCAATTCCTCATATTGTGGTTGAAAGATTCACGTATAGATAGATTTTTTTTTTTCAAATTATTTCTAGGTTTTTTTTTTTTTTTTTTTTTTTTTGATTTGGGTGTTTGATTTTTTGATTTGGGTTTTAGGTTGACATTGATAAAAAGAATTGAACTTGATCAACTATGTAATCTGTCTTTTTTGTGCTCTGTACTTTGTTTTTTTTTTTTAAATCAATTATAAATTTGAATTTCTTATACATGGAACAATAATCTATTATAAATCTGAATTCCTTATTATATAGTCCATAATGAGCAACACTATGATAAATCTGAATTCATTATACATTCTAAAATAAAGTTTGTCTTTTGAATGAGCACCCTAGAATTTATAAATTTGAATTCATTATAATAGTTCAGAATTTTGGATATGCTGTTTTTATTTCAGAAAATGATATATGATGGAAACTATGAAGTTTATTAATGAAGAATACTGTTGTGATAATTATTTTTTTTGTTCCTGGTCGGAAGGTAAGGGGGAAAGATTGGGGATTCTTCAATCAATGGCTGTTATGAATTTTTGGATTAAGCAGGAGAATTCTAACTAAGAAGATGCCTACCTCCAAAAACAAAAACAAAAAGTAATGCTAATAATATGTTCTTCAAATATCCAAAATATAATAACAAATTGCTTCATCGTCTAAGATTTGCAGATTAATTAAAAAGATTACTTCCTAACCCCTTTGGCAGATAGTGAGTCAAAGTGACAGGAGCTAGATTATATAATATATAAGTAAAAACACCCGATGCTTTGGTTGATAGTAATGGAAATACTTCCCCAAGTGATATAGGTAATATAGCTATAACATTTGATATCATCTTTTTGTTTCTTTATCTGTGCAAGTGTGTTGGATACCTGGGGAACTATGATCAACAATGGAAATTGACTGTTTTAACTTATCATAACCATGGCTGTTTTAAATAATGAGAATAGTGAGCAAGTGAAGGGCACACTGAGGATGGTCTTCCAAGAATTTTGTGACATCATAAACCTATTCAAAAGTTTAAAGCACAGATGACTTCTAACAAGCACGAAAAAACAAAATAACATAGGATACTGAAACATACTAAATTGAGATGGCATCATGGCATCCTCAACTTTAAGCAACAATTCTCATTATCACCATCATACCTTATGAGTCAAGCTGCTGTCTGATCATTTGTTTCCACATGGTTTTTGGTGATTATGTGTTAGTCTATAATACAATTTTTTACACAGTATACACAGATACGGCATTTAGGATTCATTTAGAATTTTTTCTCCTTTCATTTTTGGGGTGGCAGAGATAGAGAGATCATGGGATAGTAATCTTATGTAACTAATGGAGATTAAATTGTTAGATTCGCTTCTCTCTAATATTAACCTTTAAGTAACTACCACTTTGGTCCATATGCTTTGTTAAATTTAATTGGTGGGAACTGGGAATTTATGTACTCTAATTTGATGCTGTCAAATATTTTCCTTGTAACATCTGCCAATGTATCAATGTCAAGATGTGTTTCATATATTTTGTTTAATATGTATATTGAAATCACATTTATAATATCTTTTGTTAACTATTTTAAATTCTTTTGATTTTGTATATAATTGTCTAATTTTTTAAAATCTTGTTAGAAAACTACAAATGCACCACCGGCTTATAGGAATAATTGTTTGAAATTATTAATTAAAGGCTTATGATGACGAGTTAGCCCATTTACACTTTCAAATTGAATTAATGCAATCTAAGTTGGCTTCAATTGGAGCCCAAGTAAGCTCCAGTATTTACGTACACATATAATTTAAGATTTTTTTATGAGTATTTTGTTCTATTGAGTTGAATATCTAATGAATGGATGTATGTAGGTTATTGAAGCGTCCAGTTCACATACAAATAGAAATACCTGTGAACAAGTTCATTCTCGCTCCCAAGAAGAGGTTTGCGATGTTATTCATATTATCGATCATATGGTAATCAAAAATTTAGAAATTTTTTGTTATAAATTAGATACTTACTCTGCAATAATAATAAAAGAATGAGAAATAAATTGTTATTTTTTAAAGGTTGAAGATTAAAGCTACTCGAACAAATGCTCTATATCGGGCTAACGGTGAATTAACTGTAAAAAGAGCTTTGGCTTCTTTTTTATTGCTAGAATTTAATAGGATTGGAACCCCCACCCTTGTGAGATGACAACAAAGATGTTATCATTTAAAATAATTGTCTAATATTGTGTTGGATTGAAATCTTTGTTTATTATATATTGTGGTGAATTGAGATCTTAGTTGTGTATTGTGTTGGTTAAACAATATTGCTACTTGTTTTATCTAATGGACTATTATGTTATTTTTTCAGGATTCTCATTAGGCATATCTGGAGAGTGTTTGACAATCAACGAGATGAACATTTAAGTTTTATTTATTTTTTATAGATCTTGTTTATTTTGTAAGAAAAGAATACAAGTTTGATAACACTTTTAGATATATAGTTGTTTTGATTTATGTCATTTGTGGAGCTTGTTTAGATATATTATTGGATTTATTATTTAGAAAACAAAATTTCGAATCAATATAGTTCTCATTATTTTATATATGTAATTTGGTTTCATTTTCATTCATGTCGAGTTTTTAACTTTAATGGGATAAAATTGAAAATATATAAAACCAAAAAAATTATTGTGACAAAAGTTATTCGTGACCAATAAGTTTCGAAAATCTTTTAGTTATGACGTTCATAATACCGTCGCAAAAAATATAAAAAATCAACTTTTTTTACGACAGTAATGCCCTGTTATAACTAATTATTTGCTAAATTAGTCTATTACAACGGCAAATTAATGTCATAAAAAGTATTATTAACTCGTTATAAATGATTTTAAATTTAACACCTATTATTTGCGTCGGAAACTAAATCGTTAGGAAACCGTAATATAAAGTTTTCGTGACACCCCCTATGCCGTTGCAAATGTATTTGCTACGCCTATATTTGTGACAGACCATTTGCCGTCACAAAACCGTTGCAAATACTTTTTGCTACGGTTTGGGTACCTTATTGTAACGGTTAGTAGCCGTCGCAATAACCAAAAATTCTTGTAGTGCACTATGTAGACAAAGTGGTTGAGAGATTTAAAACAAATGGTATAAAAGAAACTAGTAATCCACTTCTTCCTTGTGTCGTTCTTCACAAGAATACTTGAAATGGAAAAAATCAATTAGAATATTCCCAAATAATTGGAAGCCTAATGTACTTAATGAAACAAAGCCAGACATAGCTTACACGGTAAGTAAGCTAAGTCAATATACAAGCAACCCTAGTAATGAACATTGGGATGCATTACTTAGAGTGTTGGGCTACTTGAAACTTACCAAAGAGTATTCATTACATTATGAAGAATATCCTCCATTAGTTGAATGATACAGTGATGCCAACTTGATATTATATACAAATAAATCTAAATCTACTAGTGGCTATGTATTTACTCTTTGCGGTGGTGTTATATATTGGAAATTGTCTAAACAAACTTGTATAGCTCGGTCAACAATGGAATCCGAGTTTATTGCTTTAGAAAAAGCAGGAGAGAAGCAGAATGGCTTAGGAACTTTTATAAGATATTCCTATATGGCCGAAGTTTGTGCTAGCTATATGTATTCATTACAATAACCAAGCAACTATAACCAGAGCAGAAAACTTTGTATATAACGTAAAGTCAAGACATATACGTCGTGGACATAATACCGTTCGACAGTTGCTCTCAAATGGAATAATATCAATTGATTTTGTTAAGTCAAAAGATAACCTAGCGGATCCGTTTACAAAAAGGTTATCTAGAGATAGAAATAGATTGCATATCTAGTAAAATGGATTTAAAGCCTAAATTCTGATGAGTCAACTTAATGGAATTTCAGCTCCTTCAGTGATGGTGCAGGTGGCTTTCTCCAAATATTATTTTCTGCTTCCATCCCGAAGCCTCTTTGAGTGAATAATGTCCCGATTGCACTGGAAGGCAGCCAATTCGATCAAGGCAGACTCCTTTGGTCCTCCCGGCATGGACAATATGATTGTGTTGCCACAACAAGCTACAAATAGTCTCAAGATCTTCTCTGTTCAATCGTTGAAGTAAGAATAGTGTCATAAAGATCTGTCCCAATTCAGTGTTTGATAAAATCCCTGCTTTCTTCCATAAGGTTTGCACAATCGGCAGGTATAGAAAGCGCGGATATTCGATTCAACAACACCAAACCGAGAACAAATGGCTGGAATTTGTTCCCTGTAGAAAGGGCATTATGAGACACCCTCCACATAAAGATGCGAACTTTGATTCTAAGGTTTTGACTCTTAGAATTGAGAAGATTTGAATATGATTATGTTGTGTAGTCAATTAGCCGCATAATGTAAGGTATACTTTATTAAATGGAGTCTAGGTTTTCAACCTATGGTCCGTATGGACTGCTTTTTCAACCTGATTGTCATCTTTTCGTTGTCCACGTAGGACGTCCGTTAGTAATTTTGGACGGAATTTATTTTTGGGACTAACGGAGTTCACGACTTAAAGTTAAAGGACTAATGGAGTCCTATTTGAAGTATGGGGACGATTTTCGCACACGGTGTAAAGTTTAGGTACCAATCAGATTTTTTACCCCTAATATGTCAAGTGTATGTGTAATGTAGTACTAAGATGAGAGTGACAATTATGAATAAAACCACACTTGCCCAACTCAATCACCAGGTAGTATACTAATCAACTAAAGATGAATACATTTTTAATTTTTTTAATAAAGTTAAATTCAAGGCATTCTAATAACAAAAAATTGAATACATCTTTAAAATTTTTTAAAAAAAGTTAAATTAAGGCATTCTAATAAAAAAAAATTAAAATGGTCATATAAAGGAACTACTCTGAAAATTTGCCCTTACAAAACTACTAAGTAGAATTTGCTTCCCAGGGGGATGATCTCCTCCCCATAGTGGGGAGGAATTATAACCCCCACTCGACACTTGTCCAGTGGGGGGTTGGATAAGTGTTTGACAAAAGTATCGAACACTTTTCTTTTAACAAATCTCCACTGGACAAGTGTCCAATGGGGGGAGGAGATCATCCCCCCCACTAGGGGGAGGAGATCATCCCCCTTGCTTCCCAATATTTACAGTGAATTAGAGAGCAAACACTGCAGATAAGTCATTCCCATTTCTATTCTTAAGTTTGTTATTTATCTTCCACCAAAATTTAAGTCAAACACTTTGGGCAAGTCCCTCTTTATAAATAGGGATAGTTTCACAAATAACTATAAAAAATAAAAAAATTCTAAAAATACTGTTGTACTTTTTTTTATTATAGAAATACTATTTTCAATTTTTATAACATTTTTTGTTACATTTGTTATTTTGGTTACAATAAATGTGTTACATTTGTTATCAACGAATGCAACAAACGTAATAAACGTATTAACAAGTGTTAAAAAAACAGCATTTTTAGAATAAAAAAAGTTAGATAGTATTTTTTAAATTATTTTATATTTTATGGTGTATAGTGAAATTATCACTTATTAAATATGTAATTAAGTGCATGCACAAGCCCATGCCCACGGTGGGTGTAGGAATAAGTTGCAGCCGCAACAAATGACTACATACGTAAGTCTTAATGGTTAATAGTATTCTTGTAGGCACTCACTTGAAAAATCAGTGCAAGAGATCAGGCCAATGTCTAAAAGTTAGTTGTTTACAAATGCTCAAATAATCGTTTTGTTATTATTTATAAACTAGTGCATCACCTGCGATGCACGGAGTTGACCGTTTTCACTTTAATTACTTGAATCGAAGAATAATATTTGTAACAAAATTGCATATAATAAGCATGTTGTTGATTACAATATATGTGTAATTAAGAAATGACGATAATACTATTCTAAATTTTGGAAAACTTCTTTGAACACAACATTCGTCGTTGAATTTGTATGGCCACCATCATTATCACAAATCAATATCTTCAATTCAATGTGATTTGTTATTCTTGACACAGCCACATATAATTGTCCATGACTGAAGACTGGCTTCTTCAAGTATTGACCCACGTGAGATAGTGATTGGCCTTGACTATTGTTTATCGTCATTGCGTACGACACAATGAGAGGGAATTGCTTCCGTTGAAACTTGAATGGCAATCTAGGGTCTGATGGGGTTAATGTCATTCTCGATATAAGAACCTTGTAACCTGCATTACTTCTTAAGAGAATTTTGGCTTCAATAATATGATTACCAATTTTTGTGATGACCAATCTAGTACCGTTGTATAATCCAACCGAATGATCTATGTTTCTAAGTAATATAACAAGCGTGCCAACCTTCAACTTTAGCTCATGATTAGGCACACCAGATCCCATTTAAAAATTATGGCATGTGAACATCATGTAAAAGATCAACATTGGCATCTAATCTACAAGTGGTATCAAAACTTAAATAGGTCTTCCCATCAATTGTATTTATTGATACCATGTATTCATTAACAGATCTACACTTTTGCATTTATCCATATTTTAGTGCATTTTGCAAAGTTATTTTAATTTAAAAAAACAAAAAACAAAACAGTATCCGAACACAGTAAAAAAATTAAGAAATAAATTCAAAAGTGCAAATAATTTACATAAAACAAAAAATAGGATAGGAAACAAATAAACTGTTAGGAAAGCCCAAAAGACGTTTTCATACCAAAAAAGAAAATGATGAGTCCAACGCGTTTATGAAAAGTTGTTGCATTTATCATTTAATATTAAATATGTTACACTTCGTTTTTTTGCAGGAAACGCGAAAAAAATAAAAAATAAACAATCAATGTGTGAAACTAATTAAAGAATCTGAAAAGTTGTTGCATTATATAATATTAAATGTTACACTTTGTTTTTTGTAGGAAAAGAAAAAAAAAAATCAATATATGAAACCAATTAAAGAATCTGAAAAGTTGTTGCATTTATCATATATATAATATTAAATGTTAGATTTCGTTTTTTGCAGGAAAATAAAAAAAAAGAAATAAAGAAATAAACAATCAATGTGTCAAACCAATTAAAGAATCTGAAAAGTTGTTGTATTTATCATATATAATATTAAATATTGTTACACTTCATTTTTTGCAGAAAAAGGAAAAATAAAAATAAACAATCAATGTGTGAAACTAATTACAAAAAACATATCTCGTTTTCTGATGAAACATGCAAATGAGGAAATTGGCCTACGCACCATTTTTGGCGGAACTTACCAAAATTGGAAAGAAAAAATATCGGAAAAATGTGTGTGAAATTTTCGACGATTATTCTATTATAATATATAGATATAGATATAGATTGTAGAAAACCAACAAAATAAAAACTCCAGCAAGAATTCATGCCAGATGGTCGCACCTACAAATGCCTAGTATAATAAAATTTTCAATCTCGCTATGACATTTTACTAATAATATTAATATGATTTTTCAATTAACAACACATGCTGATCTGGTATTATTTCATAATTTAACGAATACGACCAGAATGAGAAACAGTGTGGTACTGTAGTCTTGTAGACAAACATTTAAACGATAGCACAAGGATATTATAACTGTTTAAAGGAATCCCGTTGTGGTTACTAATATATAGTACTCTCTCCGTCCCACAAAGATAGACTCGTTTATTTTTTTACACAAATTAAAAATCTCATTTAATGTACTTGAAAGTATAAAATTTTCACACACTTTGCCTATTACACTAATTACACTTTGCCTATTATGCCCCCATTAAGTATTAGTCATTCATGAATCTAATAAATTTAAATACTCATTAAGTTACAATTAGAATGCAAATAAAATTGAATTGCATTACATTGAAACAATAATGAAATCAATTGTTGACTTTGTTATTAGGGGATGGATGTTTCTAGGCAATGTGGCATTTATTGACGGCCTACTTGAGTAAATGTATGAATAAATTTATGTAATTTTCCATTATAATTGGAATATGTTATGTTTATTTGGGTTGATAACAATGTAAATTAAATAAGGATATATTGGAAAAAATAAAAATTTAATACAGTCTCTATAAAATAAGTAGCATATAATTTAAGACAAATAAATAATGAAAACAAGCTTATCTTTGTGGAACGGAGGAGTAACATGTAACTTATGAAAATAATTGTAACATATGATTTGTTGTCTTTAAATTTTATTCCGACGAAAAGAAAGAGAGAATGAGAAAGCGTTTGTTTCATTTTAACAGCTGTGGGGACGTTTCATTTTATTTCTTTCCGGCTTTTTTTGATTCAATAAACATGCATCCCTTTCAACTTTATCACATGACAGGTCAAATTAATGTGCCTTGTATTTTTTCCATTTTTTTGTTATGCACTGGTTATTGCTCTTGCGTTGTGCAGTGGTTATTGCTCTTGCGTTGCACATGATAGAATCATAATTGAGTATCTAATTATAATTATAGAAACTTTTATGTTACAAATGTGCATAAAATAACATAAAAATAACCTCGTCGTTTCTCAGTCTATATTTAATACATTCAATTGAAATATAGCAAAATAGTTATATATAAAAAGGGAAAATAAGAAGGTAAATTACACTCAAGGTCTCATCCTTTGAAAGTGATTTCAATTTCGTCCTATTCAATTTTTATTTGTATTCCCAACCTTTCACTAATTCGCAAAGATGATCATTTCTAAATATTTTTCCATCCAAGTTAAATAAACAAAAAAAAAAAAAAAATTTGAAAAATTGATGTTGGGTTTTCTAATCTTTTCAAAATTACAAATAAATTCTAAACATTTTTATTTTTAACAATTCTTCACTTAAAATAATGATAAATTGAATTTGGGGTTCCAAACTTTTTCAAAAAGTGTTGTGGGATCCCAAACTTTAAAATTAATATGCAATGTGAGGTCATTCTGTCCGACTCTTTGTTGACCCAAAAGTCACCCCTCAACCGAAATTTGACCAATTTAAAGAATGGCAAAACTCAAAAAACCCAGAATGCCGACGGCCGCCACCCTCCAAATCCATTGTCGATCACCACCAAATCATCGCCCCTGTCACCCAAATAACCCCTCCCTTTCCTCATCCCTAGTCTTTCCCTAAAAAGAAAAAAAGAAAGAAGCCATTTTTTCCTTCTCATTTTCCTTTACATTTTCAATCTACAAACAACTCGACGAAATGCCCATAAGTTATCAAACTGCAGAATTTGAAAAGACTATTTTCCTTTTTCTTGTCTTTTTTTCTTTTTTCTTTTTTTTTTTTCCAATGTAAGAACTGGCAAAATATATGTATACATGCATAATGGAGGCAGGAAGAAGCTTGATTTCTTCACCTTCACAATTTCCTCCAAGGACCCATATGAGAAATGTGTTTTCTGTTCTTCTTCAGGGATGTTAATTGAAGGATATTTTTCTTTTTTCTTTTTTCAATTATTTTCTGTTGTTTATTTGGGGGGTTTTCTATTTTTTAATTATTTTAAATAAATAATATGGAAATACCCTTTTGAGTTTTACCCTTCTTTGAAATGGTCAAATTTTAGTTGAGGGGTGACTTTTAGGTCAACAAACAATCAGTTGGACGATATGACCTTGCACTGCATATTAATTTTAAGCCACAACACTTTTTGGAAAGGTTTGGAACCCCAAATACAATTTACCATTGTTTTAAGTGAAAAACTATCAAAAATAAAATTAATGTTCATGTTCTATTTGTAATTTTGAAAAGGTTAAGAACTCAATTGTGATTTTTCTATTTTATTTATTTTTTACTGTTTTAGTTTATTTAAGTTGGAGGACAAAATTGTCAGAAAGGGTCATCTGTAATAATTAATGAAAAGTTATAGATGATATATGCGAATAAAATTGAATGGAGACGTAGTTAATAAACCGAGTACATAAAATACTCATATTGGCCAAAGTGGAAGAGAATAAAATGGTGGGGATATTGAGCATGATTCAAGTAAGAATTATTGCAGCATATGAACAAATAATTTGTACGCGTTAAAAATAGGAATATCATTGTTAATGAGCTTGAAGATGCATGTGTCCCCGATGTTGATATGTTTGGTTTTTGCATAATCTACCAATCCTATTGTCAAAGAATGCAATATACCATTCGATTTTGTGTTAGCGTGGATAGCCCATATGTTGCCTAATGAATCATGGATTTCAACGTTTTGTAAGATGTGTTGAACTAGAAAGGGAGAAGATGAAGAACAAAACAAGAATAAAAACACAAAAGGGATGGTTTGAACACGATCATGAATCGTTATCCTCAAACGATATTTGCCACTACCGGGATAAAGTGCTTGAAGGCTTCAAAAGCAAATAGTTTGTAGGAGTAATCAAACCTTTAATTCAAGTTCAAAATTAAGCAAAAACGAACTTGAACAAGAACTTGATGAACACTTTGGAAATCTGAGATTTAATCTTTGATTTGGATGTAAATGATTGTATTTGATGTTAATCTCTTGTCTTTCAACATGAAAACCATCTATACTTATAGGTTATCAAGTCTAATACACGAAAAGGTGTCAAAATCAAACCAAAAGGTGTCAAACTTCTCCAAAATGACGCCAGAAATTCAAACTCCAACGGCCAAAATTTTGTCCTGGGGGACGCCCAGTACAAACCTTAGCATTCGCCCAGGCCAACAATTTGGTCTCTGTTGCTGACCAATGAGGCTGGGTGAACTTTTCCAAGAGAAATTTTGGATTTCTTCTTTTGTTTTTCGGGTTTTGTTTTCTACCTAAATTGTTATCCTCTTGATTCCAAATCATTTCTCATTATATAATTTGAACAATATTACAACAAGATGTTGGCAGATGTGTTCATGCAAAGGTGCTTGGACATACTACAAAATGATAAAAAGAAAAGTATTATGAAATTCCATATTTCATTGTATGGGGGCATTCTGGGAGAGGTAAACTTTTTTAAATGCTATCTATACAATATAGATAAATTCAGTTGTAGATGGAGTTTTGAAAGTTATGGATTTAACTATTTAAAAAAAGAAGATAAATATGTAATACGAAGTATAAATACTCATAATTTTGAGTGTGCTTGAAGCCTTGCTTCCATTTCAGCCTTGAATGAAGGACGAGCTCAAGTTGAAGTTCATGCTTGATGTATATGTTGTTGTTGTAATACTTCTTTTGTGGATGAGTAATCAAATATCCTAATTTTGAATGTTGAATTTCCTTTGTATTTGAAGATGTATGATGGATTAAATATTCTGATCAATGCAAGTTGAACTCAAATGTTTTGCTCTGTAATGGCCAACCTGAAACTGAACACTATGTTCAAAAGTACAAAACCAAAAATGGATTGTATTTTTTGACATTTATTTGTAATGAAGTTATAATTCAAATTTTTGACATGATTAAGTTTTGATTATATCAAGTACATCATATGCGCAATGTAACTCAAACAATTATACCATATAAATTTTGAAAAACTTCAATGTTGTTATAAAACTAGAGAAACAAGACAGAAGAATAAAAGAGATGCGAAATGAATTGTGTATTTTATTATAACTATGGACCTATATTTATAGGATTCTAAAACAAGTTACAAAATGATTTGCATACAATCAAACAAGGCTTATCTAAATATACTAATAAGACTAAGTATCTTGATAAGTCTAAATAGTCATTAATAATTATCCAATAATTTTACAACACTCCCCATTTGATGACTATTTCTACAATAACTGACTCGTTAAAAACTTTGTTTGACAAAAATCCAGTGGGACAAAATATCAAACGAAAAAATAAGTACAGTTAATTGTTAAAGTTTTAGAGTATTAAGTAAATACTTCCTCATTAACTTCATTTAAACAAAATGTAATTATGTTTAAGGAATTGGCTGTTGGAATGGGCTCAAAGAATCCCAAATGTTTAGATTGGATGGGAATTTCGAAAGTACATGCAACACAATATAGCTAATGCAAAATGTCCTGATTTAATTAACGAGATTGGATGACAATTTAGGTATACTATTGTATTGCACGTGGTAGAGTCCTGAATATTTAGTAGTCTAAAATAAATATCAATAATTATATCAATCACAATATATTAAAGAAACATTGATGTAATAATGAAAATGGAGTTTTATGATTGCGAAACTCCAATTGTCATGCTATGATACTTAATAAAGGGTAGATTAAGATGAATTAATACGATAATAACATTATATTAAATAACATCAAAACTTATCGTCATCCCTATTTTATAGTTAATAAATTTAGTTGAAACTGTCGGAATTAATGTCCAAGATTCAAATTATTGAGTCGGACTTAATTACTTATGAGTCAAATTAATTAATTAGATTAATTAATTAGGTCCATTAGTACTGAGCTAGCACTGTTGTAGTAAGACTAGAATTAGAGTTAGCTTAACGTATAAATACTAGGCAGCAGTTTATGGAATCCTAATCTATCTTCATAACTTGCTAGCACAAGAAACAAACAACATATATCAATAACCATTGGAAACTAGACAATTAGACATATGTTGTATTGAAGATTGTACCTCCATCTAATCAAACAATTGGACATCTGTTGTTCATCAAGATATATTTCAATCACGAATTCTATCTAAATACAATGTTGATCCGGCTTATAGGTATTGTAGATTTAATTACTGTTGTGCATGTGTACATCAATTTCTTACAGTGGTATAAGAACATATCTTGTTACTTGTTAGAGTTTGTTAGACTGCGTTGATCAATGAACAATAATTGTTATCGATACATAGTTTAGAAAATCAAGATAAAATTGTGAATTTTAATCTGAAATTGGCTTTGTTCGGAGCAAGTTAATCTGGTAGAAAGGAGGTCTGTAAATGGCGACTGCTTTTGTAAGCAGTCACCGCCGGTGCGTGGTGGTAGTCGGAGTGTGAAACTCACTCCAATGAAAAAGGCGGGTCTACTACCTTTGGAAGGCAGCGGATATTACCATGAGAGTCAACAGTCACCGCCTCTGATTCTCATCGTGGCAACCCATCAACGTCATTACCGTTTTGACGCTGACAGTGACAGTGGCCACCGGTGGACAGGGCTAGGTAAATTAATTGCCAAACCAACCTAACCCAGACCGACTCGGGTCAATTTAGGTCGATTTTTGGCAAATTTGGGTTGATTTTCAGGTTGGGTTACCCAACCCAACCCAAAACCGACTCATTTTAAAAAAAATTAAAATATGCTTTAATTGGGCCCGAAATCGAAATCCAAACCGACCCGAATCAATTTGGGTCAGTTTTGGGCCCAAATTTTTTCAATTGGGTCGGTTTCGATTTGGCTTTTGCCAAACTGAATTTTTGTCGATTTGGGTCGGGTTTGGTTGAAAACCGACCCACGCCCACTCCTACCAATGGAGTCACTGTCCATCGATTGGGTTGCAACGCTACCAGGTCAATGGGTTTTGACCTGCTGATTTTTGGGGACATGGCCTACCATGGAATTTTGGAAAATTGCATGAGAAGTCCTCCTAATTTCAAAATAAGATAAAAGGGCCTCCTATGCAATTTCAAAAATTGCATAAGAAGGCCCACTGATTTTTAAATTTAAAGGCTGTCTGTGCAATTTCAAAAATTGAACAGCAAGTCCTCAAACTTTAAAAGGAAAAATAGGGTCTTAAATGCAATTTTGTAATTTTGGTAAATTTTAAATATTAAAATTTTTAATGTTGGTAAAAAGTTCAATATTGACTTAAAAAATTTAAATCATATTTTGAATTTTTGACATGATTAAATTTTGAATTTAGACTTTATAAAATTATATTATTGATCCTATACTAATTTTATCCTCAATTTAGATATTACTTTAAATCGGGAGATAAAATAAAATTATTATTTTTTAAAATTCTCTTTATTAGTAAGATTAATTGAATAATTTCTTAATTTTATTTGGTGAAAATTAATTAATTAATTAGATTAATTATTTAATTTCGTCTAGTCTATTCTGAATGTCTAAAAATTTAGACGGTCATAGTCAACGTTGCAAATTTAGAAATTAATATATTTATGTTTAATATTAGATATTAAATGAATGTAGATTTAGTGGATGATTATGGACTCGACATATGTGATTGGATGAATAGTTAATTTAATTCATGTTGATTGTTGGTTGGGTATGTGAGCCTATTATTTATTTAATTCCTTAATTTATTTGGCTTGCGAGTCCTTTTTTTTGTAAATATGGGCTAGCGTGTCTATTTGTTTAGGTTTGTGTGTTAACTAGTATACGATACAAGTTGCAAGAGGAGATGAAGTATTGCATTTTAGCATTCGATGATCGAATGCAATGTCCCATTTATTTAGGTTTGTGTGCTAACTAGTATTGGATGTTAGTTAAAATACATATGTATGATGAGACAAATCTCTCTAATTAAAATATTATTGCAACGTGTCTTCTATTGTTATAGTAAAAAACTAGAGTCCATTTTCGATGTCAGTTTGTTGAGTCGCTCAAGACTACTCGCTCATGGATATTTTTATCACTATGACACATTCGATGTTTTTGAACAATGGGCTGAATTTAACTAAAATTTTATTTTTTGTTTAGTCGCTTGAAAAACTAAAAATTTGGGGGCACAATCAAGTAAATACATAAGATGTGTGCGACAAGAAGTTGTCCACTTGATGATCTAGGAGTCAAATAAATATGTGATTGATAGGAGTATCTACTTGGATGTTTGATTAGGTCTTGTTGAGTCGCTTGAGATTATAATAAAACAAAAGGGATCCTAGTCCAGTGGGAATCTAACCGGCTGTTCTATTAATTCATTTTTGAGGGTCATTAATTTAATTTAAGTAGTGAGAGTATAATTAATTTAATTAAAAGTCCATGTTAAATTCATATACTGCATTTTAATTAAATTTCTATCTTGCTATTTCAGTTATTGAATTATGAGTAACTATATGTAATTGAGAGGCATACTGGATGCTAACAAATTATCGGATCAAATTTTCTAGACTGACACAGCAATATGAGAATTGTTCTCAAGTATAAAAAATTGGATATGTCATTAAACAACCAATACCAGAAGCTCCTACTTAGGAAGCTATGCCAGAAAACATGTGTAACGATCCAGATTTTCTCAACCCAGATGATAACTAAAATAATATATAAATAATATTTGACGACTCTAAATAATATTTCACGTGCTCTAGAAGGATTTTAAAAAGATAACTACCGCGGAAAATAACAAGTGCACAAGAAAATAAGGGTTTTTTTTTATTCAACACACCATCACATTCCCAATGTAGTTTTCAGGCCTCCACCAGAAAAGGATGGGGGGAGTTAGGATACTCCAACCATATATAAATAACTCATAAAGAATATATGGGAGGGGGCATAAAACCTGACCTCTAATCATAAAACTAAAGCAAACAAATAAATGAATAAATAATGAAGCAATTAAAAATAGTCCTAAAAAATTCTATAAACCCCTAAAAAATAGGGAAAAAGGGTTTTACTTCCAAGTTTTTTAATGTTTTGCCTATACCGTGATAGGTGTCGCCACAATTTATTTGACCATACAAACGAACTCCAAAAATTACAAAAATTGAACTGTAGATACTTGGAAATACAAACTACAACATGTTAAAATTTTAGACCTTAGCTACAAAGTTTGGTAGGTGAAAGTGTTAGACAAAGTTGCTTGAAAAACTTTCTCAGGTGCCTTAAGGCAGCCCGCTAAAACATTCATTGCCATTAGACCACATATAAGGCTTTCCATAACCATTGATTTCACTCAAAGAATCCAACCGTGCATATAGATGATTTTTCAAAGTAGTGGCAGCTGAAAAATATAGAAATGAAATTAGGCAATTTCTAACTTAAATCTTTAAAAGGCAATTAAACCGACATCTTGTTTTCCATACATATTACATACTTAAATACTGAAAATTCAACACTCAAATTATCGTATTTACATCATGATTGACTCGATCATCTCGACGTCAAAACTTAAATTAAATAAAAGAAGTCTTCTTCGTGCTCGCTAGCCTACGTCATCGTATCAACACCAACCGTTTCAATATGAAAATTTGTTCATTTTGGGGTGTGTATTTCATAAGAAATACTCAGTAGCAATATATACTAACATGTGGGAAAAGTTATACGAAAACATAAATGCGACATGCCGTCATTTTAAATGTACATAGGAACAACATAAATTGGTAACCGGCACTATGAACTTATACGTGATTTCCTTCACAGAAGTCCTTTTGTGAAGTTAAAAGCAAGGTTAAAATCTTTTACTTCTTGCCAAAAACCTGGACTTAAAAGTGAGGGAAAGTGTTGAAATTTGTGACTGAAATTGCAGGAAAAATGGAGTAGAGTTTCTAAACTCCTACTGGCCGAAAATTGAAGGAAGAAGATAGGAGCTTTTGCTAAGTTTATGGTGTTAAATTTTGGGATAGAAATGAGGGAATGTTGCTAGAAAATAATAAGAAACGCAACACATAATTGCTGGAACCTTAAGGGCCAAATTTTGAAGGGAAAGATGGGGTGTTTTTGCTTAAGTTCTAAATTGATTTTTTGGGAGAAAATCATATACTTAGGGCCGAATTCTGGGAGGTAGATTTGGGGGAAAACAATTTGAATTGAGGGCTGGAGGAATCATGGGGGACGGTTTTTCCTTCACTGCATGGGGGCTGTTTGGCATACATTTCAAGCTGATTTTCGGGGGGAAGAAGCCTATCTGTAGGGGCCGAATTCTGGGATCTTTTGGGGGTGGAAAAAGTAGTTGATTTGGTGGTTGAATTGTGAGGGTAAGTGGTAAGGAAGCATGGGCTGAACATTGGGAGCTGGGGGCGGTTTTTCAGAGCATGGGAGGGTAGTTTCTTTTGTTAATGGAGGGGCTGTTTGGCTGATGAAAACATGATAGCAAGGTGGGCGGTTTTCTTGCTGCAAAGGGGTCGGTTTTTGGCTGAATTTTGGAGTCGAAATGAACCGGGTTTTGGACTAAATATAGGTGAATTTTTGGCCGAAAAATAAGTCGGGCTTTGGCTAAGAAAATCGAGAATAAAAGGGCCGAGATTTTTAACTAAACAAGGCGAATCAAAATAATAATTCAACTTGAAATTTAAAACTTACCAAAACTTAAAATAGAACAATGTTCATTTTCAAATTAATGTTCCACATTCGTCAAGCTTAAAATTTAAAGCAAAAGTGTGCAAAATTTAACATGACAAAAATATTATAAAATGTACTAGGAGGTTCGTAGCGACGCCGAAAGTAAAAATTTTATTTACTTGAAATTAAAAGTCGAAAAATTTCGGTCGTTACAACATGTAAGCTTATAACAAACACATTGACGCCGATAGTACTATAACATGTGTGAATTTACCAGAATTTGGCCTGGGCGATCTATTTTAGGCTTTTGCTTCCAAATTATTGGGTTGGGTGATCGCCCCATATTTGGCCTGGGCGACCGTTCTCCCTTTAGTCTCCAAACTTTAAATTATACTCATTTTGGCCCTCAAATCTCCCATTAGCCTCCAATATGGCTTTTATAAGATTCTTAGTTTGAATCAAATGTACTAAGGTTAGCTCTTTCTTGGTCATACTCATTTTGAAGGTTGGTGTCTTGCTTGTTGCACTTTGGGTGTTGGTTTTGGCCCACGTAGTTTGGACAAGACCTTGTATGGCGTCATTGATCTTCTTGACTCTTGATCTCGTTATTAGTGCCACTGAAATACGTAATGAGTTATTGCTAGCCAGTCCATGGCTCACATCACTAGAACAACAGAATTTTTGTTTTTCATGAGAAATACAGCTTTCACTAGGAGTTCAAAAAAGTAACCAATTGTCACACTTTCTATTTTGTGAAGCAGAGTATATGAAGACTGAAGATCAAGTAGTGGACATCTTCACCAAATCGTTTAAGTATGAAGTTTTTTTCAAGCTAAGAGATTCACTTGGAGTGACCAATAAATCAAGTTTTAGGGGACGTGTTGTAAAATAAACTTGATTTGTGCCATTTTTTTGTTTTTGTTTGGGCATGTTAATTATCTATACTACTTCTAAAAAGGACTAAAAGAAAAATAATTTTGGACTATTTTATCCTCTCGTATTACATCTTTGGACTATTTTACCCTCCCATATTAAATTAAAAGATCCAAAAACCTTTCCTCTCCCACCATTATTGAACAAAATAAGAGGTTATTTGGGGCTTTTGGGAAACTTATCTTTAGTTTTTTTTTTTTTTTTAACTACAGAGTAAAAATGGTCATATGATGATTATGTAATTCCTAAATGGGATTTATGAATTGGAGAGTTAAAAATAGAATTTATGAATTAGAGATTTAAACAACCTTTCATTTTTCAATATTGACATCAATATATTTATCATTTTTTTCTCTAAAAAATTCTTGTGATGGTCGACTCCTTCTTCTCTTTGCTTTGGCATCAACTTTTCAAATTTTATATGTCAATTTTACAAGTTAGAATTACAAAGTTTCTTTTGAAATTCTCTCATTTTGACTTTCTCTTTTCACAACATATTACACAAACAAAAATCATTTTTCTTCAAGTTTTAACAAAAGAAAGAAAAAAAAAAAAGCAGTGATAATTCAATATTGTTGTAGAACAAACAAAAAATTTAAGATTTTTCAAACAATTTTCATATTCAATAAATTTAAGGTGAGATCTACGTGCAAGTGGTTATTTCAACTTGATATAATGTTTTTCAAAATCTTACACGATATGCTAATAGACCCTTCCGTTTGATATGGTTTTATTTGGTCACTTATGAAATATTATAAAGAGATGTATAGAATTTTTCATTCGATATGGTTCGATCTTTTCAAATGTAGCGAGGAAATGTAAAAAAAATTCCCCGTTCGACATGGTTTGATTGCTTACTATGAAATGTGGTATGAATTGTCTAGAACTTTATATGAATTTTAGAGGGATGGGTGGCATATTCAGTACTAGAGATAAATTGAATAGGATTAATAAACAATGACATGTTAAATATTTGTCGATTGGTCAGTCAAGCTTAGTGTAGCAAAAATGCCCCTATAGCCTAAGCCAACTGAAATTGGAAATGGTCACAACTCCTTGGAATTAGTTTCAAATTAGTAGAAGCATGTATCAATATTGGGGGAAAAAAAAGATAGAAAAAAGAACATACAAAAATCAGTTTTAATGTAAACAAAATAAAATTTCAGAGGGAGGGGAATGAACAAAATTCTATCAGTTTAAATATTAACCAACATAATTAACGTGAAAGAAACATGTTTGACATTAATAAATATCTCAGTTTATATTTTTTTTATCATTATTTAATTGCCTACATTTTAAACTAAGAAAATTTGTGACCTTTTCCACCTAATTAACATCTTCTATGTAAGAAATATTTTCTTTCCTTCTCATTACATCTACAAGTTCTATTATTTTCTTTAAGTGTCACTACATTTTATTATCTTGTTTAATTGTTATGGATGAAAATTGTAGTACGCATATGTATAACAAGGACTTGATTCTCAGGCTGTCTGTCAAAGAGATGCATTCAAGTTACGAATTCATTTTTCAAGACGTACGTAAACTAGACAAAAAGTGATTCATCATTTTTCTGTTAGTTTTTAAAAATATTTGTAAGTATCCTTCATAAATAGTAAATGATCTTCACACATTTTCGTTTCCTATAATCATAATGTGTATCTACCAAAATGGACTTTGTTCATATAGAAATGGGAATGTGGATTAATTGAAGTTTTATTAATTGAAGTAGCTTGCACAAAGTTCACTAAATAGGAGAAAAGATATTATGTGAAAAATGTTGTATAACCATTGTTGCTATAATTATTTCCTTGTAGATTTAGTGGGATTCGAGAAAAAACTTGATTTCAATTTCAAAATCCGAGAGAAATATTGAGTATTTAAAGTTTACCAAGCGTTTTATGTGCTAAAGTTCTTGGAATAATGCATTAACATTAATAATGAATACAACCAAAGGAGAATATGCATGATAATGTAATTCATTTCTTGCTTTCTAATTTTCTTAGTCACCTCTCATTTTATTAATTAAAAAATAGTTAGTTTTGCTATTGTCGAGACTTCATTCAACACCTATTGAAACAAAGATTAAATTGAAAATTTAGAGATCTGACCATTATTAAAATTTGTCAATTTTCTATTCTTCATAGCATTAATTCCATAAGATTTGATATCAATAGTTCGTCAATCATTAAAGCTCAAATCACCAAAATGTATTCACTAAGTTCAATTTGCTGTTGGTATTACCACAATATAAAACTCATCTCTAATTGCAGTTAACTTCTATGAGTGTAAATAATATCAACATTATTCATTATAATATCAAAAATACAATATAACATGTTATCAAAAACCATGTTTTTTTTATCTTATTCTAATTGCTATTTTAATGTTTTAATTTTTTAACAATTAAAAAATAAGATTTTTAAAAATATTAAAAATATTAAAAATTATTGCTAAATCATGTGCAAAGCACGTGTTTCCTAGTAGTTGTGATTAAGTGAGTCTATGAGTCTGTATTTAGAATAGTCTATGTTCTGAAATAAGTTATTGCTCTAGAATAATCCACTATCTAGAATTGTCTTGTATTAGTAAATATTTAGTGAATGTTAGAAGGTAGTTAAAAGATGCATTGATTTTGGTTGTTGAGAGTTATGTAGAAGAATTCATTGAGCACTATAAATATATGTGCTCATTTGTCTATTGTAACAAGTTAATTTAGAGATTATATAATAAAAGTTTATTGCACAACTCTAAGAAGTTTGAATCTTCAGCTTCCATTTTTCAGTTTTTCAAACCTCACTCTAAGAAGTATGAATCTTCAGCTTCCATTTTTCAGTTTTTCAAACCTCAAGTTTATACAAAAATCAAATTATATAATTTCACTATATAACAAAATGAAATTTAACTACAGCCACATGTAAATAACTAATCCATATTTACCAAAAAAAAAAAAAAAAAAAAAAAGGAAAACGAAAAACAAAAAAATGCAATATCAATTTATCCAAGCATTTGCTTGAATCCCCTTAGTTGCTGAAATTAGGGCAAGTTGGAGAAACAGAAGTCCCTAAACTATTCAATCCAATAATATTATTACTGCAATTAGCTTCAACTTCTCCTTCCCCTTGCCGACTTAGATAAACATTTTCCAGTATAATTCCTCTGCATGGAACCGTGTCACTGCAGTTTAATTTTATAGCCATCTCCGAAGCACTTGTCCCTCTTATATTCTTGTACACCAAATTCATTACTTGCACTGCTGATTTTTGTAATGAATTTTCATAAATTTAATATATATACGGTTGTGTAAGTTAAGTACATGTTTGCACTACAAGAAATATCAGTTTTAACGACGAAAAAATTAATCGTTGAAACCCTTTTTTCCGTTGTTGTCGATATTCAACGACAAATATAATTTCATTAAGCACTCGTCGAAAATTGTCCGTTGGGAAATCATTTCAACTACCATAATGGATGGGGTCGTTGAATATGTATACATTCAACGACGCCAAATGGTATTGTTATATTATCTTGAATTGTTGTTAAATTGTATTTAAAACAACCAAATTTTATTGGGATTGTTTTCAACGACCAAGGCATTGATCGTTGAATAAGTGTATTAACAACCAATTCATGTAAAAAAATTGTCGTTGATTTGTAAATGCAACGATGAGATAAATTCTTGTAGTATAATTTGTATCATCGTTAAAACGAAAACAACAACAACCAAATTTGTCAAGATTGTTTTCAACGAACAAACTATTGGTCGTAGAATAATTTTTTAACAACGAATGTTTTGAATTAATTTTGTTGTTAAAAATAATAAAACTACAATAAAAACATTTATTGTTAAAAAAAAAAATTACGACAAAATTTGAAATCTACTCTTGTTAAAGATATATTGGTTCGTTGTAAAATAATACTTTTAACAATAAAAGTTTATTTTCGGTCGTTGTAAGTACACTAATTTATTGTTAAAACAACTTTTGACAACGCCTTCCTTGTTGTAGATAATATTGTCGTTGAAAATAGTTTTCTAATTAATAGATTAGAATATTATTGCTTTCGTAACAATTAGATAAATTAATCCATAATAATATTCTTAAGATGAATATTCAAAAATATAACAAACATAACTTTAATATTCCAAAATCTAAAAATAGTCACTAATAATAACACAATGCGACTAATTCATAAAACAAGAAATAACATCTAAAGATCTTCATTCGAACCCGATGCTTGAGACGTATCATTTTGCACAGGCAATAAGATATCTCGAGGGATGCGACTTAAAACATCAGTCCAATTTTTCAGCTGATCTTCAAGATCTTTAACTCTAGTTCTTAAGGCAGCATTCTCCAAAGAAGCGGCATCATCATCCAACCTCATTTTTCTAGATAAGCTTTTATGCGGTTCAGAGTAGCCAAATCTTTTACCAAGTACTTGATTGCATATTTGATTCTCTGTTAAATGCAAAGAATCTTGGTTCTCTTCCAGTGGAGAATTTTGCGTGGAAATATGAAGTTCAAGCATTTTCTTCTGTTCATACATATCAAAAATAAATAAACTTAGAATTTGAAACATTGGTTATAATTTTTGAAACGAATGAAAATACTTACATAATAATTCTCCGCATCTGGAGTTGTCCACCCTTTCCCCTTGCTAAAATGCATGTCACGAAAAAATTCGATTTGACCTGGTAGCTCTTTTGTAGATTCATTTCTCTGTTGAGAACAAATAGTATTAAACTTTGTTGTATAGAATTTATAAGAAAAAAATAGTAAAAATACTCATAACTTACCATTTCCTCAGCATGTGCTGCAAAAGATTTGGACCCTTGAGTAGTTACACGTTGTTTATGTGAACGATTTTGTTTGTTTACTTCAGATCTTTTCTGCAATGAAAAATATCAATCTTCCAATTCACAATGGATATCCGAAAAACTTATTTATTGCTTGACCAAATCTTATCACTTAAAACGAATTAAAAATACAAAATCATCAAATGGAGTATATGTCATGCGGCAAAGTAAGACATGAGTTTAATACAAAATCTACAATCTCCATTTTAATCACTTGTGATATTCTTAATCCCAAAGATATACACAATTTTACTAGGCGAAATGAAAAAATTGCAAGGGACACAAAAGACCTGCATGTACTCTTGTTCTTTATCTGCAAAAAGAAATAAAAAAAATGCTAGTGGAGAAAAATATAGTATTTATAATAAATCATGAAAATCAATGAAGACCCCAAACAATTGGTGTGTTTGTAATAAAACTAAAATTTGATTGGGTCAAAATAATGAAATAACTCTGACCAAAACTAAATAAAGTGCATGGATGAATGGGCACCTATTGGCATGATATATGGTATGGAGCGTGCAATTGCCACTTGGTATTCAATATTGAACTGAAATTGCACTCTATAATGAACAAGATTTTAATTTTTTCTTTCTTTATTAGAACCATCGGTTGTCCAATATTACGAAACAAATGCTCTATAACAAATCTATGTAGTTGTAAATATAGTACAATATGCACCACGAAACATATATAATTATCATGTACTAGACAAAAAAAAAAGGGATGACAAGTGTGTCCAAACTGTGTATCAAATATGTTCTAAGACTAGTAGTCTTAGACAAGTCGATTGGCTATTTAAATGGAGAGGGACTAGAAATTGTAACTGCGGTTGGCATGATACATCTTTGTCACAGTAGTTCTAATCTATGATTATGGGATTGGAAACATTCCGCATCTTAATATTTTGGAATATGATGTTCCTTGCATATCCACTCCCTCCCTTCACACAAATTATTTAGAGTAAAAAAGAAAAAAACATGAACATAGGTTGATCAATGATTGATGGGTTTATATATGAAAACTAATGAACGAGTGTGCGTTTTTAAAAGCATATGCTAAAAGAGTAGATTTAAAAAAAAAATGAATTGTTAAATCTTCTATTTGCAATATGCTTATGATACATGGATTTGGATTTATTTGTAGAGTTTTTCCAAATTAAGGAATAAGTAAAAAGATATGATTGAATTACAAGTCAAATGGAATTTGTATATAAGTTTTGTTCATCACGTAGTACTGATGGACGAAATGGGAGCATCCTAAACTGTGAAAATGAGGATGTGGGAGACCGTGACTATTAATGAGATTAGTAATTAAAAATATATATAGTAGAAAACTAAGAAAAACAAGAATATTGAACCACTTCATTTAACACTAAAAGATAAAATTATTTATTGATATTATTTTCAACGCTCTCTCACGAGCACAAAATTATGTAGTTACGTTTCTTTGATTTGGCCTTTTCTGCCATATTTGATTGAAATTATTGCATGCAGTTAATTTAAATTCTGTTGTGCAACAAAATTAGGAATATACAGCAGAAAGCATGAATATGCAAAGATGAAGTAAATTTTACTTGCCAAGTCTTTATTCTGACTCCATTTGTGGTTCCTACAAAGTTTGCTCCATCTACTGATACATCTGAAACATGATTCTACGAATGATTTTCACCTAGGCTTCCAGTGCTGGATATCAAGAATTTTAAGCATATTAATATATACTCCCCCGTCCCACAAAAATTGTCGTACTTTCTTTATTCATTTGTCTCAAATTATAGTCTATTTTCCTTTTTTTTTCTTTTTTTTTTTTTGGTACCCAGGTATCCTAGCTTCGCCAAACTAAATCCTAGACCCCCAAGACTCTTGCTCTTAGAACCTTGGTGGAGGTAAATCGCGGGTTATGCCTCAACTAACTCCCAGGTTCCCTTCATCCGATTGTACACTTCTGCGTACAAGGAGCCGCCCCCAAAATGATTGCTCCATACCGAATAAAATTCAGCCGCAGGTTCCCACCAGGAATCGAACTCCCACCCTGCCGATGGAAGCAAGCCTTATGCTGATTGATCCACCAGTTGAGCTATGCCCCGGGGAGGCCTATAGTCCACTTTCCATGTTGCATAGTATAGTTGATTTCTTAGTTTTCTATTATACCCTTATTTAATGTGTCTTCTTATCAACAAATATGATCTACCATATTCAATGTAGGATTATATTAGAAAAAATGTAGGTAAATTTGTGGTTCCAACTATATTAATTATATTTTATTAATCTGTGTGAAAATGGAATTCAGCCTATTGTGGGACGAAGGGAGTCCTTTTTTTTTTTTTTTTTTTTGGTGGGGGGGGGGGGGAACATATTCCAAAAGGGAGAAAAAGATCAAATAAATGTTCTTGAAGTTACACTCGTATCTATATACCTATTTTCATGGCCTGGTCCATATACTATATCCGTAACTCGAACATTTTTAGATCCATTTACAATTAAAATACAATCATCACCTATTCCAAACCAAAAATGGACACAGTTTAGTCGAATACTATATAACAAACATGCTCTAATTGGTTAGGAAAAATGTTTTTCACACCATTTTCCTTTACCTGTTTTAATTTCTGACATGGTAATATCGATATTTTGTGTTTGTGTGACATGAATTCCATCAGTATTGGGACTTCTTCCAGGTGCTGTCACTTTAAGGTATGAAGCCTTAACATCCACACATTTGCTGCGAATTTTGAATGTGTAGATTGGTCACTTTCAAATTCATGCAATTGTCAAAGGTCATGGCCTGGGAGAAAAATAAGAATGCGTATATAAACAACACCCTCTTCAATCTTGTTTAATTTATGTGAGCTTTTGATAATAGAAAAAGAAAGTCATGAGTGTACCGTTGGTGCCGCCTGGTTTTGGCAAGGCTGCCATAGCAAAAAATAGAGAAATATTATATATATGTTTTCCAAAAGCTATATCTAATACCCAATTAAACACCAAAATTTCTTTATAATTTTTAATTTTTATTTCTCAAATCATTTATTCTTTCTTTGTCTCCTCATTTATGGTTTTAGGTACATAAATAGGTCACTACAACAAAGAGGGTCTATAGCGGCGACATATATTGCGACGACAAAAAGTTGCCTCTATTAATTCTACGTATTAGCGACGACAGATAAATGTCATCGCTATACAAACAAAACTTATAGCGACGACATATGTCGTCGCTATAAAACCAAACTCGTCGCTGTTGTATAGAGGCTATAACGACGTCTTTCTCTGTCGTCGCCACTAAGATTAGGAAAGGGCGGGAACTAATGGCGGCATTTTGGTGCATATATAGCGACGACAACTGTCGTCGCAATTGATATGCTGATGATGATGTAAGTCACGTGAATCATGTATTTTCTCGTAAAGTGTGAAGGGGTCTATAGCGACGACATATGTCGTCGCTATATACCAACATCAATTTAGGCGGGAAATTTGGCGCCCAATTGTTATATATAGCGACGACATATGTCGTCGCTATAACTATTTTGATTAAATTTGCAGGCGCGTGAATAATTGCTTGCCTCGAAAAATGGGAATGATTCTTTAGCGACGATGTGTGTCTATAGCGACGACATTGTCGTCGCTATAGACTCTTCTTTATCTTCTTCCAATGTTCGCATTTCTGTATTACATCTCTGTATTTCTTCCATTTCTGTATTGCATCTCTGTATTTCTTCCACTGCAGCATATCAATTCTTCTCCATCTCCATTTTTTCATCTCCATTTCTTCATAATCATCTCCAATTATTATCAGTACTGTATTTGTAAGAATATAGTATTTTACAAGTATGGATATTGATAAAAGTTGGACAACAATTAGAAATCGCACAAAGTCTGCAGAATTTCGGAACGGTTTGCAAGCATTTATAAACATGGCGAGGCCATACGTTAACGACAGAGGAAGAATTAAATGTCCGTGCAAAAAATATTTAAACGGTCTCACACATCCATTGGAAATTGTCGAGGCTCACATATTTCGTAATGGTTTTGCGGAGAGTTATGTCACTTGGATATATCATGGCGAGATTGATGTTCGTACTGCGAATGTGTATAGACAGAATGAGCGAGATGGTGTGGAAGATGAGATGATGGATGTAATAGACGACGTAGTTGGTGATGAGCATGCAGGTACAAGCACCGATGGTTACTATGACGAATTGTTTCAGGCTCTCCATTCAGAACTGTACCCGGGAGTTTCATCATTTTCATCCCTAAATTTTTTAGTCAAGTTGATGCATATTAAAGTTATGAACAAATGGACAAACAAGTCTGTCGATGATCTTTTGAAATTGCTGAAGTTAGCATTCCCAAATATGAACCTGGTTGACTCTCACTACAAAGCTAAGAAGCTGATGACGAAGCTTGGTTTGGGTTACAAATCCATTCATGCCTGCAAGAACGACTGTGCACTGTTTTGGGGTGAACATGCTGATAGACAAACTTGCCCGATTTGCCAGGAAAGTCGTTGGGTTCACACTTCTGGGAAAGTGAACGGGAAGAATGTTCCGCATAAGGTGTTGCGATATTTTTCCTTGGCCCCCAGACTAAAACGTATATTCGCGACGAAGGATACTGCAAAATTTATGAGGTGGCACAGTATAGGAAGGTCTAGGGACGATGATGAAATGCAACATCCCGTTGATGGAAAGGCATGGCGGGATTTTGACTTGAAACATCCAATGTTCGCAAGTGAGATCAGGAATGTCAGGTTAGGTTTGGCCGCAGACGGATTCAATCCATTCGGTGACATGAGTCTGTCGTACAGCATGTGGCCAGTAGTTGTAACAGTTTACAACTTGCCACCCTGGTTATGCATGAAGCCCGAATATCTCATGCTTACTCTGTTGATACCTGGTCCTAAAGCACCAGGTAAGGACATTGATGTATTTTTACGACCATTAGTGGATGAGTTGAAGGAATTGTGGGCCGATGGGATTGACACGGGAGACGGTGGAACCAACAGCAAGTCGGTATTCAGACTGCGTGCAGCTTTGTTGTGGACTGTTAACGATTTCTCAGCGAGAAGTAGTTTGTCCGGTTGGAGTGGTCAGGGGTACAAGGCATGTCCGACGTGCAACGAGGATACTCCTTCAGTCCGTGTGATAAGTAAGACAGCTTATGTGGGTCATCGTCGGTTCCTGCCATCCAGGCATCATTTTCGGAGCAATTTAGATTTTGATGGAAGGACAGATAGGCGACCACCTCCGCGTCGGTTAACGCCTACAGACATTTTAGCACAGTTAAGTCGTGTCAGATATAGAAGTCCAGGAAAGCACCCAAATTACGGTGGCGCTACAATTCGGAGAAGTGATGACGAGCTCAATTGGAGAAAAAAGAGCATTTTCTATGAGTTGCCGTATTGGACTTCTACCGAGCTCAAACATAACATCGATGTCATGCACGTAGAGAAGAATGTTTGTGATAGCTTGCTCGGCACAATTATGGACGATCCATTCAAATCAAAAGACACAGTCAATGCGAGGCGCGATCTAATGCAATTAGGGATCAAAACGGAGTTGCACTTGTATCAGAACGGGAATAAGTGGGTGAAGCCTGCCGCATGTTACACCAAGTCGTCTTCAAATCGTAAGAAATTTTGTCAATTTATCCGATCGGTTGAGTTTCCAGATGGCTTCGCTTCTAATCTAAGGAAGAATATTGCTCCAAATGACAGCCGTATTATCGGGTTGAAGTCACATGATTGCCATATTATCATGCAACGGTTATTACCAGTCGAATGTCGGGCGTTCTTGAATAAAACAATTTCCACGGTCATTATTGAACTGTGCACGTTCTTCAGAAAGCTTTGTGCAAGAACACTGAAGGTTAGCGACATGATAGCATCCCACGATCACCTTGTACTCATTCTCTGTAAGTTGGAAAGGATATTTTCGCCAGCCTTCTTCGACATCATGATTCACCTCGTAATGCATTTACCAGAAGAGGCAATCCTTGGAGGTCCGGTGCACATGAGATGGATGTATCCATTCGAGCGATACCTGAAGAAAATGAAGGGCTACGTCAGAAATCGAGCTCGGCCCGAGGGATCAATAGCTGAAGGGTATGTTGTGGACGAGGCATTGACCTTTTGTTCGAGGTACTTCGAGGACATAGGGACAAGGTTCGATCGACCAGACAGAAGCGAGGATGCTACTGTTCCACAGACACAGCTTTCTGTTTTTCAGTCGCAGTGTCACCCACTTGGAAAGCAGTCACCAACGACGTTTCCTACTCAAGTTCGAAATCAAGCAATTTTTTACATCCTAAACAACTGTTATGAAGTTGAGCCATTCTTGCAGTAAGACGGCGTTAATTCTTGATTATTATGCTTTTATGTCGAATTAACTTTATCATTTGAAACGAACTAATGAACGTTGATCTTCAATACCTTGTTCAGGGAACATAGGCAGGAACTACTGAACAGTGGCTGTCCAAACATCGAACTAGTGCACAGAAGAGACTTTCATGGTTGGTTCTACAGAAAGGTAAACGAACATCGACTGAATAAAATTGCAAGTTTTCAACATAATTGCTTTCAATAACTGAGAATACTTCTTGTCATGCAGCTATATGCAATGCGCCAAAGCCACAACCATCAAGTTTCTCATGAGATATTTGCGTTGGCCAGTGGATGTTACCAGCAGGTTATGTCATACACGGCTTGTGTTGTCAAAGGAGTTCGGTTCGTGACATATGATTGTGATATTCGAAGAAAAACTCAAAATAATGGTGTGTCCGTCCCAGGGACTGGGGGTGAGGTTTACTACGGGCAGCTGCAAGATATACTGGAGCTACAATATGGACCGAAACTTTCAGTCTATCTTTTCCGATGCAAGTGGTTTAGGTGTGATGGGAGACGGATGGTAACTGAGAATAACATTACCAGTATTGACATCAGTGCAGAGGCGTTCAAGGATGATCAGTTCATACTTGCTAGCCAAGCACAACAAGTGTTCTACATTGAAGATCCATCTCGTGGTCCGAATTGGCGAGTAGTACAAATTGTCCATCATAGGAGCCCTTGGGACACAGTGGGAGCTAACATCACAGAGATTGACCTGCTCCACAATAACTACTCTTCCGGTTTATCTCTAGTCGTTGATCTTGGCAACATAGAGCATGTATCCTTGCACCGTGATGATGATGAAGCTGATGAGATCGATGCATCGGTTATCAGGAGAGCCTCGTTAGATAGTGCAGGAGAAACTTCGTTTATAAACGACGATGATGTTGAAGACGATACAAATGCAGAATACGAGGATGAAGAAACATCGAGTGACATCAATGAGGACGTCAGTGACGATGACGTAGATCAATCGTATCATGATAGTGAATCAGATTGAAATGTTATTGTGCGTCACTAAATTTGTAATGAAATTACTTTAAAAAAACGCATGTTCAAATTGTTGTTACTGTTTTCGGCTTGAATGTTTGTCATTCATTCATCGGTTCTTTGGTATTGGTCAAAACACGAGTTGAAGGACTTAAGTTGCAAATAAAATGTAAGGAAATTGAAATAAAAGAAAAATTAAGAGGACTCAAATGAAAAATGTTTAAAATTGAATTATCAATAATAAATATGAAAACATAACAAATTAAATATTAAATATTAAATTCAAAATTATATAATAATAATTATTATTGATAATATTAAATATTAAAAATAATTGATATTATTAAATATCAATAAATATGAAAACATAAAAATTAAATATTAAATATTAAATACTAAAAATAATTATTCATAATATTAAATCTCATGAAATATGAAATATTAAAAATTAAAAATTAAATATTCAATATTAAATACTAAAAATTATTATTCATAATATTAAATCTCATTAAATATTAAAAATTAAAAATTAAATATTCAATATTAAATACTAAAAATTATTATTCATAATATTAAATCTCATTAAATATTAAATATTAAAAATTAAAAATTAAATATTCAATATTAAATACTAAAAATTATTATTCATAATATTAAATCTCATTAAATATGAAATATTAAAAATTAAAAATTAAATATTCAATATTAAATACTAAAAATTATTATTCATAATATTAAATCTCATTAAATATTAAATATTAAAAATTAAAAATTAAATATTCAATATTAAATACTAAAAATTATTATTCATAATATTAAATCTCATTAAATATTAAATATTAAAAATTAAAAATTAAATATTCAATATTAAATACTAAAAATTATTATTCATAATATTAAATCTCATTAAATATTAAATATTAAAAATTCAAAATTCAAAATTCAAAATTAAATACTAATAATTTTTATTGATATTATTAAATCTCAATAAATATTAAATATTAAAAATTCAAAATTATATAATAATAATTATTATGGATAATACTAAATATTAAAAATAATTGATAAGAACTAATAAGAAAATTTTTTCATAATATTCAAAAGCGGGAAAATTAATAAGTATAAAAATTATTGCAATTAAAATATCCCCTTCAAATGAGAAAGCAACATTAAATTTTCTGCGATGTATTGTTAATAGCGACGACATATGTCGTCGTTATTGTGCTGAAAAATGGGCGCCTCCTTTAAGGCGCGTGTTCAAAAAATCTGAAAACATGTCGTCGCTATAGGTCTATATAGCGACGACATATGTCGTTGCTATTGAGTTAGACCTTTTAATTCACACAGAACATTCTTATTTTCCATTTCTGCCAAATATTTTGCTTCTTCCGTTCCTGCTGTCGCTCCCCTGCCGTCAGCCGTGCGCCGCCGTCTTCCTCTCTCTCAGAATCGTCCAGAGACTACCATCAAAGCAAGAAAGGTGCGCCGCCGTCTTCCTCTTGTTGAACCTTTTGAATTTTTGATTTTGCCCATTGAATTAAAATTATTAATTATGATAAATTTTTTCTTCATATTTAGCATCTCTCTCTCTCTCTTTGTTAGTGTTGTCCTGAACCCTACAGCAGCCAATAATGTCTATCTGTTATTATTGAACCTAACAGGTCCGAGATTGGGATTTCTTTCTGTAGTAATGTTCTAGCCCCAATTAAGTGCTGTATTTGAAGCCCAAAGTATAGTTGTAGTTGTATGCATGTATATGATAGAGCAATACATGTTATTTTAGATTTGTTTGGATAAAATTCCCGTTGAGGTAGTGATGATGTTCTAGACCTTAAGGTTAAATGGATTGTAGGGGAAAAATATTTCTGTTCTATAGCTTAACAGGAGGCTTCACATCTAGATTGGATAGTTGGCAATTTTTAGATTGAATTCTTGGCAATTTTTAGATTGGATTGTTGGCAATTTTTAGATTGAATTCTTGGCAATTTTTAGATTGGATAGTTGGCAATTTTTAGATTGAATTGTTGGCAATTTTTAGATTGAATTCTTGGCAATTTTTAGATTGAATTCTTGGCAATTTTTAGATTGAATTCAAAGTTTATGGACTTATTTGAAATTACAGTAAGTATAGGGACCAATTTATAAGAAAATATAATAAAGTCAAATTTTTCCATAAATTCAAAGTTTGGAGATTTATTTGCAATAAAAGTAATTTTATGGACCAATTTATAATAAAATATAATAAAGTCAAATTTTACCATAAATTCAAAGTTTAGGGACTTATTTGCAATAAAATAAGTTTAGGGACCAATTTATAATAAAATATAATCAAGTCAAATTTTTCCATAAATTCAAAGTTTAGGGACTTATTTGCAATTTTACAGTAAGTTTAGGGACCAATTTATAATAAAATATAATAAAGTCAAATTTTCTTATAAATTCAAAGTTTATGGACTTATTTGAAATTACAGTAAGTATAGGGACCAATTTATAAGAAAATATAATAAAGTCAAATTTTTCCTTGAATTCAAAGTTTAGGGATTTATTTGCAATAAAAGTAATTTTAGGGACCAATTTATAATAAAATATAATAAAGTCAAATTTTACCATAAATTCAAAGTTTAGGGACTTATTTGCAATAAAATAAGTTTAGGGACCAATTTATAATAAAATATAATCAAGTCAAATTTTTCCATAAATTCAAAGTTTAGGGACTTATTTGCAATTTTACAGTAAGTTTAGGGACCAATTTATAATAAAATATAATAAAGTCAAATTTTCTTATAAATTCAAAGTTTATGGACTTATTTGAAATTACAGTAAGTATAGGGACCAATTTATAAGAAAATATAATAAAGTCAATTTTTTCCATAAATTCAAAGTTTAGGGATTTATTTGCAATAAAAGTAATTTTAGGGACCAATTTATAATAAAATATAATAAAGTCAAATTTTACCATAAATTCAAAGTTTAGGGACTTATTTGCAATAAAATAAGTTTAGGGACCAATTTATAATAGAATATAATCAAGTCAAATTTTTTCATAAATTCAAAGTTTATGAACTTATTTATAATTTTACAGTAGTTTAGGGACCAATTTGAAATAAAATATAATTAATTCAAAATTATCCATAATTTTAAAGTAATTTTAGGGACTTATTTGCAATAAAATATGTTTAGGGACCAAATCGAAATAAAATATAATACATACAAATTTTCACATACATTTAAAGCTAGTATGGCTGACATGATATTCGTAATTATGTCATGTGTTAGTATGGCTGACGTGATGTCGCACGGAGGTGATGGTGCAGGAGATCCTCCACAGCAGCCATCTCACCGGCTCCCTTCGGCATGCGAGTCTGGTAAGACGTTTCTTTCAAATTGTAATTATTTATTATTTTATACATATCGTTGAAGAAAATCGTATGATCAATATATTTTTTAATTTTTTCATTTTCAGCACCCCCGCCAAAGCGACGGGGTATATCTCGAGGCATCAATCTCGAGATGGTTTGGCAGGCGAATGGGAAGATGCCACTTCCTATTGCGTTCGACAATGTCGAACGCACAATGCAGCCGATCGGGAATAACGCGAAGTATTTCACGCGCTTGGTTGGGAACCAAGTGAGATTCACCGTGCCCCCGTGCTACCCTTCATGGACAGAGGTTCCAGAGGAGCAGCGGGCACGGTTACGTAGCATTATCGAGGTATGAACGTAAATTAGTTTTGTTATTAGTACACTTCATTAATATTTGTTTTACGACTTGTACACTAACATATTCTTTTTTCACTCTTGCAGAGCTACTTCGATCTGCAGGGCGATCGGTCGCCCGACGAGTACCGGGCAGTATGTGCCGCAGTAGATCGTCTGACGGCCGAACGTTATCGCGATTACAAACTCAAGGCGCATAATCACTTAAAAGCGCATGGACCGAGCCGACCATACGGCGAGATGTCCGCCGAGGACTGGCAGAAGTGCATTGACTTCTTCACCAGTCCTACTTTCGTGGTAAGTATTGTTTATATATTGTTTACGATATGTTATATACTCTTTTAACTAATACATTTTTTGCTAATCAATAATATGTTATACTTTCAGGACCGGTCCTCCAAAAATAAAGCCAATCGGGGTAAGGCTAAATACCCGAGCGTGCAGGGGTCGAAGAGCTTCTCTGCCACGCGTTACGATCAGGTACAACATATAAATTTTCAATATATCTTCACTACATTACGTAAAAATGTATACTAAATTTCACGTTTAAATTGTCGTAGCGGGACCCCGAGACCCAGAAGTGGCCGGGGATTATTGATTCGTTCCGGACGTTTCACACCTTCCGGGATGGCAATTGGGTGAACTCGCAGGCGGCTGGTGACTATGTGAGAATTTTTAAATTATGTGAATATAATTTTATCTGACATGCATGATATTATTATTTATTATTATTTTTTCACTAAACAGGATAAGCTTGTTGAGTTCAGAGAGATTCAACAGACACAAGTCGCCTCCAATAGCGCGTCATTAGACGAGCGTGCTATTGCAAAGGAGGTGCTCGGAGAACGACGAGGTCACGTCCGTGGGGTTGGTCGGGTTCCGAAGGGCACCTCTCACTCGCTCGATTCGACCGCTGCATCGTTTGCCCCACAAGGAACTTTCCATCAGTCCTCTGCAGACCCCCAGAGTAATGATGTTCGGTTTGCCATGTACGAGGAGCAGCTACGCCAAATGCAGCGTGAAATTGAGCTTTTAAAAAGTAAAATACCAGCTGCGCCTGCGGATGAGGAGGACGGGGACGGGGATGGGGACGACGGTTTACAGGATCTGTAGATTTTTTGAATTTTTTATATATTATTTATATTATTTGGAAAAAAAAAAATTTTAAAAAAAAATTCATAACGTTTATAGCGGCGACAATGTCGTCGCTATAGGTATTTACATTATTTAAAAAAAAATTTTTAAAAAAATTCAGAACATTTATAGCGACGACATTGTCGTCGCTAAAACTAAATACATTATTTGTATTAGCGACGCCTTTATCGTCGCTGTAATGGATGAACGTATGGCGACGACACAATGGTCTCTATTAGTTTGTCTATAGCGACGGTGTTTGCGACGACTATGTCGTCCCTATAAGTGCGTTTTCGAGATATGGTCACGACTCTATTGAGACGACAATGTCGTCTCTATAAATACAAATTTTTATAGAGACGACTTATAGTCGTCGGTATAACTCTAGAGACACTAACTTGTTGCGGCGACATATTGCGACGACTTTGTCGTCCCTAAAACCTTAAAGATACGACTTATGAACATTTAGTCGTCTTCCCTCATTTCTGGTAGTGGGTTATAATGGACATAAATGTCGAAGTATTTTTTTACAATCTTTAAGACGTGACAATTTACTCATTCATATTCATCCTCCACACACGATTTGTACACGTGACTAGCCTAATTGATTTTTTCATCATAAATCTTCATATGTGTGTAATATTTAAAATTTCATGACACATTTAAGTAGGCAAAGAGATGATAACTTTACTTATTTAAACTTTGACTTCAACATGAGTCCCTCAATTTTGGTTTTTATTGAAGGCATAATAAGTGAACAATTTTCATAAGTGAACAGTATTAAAATTTAAACTCAAGACTTTTACCTATTTCAACACTATCTCAAACCACCCATTTAAAAATTTAAACTATTAGAGACCAACTTTTTTCCGGCGATAATTTTCCACACTAGAATCGCCAAAAAAATATATATATATATTTCTAAGAGTGGAAAATTTGGAGAAGGCTCCTTTGATGCGTGTGTATGTTGTCTTGTTGAGAATGTCAAATATCGGTGGATATTTTGGTAGAGTAAGTTAGGGATGTTAGCAAAGTTATAGGTCATTTGTAATTTGACCAATTGTGCAAGAAAAGTACTCAAAGAGTATGGTGAGTTTGTGGTAAGAGAATGGCATTTGCGTGTGCACGAATTAACCTGCAGTAGTGTGTGAGGACAAAAAAGCATAAGAATGGATATTAAGGAGATTCGTTTTTGTCTAATAGTTAAAGCAACACTTTACTACATCTGCATTTTTAACACATAATTCTTCTAGTTGCTTTTAGAGAACTTTGTTGTGTCAACTATATAAAATTGTTCGGTACACTTGAGAATTTTCAGATGTGTACTTATTTTCAACTCCCCATTTTTTATAACTTACTCTTTCCGTTGAAGAGTCATAATTTGATGTTTCATTATAACTAGAATTTTGGAGGTTCGTGCTAAATTCAGTACTCGTGTTCTTCTTTTTTATTAATTTCGTGAAGTAGGCATACAAATGACTTATGTTAGAAGGTAACTTCAATTGAAAATATGGACATTACATTGGAGACTTGGCTAATTAGTCGTAACTTCAAAACACATTGTACACAGAAGACACCTACAATTTGAGAGATCGAAAAGTGTTAATTATGATTTAATGTTGTGCTTTTAAGCACAATCCAGTTGTTTCGTCTATGAATCATCATTTTCCCTTGGCAAATTTGTGATTGGCTTTTAAAGTAGACTTCACATTGTTCAAGACAAAAATTTAAATCAATTATGCCATTCTATATAGTATTAGAGCTGACAAAAGTTTAGACATCAAATCTTACGGTCATCTATTTATACAAATTATACATGTGTCACTCCTTTACTAAAATAAATAAATTTAACTTGAACGTAATAAAGTACTTGTAAACAAAAATTTAAATAATAAATTGTTTAATAGAATTTATGAAAATATAATTACTAAATATTAATTTTAGCGGACGAGGAAACTAATTGTAGAAGCTTCTTTTCTAATATTCTACTTTCTAAGTGCAAAGGGTTTTACTATAGCATGTTTGGCAACAACACTTACATTATAATTTAAAATGATCAAATTGGTCAAACATACATTTTATTCACACATATCGTAGAATTCACAATTTATTATATACTTATTTTTCATACATTCAATAAGATCCACAATTTATAAATAATTAAAAAATAATTTATATACTGCTAAACATGCGCTTATTCAGAACTAGCCTGCGCAGGTGGGCTGAATCAAAGATAATTGGACTGTATTTAATTAATACTAAATTGAATTAAAACCATGTCCTTGTTTTCCTTAGTAGACCAATTCCAGTCTCAATTGTTGACCCCACTAACAGTACTCTGGCATGTGGACAATCTACGGAAATAGCACTAATTTGGGCCAAAATCAAAGTGTTGTACTCCTGCAGTCTCCATTTTTCTGTTTTGTTTTGTGCATTGTTGGGATTTTTGTGATCTCAAATAAATTCGAGGTAGTAATGATTAATAGACCCGTTATATTTTTATAGGCTTTGAGCCCAGGATTGAATGATAATTATATAGTCCACTCCACAAGTGTGTTAGCCCAAATTAATGAAGGACATGTGTGGGTCATTTTGAGGTTTTAATGTACCTTTGGGTCGTTGCTCAGTGGCCCAGTGTGTTTGACCTGGTTGAAAGTGGGACGGCTAGGTTTAGAAAATATATATATAATAGGGGGTATAATATAATATGAGTTATTATATTATTACCATATATAAATATATATATTATACCATATATATATAATATATTTCACTATATATATATACTATTGGTTTGGGCAGAAAAATCACCACCACCATTAACCACGATTTAGAACCATATTATACACGCACACGTGAAATCAGCCAAAACCAGAAAAGCAGCCAACCAAGAAAAAGAACTTCAGCCAATTGACAATTGTGATATTTTCTTTGTGGAAATTGCAACCCCTTTCCTTCCTTTATTTCCTTTGGTGAAATAGGTCCTTCTTAGTTTGTCCTTGTAACTTGGTGTTACCTTTGTGGAGTTGGACAATATTAATCTGAGCCCTGTCAATTGTTCTTGCAAGAATCAACGATCCGGTGAACTATTTTCCCCAACAATTGGTATCAGAGCCTCGGTGGCATTCCGTAGTGCAAGAAAATTAATTTTGGGTCGTCAGATTAACGAAGAAGAAGAAGCACAAATCTGCCCAGATCTGTCCGTTCATTTTCCGGCCAAAGCAGACGTCATCTTTGTGAACGGAGACCATATTCCGACTCATGACGTCAAGGCCGAGCTGACGGTGGAGTGCGTGCGGCGCGTGGGGCAACGGAGGCGGCGCGTGGGTGGCGCATGATTTTCGGCTGCAGATTTCTTCAGGCGGCGCGTGGAGGCGCGTGAGGTGGTATTCCGGCGAGTGGCTGACGGCGTTGTGATCCTCGTCCTATTTTTGACCTTCTGTGGTGGTCAGTTATAATTTTGGTGGTCCAGACAGCTTGGATAGCAGTTCGATAGTAAACGTATTCGGCGTTTGCAAAACCTTCGTGGTTTTTCCAGCTTGTGTGGTTGCTGTTGCTGCTGGATTTCTTTTTTAATTTGTTTCACATCTCTCCTATTTAATACGGACCGTCAGATTTGGTCCGCTCTGGTAAATTGGCTAATCTCTTTTACATTCCAGTACTAGCAGGTCATCGTGTGGGATGGCCATTAGGTTTGGGGTTACTGTGTGGGGTAACCATTGTCTGTTGCTAGGAATTTTATGTGCCCATTATTGTGACTTGTGTTAGCTTTTGCTTGGTGCTGATTATTTGCGATACTTTATTTTTTGTGCATTATTATTTATAACTGTCACCTGGACTTCACCCGTTTGACAATTCCCTTGATCTGAGATCGCGAATCTCACGAAATCCTGGGAATCTAAAACGGTGTATATTGAGGCCTTAGGTATTTCTGCGTGATTATCTTGAGGTGCTTGTTGGTGTGTGTTCTAATTTGTTAAGATGTCTGCACATCATTTTGACTTGAGTGTCTTTACTGGTAAAGGTGATTTTTCTATTTGGCAACAAAAAATGAAAGGTATTTTGGTTCAGCAAAAGGTTTCAAAAGCTATTGATAATTCTTATGGTCCTAATGTTACTGAGGATCAGAAAAATGATTTTGATGAACTTGCTTACACTTATATTATATTGCATTTGTCGGACCCTGTTTTGCGAAAAGTTGGAAAATTTGATTCCACAGAAAAGCTTTGGAAAAAATTAGAAGAGCTTTATTTAATCCAATCCACTCCAAATAAAATTTATTTCCTTGAAAGTTTTTTTAGCTTCAAAATTGAACTCTCAAGGGATTTGGATGACAATCTTGATGTTTTTAATAAGCTTGTGCAAGTTATTACAAACTGTGGTGAAACGGTCCCTGAAATTAACAAAGCTATCATTTTGTTAAATGCCATTCCTGATTCATATAAAGAAGTCAAGAATGTCATTAAGTATGGGAGGGAGACCCTTACACCTGACATTGTCATAGACTCTTTAAAAAGTAAGGAGAGAGAATTGAAGTTCGAGAAAAATGAAAGAAAAAATGGTGAAGTCCATTTTGTGAGGGGTAGACCTCAGTGGGGGGATGGGAGTGGAAGTAGAGGTGGGCAAAACAGTGGTAGCAATAGAAATGGTAGAAGTCGTTCTAAGTCACATGGGAGGGCTAAAGGAAAGAAATGTTACGGGTGTGGGAAAATAGGACAATTCATTAGTGAGTGTTATAAAGAGAAGAACAAAGAGAGAGGAGAAGATCAGAGAGAGACAAATTTAGTGACCTCTAGTGATGAGTCTGGTGAGGTTTACATGCTTTTAAATTCCGAGCCTGGTGAGATTAACCTGTCTATGAACTCCCATATACATGAGTGGATTCTTGACTC
Organism: Forsythia viridissima; assembly: GCA_030279155.1. Lineage (NCBI taxonomy): Eukaryota > Viridiplantae > Streptophyta > Magnoliopsida > Lamiales > Oleaceae > Forsythia > Forsythia viridissima. The sequence continues at coordinate 19,152,957 of CM059035.1, read as the reverse complement.
CGGTGCATCTTTTCATGTCACTTCAAATAAGTTTTGGTTTGATCATTTGCATGAGGCTGATCATGGACATGTAGTTGCATGTGATGGAGTTGCATATAGAATTACTGGTGTTGGTAATGTAACTATTAAGTTTGACAGTGGCTTTGTGCATACATTAAAAGAAGTTAGATATATTCCGCATATGGGTAGGAATTTGATTTCTATAGGGAAGTTAGAGAGTACAGATTTCATGGGTAGGCTTGGTGATGGCATGATTAGAATGTGTAAGGGTGCACTTAGAACTTTTAAAGCTACTAGGAGAAATGGCATATATGTTACACATGCTGAAATGATGAGTGGTCTAAATTCCACTATCTCTTCCATTGACACTGATCACACACAAATGTGGCACAATAGGTTAGCTCACATTAGTGTTAAGGGACTTAAGTTCCTTAACGACAAGGGTGTGTTTGGTAAGGATCAGGGTCTGACATCCCATTTTTTGATCATTGTGTGCTTGAAAAACATCGTAGGATATCGTTTTCATCTAGCACACACAAGACAAGTAGAGTGTTAGAATACATTCATACTGATTTGTGGGGTCCCGGGAGCAATCCCACTTTTGGTGGTAACAAATATTTTTTGTCTATTGTTGATGATTTTTCCAGACGTGTGTGGGTTTATCTATTGAAAGATAAAAGTGAAACTTTCATTAAATTTAAAAATTAGAAAGTTCAGGTGGAGAATCAAACAGGCAGAAAGATTAAATATCTGCGTAATGATAATGATCTTGAATTCTGCAATGTTGATTTTGATAATTTGTGTTATGAGTGTGGCATTACTAGATATAAAACTGTGCCTTATACTCCCCAACAGAATGGGGTTGTTGAAAGGATGAATCGTACTTTGCTTGATAAGGTTAAATGTATGATGTTGAGTTCTGGTATGCCTGAATCATTTTGGGGTGAAGCTGTTATGACTGCTTGCTATTTGACTAATATGACTCCTTCTATTGTTTTAAATGGTGATACACCGTATGAAAAATGGTATGGTAAATGTGCTGATTACTCCATACTTAAGACTTTTGGCTGTGCTTCTTTCTTTCATCAGAGTGAGGGAAAAATGGATCCCAAGACTAGGAAATGTGTTTTCTTAGGATACCCAGAGAGTGATAAGGGGTATAGGTTGTGGGATAAGAGCCAAAAGGGTGTGAAAATCATCATTAGTCAGGATGTCATTTTTGATGAGTCAGATATGCCTTGTTTAGAGAGTGAAAAACAGCAGGAAACCATTAGGGAAGAGTCCCTGGTTGAGGTGGAGAAAGTGAGTACCCACATCCCCATCACCCTTAGTGAGGTGGAGAGTGACACACATCAAAATCAGCAGAATATAGATGCAGTAGGTAACGAGGATGTGATAGAGGAAAATCCCGTTGACCAAAATCCTTTGGCTAATTATCAATTGGTCAGAGATAGAGAGAGGAGACTATGTAGGAAACCCCAAAGACTATTCGACTTCACTATAGCCTATGCTAGTTATCAGGAACTAGTTGATAAGGAGCCAAATACCTTTGTGGAGGCTATAAAGAGTGAGAAGTCCATAGAATGGTTTAGTACCATGAGAGGAGAGATGAGTTCTCTTGTTAGGAATCAAACTTGGGATTTAGTTCCTAAATTTAAGGATAAATCCATAGTGGGATGCAAATGGGTTTATAAGGTGAAAAAGGGTACCACTGAGAGTGAGCCTGTGAGATACGAGGCTAGGCTAGTAGCCAAGGGTCAGTGGTATAGAATGTTTGATTCACATGTTTTTGGTTACAAGAGGAATGAGTTTGATAATTGCTTGTATTACCTGCACCACAACACAAATGATGATTGTGTGTATTTGTTACTTTATGTGGATGACATGTTATTTGATGGATTTAACATGAAAGTGGTAAACAAGATAAGTGTTGAGTTAAGTAAAGAATTTGACATGAAATACCTAGGACATTCTAGAAGGTTCCTTAGTATGATTGATATAGATAGGTCAAATTCATGCTTATTTGTGTATCAAACTCCGTATGTGCTTAAATTTTTTAAGAAATTTGGCATTGTTAATTGCAAACCCACTTATGTGCCTCTTGGTAACCAATTTATCTTATCTGAGGAACATGATAAGAAAAAGGAGTTTATGAGTAAAAACTCCTGCTCAAATGTTATTGGCTCCGTTATGTACTTGATGGTTTGCACTAGGTCAGTCTTGGCCTTTATTGTTAGTGTTTTAAGCAGGTATATGTTTGATCCAGGTCCCAAACATTGGGAAGCTTTAAAGTTGTTGTTTAGGTATTTGAAGGTTTATAACCTTGCAAATATGGGCACTATGGTGCTCACAATGGTAAAGTTTAGAAGTTGGCTGACACTTCTAAACCTCGGTAAACGTATGTAAAGTTCCAATTTGTTTGGAATCCTTTTTTAACAACTACTAAGCTATTTTTTTTATTTTTGGGGTTTGCAGGTATATTTGGATCAAGGTGGAGGTTTGTTGGGATTTTTGTGATCTCAAATAAACTCGGGGCGGTGATGATTAATAGACCCGTTATATTTTCATAGGCTTTGAGCCCAGGATTGAATGATAATTGTATAGTCCACTCCACAAGTGTGTTAGCCCAAAATAATGAAGGACGTGTGTGGGTCACTTTGAGGTTTTAATGTACCTTTGGGTCGTTGCTCAGTGGCCCAGTGTGTTTGACCCGGTTGAAAGTGGGACGGCTAGGTTTAGAAAATATATATATATTAGGGGGGTATAATATAATATGGGTTATTATATTATTACCATATATAAATATATATATTATACCATATATAATATATTTCACTATATATATACTATTGGTTTGGGCAGAAAAATCACCACCACCATTAACCACGATTTAGAACCATATTATACACGCACACGTGAGAAGTCAGCCAAAACCAGAAAAGCAGCCAACCAAGAAAAAGAACTTCAGCCAATTGACAATTGTGATATTTTCTTTGTGGAAATTGCAACCCCTTTCCTTCCTTTATTTCATTTGGTGAAATAGGTCCTTCTTAGTTTGTCCTTGTAACTTGGTGTTACCTTTGTAGAGTTGGACAATATTAATCTGAGCCCTGTCAATTGTTCTTGCAAGAATCAACGATCCGGTGAACTATTTTCCCCAACATGCATCTTATTGTAGAACTTGCTAGCAAAAAGATTGATGCTATTCTTCTAATGATACAACATTACAAAGTGCCATTTCAAACAGGGTGGAGTGGGCGGACCCATTAAGGTGCAATCGCCTAACTTTCAAATGTTTCGAACTGGAGCTTTGTTTAAAATTCAATTTTTCAAGTTTTATTTATTTGTTTTTTGTTTCTTTACCAATTAATTCTAGTCCATAATTTCAGTCCAAATCCAATAAAACCTTTGGTTTAATTTTTTTTTTTTTCAAAACTCAGTCCGAATAATACCCACTTAATCGGTTCATTTCCCTAAATTAATCATCAACACAATTCTCAAACCCCGGCTTACTCTTCACCTACTACAATAGTGCAATTCTAACTCAAATCGGCACTATGTATCAAAATCAACACTTGGCATTTTGGAAGAAGAAGACTAACATATTGAAGAAGTAAAAATTTGTAATTTTTACTGCTCCCTCTCTTTCTTAATCTTATTATTTATTTATTGATAATTATTTTTACTCTTGAATAAGTTATGAGTATTAAGTAGGTTTTGCACTTTTGCTTGTTTTGCTTTTGAATCAATGCTTTAATTTTGCTTAAATATTCAATTTCATCATTTTGGCGCAAATGATCCTTAACGTATGACTTTAATACGTTTTTGGTCCCTAAACTTTTATTTTTAGCTAGGAGGTCCCCTAATCTATTCCATTTGTGCGAAAGTGGTCTATGTGGATGAATTCCATCAAACTTCTCCGATAGTTAGGTGCGTGAATTGAAATTTTCTTAAACGGGAAAGAGAAGTCTCCCCCATTTTTTGGTAATCAAGTGATCATGTGCAACAATTCACTCTTTAGCATTTCTTGCTCCTCTTCTGGAGTACAAGCATTCGCAACAAACACAATGGCTGGCCCAACCACCAACTCGGACCCTGCCCAATTCAAACCCGAACCCAAACCAAAATATGCTGAATTATATTGATGTAAATAAACTAGGGATTTTTTCATAACTAAACCACTTTTTTTAAAATAATTTTAATTTTATCAACTTAACAAATTTATTCTAAAAATACTACATTCTTAAAATTATATTAATTAATAAAATAATAAATTAAAATCAAATCTATTAGACAAAATATATATTTCCCATGAATTCACTTAAATTTGCATTTGAGTTCTTGATTATTTGCACAATAAGTCCTTCATCTTTATAAAATTTTCACTTTAGTCCCTATACTTCCTCTTTCATTTCAATTTCGTCCTCTTTTATTTGCAACATAAGTCCTTCAACTTTTAAATTTTTACAACTTGATCTCCATATTTATACTTTTATATCAATTTAGTCCTTTATAGTATCACTATTTGATACATATGTTACAAATGATATTTTGTAACAATCTGTGTTACAAATTGAAATATAAAATATCAGTGATACAAAATATTAATTCATGTAACATGTATTGTATAAAATAACATAATATAATCTGTAACATATTCAGTGATACAAAATATTATTTGTAACATTTGTATCAAACAGTGATACACAATATGATTTGTAACATTTGTAACAGATTGCGATACTAAACAGAAATTGTTACAACTGTTATAACTGCAAAATCAACTCTAAACTTCAATAAGTTCGTTATAGTATGATATAGATATGTAACACAATGTTAAATTTAACAAATAAAACTATTGATTTCATCATTTGTAATATACGTAACATCAGTGATACAGAATACCAATTCATGTAACATGTGATGTGTAAAATAACATAATATAATATGTAACATATTCAGTGATACAAAATATCATTTGTAACATCTGTATCAAATAGTGATACAAAGGACTAAATTGATATAAAAGTATAAATATGGGGACCAACTTGTACAAATTTAAAAATTGAAGGACTTGGGTTGCAAATAAAAAGGATGAAATTGAAATGAAAAACGAAGTATATTGACTAAAATGAAAATTTTATAAAGATGAAGGACTTATTGTGCAAATAATCAAGGACTCAAAAGCAAATTTGAGTGAATTCATGTGGAAATAGTTCTTTGATTTTAATTTATTATTTTATTAATTAATATAATATTAATTATGTAATATTTTTAGAATAAATAAGTTAAGTTGTTAAATTTAGAATTATTTTAATATCAGTAAGTAGTGGGTGTAATATCCACAATAAACTACTATTAGACCACAAACCCAATCCCCCATTCATGCTTGGGGTCGAGCCCTAATCTGAACCCATTTTATTCAAATGATGCTACACAGTACTGCAGTAGGTTGGAAAAAGCTCAGCTGGAATATTGTTTTCATTGATATGAATAAACGATTCAGGGAATCGGTTCTTCCCATAGCAAAACGGACATACCCAAATTTTGGCAGGGGTAATCAACCCGGACATACGAATTCAAAACGGCACTTGAATAATAAAAAGTAAGACTTCTCCCACCCGCTTCTTCCTGCCATTAATGGCAGCTTTAGGAGAGGTAATGGTGAAGATGGTGTGGTGTGGTGTGGAAGTTGATATTTTTTTTAATTAATATTTATATAAGAATGTATAAATGTGTTTATAATAATAGCAAGGTTCTAAAAAGTGTAAAACGTGGCTAAGCGTGGAGGCCAAGTTTCAAGCTTTTTGGGCTTAGGCGAGGATGAAGCAAGAGCGAAGCATGAAAAAGCATTTACTTATTTTTAATATCATTTTAAATATTTTTTTTAAAAAAGATAAAAATAAATTTTTTAACTAAAAAGCGCGCGCCTAAGCGAGATTAGGCGCTTAGGCGTAATTAAGCGCACATAGGCGCGACTAGACGTGCATATGCGAGCCTAGGCGCAAGCTTTTTAGTTAAAAAAATAGTTGACCAAAAAAGCGTGCGCCTAGGGCCTAAGCGAGGCGTGGAGGTCACGCTTCACGCCTAGGTACGCTTTTTAGAACACTGAATATTAGAAGTGTCTTGACCAATTTGCCATTCCAATAAAAATAAATTAAAGGAAAGTTCAATCCACATACCTAACGGATAAATTAGATGAAATCCGCCCACAAGGACCACTTTCGAATTCAATGAAATAGATTAGGGACGTCCTAGCAAAAATTGAAAGGTTAGGAATAAAAAACGCTATTAGGTCATACGTTAGAAACCATTTGTGCCAAAATCCCTTTGAATAAATGCTTTAATTTTGCTTAAATATTTAATTTCAACATTTGAGTATTGTATTGATTTGTGTTAATGCTTGTGAATTGAGTGTTTTGATTATGTGCATATGTGATTCATAAAATTAAGATATCAAATTAACAATGTTAAGTTAACCACTTGCCCTAAGTTATTAACAATAATGCATAAATTTTACAATAGGGAAAATATTTTGATGTTGTGAAGAAATTTGTATTTTGTAGCTTTGAATTTCAAGAATGAATTATGAATGGGGAAATTGGCACAAATAGTTTCTAACATTTATTTTTTAGCACATAAATTAATAACCTATATGTTTTGATGTGCTATTAGTCCTTATTTGATAAAAAATATAATTATGATTTAGTTTTAATTAGAGAACATTGCAAAAGCGTATATAACTTTTGCAAAAGATATAAATTGTGATTGGATAAAAAATATGTCTGGCCAATTTGACCAGTTGAAATTATAATTTAAGCACCCCCAAATAAGCAGCATTAATGAGAAGTCAATTTTCGTGGAAAAAAACTAATGGTTCCTTTTTCCACCTATGTTTTTAAATTTAAAAAAAAAAAAACGAAGCTTAAAAGTGAAAGTTGATAAAAGTTGTGGTTGAAAAGTTGATAAAATTTTTAAATCAATAAAATGTGTGATTAAAAGTAATTATTGATTTTTACTTCAATTTTTAAGCAAAATCAAACAAAGCCTAAGTGCTTTGATCAAGATTAAAAAATTGCTAAAAAGTGTGGTCAAATTAAACAATTAATTTTAACTACATATTTCATAGAAAATCAATTTTTTTTATTAAGGGTATATTTGGTAGAGTTTAAAAGTAGATTTTTAGGAGATTTTGAAAAAAAGTTGGAGAAATGTATAGTTGAAAAATTGATAAAAATTGTAGATCCCATAAAATACGTGGATGAAAATGAGTTTGAAAAAAAAAAGTTTAATTTAAACTCTGCCAAATATGCACTAAATTTTTAACCACATTTTATCAATTTTTTCTCAAAATCTACTAAAAAGCTAAATAAAAAAAGCTATAACAGTGAAAGTCAACATGCTAAAATAATTTTTGGGCTCATTTTTGTGTCAAATTTTGCAATAATTATACTAATTAATCTCCATTGGTACTATTTACTTCCTACTATTTGATTACAATCCCGTGTGTCTAACAAAATAAATTATAAATATAAATTATATAATAATATTGGCCGGTTAAATATTTCAACTAACAAACTCAACCTTAAAAAAATTTGAACAATATTAAATGACTATACATATTTAATTTTATTTAATTCTATATATGGTCTCATGCATTTATTAAATATATAAAACTGCAAGTTGCACATGCAAAACTACATATTCAATAGAGTTTTGTAGACCTCGCCAAATATTCATAAATTATCCGAATTGTATGCATTAAACACTTTATAAAATAAAAATTATCTATATTCGGTTTAATGCTAATACAAAGCACACCCTTCAGTGGAACTTTATTAGGAATTGAAAGAGAGATATAGAGAAAGAAAATGATGGTCATGGAGAATTATTCCATGATTCCATTAAGATGAGAGCGAAAATCAGAATCATACTTACCCAATTTAATCAGATTGAGTTCTAGTTGATTAATGTTGAATATATTTTTACAAAATTTAATAAATTTAAATTGAAGGCATTTTAGAAGTAAAATGTTCAAAATGGTAAAAATAAGACACTACAACAATAACAAGTTATTTTGAAAATTTTGACATTGCAAAACGTAGAATTTGTTTCTATATTTGGAGAGAATTATAGAGTGAATGTTTTATATGTTGTATGGTTATCCACCGAGAAATTTAAATTTCCTTGAAATGGTCATTCCATTTCTATTCTTAATTTTATTATTTATCCTCTATCAAAATTTATGTTGAGCACTTTGGTTGAATCTCTCTGTATAACTATATAATTAGATATCTACACGTGTCCATGTCACGGGTGGGTTAGCGATAATGAAGGGGATACAATCTCAACAATGATCAACTAATCGGGTCTTAATATTTTTGTAGGCACGCACTTGAAAAATATGTAGTCAAGACAATGACTAGAAGGAGTCATGTTAACAAATGATCAAATGAGTGAATAAATAATAATAATGCTTGAATTTATCACTTAAAGACAACAATCAAAACAAATAGTCTGTAAGTAGTGGCAGATCCACTTTAGGCACAAGGGTGACAATTGACCCCCTAAAGTTATGAAAATCTTAAATTGAGCCTCAAAGTTTTAAAAATCATTTTTTTAAAAAAATAATATATATATATATATTATTTTTTTTAAAAAATGATTTTTAAAACTTTGAGGCTCAATTTAAGATTTTCATAACTTTAGGGGGTCAATTGTCACCCTTGTGCCTAAATGGCTATAGTCTAAAATTTAAGACCTTGTTCTCTTTGGCGTTTTTAATCCATTTTTTGTTGTGTTTTTTAAAATAGTGTTACCACACGATTACGACATGCTTGCCACGTCAGCACAGGCCCCATCCAAGCCCAGCAAGGGCCCAGTCCGTAATCTGTCAAGAACCCTACCTGGGCTCTGCTAGGGCTTTGGAAGGGCCCGTCACACGCTTGGGCCTTCGGCAGACAGAAATCCGCGAGTCATGTGGAGGGCCTCGGCGCCCGCATGCAAACCATAGGGCCTCGTCAGGCCTCGCATCATTCGTGACCAGCGAGCAACTCGATATGCCAGGGCAACCAGAGAAGTAATTAAATAAAGATTGCGTTGGATTGGGCGCACGAATCTCCACAAGGAAACCAAATCATGATATCCTAAAATCATGCAACGTGATAAACTCAAGAAAGGAAGGCAATCTCGGGTATCTTTATTACATAAGGAAGGAGGATCCGATTAAAGACGGAATTGATTTGTCTTCCAAATCAATTAGAATTCTTGCGCTATAAATACAACGTCTCCGGTTGTTCCAAGGTACACACTTTTTATGCTTAAGAATCTCACCCTAAACTCTGCTCAAATCTCTGCCTGCTTGTCTCTCCCACACCCCTTTTTGTTCCCGCCCCCGTGTATCTCTCATATACCGGCAGTTGACTTGATCGTCGGAGTGCCAACGATCGCCGGACCCTTTTTCTCCGGAGATCTTGGTGCCACACGGTCGTCCTAGTGTGCAGGTAACATACGAGCTGGCAGAGGAGTGACTGGAGATCTGTTGGCACGTGGACTGGTGTAGGTTCAGACGTCAACAAATAGTCAAAACGTGTTTTCTTTACTATTTTCGAAAAGACATTTTTGAAAACACAAAAAAAAAATACAAAGAAAACGGAAAACGACTTTTTTAACATTTTGGGTGTTTTGTGAACAAAAGGAGGTGCTGGCCAAAACGGCCAAAACGCGCATTTTGACCGTTTTGGTCAGCGTTTTGAATCCTGCCGAATGCTTTTTTTTTTTTTTTTCGTTGGCAAAAAAAATTAATGATTTAATCATGTCCCGCGTTTTTTTTTTTTTTTTGACAAACTGTGGCTGCTTGTCCAACTGGCCAAATGATTGGGTTTGGAAACAAAAGGTCACATGTACAATTCCTAGCTCATGTACAAGTTTTTGAATTCTTTTTAAATGTTTTTAATTGTTTTTAAATATTTTTAATTGTGTTTAAATATTTTTAATTCTTTTTAAATGTTTTTAAATGTTTTTAATTCTATAATTAAATATTTTTAATTCTTTTTAAATGTTTTTAAATGTTTTTAATTCTATAATTAAATATTTTTAATTCTTTTAAAATGTTTTTAATTATTTTTAAATATTTTTAATTCCATAATTAAATATTTTTAATTCTTTTTAAATGTTTTTAATTGCTTTTAAATATTTTTAATTCCATAATTAAATATTTTTAATTGTGTTTACATGTTTTTAATTCCAAGTTTAAATTATTTTTAATTTCAAGTCCAAATTTCTCAAAAATTTCAAGGAAACGCGTTTTCGAGTTTTCTGTTTGCAGAAACAATTTTCAAAAATTTAAAAAAGAACGCATTTTCAAAAATCTCAAAACGAACACTCAAAACTCAAAACACAAAATTCAAACGCAAAGAGAACACCACCTAAATAACACAGTCGAAAATAGTCATAGTCCAAGTCCAAGTCTTCTACCAAAATTGTTTGAAGGAAAAAATTGATAACTGTGAATAATTAAACTACTATTTTGAGAAAAAAAAATAGTTCAATTTACATAAATCAGGTAATAAAAAAAAGATTATTTTAAAAAGATTATGTTATGTAACCGATTTGGTATATGACCTAACTTAATAGGTTTATGAGGTAACAATATAATATATTTATAATTATAATTTTTTTCCTCACCATGCATAATCTATCTTTACAATGTCACACACTAGTTACATATGTCACGTTATGCTTACTTACAATAAGTTCATAGTATTGATAAATAGAGCTTACATGTTGAAATTTTATATAAATATTAATATTACAAAACTAATTCATAAAACTAATCACTTTCACATTAATAAACACAAAACAGAGATTATGAGATATTAATATTGGTCACACGTACTTGAAATTGAAGTATTCACAGCCACGCAACAAATATCAAAAGATACTAATACGGGTCATATCATTTTCAAAATTAGAATATGGGCCTCATTAGAGGGTGGAAATTTCCTCCAATGGAATATTTGCTTTTCCATAGGGATTGCACGATATTTTTCTTCTAAACATCATCATAAGTTAGATATAGAGCCACATCATAAGGGGAAAGAAGAGTCGCGTGCCACACAATACAAGTCGTAATAGTAATGAAAAAAAGAGTCAAAGTTATAATTCAAACATTACACGTCGCATTAGAGGTAAGATTATTTGGATTAATTAATTCCTTGAATATCTGATTTTGCAAAATATTTATTAATGACTTGATTTCTCAAAACACAAAGTTAGGGGTATGGTTAGGCTTAATTATCTATTGTTTGAATTCAATTCAGCACAAATTGATCTAATTTATTCACTTTTCTATGGAGATGAACACAGCTTGAAATATGGAAAGATTTTTTTTAAAGGAAATCTCCATTTTTTAAGAGAAAAATTTTGATAGAAAGAAATTAGAAGTGTTATTGGATTGTTCGAGATGAAAGAGATATTTAGGTTGAAGTGGTATTGTTTGGAATGAAAGTGGTATTGTTTGGAATGAAATTGATATTTGAGTTGAAAGTGATTTTATTCATGATGAAAGTAATATTCGGATTGAAATAAAGAGGACTTATATCTTGCCCGAAGTCGGGCACTGCCCGACTCTCACATGGGGGTGGGCCCCCCACACAGGGGACCCACCCCTGTGTGAGTCGGGCATTGCCCGATTTCGGGCAACATATAGTTGACATTGAAATGAATGTTGTATTGAAATATTTTCAATAGTGTCATTTTTTTTATAAAAAATTTGCTACTTAATTCTACTCATCCAAAGAAGAATTGATGGCTACAAGTCTTTATGCCAAAGGTCATAGTACAAATGGGTAGTGTATTAACAATATTTCAAGCCTTGATGTCACTATTTGAATGCATGTTTGACTATGTTGAAATTATTCTTTAAGTACTTATAAGTTTATAGAAAGTATAGATAATACGAATTATGAGATCGATTAAAAGAATAATAATATTCATAGTCACTCATTACCGGTATGTTTGACTAGTTTAACTAGCTTAAATTATAATTTAAACTTAACCAAACAAGCTCTTACCTATAATTTTCCAATTAACAACGCATGTTAATGTGGTATCATTTCATACCGTCAATGTGGTATTCCATTCTAGACCGAACCTTTGAAACAAGGCACCAGGATATACCTTCAATCAAATCAAACTTGTAAGTAAGATTATGTTTATCATCAATTGTAAGTGTATATAAATTGATTAAACAATATTTTTATCCACGCATTTCGTAGGACTCATAATTTTTACTAATTTTTTATCTACACATTCTATAAGACCCACTATTATCTACAATTTTTTTTACTAAACACACTCTAAATAATTTTTCGAATTACTAACATTGTAACATGTTATTTATGAAAATAATTGCAATTTTAGTGTGGAATAATATGATTAATTGCTTTTAAATTTTCCACCGACAGTATAATGGTACTAGTATTTTTTCTGGAAAGAAAGAGTGAGAAAGCCTTTATGTCATTTTGATGTTTCTTTTTCTTTCTTTCCGTCTTATTTGACTAAAGAAACATGTATCCCTTTGGACCCTTTCAACTTCATCATCGGCCAAATGAAATCAATGTGCCTTTTGTTTTTTCCCCTTGTTTTGTAATGTATTTCTTCATCTTCAATTATGGACTTACCCTAAATATATATATTATATATACCCAATATTAATTGAAGTTCATGTAGTTAATTTTTTTCAATTTATCAACGAATTATTACCTAATACATCTTTTGGTGAATTATGAAATATTAGAATTAGTCAAATATATATTCTTACTATAATATAAGTGTCTATCACCTGTTTACTATTCACATTTCAACCAACACGACGTAGTTTTAGTATTTTTCTATTCTTAGCTTTGTCCAAATCTCACCATTTTTGTAATACCGCAATTCTTGACTTTTGTGTGTTTGGTGGAATCCCATGTTTTGGATACACGTTAATGATGTGAACTTGAAAGGTTTTGCTAAACTTCATGTTTCTCTAAACTGCAGTTTCTGTTGTTCAACTCAAAAATCTGTTGCACCTTATATATTAAATATTTTTACATAATTCCAGTTGGAGACGATATCCCTATGGGTTACCTAACTATTGGCTTTGGTTTCACATAATTTCATGTTATATAACTCAAGTTATGGACAATTTTGTAAACTGCGACAGCATGAATCTGAGAAACTGCCTAGGATATTTCGGTGAGCATTTTAGTAAGCCGAAACATGCCGTCGGACTATCAAATTTTGATATGTGGTAGCTACATGAGTATTCTATGTTCTTTGAAAATTTCATATTGTTCGGTGATCATTTTCTATATCAACAAGATTTGATTTTGAATTTTTTTTTTTTTTGTTGACACGTGTTGGGCTTTGGGCATTTGATTTTTATTTTATTTTTTAAAAAAAATTAAGATTTTGTCGAGTTACAAAAAAAAAAAAAATCTTTTTCGAGTAACTCGACAACGATTTGTCGAGTTACAATTAAAAAATAAAAAATAAAATAGAGACTTTGTCGACAAAGTCTTTTGATTGAAATTTTTTTTTTTGGTGTGGGCTTTTAGCCCATTGATTTTTTTTATTTACTCGACAAAGTCTTTTGATTGAATTTTGTTTTTTTGGGATTTTTTCAAGAACGCGCCACTTTTTGAAAATAATTCTAAAAAGCCATTTCTGTTACTTAAATTCCAAAAATACTGTTTTGGTAATATATTATTATGATTACAAATATTAATATATTAATTAGATACTGTAATTAACAGCTGTAACTGAAACCCGAAAAAAAGGGAAATATCCGTTATTCTATTCAATTAGAAATCTAATTGATTCTTTACCAAAATACAAAAAATAAAAAATTTCAAAAAATGCCGCAAAGAAGATCAATACGAAAGCGAAGAACATCATTCTGTGAATAATATCATTCGGCGAAGAAGATCAGTCCGCGAAGAACATCAGACCGTGAAAAACTTCCGTCCGTGAAGAAGGTGCGCTAAACAAAATCAGAACATGAAGAACATTAGAACGTGAATAACGTTATATTTCTGTTATGATCTTGTAACATTTGAAAGTTTATTGTTTGCGCAGATGTTTATTACATTTAGAATATCCGTGTACGTTACAAATCTCGTATGTTACATTTCAGTATGTTACGTTTGTATGTTTGTAACATATTATTTTATGTTATTATTTTGTAACAAATTGCAGTGATTAGTAATTCCAATGTAACATATGTAACGTTAGTGGTAGAGAATACCAAATCATGTAACATGTGTTAGATAAAATAACACGATATCATCTGTAACATGTATTGGATAAAATAACAGTCATACAGACTGTCGTTTGTAACATATGTATCAGATAGTGATACAATGTAGAATTTGTAACATTTATATCAGACCATGATATTAAAAAGAATATGTTACAAATGTTACAACTGCAAAATCAACTCTAAACTTCAACAAGTTCATTTGTAACATATGTAACGTTAGTGGTAGAAAATACCAATACATGTAACATGTGTTGGGTAAAATAATATTATATTATATGTAACATATTCAGTGATACAAAATCGTTTGTAACATATGTATCAAATAATGATACATTATAACATTTGTAACACTATATCAGACCATAATATTAAAAAGAATCTGTTACAAATGTTACAACTGCAAAACCAACTATAAACTTCAACAATTTCGTATTTACATACATACTGGACTTTAAAATAAATTAACACATTGTAACATCAGAATGTAACAGTGAGAAGAAATTTAACTCATGATTTAATAACATAACTCAATCTGTAACATAACTTAATCTGTAATATATTTAGTAACATATTAATTGCTACAAAATATCAATTGTAACATCTGTATCAGAACTTGATTCGCAACATCATCCCTAACACTTTATCAAACATTCATACACAATATCATTTGTAACAACAACATTAGACATTGATATTAAAGAGAATATGTTACAATTGTTACAACAGTCAAAACCAAATCTAAATTTCAACAAATTCCTATTAATATATACAATGTACTATAACAGACCTATATATACATATTATATCATAAAAAAATGTTTCATATAGAGAACAATCAAATCCTAAAAAAAGTTTCATACAGAGAACAATCAAATCATAGCATCCCTTAGTTGCTTGCTTCATCTCATCTCATTGTGCCATTGCTTCAATCGTCTCCACGAGTAAATATCACCCCTTCGTCTAATTGATTTTAGATTGTCCTTCATCTTCGTTGTCTCTTTCATTGGACTCCGGTTTGTTTTCTACAACAGGCGACGCTCTCTTCGACCTTATCAATCTCCGGCTTGGAGTCTCCATTCTTCAAAAGAGATGACAAACATTGAAAAATGTACTACAATTTAGGACTTTCAGATGAAGAATTGCAGAGATTTTGAACAAAACTTGTACCGATTTGATAATTGAGGTTTATTACTGTTGGGGGCTTTTTCACTGTACAGGTGTGTAAATCTAGGAGGATTAAAATGGTAATATGTAATTTACAGTTTAAAACTGTTTTTTTATCCATTATTAATTGAATATTAAAATAATTAAATTATTTTTAAGAATGTAGTATTTTTGAAATTAATAAGCTAAGTTGTTAGATTTATGATTATTTTAATATTCATAAGTAGTGGGTGTAATATACAACTTTTTTTTTTTTTTTTGTGGGCTTTTAGCCCATTTCTTTCTTTCTTTCTTTCTTTTTTTTTTTTGGTAATTTGAACTTTTGGTCCACAATCTTTTCAATTTATGACAAATTTATCCTTAACCTTTTTTTTAAGCATTAGCCATCCCCGTCATTTGAAATTTGTTGCAAATTTTGTTTTGTCCTCCTCTTTAAATAAAATAAAATAACTAATAACAACAAAATAAAATAAAATTGTAAATGAAGTCCTACAACTTTTAAAAAGTACAAAATAACTTCATCTTCCTCAAAATCCATCCCGCCCCACCCCTTTTCATTTTTCCTTTTTTATTTTTAGCAGAATTACATTACTTAGATAAGTGAGAGACGGCCAAATTATTGTTGTGTATACCAAACACAATTTTTTTTTCCTTTAATTTTATTTTCTTTTACACATTTTCATTCAATTTTTTACTAATCTTTATTTTATTTTATCTTATAGTATTACAGATTATTCTAAAAAAATGCTATTATTTTTTTTTCTTTTACTATTCACATATTTGTCCAGATTTTTATTAAATTTTTCACCAATTTTTTTTATTTGATGTTATAAGCAAATTGTACACAATTTATTTAATATTTGTCTTTTGGGTCATTAGTAAAAAAGTTGAAATACTTGGCGACGAGTTTAAAGAATGAGGGTTTGGTCCTATTTAAATTATCGAAGTGGTGCAATTGAATAATAATATAAAAATGATCACTTTTACCACACCACTTTACCAACATCCAAAGGTCATTTACAAATCTTAGTTATTTAATTTTTTTTGTACGAGTTATTTAATTTTTTTTATACGAATTATGTGTTTATTTGGTTATGCTTTTCTTAATAGAATTTCAACATTTTACTTAATTAATTGTATTAAATGATATATTCAAAAATATATTTTTCATATTTATTATTTACGTATTATACATTTAATATTTTTTATACTAAATTTTTTTATACATATATATTCAAGCAATGCCTACGTGCAGGGTTCTGCTTTTCTTAATAGAATTTTAACATTTTATTTAATTAATTGTATTAAATGGCATGTTCAAAAATATTTTTTTCATATTTATTATTAATGTATTATACATTTAATATTTTTTATACTAAAATTTTTTATACATATATATATATATATCCTTACAAACATATAAAAGTCAGTTTGGGAAATTCCTATTCACATTTTCGACCAAAACGGTGTCGTTTTGGTGCCTTCCTTTTTTTTTTTAAAGAGTGGCGCTAAACGACGTCGTATCCATCTACATCTTTCAACCAATTCTAAACCTAATCTTTATTTTCCTCCAGCCATCGCCGCTGCTGCCTTAATCTCGCAAATGCCGCCAACTCCATTGCTTCCTAACACAATTTTTTTTTATCTCTTCACTGTTTCTTCTCTCACGGTAAACCTCTAAACTAATTTCTATCAAGAAGTTTTTTTTTTTTTTTTAACTTAGCCGGATTTCGTCGATTTGTATGTGTAAGAACAGAAAAAAGGAAGTAAAATCATGAAATTTTTCTTCATTTTTTATTTTTTTCATCATTCTTTAATAGATCCGTAATTTTGGAAAAAAATTGATATGGATTTTGTAATGAGATTTCGTGGATGGGGTTTTAGGGTTTTGATTTTCTGGTCAAGGTTTTACATTGGTTATGAGTTGAAGGGTTGAATTTGGTTTCATTGATGAATTGAAGGGCTGAATTTTTGTGCACCATTCCTTCATTTATGAGTTGAAGGTTTTGCAGGGAGACGAGCAATCATCGTGAGGCAGTGCAACATTGAATTTGATTTTTTCCCCCATAGTAGGATACCATTTTAAAGTTTGTTCTGTCACCTAAACCAAAGAGATACTTTTTATCTTGTTTTCTTTGTTATTCACTTTTCTAAAATCCTAATGTTCATGAATTTTTTCGGTCTACTTCTCTTCATGCATAATTAATTGAATACAAACTAATAATACATGCCTTAATTATCTTCAGGTAACATTTCGTGCAAGAATTGGAAAAGTGAGTCGTCAATCAAGAAAGAGTCTTTATGTCATTTTGATGTTTCTTTCTTTCCGTCTTATTTGACTAATGAAACGTGCATCCATTTCCACTTCATCAAGGACAAATGAAATTAATGCGCCTTTTGTTTTTTTCCCCTTGTTTTGTAATGTATTTCTTCAGCTTCAATTATAAAACTATATATATATATATACACACATGGTATTAGTGCCTGTTTGGTAGATATTATAAATTAGTTTATTTGACTAAGAACTTATTTGATATAGATTATAAACTAATTTTTTAACAAAAATAATTTTTTTGACCAAAAAGAGTCAACAATGGCATGTTATAAAGGCTAATTTTTTTGGCAAATAAACTATTTTTAGTCAAATAAACTATTTTGATCAAATAAACCAGTTTATAAACTACACCAAACAGGTTCTAAGGATGGTAAAAAATGACGACTATCAAAACAAACTTTTTTGTCAACTAAACCATTTTTGATCAAATATTCTAGTTTATAAACTCTATCAAACGAGCTCTTAATTTGAAAGGACAAATGAAATTAATGTATTTCTATAGTTTTATAAGACAACATTAATGGAGCGCGTGGTATAAACACACATAATCAATATTGAATTAAAAACAAATAGAATTAGAAGATAAATAAAAACTTGGTGCTGCTTCTATCTCACAATACAATGCCCTAAGGAATGATCTTAAATTGATATTCCTAAGGGAAATTGGCGCAATGAGTCCCTAACGTTTTCCATTAGTGCACAAATGGTCTCTAACATTTTATTTTTGACGAAAAGGTCCCTAACCTATCCATTTAGGTGCGCAATTGGTCTTTTTAGGTGCGCAAATTGTCCCTACCACTTTTTTTTTTTGTCTTTATTAGCAGGGGTAAAATTGTCAAATTACATTTTTTTCAACCTTTCAATTGGCGCAAATGGTCCCTAATCTTAAGAAATTTGCAATTAGATTCATAACCTTTAAAAAAGTGAAAATGAATCAGATATTTTAATTTTTTTTATTAAAAATTAAAAAAAAAACTAACAAATTAATAATATAAGACTGTATAAAATCGAGTTGGATTGAGCATAAGTAAAATTTTTATTTGTGACAAATTTATTTTTCTTCTTTTGTTGTAATGATAAAATTAAAGTTTGAATTTTAAATAATATGATTACTTAATAATAATAAAATGATTTTAATTAGCACATTTGTTAATAATTATGAATTTCAATTTTGGTTATTTTATAATAGTTCATAAAATATTCAAAATAATTTAGTATATTATTAATTTGTTATTTTTTTTTAATTTTTAATAAAAAAATTAAAGTATCGGACTCATTTTCACTTTTTTAAAGGTTAGGAATCCAATTTCAAATTTCTTAAGATTAGGGACCATTTGCGCCAATTGAAAAGTTGAAAAAAAATATAACTTGACAATTTTACCCCTACTAATAAAGATAAAAAACAGTAATATGGACCATTTGCACACCTAAATGGATAGATTAAAGAATTTTCTATCAAAAATGAAACATTAGGGACCATTTATACACTAATAGAAAACGTTAGAGACTATTTGCGCCAATTTCCCTACTCCTAAATTGCAACCATGCTTAGTGGCCGACATATTCTTTCATTTCTTACTTTACTTTTTTGTTCTCTCTCTTTTTATTTTCTCTCTCAATTTTTAATTTCTTACCTACCACACGTTAATGCACCTACCCTTGATATTTCAATAAAACTATTTGAGAGTCAGCTTTCGTTTCTACACAGTAAGTCAACCTCTCTTGCATTCATCTCTCTCATCTCTTGCTTCCTGTCTTACAAAAAAGAAAAACATAACAATGGCTATTGGAGAGGTCTTTCTTGGCGCATTTGTCACGGTTTTGCTTGAGAAGCTGGTCTCTGGTGAGCTGTTGAAATTTCTACGTCCCACAGGAATCGATGCGCAGCTGAAAAAATGGCGTACAACACTGTTGATGATTGAGGCAGTGCTTACTGATGCAGAAAACAAACAAACAGTAAACAGAGCTGTGAAGGAGTGGCTGAATGATCTGCAGGATTTGGCTTACGATCTTGATGACTTATTGGATGAGTTGAACACTGAAGCTTTGCAGCGTAAACTAATGGAAAATGAAGACAGCACCAGTAAGGTATGGAAGCTTATCCCCACTTGTTGTACTAATCTCTCTTTCGCTGATTTCATGTTTGATCGTGGGATTGATTCCAAGCTAAAAGAGATTACCGGCCGGTTGGAAGATCTAGCAAAACGGGTACTTGAGCTAAGTTTGGTGAAGAATGTGATGGGGATGAGTGATAAAACAGTAAAAAGATTGCAACTGACTTCGGTTGTGGAAGAATCAGAAGTACATGGCAGAGAAAAGGACAAAGAGGATATACTCAAGATGTTGTTGGAGGTTGAATCAAGTGATAGTCCAGTATCAGTGATTCCAATTGTGGGCATGGGAGGTGTCGGAAAAACAACTCTCGCGCAACTGGTGTACAATGATGACAGATTGAAGGGTGAGTTTGATCTGATGGCGTGGGCTTGTGTTTCAGATGAATTTGATGCTTTTAGGATAACCAAAATCATCCTTGAGAAAGTTTCTGGAAGTTGCGATTATACTGATCTCGACATGCTTCAAGTGAAACTAAAGGAAAGTCTGTCCAAGAAGAGATTTTTGGTGGTTTTAGATGATGTGTGGAATGAAAAATATGGAGATTGGGACATCCTACGTCGTCCTTTCCTGGCTGGCAAACCTGGAAGCAAAATCATAGTTACTACACGACTTGAAAAGGTAGCCAAAATCATGTCTCGTATTCCAGCATATCATTTGAATTTGTTGTCGGATAATGATGCTTTATCATTGTTAGCTCAACATTCACTTGGAACTAAAACTTTTGATGTACGACCAGATCTAAGAGAAATTGGTAAGTCTGTGGTGAGAAGATGTAAAAACTTGCCCCTGGCGGTAAAGTCCCTGGGAGGACTTCTACGCACAAAAGCTAGTCCTAAAGAATGGGAAGGTGTGCTGAATAGTGAAATTTGGATAGCAGAAGAAAAAAGTGAAATTCTTCCTGCTTTAAAACTGAGCTACCATTATCTTCCTCCTGAATTGAAACAATGTTTTGCTTATTGTGCTATCTTTCCAAAGGACTACGAGGTTGACAAGTCCGAACTAGTGTATCTTTGGATGGCTGAAGGTTTTCTGAAACAATCACAAGAAGAAAGGTTAATGGAAGAATTAGGTAACGATTATTTTGATGAACTTTTGACTAGATCATTCTTCCAAAAATCAAGCGCCAATACTTCACGTTTTGTAATGCATGACCTCATCAATGATCTAGCTATGTGTGTTTCTGGTTATAAATGCTTGAGGTTGGATGATACGTTGAAGGACAATCTTCGATTCAAAAGTTCTGAAAAAGTCCGTCACTTGTCATTCATTTCTCGTCTCTACGAATCCTATGATAGATTTAGTTCTGTCAATAGTTTTCAAAGCTTGAGAACTTTTTTGCCGCTGTCTAATTATGGCATTTTTTCAACATTCTACTTAAGCCAAAGAGTTTTGCGCGACGTAGTGCCCAAACTATTCTGTCTGAGAGAGCTATCTTTGAGTTGTTACCAAATATATGAGCTGCCAAGTTCTATTGGTGATTTAAGACATTTAAGGTACTTCAACTTGTCTCTAACTCCACTCCATTGGTTGCCAGAATCTGTAAGCACACTTTCTAACTTGCAAGTGTTAATTCTAGAAGATTGTTACAGACTTTCCAAATTACCTGCACGCATGGATAAACTAATTAATCTTCGCCATCTGAACATTGCTCGTACTAGTCAATTACGTGAGATGTCTGAAGGAATTGCTCGACTGACAAGTTTGCAGACATTATCAAAGTTGATTGTGAGTAAAAGTATCGGACTGAAAATAAATGACTTGAGAGATTTCTCACTTGTGAAAGGAGAAATTTCTATTGAGGAACTGCAACATGTAGTGAATGTTCAAGAAGCAACAGATGCAAGGCTAACTAATAAGCCAAGCCTTAACAAGATAAGACTGGAATGGAGTAGAACTTTTGATGATTCTCGAAATGAAATTTTTGAACTAGATGTGCTCGATGCACTTAAGCCCCACGAAAACTTATCTAGTCTGGAAATACAATTTTATGGTGGTGCAAAATTTCCTAGTTGGATTGGGGATTCATCATTCTCTATGTTAACAACAATAAGCTTCAGTTTTTGCAAAAAGTGCTCAACATTGCCAACATTGGGGAAATTGCCTTTGCTCAAAAACTTGATGGTTCAAGATATGGATCAAGTGAAGGTTATCGGAACAGAATTTTATGGAAATGTATGTGATGGAGAATCATTATTTCCATCACTGGAGAATCTAATTTTTGGGGACATGCCACAATTGGAGGAATGGCATGGATTAGCACCTGGAGCACAATGTGCAATTGAAATTCCTAAGCTTCGCAGATTCTACATAAGAAGATGTCCCAAATTGGTTTCGCTTCCAACTTTTTCGTTTCCATCTCTTCGTGAACTAAGTGTGGAGAAGTGTAATGAGGTAGTACTAAATTCCATGCACAACTTAACCTCTCTAACCCAGTTAAAGTTGGTGAACATTTCTGGGTTAAAATCAGTCTTTGAAGAGTTTCCATTGAAACTTGAGAATTTTGAAATTAGATATTGTGAAGATTTAGTGACTCTGTGGCCAAGTGAAAATATTGTGCAAAGACCAGTCAACTTACAAAAAGTAAGTGTTAAAAGTTGTCCTAAGCTCTTTTCCGTTCAAAAGATTGGTGTTATTGGTTCTCTTGGTATAAAAAATTGTGCGTCTCTGGAGTCGTTGCCGGACAATATATCTTCATGCAGAGATTTGACTATCATAAACTGTCCTTCATTGAAGATGATGACGACACTAGAGGATTGTAGCACCTCACTTGAAAGTCTTTATATTCACCATTGGGTGAATTTGAATTTGACAAATTTAATGGGGTCTTTTCACAATTACTCAAGTCTCACTCGGCTAACTATAGATTACTGTGATGGTCTGGAGTCGTTTCCCCAAGGAGGCTTGCCCATTCCCAATTTGAGATATCTTAAAATAAAAGGTTGCCGAAATCTGAGGTCCTTACCCGATCGGATGGAACAACTATTGTCCCTTGAGGATCTGTTTGTGGGTGATTGTCCTTCATTAACAGAGTCCTTTAATATTCCCCCATCTCTAAAGAGTTTGTCTTTGTCTAATTGCGGAGTAAAGCCTCTGGAGGAGTTGGAGCTGCACAAACTCACCTCTCTTGAATCCTTTTATCTCAACAACGTATATCCAGACCTTGTTTCCTTCTCTAACGATAATGATCAACACTATTTGCTTCCTCCATCTCTAAAGAGTTTGATTTTGTCGAATCTGCCGAATCTGGAAACCCTATCAAAGTGCTTCCAAAACCTAACCTCTCTTCAACATTTACACCTCTTGAATTGTCCAAAGCTTGTGGCGTTGCCTATGAAAGACCAGCTTTACAATCTTCAAAGTCTTAGAATCACTAACTGCCCACTTCTTAAGAAGCGGTGTTTGAGGAATGAAGGAGACTACTGGTCCATCATTGCTGACATTCCGGAAGTCCATATTGATGACCGTTTCATCCATGATCCAGAATCTTGTCCATGAATTCCATCAGGTGACATATTCAATTTGCTACCTACCAATCTCATCGTAACTTCGTGCAAAAACAATTTTCAGGATTTTATTATTTTTTTTCATGTCTCTCAATGTGCAATTTCTGCAACAAATTGTGAACTCAAATCTTAATTATTTGTCACTGGCATTCCATCTATGAATTAGCATTATTGCCATTCTCATCTTGATTTCATCCAAATCATATTAAAGACTTCAGTTTCCGAATGTGAATTGTTGATATAGATTTGGGGCGTAGAAATTGAAATATACATCATTATTAAACTGATTTTTAACAAATTTCAAACAGAACAATGTTTCAAGCTGATCTTTCCTGGAGATTCTTTGGTTATTTATCTATCCGTTTTTCAGGAATATGCAACTGTAATCTACATTTTTTGCTTCATATGTATTCATGAAAAATAATAACAACAATTTACAAATGCCTCAAAATATAATTGTATATGATACAAATTTTATGTCGTAGATATTCTCTGCTTTCTAAATGCATTGAGATAGGAATCAACTTTACAGACCAGGTCTGAGTTGGAGCTGAGTGGAAGTTGAAGAGTTGGTGCATAATGGTCTGCAGGCTCATAGGAGGATTTGCCATATTGTGTCACATTTGGTGCAGAATGATCAATTCTTCTAATAGTAAAAATTAAAATGGTCATATAAAGGAACTTCTCTGAAAATTTGCCATTGCAAATCTAGTTACTTAGCAATATTTACAAAACATTGCAGATGTTTTATGGTTTTTCACCGAGGAATTTTAAATTCCTTGAAGTGGTCATTCCCATTTCTATTATTAAGTTTGTTATTTATCTTTCACCAAGATTTAAGACAAACACTTTGGGCAAATCTCTCTTTATAAATATGTAATTAAGTTCTAGCACGTGCCCATGCCCACTGGTGTCGGGTGGGTGTAGGGATAATGGAGGGAGCGGATGACTACTAAAGTAGTGGCGTAGTCAGTGGTTTTGGTTTGGGAGGGCCTAAGGTGGGCGGCAGTGCTACAACAGTCTGTGGAGTAGCACTATCTCATAGAAAGAACGACATTTGAAAAAAATAATAATAAAGCTACTTATCTCTTTTAAAAATTTTGTTAAGAAAAAACAACTAATCGATACACCTAAATATGAAGTCGTCTTCTTCAAACATTTTGTACAAATTTCTACACAGATAGTCTTGATTCAACTAAATTTTGATTAGATTTTGCATTAAAAATGTTTTTCTTATGGATTTGGAAAGTGAAAAATGAAGAAAAGGTTTAGAACTTAAAAATTATATTAGGTGTTAAGGATAGTATTTATTGAAAATTTAGCATCTTCACGGAATTATAAAAAAGACGAAATATGCATAAAGAACGAAAGGTTTAGGTCTTAAAAAGTCCAATTTTAAATGGTTGGGATGAATTTGCTGAAATTGCTAAAAGTTAAATGATTAATTACGCTAAATTTTAATAAGGAAACATAAAACTATTATATGAGATTTGGACCTTGGTACTTGATAATTGCATTTTGTGCACTTATTCATGCCTTTAAATTAAACTTTTATCTCGTCATTTTATTGGTTTTCTACTTAATTTAGTGCATTATTCTTTATATTTCAATTTTGGACCAGTTCAATAGCAATGAGAGAAGAATGGATGAAAATAGCAATAAATTAGAAGATATTTTGAAAGCTTGAGGACCAAATGGGAGGGTATAGAAAGTTGAAGGATCATTCTGGGAGCTTTTGGAAAGATTGGGGGACTGAGATGACCAATATCCAAAGTTGGAGGGCAAAACGCGCAGCACTGAAAAATTAAAGCTGGGCGATCGCCCGAAATTGTCCAACAACAGCAGATAGCAAATCAGCATACCTGGGCGATCGCCCAGGCTAATTGTTGGCCACGCGAAAAATTATTTCCTTTTTCAATTCCAACTCAACTAGGAAACGTGATGGACACAACATTTAGGTCTTCTTGAGATATTTTGGGGCACAATTAAGTAACTATATATATGAGTTATTAACTCATAGAAAAGGGCCGTTTTTGGGTAGAATTTTAGAGCCGAAATTGGGAGAGAAACAAGAAACGAAGATCAAGACAAAGATCAAGATCGTCTTTTTCGAGTTTTATTTCAATCCGGGTGATGGCTTCTATGTTTTACTTTTCTTTTTGTTTTCTTTCTTTTAGTATGTTAGGCTAAATTTATTTATGCTATGGATGAAAATGTAAACCTTTTTATATTCGTTTAATTCTTGAACTCCAAATCTTAATCCAAATTTATGTTTGATCAATTTATGCCATGATTTAAATGTTCGTTTGAATGTTTGATCACTGTTTGAACGTGTTTGTGATTTATTTTAGTTTCTGAAAGGTTCGAAATAAATTAGCTCCTTGTGGTTTTAAACACCAAGTCAATAGAAATTAGAGATAATTTCCTATGCTTGGTGCAATCAATTTAGATAATCTTGTTTTTCAATGCGTTTCTATATATTCGTATTCAAAATAGGAATATTTTGGAACTTATATGAAAATAGGTTTAATTCTACTCGACAGAGATTATTAGATATTTTAGGATTATCGATTGTCAATTTGAGCATAAATTGGATTGAGACGTAAGGGTTCATGGATTAAAATGAATATAAATAGTGGAGTCGGATTCCTTGCATAACTTGTTTAATTGTTTTTTCTTAAAAATTCATAACTTATCTTTACTTCACTAATTTAAATTAATCTAGTTTTCAATAAAATCGAAACATTCCAAATTCTATTGTGTTTATTCAATTTAAGTTAGAATTAATTACTTTTGGCTAATACAAATCATAGTCCTCATGGAAACGATACTCTTTCTACTCACTTTTTCTATTACTTGTCAACGATCTCGTACGCTTGCGGGATTTTACCGAACAGTACTCAAGAATACTTGTTTAAGCTTAAACCACTTAAGAAGTGAAACACTGTTAAGAACATCTCCAAAATGCTTTTTAAATATAAAATATTTTTTTATTTAAGAGAGTCAACTTTTAAAATTATGTTTCAAAATATTATTCAATTTAACTTTTTAAAATAGAGAGTGAGTTTGGCTCTACGTACAGACTATTTAAATTAAATGTATTCAAAGAATTATAATTTTCAATACTCATATATTATTTAAATTAAAATAAAATAGAGAAAAATAGAGAAGAATCATATAATAATTAGGAGGGAAGCATTTTACAATAAAATATAGTAAAAAAATAATAAATGCTTATTGAGAAGTAAAATTTTACTCTCTAAATTCACATATACTCTTTAAAAAGCAAAATATGCTATTTATAAATAGAGATTCTCTCGGAAATGTTCTAATAGTATATTGAAATTTTTATTTTTATACTCATTTTCATTTTAAATTTTTCAAAAAAGATACAAAAAAAAAAAAAAAACCTAGAATTCCCCTCCCTCCGCCAATGTACGTAAGTTCTAATAGTTAATATTCTCATAGGCACTCACTTGAAAAATCAGTGCAAGATATCAGGTCAATGACCAAAAGGGAATTGTTAACAAATGCTCAAATGATTGAATAAATAATAGTGTTGTTATTATTTATAAATTATATAAAACAAATACTCTACAAGACTTCATGCCAAATGATCACATGTATAAATGCATAAATGCATATTTTGAATCTCGCTATTATTAATATTAATACAATTTTTTATTAACAAGGCATACTAATGCCGTATCATTTCATACTTTTATGAATATGACTAGGACGAGAAACAATGTCGTGGTGTAGATCGAACCTTTAAACCATGGCACAAGGATATAACTGTTACCCGTAAGCCCCTTGAAATTACTAATATATAGTAACATGTAATTTATGAAAATAATTGTAACATATGCTTTATTTTGACGCCAGCAAAATAATGGTACTATCTTTCTGAAGAGAGAGCGTGAAAAGCATTTTATAGGAAAAATTTACAAGTCAAATACAAGATTGGTACAAGAAATGTAAACCAAACAAACAACCGAAAGAAATCAACCCAAGAACAACTGGCAGACTGACCCTTTAATTCGGAGCAAACCAAGTTTCAAACCGATACCAAGATGGCTACAAAACAGGGCACAGTTACTCTCCCTTCTCCCCACAAACTCAACTCCAAACAACTGAACCCAAAAATGCTAAATCAGACCCCCAGTGCTACAGTAACTCGTTCACAAAAACTAGAAGTTTTCTCCACACACATTCACCTAGAATGCATTCTCACATGAAGAAATAAGGAAGAAAACCAAAAGAGTAGACGTGAAAGAAAGTGTCGGATCAGAGAGACATTAGGAATTGGGGAGAGAAAAGAAAGAAAATTCTCTCACCTCAAGGTTTACGATGAAAAACTAACGATAAACAATACTCATGACAAATCAAAAGTTTGGAAAACCACTTCTGGAAATACTTTCCAATCCGTTCATCCTCCTTCAAAATAAATTTGTGTCCAATATTATGATATCAAATTTTGTGAAAAGTCCTTTTCTGTTAAACAAGATGTAACTCAATAAAATTATTCTCAAATGAAGCAATTTTAAATCATATGAAGAAATTTAACTTTCTTCATATTAGTTTAGTATATTAGTTTAGTTTAAGTTGCAGTAAAACCTTTGGTTAGATTAGGAATAGATATTCCAATATATTTAACTCTTAGAGATAAGAGATATTCTAAATTCTCAAATTCTTTACTTTCAGTATTAGAATCGAATCTTGAGAGTGCCCTAATTTATTTCAGTTGCTATCCAAATTTCTCTATTGATCTTTTTGATGCACAATCATGAATTCTCTATGTTTAGTTATTCAAGCTAGAAATCTTGAAATTGATTGTAGATCTAAATATGTGTGTGTCATTTACCGAGTTTGTTATAAGGTAATGAGTACAATTATGAATCCAAAAGCTTTGAGATCGTCACCAAGAAATAAAACACTCTCGATTCCTAGGCATTTGACTTGGGAACAAGTGACTCAAAATACCCTATGGACGTTTGAAAATTAACATCCTCCACAGAGAGAAATTTCAAAAACAGAGTCAAATACGATTACTAAATTGCTAGACGGTAGCGTGCAAATACAATTTTGCATCTTCGTCAAGAAATTTGTTTTGTTCTTCTCACAATTCTAAAAAATTTAAATTTAACAAACAAACATGTAGACAATCTACTTTCTCTGAAAAACTTAAAAGGAGTAGATTTTACTCCAAATATCCCAAAGACTCATTATTCTGATGACGAAGAAGACACATAAGTCGTGGCTTCCCTGAATTTCCAACCTTTTTGAATATGAGATCTCAAAGAAATCAATTAAATGTCATTGAAAGAAAGGGAACATAAGATGAGAAGGCTAAGGATATTGAGGATGAAGAAATCTACAATCACATGAGGCTTAGGAGGCCATTGAAAGAAAGGGAACATCAAAGGTATTATGAGCCGGTGCATTGTACCTGTAGTCTATGGAGTATCGATAATATCTGAGGTATGGAAAATAGACTATCTGTATCATCAGAGAATGGGTCAATGCAAATAAGTTCAGACGTAGTCATGTAATGAGAATGTGAGGAATAGAAAAGAACGAAATATGCTCAAGAAATACAACATTACGACATATATACAATTTTTTACTGATAGGATCAAAACAATGGTAACCTTTTTGTCTTACCATAACCTAAAAATACACAATAGTAGAGTATGCAGTCAACTTGATATGCTCCACTTTAGGATGAAAAACAAAACAAGTGCAACTAAAAACTCTAAAAAAATAGTAATCAGAAGAATGCCAATATAATATTTCAAAGGGCGACAAACTTGAACTATGAGGCAAAGTTATTTTATCGATTAAATGAACACCAGTAAGGATTGAATCACCCCCAAAAATTACTAAGAACTTTTGTAGACAATATGATACAACAAACATTTTCAACAATATGTCTATGATTTCTTTTAGCAACACTGTTCTACGTACTGTGGGGTGTTAGTACTATAAGTTTGGTGTATAGTTCCATCAGAATTAAGCAATTCAGAGAATTCAATAGAAGTATACTCCATCACCTAAATAACATCTAAAGTACTCAATTATAGCAAAATGTTGAGTTTCAACAAAGAATCGAAAATAATTGTAAATAGACCAAAACTCAAAACAACATTACATTAGTTAAATCAAACAATAATGACCATAATCATCAAAGTGCCATTAACAATCATGATAGACACAAATGAATTTAGAAGGACATAAAGATGGAAAAGATATCAAGCCAGGTGACATGTGATTAGAGGCATCAAAATCTAACACCCATAACGAAGAAAAAAAATACCTGAATGACTTTGGGATGATAATCTCCTATACGAGAAGAGGCTGGTATAGCATGTGGTCTTGTGACAAGGAACTTCTAAAACTATTCAATGAGGTCAACTAAAGTGGGACTAGGATAGGGTAGAACTCCAAATCGAGACGAGTCAAAAGAAGGTGCAACTGTTGATGTGTTTGTATTGGGCCTATATGATGATTGACCTTTCAAATTCCATGAAGACTGATATTGCAATTGTTGGTGGGGTTGTTGCTTCTTCAATTACTTAGGACATTGAGTTCTAGTTTCCTTCCGCTGCTTGCAAAAGCTACACTAATTGCTAGCAATCCTCGCATAAGGTCTGGTCTGATTTTGCGCAGGTGGTCGAGAAGATACAATTAAAATCGAAGTAGTCGATGTAGGATGAGATACCTATAGGAGACTTCAAAGGTATTTCCTCGACCAAAAGTTCATTAACTATTGAATCAATGGAATTATGTTCTTTATGATGAAGGGTTAACCCACATAGTCCCTCAAAATCATCAGAGAGTCATCGAAACTAAACTAGACATAATTGCTTTCGATGCTTAATAAATGATTGACAAGCCGAAAGTTCATCATCCTTACGCGGAGCCAATTGATCTCTGTTGGGGTATTTGGGTTCTCAGGCTAACCATTCATTCACCATAAACAGTAACACAAGTATTAGAAATATACATAAATGTAAAAGATAACACAAGATATGAGCGTCCTGTATTAAGGGACAGGCAGTTCAGCACGTTAGTGCTTATATCTGCCTTTGAGGCTCTACAAAAGTAGAATCGGCCTCTCTTTGCACTTATAGAAATCACAAACGTTCAAGAATCAAGGTTACAACTCCAAACCACTCATAATAGCCCTTATTTCTTCCTATTACAAACTCCTCTAACAGATATCAAGAAAGGTCCTCTCACAACAAATTAGAGAACGAATCACAGACAACAACACAGTAATCGCTTGAAGATTACTGTAGCAACAACCTTTCCACACACCAGAGGCGAACCAAAGGTTCACCAACAGAAAGGAAGACGAAGTTATAGAAGGGAATCGGAGAAGACATAAAAATGAAAGCTACGCACTCACAGACGTTGCCCTAAAAGATGACTGAATGAGCCTATTTATCTGGAAGACCAATGGCTGAGATCAAAGGCAAAATATCAACGGATGACAAGCAACCAACGTCTTAGCATTAGATGCGCAATTACAGCAATAGGCATAATCGTGTTTCATCAATTCTGGGCCAACGACTGGGCACTTTCAGCTGGACTTTTTCTGGGCTTTTCTTCATTGTGGATTAATAAGAATTGGGCCATTCATCATTGTGGGCTCACAGCTTTTGGGTCACAATATTGCAATAATCTCCACCTTGAACCAAATGTAACTTCATAGTACAAAAAGAAATGAATCATCTGTTTATATCATAGCCTGAGGTACCTGCAAAAGTTTAAAATAAGTTAGTGCAAAACATAAAGTTTAAGGAACAAGATAATCTAAACTAATATATATACTACATATACTATTTATTAGTTATATTTAACACACTTAACCTGAATCAATATTAAGTAAACTTAAACATGATTTAAACTTGTTTAAAGGCAGTGGTTTATTTTCCATATCAGACGGATTAGACTGTATAGGAAACTTATCAAGATTAATCAATTTCTTGGACATTATGTCCCTAATGAAATGTAATCTTACATCCATATGCTTAGTTCTATCATGAAAAACAGGATTCTTGCAAAGCTGTATAGCAGATTGGCTATCAGAAAACACAACAACATGATTATTGAGTAAGTGTAATTTAGACAACAAACCTTTCAGCCATAAAGCCTCTTTCACAGCTTCAGTGATTGCAACATATTCAGATTCAGTAGTGGACAGAGTCACTATATGTTGTAACTGAGATTTTCAGCTTATGCAAGAATTACAGAGAGTAAACATATATGAAGTAGTAGATTTTCTACTATCTCTATCATTAGCATAATTAGCATCAACATACCCTTTCAGTTTTATCCCTTCACTACAATGTCTAAAAACTAAACCAACATTTACAGTACTTTTCAGATATTTCAGTAACCATTTTAAAGCCTCCCAATGTTGTTCTCCAGGGTTTGACATATATCTACTTAACACACTGACAAAATAAGCAATATCAGGCCTAGTACAAACTATGGCATACATTACAGAACCAATCACATTAGAATAAGGCACTTTATTCATGTATTCTAATTCTTCAGCAGATTGGAGACATTGGTCTTTACTCAGAATAAAATGGTTAGCGAAAGGAACAGAAACTCCTTTACAATCAAGTATAGAAAACTTCTTCAGAATTTTCATGATATAAGACTGTTACTTTAGCATCAAAATATAATTATACCTGTCTCTTATTATATCCATTCCAAGAATTTTCTTGGCATTGCCAAGATCTTTCATATCAAATTCTGAACTTAATGCAATTTTAATATTACTAATTAAGTCAACACATGAACTAATTATTAGCATATCATCAACATACAGCAGTAAGAACACAATAGTATTACTTGGAAGTTCAGATTTAAAATAGAGGCAATGATCAAAAATCACTTCTATTGAAACCTAAAGATAACATGAAAGTATCAAACCTCTTATTCCATTGTCTGGGTGATTGCTTCAAACCATATAAGGATTTCTTAAGTAAACAAACATAATCAGACTTGTGTTTATCAATAAAGCCAATGGGTTGATTCATGTAAATATTTTCATCCAATTCACCATGTAGAAAAGCAGTTTTAACATCAAGTTGTTCCATTTCTAAATTGGAATGAGCAACTAAGGCAAATATAACTCTTAAAGTAGTATATTTTACCACAGGGGAAATTTTTTTTAATATAATCAACACCATGCTTTTGAGTAAACTATTTAGCAACAAGTCTAGCTTTAAACTTAGGAGGGTTGGAAGAATTATTACCTTCTTTTACCTTGTATAGCCATCTACAATCCACAATGGATTTATGTGGAGGTTTGGGAACTAATTCCCAAGTTTGGTTTTTATATAAAGAAGTCATTTCTTCCTTCATTGCATTCCACCACATTTCAGATTCACTTCCATTCATAGCATCATCAAAAGTTTTAGGTTCATTACTACTTAAAACATAAAAAAAATTTACAGCTAAAGCAGCAAGGTCATAATTAGAGAATCTAGAAGGAACCTTGGTAGTTCTTCTATCCCTATCTCTAGCTAAAAGGTAATCATCAATCCCAAGCTTTGATTCTGATTTTAACTTTCATTTCTAATCTGATTAAGGTTAGAATCATCATCAGAAACTATAGGTTGAGGATCATCTGTGGAATTCTGTTCAGTAAGAGTGATAACTACATTATGAAGCTCTACCTCAACATCTGTATTAGTGGTATTACTGTCATCACTAGTCTCATTAGTTTGTTTTAAACAAGGCATCTCATTTTCTTTGAAAACAACATCTCTACTGACAATGGTTTTAAAACCTCCCAAGCTCCTAACCCATAGTCTATAACCTTTTGTTCCTTCAGGATATCCTAAGAACATACACTTTTGAGATCTGGGATCAAGTTTATCATCTTTCAGATGAGAATAAGCAGTACATCCAAAGATTCTAAGATTAGAATAGTCAGTAGGTTTACCATGCCATATCTCTTCAGGAGTTTTACCACTTAAGGCAGCAGAAGGAGATCTGTTAACAAGATAACATGAAGTAACAATAGCTTCACCCCATAAAAGTTTAGATAAACCAAAACTGGTTAGCATACATCTAACTCTTTCAAGAAGAGTTCTATTCATCCTCTCAGCAACACCATTTTGCTAAGGAGAATAAGGAACAGTTTTGTGCCTTTTAATACCACATTGATTACAAAAATCATCAAAGGCCTTATTACAAAATTCAAGGCCATTATCTGTCCTTAAACACTTTACAGTTTTACCAGTTTGATTTTCAAGAAGAATTTTCCAGGTTTTGAATTTATCAAACACTTCAGATTTATTTTTCAAAAGATAGATCCACACTTTTCTTGAAAAATCATCAATTATGGATAGAAAATATTTGTTCCCTCCATGTGTAGGTGTGCTAGATGGACCCCACAAATCAGAGTGCACATAATCAAGTATGGAGGAAGATTTATGTAAGCCATCAGAAAATTGAACTCTATGTTGTTTTCCCATGATACAAGTTTCACAAAAAGGAATATCAGAAATTTTATCCATTCCAAAACAACCTTGATTTTGTAAGATACTTAGCCCCTTATTACTTAAGTGAGCTAGCCTTTTATGCCAAAGATCAGTGGAATCCATATTGACTGAGTTAACCATAGCAGTACATGAAGAAGATTTTTCAGTTTGAGTGAAATACAAGCCATTTCTTTTATATCCTTTGATAGCAAGAAGAGCACCCTTAGATATTTTAAAACAGCCATCACCAAACTTTCCAACAAATTTAGAATCTTTTAGGGTGCCAATAGAAATCAGATTTTTGGACAAGTCAGGAATGTGTCTCACATTTTCAAGGAGATAAACAAAACCAGTATCAAATTTAACTCTTATATTTCCTATTCCATGGACTTTACATGCAACATCATTTCCCATAACAACAATACCAGAGTTCACTTTAGTATAAGTGGAAAACATATCAAAATTAGGAGTCATATGAACAGTACATCCTGAATCAAGCAACCATTCATCAAATTGACAAGTTGAAGACACAGAGTTCACACAGATATCAGGCTCTTCATTATCAAAGACTACATACAGCTCACCAAGAGTGTCAGAACTTGTGGTAGCAACATTGCTTTGTTCAGGGCTTTTATATTTCTGAGAATTATTATTCAACTTATAGCAATCTTTAATATAATGCCCCAACTTACCACAATTGTAACATTTTCTCTTTTTTACCTTTGATTTTGATCTAGACTTACCCTTGCCTTTCTTTTTGTGACCTTGGCCATTTTGATTATTACCTTCTTGATTATTGGACTGTCTATGCAGTGATCTACCTCTAACATATAAACCTTCACCATTACTTCTAGTTTCTTTATCATTTTCAACTCATGACTCTTATTTCTTAGAGCATTTATGATCATATCAACAGTCAGATCATCCCTACCATATTTGATGGCACTTTTGACATCTTTATAGGCTTTAGGTATTGAGTTCAGTAGAATTATGGCTTTATACTCATCAATACCTTTATTACCACAGTTCTTAATATCTTGGATCAACTTATTGAATATATCAAAATTTTCATCAAGATCCTTTGAGGGATCTGTTTTAAAGCTAAAAAATTTTTCTAGTAAAAACAATTTATTTGGAAGGGATTTTTCAAGATAAGTTAATTCAAGAGTTTCCCATAAAGATTAAACATCATCAAGGGTACCAATTTTTCTAAGCACAGAGTCAAACAAATGAAGTATAATAGAGGTATAGGCTAACTCATCAGCCTCTACCCTTTGATCATTAGACATAGTATCATGATAAGATTTATTTATGGCCTTGGACACTTTTTGTTGAACTAAAATTCCTTTCATTTTTTGTTGCCAAATGGCAAAATCTCATTTTTCATTAAATTGATCTAAATGAAAATTTGAAGTAGCCATTTGTCACAATTTATCAAAAAGATAACAGAAAACAAGAAAAAACAAGAAAGGGGCATTTTATTCAATGGCAAGAAAGTAAGAGAATCAATTAATCAGATACAAGCACAAGCAAGATCTTTCACACAGTTTTTGGGAGAGACCTATAATCAAGACCACCCTAGGATTCCGTGAGAATCAGGTTCTCAGCTCAAGGAGGGATCAAGAAAGCCTCAGGGGAGGGTGTTACACTTAAGAAGACAAGAATGGTTAAACAGTACTCTTTACAGATATTCTATACTACGAACTGTTTCAGAACATTTACTGAGAACAAATCAAGCAACAAGTAGAAGTCAAAAACATTTTTCTTGTATTAACTACAAAACACAAAGTTCATATACAAGAAACTCAACAGAGAGGATTATACTTACAGCCCTCAGATTTGTCTCAGTAACAGAGGCGAAAGTTTATTTAGCATCAAGAAATGGTTACCCCTTTGCTCTGATACCACTTGTTGGGGTATTCGGGTTCTCAGGCTAACCATTCATTCACCATAAACAGTAACACAAATATTAGAAATATACATAAATGTAAAAGATAACACAAGATATGAGCGTCCCGTATTAGGGGACAGGCAGTTCAGCACGTTAGTGCTTACATCTGCCTTTGAGGCTCTACAAAAGTAGATTCGGCCAATCACAAACGTTCAAGAATCATGGTTACAACTCCAAACCACTCATAATAGCCCTTATTTCTTCCTATTACAAACTCCTCTAACAGATATCAAGAAAGGTCCTCTCACAACAGATTAGAGAACGAATCACAGACAACAACACAGTAATCGCTTGAAGATTACTGTAGCAACAACCTTTCTACACACTAGAGGTGAACCAAAGGTTCACCAACAGAAAGGAAAAAGAATGAGTAGAAGGGAATCGGAGAAGACATAAAAATAAAAGCTGCGCACTCACAGACGTTGCCCTAAAAAATAACTGAAGGAGCCTATTTATCTGGCACACCAATAGCTGAGATCAAAGGCACAATATCAACGGATGACAAGCAACCAACGTCTCAACATTAGACGCACATTTACAGCAATAGGCATAATCGTGTTTCATCAATTTTGGGCCAGCGACTGGGCACTTTCAGCTGGACCTTTTCTGGGCTTTTCTTCATTGTGGATTAATAAGAATTGGGTCATTCATCATTGTGGGCTCACAGCTTTTGGGTCACAATATTGAAACAATCTCAAAATTAATCATTGTATAATAGAATTATTGAACACTCTTAATTTTCTGATTAATTTCTATATTTGACTTATTTGTTCTTGTATTAGAGTGCTTATAAGTTTTAGCCAATGTTCTGAGAATTAGTCCTGTAACACGCCAAATACAGTGTTTATGAAAACTGGTCAATTGACCGGTTCACCCAGATAGTTGGTCTACCGGGTAGACTGGCCGGATTATTTTGGAAAAAAGAAACAAGAAAAAGTGACTTTGCCATTTCTTCCTGCCAATAAACTTAGAAAACCGAACCAGTCGGAAGCTGGTGGCTTTATTTTCATATAATTTGGCTCCTTTTGCTCCTTCACTATCTTAATGCAATTAGCATAGCGAATATACTGTAATTAGTTTTCGAAGTTGATAATATAATTTGTTATAATTTTGCCATTTACTGTATTTAATTATTAAAATTGATGATATTTAACCATATATTATGGTATTATTAAAATAAGACATTTACCCATACAGTTTGGTTATTTATCTAATTTTTGAGTTTATGTTTTATGAAAACTAATTTATGTTTGTAAATTCTTTAATGTTATGTGTATATATCCATAATAATTATTTAATTGATAGACAAGTTTAAAAATATTAATTTATCCTAAACATTAACATTATATTCTCAATTATATCTGACTATCCTGTTGTAAATATCAATCACCAAAACGTTTAGGCTCAGATTTGAAGCTTAAACAACACTAGAAACCTCAATAAAAGCTCGACCCAAGAACACCTCTATTTTCCCAAATAGATAAGCTCACAAAGAACTAACTCAATCTAGAGAAACCAAAACAACAATGGCAGCCAGTGAAGAAGGAAGAAGGAGCGCCGTATCTCACTCTCTCACTCTCCAGGCTCAGCTATTGTTTTCTGGAATCATAATAGAAATGAGTCCCAGCAAAAGCATTATAGGATTAGGTCATCACTTATTGGGCCACAAGCCCAACAACACCAAACCCACTAAAAACACTCTATTTGGGCCCTATTAAATAGAGTGGGCCATTGAGCAACTACAAGTTAAGCCGCTCCAAAATGGCCCGCTAAGTTTTGGGTCGAGCTTTAATTGGATTCACTAGGTGTTGTCGTTTTTTCTTTTAATTTCAATCCTCAGCCAACGCCTATGAAATTAACCTTAAATCATCATCCCCTTTTGAGGTTGTTTGGCAACAAATACCCAATAAACCTCCACCTTGGTGCCAACGAACTCTTGAACAATAAAGTAGCACTTTCTTGTCTCTCATCCTTAGCACCTTCACCTACAAAAGAAAAATGTCACTCATTAGTGACAACTCCAAAAGGAGAACCAATAAAATTGGAAATTATTTACCTCCATCGATGTTTAGAAGATCTAAGCAACTTCTAAACTTCACCAAGGACAACACCTTAGTGCCCATATCCGAGGGATTATATTGTGTAGACACTTTCTCAAGTTTTATCACTTCTTGTGACACAATATCTCTAATAAAATGTAGTCTAATATTAATATGTTTGGTACGTTCATGAAAAATGGGATTTTTGCACAAATGTATTGAAGATTGACTATCCGAATATACTACCACATCATCATTCAAAACACAAAGTTCACTTAGCAATCCCCTAAGCCACAAAGCTTCTTTAATTGCTTCGGTGGTAGCAATATATTTAGATTCGATAGTGGATAAAGTAACAATGTGTTGTAATTGAGACTTCAAACTAATGCAAGAATTAGACAAAGTAAACACATAAGAGGAAGTAGACTTCCTATTATCCCTATCCCTATCCCCCGCATAGTCCGCATCTACAAAACCCTTCAATTTCACTCCTTCCTTACTACGACCAAACATTAGACCTACATTACTCGTCCCTCTCAAATATCTAAGGAGCCACTTCAAGGCTTCCCAATGACTAGGACCCGGATTAGACATGAACCTACTAAGGGCACTTATAGCATAAGCTAGATCCGGTCTAGTACACACCATTAAATACATAATAGAACCTATCACATTAGAATAAGGAATCTTACTCATGTATTCAATTTCTTCCTCATTACAAGGAGTTTGATCTTTAGTTAACACAATGTGATTAGCTAAAGGCAATGTAACCGGTTTACATTCATGCATGCCAAATCTTTTTAACACTTTCAAAATGTAAGGAGTTTGATGCAAAAACAACGTAGAATTTGATATGTCTCTTTCAATTTCCATACCTAGGATTCTTTTAGCTTTTCCTAGATCTTTCATGTCAAATTCACCATTCAAAGTTGTTGTTATCTTGCATATCCATTTAGAAGATGAACCAATTAAGAGCATATCATCAACATATAACAATAAAAATACATAGTTATTACTAGTTTCATTATGTTGGTGATATAAGCAATGATCAAACTTACTTCTTTGAAACCCTATAGATAATACAAAAGAGTCAAATCTTTTATACCATTGTCTAGGTGATTGTTTCAAACCATACAAAGATCTTTTAAGGAAACACACATAATCCGGTTTTTGTTTATCTTTAAAACCTTTAGGTTGATTCATAAAGATTTGTTCATCAAGTTCACCATGCAAAAGAGCAGTTTTAACATCAAGTTGTTCAAGTTCCCAGTCAAAGTATGCAACTAATGCAAGCATGACCCTAATAGTAGTGTACTTAACAACTGGTGAAAAAATCTCATTATAATCAACTCCCTCTTTCTGTGTGTAACCTTTAGCAACTAACCTAGCCTTAAACCTTAATGGTTCAGCTGTACAAGTACCCTCCTTAACCTTAAAAATCCACTTACAATCAACTGTTGACTTATTTTTAGGTTTAGGTACTAACTCCCAAGTTTGATTCTTTGCTAAGGAACTCATTTCATCTCTCATTGCTTTTAACCATTCTTCCGATTGTTCACTCCTCATCGCCTCCTCAAAAGTATTTGGCTCTCTATCAGCTAACTCTTCATAGCTAGCATAGGCAAAGGCTAACTCGGACTCATATCCAAACCTCTTAGGTTTTCTCGCCTGCCTTCTATCTCTATCTCTAGCTAATTGATAATCCACTAAAGGATCTTCTTCAACAGGATGCTCTTCTATCACTACATCTTCACCCTCTTCCTCAGGTTGTAGAATTTGAGTCTCCACCTCGCTAGAGGTGATGGGGACATGTGTACTAATTTTTTCTAACTCCACCTCAAGCTGATTTTTCTCACTCAAAGTTTCAGAACCAGCCCCTAAACATGGCATTTCAACCTCATTAAATGTGACATCTCGACTCAAAATGATCTTAACCCCCTTTTGGCTTCTATCCCACAACCTATATCCTTTAACTCCCTTAGGGTAACCTAGAAAAACTCATTTCCTAGCTCTAGGTTCTAGTTTTCCCTCACTCTGATGAGAAAAAGCAGCACAACCAAAAGTTTTAAGCACAGAATAATCAACAAGCTTACCAAACCATTTTCATGAGGAGTATCACCATTTAAAGCCATAGATGGAGTCAAATTAACCAAATAACAAGCAGTCATAACAGCTTCACCCCAAAAAAATTTTGGCACACCAGAACTCAACATCATGCATCTTACTTTATCAAGTAAAGTTCTGTTCATCCTTTCTGCTACCCTATTCTGTTGGGGAGTGTAAGGAACTGTCTTATGCCTAGTTATACCACTTTCTTTACACATGTTATCAAATTCAGTATTACAAAACTCTAATCCATTATCGGTTCTCAAGAACTTAATCTTTTTACCAGTTAGATTTTCAACTTGTCTTTTCCAATTATTAAAATTATGAAAAGTATCATACTTATCTTTTAAAAGATAAACCCACACTTTCCTCGAATAATCATCAATGATAGACAAGAAATATCTATTTCCACCCGAAGTATGATTGCTAGAAGGACCCCACAAGTCCGAATGCACATACTTAAGAATTCTTTTAGTTTTGTGAACACCTGTAGAGAAAGACAACTTATGATGCTTACCAAGCACACAATGATCACAGAAAGGCAAATCAGATACACAATCTTTACAAAAAACATTTTTATCATTAAGGAGCTTAAGCCCCTTAATACTCACATGTGCAAGTCTATTGTGCCATTTATGTGTGTGATCAACTTTGGTAGAAAAAATTGAGGAATCTAAACCTCTTATCACTTCTCCAGTAGTGATATATATATCATTCATTCTCGTTCCTTTACAAGTAACGAGAGCACCCTTCATCAATTTTAGTATTCCATTTCCAATTTTACCAGTAAAGCCAATTTTCTCTAGTTGTCCTACTGAAATCAAATTCCTACTCAATTCAGGAATAAATCTAACATCATTCAAAGTATACACAAAACCTGTGTCAAACTTTAAGGTAACATCACCAATCCCAGCAACAGTATAAGAAGAGTTGTCATACAAAACAACATGCCCATCATCAGATTCATGCAAATTTTCAAACCAATCTTTATGAGATGTCACATGAAAAGATGCATCAGAATCAAGTACCCACTCATGCAAACGAGACTTGGCAGTTAGATTCAATTCAGTAGTATCAACAATAGAATTAATTAACACATAGACTTCACCCTGATCAGAATTAGAAGAGGACATAACATTTACTTCATCTCTCCCCTTACCGGTTTGTTTGTTCTTCGCTTTGTGGCAATCTTTTATAAAATGCACAGTGTTACCACAGCCATAACATTTTTTAACTTTCTCTCTAGATTTAGATCTAGACCAACTCTTGCTCTTCTTTTTACCCCCATTATTACTAGACTCACCGCTGCTTTGATAGTCTGGGCTACCAGTTTGCCTAAACTGAGATCTACGCCTCATCATGTGAATTTCACCACTTTTCTTATCATGTTTTTCAGCTTTCATCTCCATCTCCTTACTTCTAAGGGAGTTAATGATAATCTCAGGTGTTAAAGTGTCCCTACCATACTTGATTGCATGTTTCACTTTTTTATAAATATCGGGAATAGAATTAAGTAATATTATGGCCTTATACTCTTCAGACACCTTTTCATCACAATTAACAATATCTTGAACAAGTTTGTTAAAAACATCCACATTGTCATCTAGATCCTTTGATTGATCCATTTTAAAACTGAAAAATCTCTCTAACAAGAAAAGTTTATTTGGAATAGATTTAACCAAATAAAGTTCCTCTAACTTTTTCCAAAGTTCTTTTGTGGTATCATGTTTACCAACTTTTCTCAAAACAGCATCTGATAAGTGTAATATTATGGCAGAGTAAGCAAATTCATCTGAATCTTCTTTTTGTTCTTTAGTGAAATCTATAAGAAAATTACCATCTATAGCT
This sequence comes from Forsythia viridissima, assembly GCA_030279155.1. Classification (NCBI taxonomy): domain Eukaryota; kingdom Viridiplantae; phylum Streptophyta; class Magnoliopsida; order Lamiales; family Oleaceae; genus Forsythia; species Forsythia viridissima. The sequence goes on along the minus strand of CM059035.1, from coordinate 19,111,083 downwards.
TTTGAAACTTTTTGTTGTATCAAAATCCCTTTCATCTTTTGTTGTCAAATTGAAAATTCTCCATTTCTATTAAAAATAGCCAATTCAAAATTGTGAGTTGTCATTTTTAGGACTCGAATCAACCAAAAAATAAAAAAAATACACAATTTTCACAAAGCTACTAAAAGGTCCAAATTTTGCAACAATAGAGATAATTCAACAAAAATTTCTCACTAAAGCAATTTTCACACTAAAGCAAATTTCACACAATAAGTTATGCAAAACTTAAATCAACTGAACAAAAATAACCAGTAAACAATTATAGCAAATATGATCCTAGGTCTAACAATAGGCAATGGTTATCCCACACGGTAACCCCAATCCTAATGATCACCCCACACGATGATCTCTATTGCGGAAAAATAAATGGTTAGAATACGATACCGGAGCGAACAAATCTGCTGTTTGTATTCTAGGAGAGATGCAAAATTTTTTTTATACCATAGTGCAGCAGCAACAGCAACTCAGTAACGGAACGAACCTGCCAAACGCACCTTAAGGGCAAAAACGTCCAAATTTTTGCACACTACACCGGTGACAAAACCAACACCGCCAAAACGACCCAAAAACAGCAAGGAGTAAACTGTCTTTTTGGTCGGAAATCAGAAAATCCTCCACACGCCCACACGGGCAGCCGGACAGTCCGTGCACGTTCTCCACGCGTAGCTGCTACAGTGCCTCACGCGCCTCACGCACCAAACGGTCAGGAGCGCCTCGCTGTCAGGAGTTCGAATATGGTATCCATTCACGAAATGGACTTCTGGTTTAGCTAAAAAAACGACTGAAAGTCTTGGTTTTTGAAAAAATATACAGATTCTGGACAGTTTTGAAGCTTTCCGATTTCTTCAACTTCTGATGAAATTTTTCACACCCAAGGACACTAAATTCAGCTCTGATACCAATTTGTTGTAAGTATCAATCACCAAAACGTTTAGGCTCAAATTTGAAGCTTAAACAACACTAGAAAGCTCAATAAAAGCTCGACTCAAGAACACCTCTATTTTTTCAAATAGTTAAGCTCACAAAGAACTAACTCAATCTAGAGAAACCAAAACAACAATGGCATCCAGTGAAGAAGGAAGAAGGAGCGCCGTATCTCACTCTCTCACTCTCCAGGCTCAGCTATTGTTTTCTGGAATCATAATAGAAATGAGTCCCAGCAAAAGAATTATAGGATTAGGTCATTACTTATTGGGCCACAAGTCCAATAACACCAAACCCACTAAAAACACTCTATTTGGGCCCTATTAAATAGAGTGGGCCGTTGGGCAACTACAAGTTAAGCCGCTCCAAAATGGCCCGCTAAGTTTTGGGTCGAGCTTTAATTGGATTCACTAAGTGTTGTCGTTTTTTCCTTTAATTTCAATCCTCGGCCAACGCCTATGAAATTAACCTTAAATCATCATCGCCTTTTGAGGTTGTTTGGAAACAAATACCCAACATATCCCATAAAATTGAGTCGAGTTTATTGCTTTCCTGTGGGCATGATTTTGAAAATAGAGCCGTGGACATATTTCAACATGAAAATTCTCAATATAGAAAGTGATTATAGAAACGCCAATAGAATTAATGTGTTGGAAATGTCTTCCACAATTTTCTCTGTTTGATGCAAACTCAACCAAGAAAATCAAAGACTTGTTATGGCCTGATCGCCTTGTTAGTTTTCATAATTCTTTCCTAAGCTATCAAAGTTTGAGTAAAATAATTTTATTGTTATTTGTTGTTATAGTCATTTGTTCGAAATTGCAAATTTACAATCGATTATTATGGAAAATATATGGTACAATAAAATTGGATAGAAATTTAAATTACTACCATAGTCAATATTGATACATCAGATGTTGTCAACGAAGCTTTGGCCGAGTGGTTAAGGCGTATGCCTGCAAAGTACATGGGATTTCCCCGCGAGAGTTCGAATCTCTCAGGCGTCGCTGTTTCTATTTTTTGTTTTACTCATTTTCAGGTAGCAATTTTTTTGTTATACTTATTTTTGTCCATTATCTAATCAAAGTATCACTGATTGAAATTCATATAACTCCCAAATATAGAAAATCCTGACAAAAAAAATTCAGGAACTTATAATTTCTTCAGAAAATCCTGACTCATGTTTGGCTAAGCTTAATATAAAAGTAAATGTTTGTTATAAAAAATGTTTGAATAACTTACTTTTAAGTAAAAATAAGTAACTTATTTTTACTTTGACCACTTAAAATGTTAATCATTTTGAAACTTACTTATTTAATTGTAAGTAAATTTAAGTCTAATTAAGTAAACTTTTTAAACTTAGCCAAGCATTCTTCTCATTTATGCGACTTAATTATGTTCGTTTAGATATTTTGTCATCTAAATTGAGTGGAAGAGCAAAGAAACACGTCCCTTTTAATCAAGACAATATATTTAGTAGACAGATTTCGAGAAATAAAATTACCTGTCTCAAAATTTCATTTAAAGTTAGTTACGTTCAATTTCAATATCATATTCATAAACATACCTTTTCAAAGTAATTGTATAGTTGGTTATAAAAAAACAATAACTATTATTTTTTCATCAATCTAAATACGACAACAAGCTAATTAAATTACATACTTATAATATCAAGCGTGCACATAAATCTAACACGTAAAGAATGTGCACATTCGACGTTTCAAGATTTTTCTCTAATTTAAATATTATAATATTTCATAAATTTGGTCAAGTGTTGAGATATGAATAAATTCTTGATATAAATTAGTGAAAACTAATACCTTGATGATCATGTGTGCTTCTTTGATTTTGACATTTAATCCATGTGAAAGAGACTCCCTTGTAAACCACTCCACCCTCTTTAATTTATTTCCATGTTTTCACCCTTTTATGTGTTTCGTGTGTAAAATAGTAACATTTTATGTCTTTTTTCAATAACGAATTTTAAAGCACACTGGGTGCAATTTGGGTATGCCTATCAATTAGGCGACACATGAAATCAACGTTGATAAAGAAGAAGATAAATAAAAATCAATCAGAAGTGACTCTTAAGAATCATTATAACAACGTCATCAATTTCCTTTTGTTTACCAACTAAAAATATGTTTTCTCTGACTATAGTTTATATTTATTGGATTAAATATTCCTGAAAATACGCAAATTGTTACGCCTTAGTCCTACGTTGCACTTCACGTGAGCTAGTCAAAGTCAAAATTGTCTCATAGTGGAGGAGATGACATACCACCGAGGTTGTCCCCTTTTATTTCGAGGAGATCGAGAAAAAGAGGCGATCAATGATTAACCTTTGGTTGCGTGTTGTGTAAGCTCTCTTGAAACTTTGCAAATCAGACTTGAGGAGACAGATGGGACGACCTGCCAACATGGCTTGTCACAGGCCTAGCCCTCTAGGATGCGGTTAAAAGGGAGTTCTTTATTAAACCAAGGACATGACACCATGGATGTAATAAATAAGCTCGTTAGGATCTTGCCACTTGTCAAACATCCAAAGCACTTGGTCAATTGATATTGGCCTATACATACCAAAGCAATTTCTACAGAATATGGATGATGAAACCTCAAATAGAAGAAGCTATACTAAACAAGAAGTCATCTACTTTGGTTAACTTAAGTGTTCTATATATAACACTTGGGGAATAGTTGACCAACACCCACACTTGACATATTCTTCTATCCAAGTTAGAGACTTATTTGATGATACTGTATGGAACATTGACAGACTTCTTCAGCTAGTACGTACCATATATTATTGCTGAGAAGATAGGGAGCATCCCTATCACTGCTGAGGTGCACGGTCAAATTATGTAGAAGGACACTTTAGATAGTAGATTTGCTACCAAGTCTGCATGGTAGCTAATTCGCATGAGGCATACTATTTAGACTATATACATCATGTTTTGTTGTTCTATTATCCCGACGACTGTCTTTTTCTTTTGCTGGAGACTTTGGCATAGTCTTATCCCAGTTGATGTTGTGATTCAGAGGCGGATTGTGAGTCATATGGCTTCTCGTTGTCATTGTTGCTCGGCCATTAAAACTATTCAACATTTACTTATTGACAATTGTATTGCCGACCAAGTTTGGTGCCACTTTTCTAACATTTTTCATATAACCCTTCTGCCGATGGAGGATTTTCAGTATCGCTTTCAGTCTTGGCGTTTCTCTGGTCAGTTTGTCAGGCAAGGTCATATTCGTACGATCATTCCTCTTTTGATTTTCTGGTTCTATTTGGACTACGAGAAATAGTGCAAAGTACTAGGATATCTCTATGGAGTAGAGACGGATTATCTGGAGAGTATACCATACTATTTACCTACTATATACAGGCCGTTTATTTCGAGTTATTCATTGGTGATCAGATATGGATATTGCTCCTCTTTTTGGTATATCTCTTACTACTCTATCTCTTTCTCCCTCTGTTTTGGTTTATTGACGTACTCTACCAGTGGGATCTTACAAGGTCAACTCTATTGGATGCGTCAAAGATGGATTTACGATTGTCAGGGGATTAGTAGAGATTCAGCATGTCAGTGTGTTCGCGTCTTCTTCTCTTCTTATGGCGAGTACCCTATTTTGGAGGCCGAGCTCAGGATTCTTGACGGTATCATTCTTGCTCGAAGGATTGTACTCTCAGATTTATGGATTGATGTCGACTCTACTTTGGCCATTCACTGCATCACCAGAGGTGGAGGACCTTGGTCTATTCAGGCCACTCTCCGCCACATCAGACATCTTATTACCTTCAACTGTGATAAAATTTCTCATATTTATCGCGAGAGCAACTAGGTAACTGACTTACTTGATTCAGATGGTTGGGACCGTCTTTGCTATTTTGAGTACAACGCTCAGGACTTATCGCGGCGCTATCGCAACTTAGTTCAGATTGATAGACATAGGCTTCCTACAATTAGGAGTCTATAGATTTTTAAGGACTTATTGTTTGGGAGGTAGTACCTCCTTATTTATTGCTTTATTATTTATTCATTTACCCTAAATATATTCACACCATATTTTTTCTATAAGTGGATCATATTTAAATTGTATAAAAGGTCCATAATATTTTCTCATTATTATAGTTATGTCTCTAATATTTTTTATCACATTCTTGTTCTCCACCTTCTATTAATCAGCACATCTAATCTTACAAAATAGTTTTCGTCCAAAAATATCTATTAAGAGAGAGTAAAAGGAATCATTTGTGGAGTTTTTGAATAATCTTATAACAATCTGGAAGATTTTCAATTCATTTGATCCTAATAGGTATCTTATAGAAACCAACGATTGTCAATCAAATCAATATTTGATATTTGTATAGAATCATGGAGGAATTGATTTCAAGTATGTTACCACCCAATTTTGGTTAGGCTTCCACATCAGCGAAGGCCTTACAGGCCCATCGAAGGCCTTGTAGGCCAATAGAATCCTCACAAGCCTCGCACGGCAGGACCAATGCCAACAGAGCCCATAAAGGCCTTCGCCACTACTGATGGGCCCAGACCCTCCATCAATCACCCCCGCGCCTCACAGAACCCCATGGGAAATCTGATATCTTGTGATAGATAAAGTGATATCTCAAGAAAGATTGTGTTTGATTGTCATATGAACTCAGAAGAAAACCAAATCTCAATTTCCTAATAATTGGCAACACGATATTGGAAATCAGTTCAGATAAGGATGGAAATCTAAAAGATCGTGTTCATATCTAATTATCCCTTATCTCATAAGGAAGGAGAATATCATCAGATGTCTAATTGATTGCTTACCTAAATCAATTAGAACTCTAAACCTATAAATATAAGATCTCTAATCATTCTAAGGTACGCATTATTTTCTGTCCTTAAACTCTGCTCAAATCTCTGCTTGTTTGTCTTTGTCATACCCAAACACTCTCTCCATATTATTCTTGTACCGGCAGTTGACTTGATCTTGGAATATCAACGATTGCTGTCCTCTTTCTCCTCAGTGATCTTGGTGCCTAACGATTGTCCAAATGTGTAGGTAACATACAGGCTGACAGGAGATTGACTGGAGATCTTTTGACACGTGGATAGTGCAGATTCCGTGGTCAACAGATTGGTACCGTCTGTAGAAAATAAAAATACATTACACAACCAATAAATCTATGGTAAAACGTGTTTTCTAACGAAAAAAATATGGCAACAGACAACTCTCAAGAAGACGAAATTGAGTCCCACCACACGGACCAGCGGCAAGAAAGCGTTCAGGATCTCTAGAATGTAACCCACCGCTGGAGAAAGAGACAACGACAGAGGCGGACGACGAACAAGATATTTTAGACTTGAAAAAAGAAAATGCCCGAATAAGAGCAGTGATTGAGCGGTTGGAAAATCAATCTTCCCAATCTGGACACAAGCGTAACCGTGACTGGTAAAGCCCTTTGAGGTCCAACTCGATTGAAAGTTGTCGATCTCAAGATGATCCGTCTATATCAAATAGGTGGAACCCACAGAACTTGAATCCAAGGCCCTCACATGACAACCAACAGGAAAAACCTCTCCCAGTACAGAGAAACCAGCTGACCGCATCTGTCAATGTATTTCACAGGTTGGAGGTCAAGTCTTATGTGGCACAACCCCAATCGTTGAGCAGCTGGCGCAACGAACACAGCGAGGCTTACCCAAAAAATGAAGAGGGACCCAAATGCTGTGAATGTTAGGCCCGAGGATGAAAGGTGAGAACGATCGTGTGATCTCGATGAAGATGACGAGAACATCTTATTCTCCAAATAATTGAAAGCTTGAGAACTCTCTACCAGATTCAAAATGCCTTATATGAAGAAGTATAATGGAAGATGTGATCCCACGGACCATTTCAATGTGTGTAAGATGAGGCTCCAAGGTTATATTTTTGCAGTCAAGTACATGAACTTGCACACCACCCTCATCTCTGATGCAATGAGGTGGTACAACAAGTTGAAGCCTAAGAGTATCAGGAGCTGGCCACAGCTGAAGCAAGAATTCATCAATGCCTTTATTGGCAACAGAACAATGATAGTTGATATGGCCCAACTTAACGACATTCGGCAGAAAGAAGGATAATTAGTAAAGGGGTACTTCAAGAGATTCAGCAAAGTCATCAACAAAATTGAGAATATGACTGATGACAAAGCGCTGGATGCACTGATAACCGGGCTCCATATGTGAACTCTCTACTGGAGAAACATCCAGAATAGAGAGCCCAAGACATTCACACAGTTAGTGGATTTGATCCAGCGAGAGATTCGCTATGAAGAAACCATTGTGAATAGAGAAAAGCCTGAAAGAGAAAAAGTGGAGCACTACCGTCGTGAGGATGGTGTTCTTCTAAGCCTCGCACCAACTGCTACACCCCAGATGTATGAGAACTGATTGATCTAGGGAATCAGTGGCAAATAAAGAGAACCGATCGGCGTAAGAAAACAGAAAACGTCCAACCAAGCGTGAGAACCTCAACCTCGACACCAGGTTGATAACCCTCGTTGCAACAACATGAGGGATGACAGGAATATGGATCCACCTAGATCACACCATAGTTGGAGGGCCATACGTTGGAGAACATACAATGAACTCACGACAAAACTACGCTAAAGTAGCAAGGGATGAACCAATAGAAAGCTGGCAGGTTAACAGACACCTACCCAGGGCCCCCTCCTATCACGTTTACAGATGAGGATGAGACTAGTGTCCATTACCCACATTGTGAGACCTTGGTAATTCATACCGTTGTTGCTAGAAACGGATTAGGAAGAATGTTGATCGATGATGGCAACACCCTGAACATCCTATTTGGCAGCACCGTCGATCAAATGGAAGTAGTTCACGAGCTAACAGCCATCTCAGAGGCATTATTTGGCTTCACGGGAGATAGGTATGGCAATGGGGCGAGTCCAGGACGGTCCCACAAAAAATTTGGCCTGTCTAGTAACCCACGAATTCGCGGGGCAGGACGGCTCTCCGCCCCGCCAACCGCCCCAATTTTTTTTTTCTCTTTTCTTTTTTTGGTTAAACTGAAAAAATAATTAAATAAATAAATAAATACAAATTTTTTAAATATTTGTACCAAACAAAACAAAAAAAATTATAAGATTTGGGTTGTGGTATAGTGGTTAAGGTTGATAGTTTATAAGTTTCAACTCGGGTTCGATTCTTCTTTAGTCCATTTTTAGTGAGAATTATAATTTATACTATATTTTGTGATTTTATAAAAAAAATAAAAAATATTTGAGGAAGCGGGTCGCGGCGCGGGGCGGGGCTGTCCTGGACCCGCCGCAGGGCAGATTTTTCTGCCCCAAACCCGTCCCTATTACTCGGCGCGGCGCGGCGTGGTGGGACGGAGAGGGGCGGGGTGGGGCGGGGCAGGACTTGTCCGGGGCGGCGGGTTTTTTTGACATCCCTAACGGGAGATAGCCTTATCCCTCGAGGAAGGATCTCACTCGCTTTGGATTTCAGAGAGCCTCTGTGTCACTTAAAGAAGTTCAAAGAATTCTTGGTTGTGGACACTCGTTCCACCTAACATGGGGTCCTCGATAGCCTGCACTCAAATATTTACAAGCAATCACCTCCATCCATTACTTAACAATGAAATTTCCAACACCAGGTAGAATGAAATTCCCAATGGCGTGCTACATGAACTCGCTTTGAAAAACAAAAACGTGCGAATGCGCATTCTCTACAATCATAACTATACGAACTGAGGCGATGGATATTTACCAAAGGAAGTGCGAAGAGGACCTCGACCCACTAAATGTAGGTTCAGATTCGCTAGCTTCACCGACAGATAAATTAGAGATGTTCCCAATGAGCCCCTCGGACGCCTCACAAATGTTACAATTGGGACAGAAACTAGAAGATGGGATGAAAGAAAAACTAAGATGATTCTTGCGAGATAAAATAATTTTTTTTTTACGTGGAAGCATGCCGACATGGTGGGGATAAGCCCATATGTAGTTTGTCATGTCCTAATATGCGCCCCAAGATACAGAAAAGAAGGCCTCTGAGCATCGAAAGATATAGTGCCCTAAAGGAGGAATTGGACAAATTGCTGGCTAACGGATTCATCCAATAAGCGGTCTATTCCCAATGGGTGTCCAACCCCGTGTTGGTTAAGAAAAATAACCACAAGTGGAGAGTGTGCATAGACTTCTCCAATATAAACCAGACATGCCCCAAAGACCGCTTCTCTTTGCCGCGCATCAATCAGTTGGTCGATGCAACTGTCGGTCACAAGCTACTTAGCTTCATGGGCGTCTATTCCGATTACAACCAGATCTCCATTTCATAGGAGACAAAGAGCACGCCTCGTTCATAACAGACCAGTATCTATACTGTTACAAGATGATACCCTACTGCCTGAAGAATGCTGGAGCAACTTACCAAATATTAGTGAACCGCATGTTTGCAGAATAAATCAGAAACACCATGGAGGTCTACGTTGATGACATGCTCGTAAAGAGTGTGGATGCCAGGATCATATCATACACCTGGATGAGATGTTTGGAATTCTCCACAAATACAGATGAAGCTCAATCCCTTGAAATGCACTTTTGGAGTCGCGTTTACAAAATTCTTGGGCTACATGGTGAATCAGCGTGAGATAAATGTGAACCTCGATTAGATCTGAGCACTCACCATCCTCTCCCAATGAGGTCCAGAGAATTACAGGAAGGTTGGCAGCCTTAAATCGATTCATATCAAAAGCAATTGACCGGTGCTAGTCCTTCTTCCAAACTATCAAATGGAGAAGAGGTTTGAATGGACAGAGGAATATGAGAGTGCCTTCCGAGAACTCAAGACACTAATTGGTAAAGCCCCATTATTATCCAAGCCAAAGACTAGAGAAAGATTACTGATCTACCTAGCAGTTTTTGAAAAGACAGTGAACTTGGTACTAATTCGAGAAGAAAGCCTGACACAACTCCTAGTCTACTATGTGAGTAAAGCCTTACAAGATGTAGAAATGACATATCCAGACATGGAGAAGCTCGTTTTATCTTTAATAGTTGCATCAAGAAAGCTTCGGCCATACTTCTAGGCACATAGCATTGACGTCCTGACGAACCTCTCTTTGAGACAAATTCTCCAAAAACCAAACACCTCTGGGAGGTTGATGAAGTGGTATGTAGAACTCAGTCAATTCGATATTTTCCACAAGCCCAGGCCACCCATGAAAGGTCAGGCGCTGGCAGATTTTATAGTTTAGTTCGTCCACATCCCAGGCTTGAGGCCAAGCCGTAGGAGGTACCAACATGGAAACTATATGTTGATGGATCTTTGGGCGATGAAGGAACAGGAGTTGGGATCCTACTAATTAGCTCCGACGGCCATAACCTTTCGTCTGGAGTTCAAAGCCTCAAAACATTACTGCCGAGTACGAGGCACTCCTTGCAGGCTTAAGGTTACCACACGAGATGAAGGCTAGAAAAATTCAGATCTATAGTGACTCAAAGCTGGTGGTTAGCCAAGTCAATGGGACTATCACAACCTGCGAACACTCTATAGTGGCCTACTTAAAGAAGGTCAAGGATTTTCTATCCCACTTTGAGGAGTTCGAGTTGCTCCAAATCCCAGGATTCAAAACGGCTACGCAGATGCTCTCTCCAAGTTAGTAAGTTGCAAAAACTTTGATTTGATGAGAGCCATTCCAGTCGAAAGACTTCGTCGGCCCACCACCAACGAAGCTCTGCAACAAAACTCAATGATAATCAGCGAGTCTCCTAGACGAATAAAGAAAATAGTCGCATACCTAACTGACCAGGTTTTGCCAAATGATAAGACGAGTTTGAAAACTCTACAGAAGGGCCACAAAGTTCACTCTACAAGATGGAATCCTGTACGAAAGAAGATTTAGTCTACCACTTATACGATGTGTTACCAAGGACAAAGCTGACTATATCATGAGAGAGATACATGAAAGAGTTTGCGGTAATCATGCGAGAAGATGGCTCTAGCGTAGAAGGCCTTAAAATAAGGATATACTGGCTGACTATGAAGAATGACTCACACACCTTTGTGAAAAAATGTGACAAGTGCCAGAGATTCGTCAATGTGACAAAACTCCAGGCTCAAGACCTCACCCCGGTTACTAGCCCCTGGCCTTTTGCCAAGTGTAGGATCAACTTCATCGATCCCCTCTCAACTGGTATGAGTAGCGTCAAGTTAACAGTTGTGGAGTAGACTACTTTATTAAGTAGTGCGAGGCTGAGCTCCTAGCCAAGATCATAGAGGGGAATGCATAGAATTTTGTATGGAAGAATATAATCTGACGCTTCGGGATCCCCCATTCCCTTGTCTCGGACAATGGTACGCAATTCTCTGAGAAAAAATTAACTCAAACTGCGAAGAGATTGGAATTAGAAGGGACTTCTCTACCCTCTACTATATCCAGTCCAACAACCAAGTGGAGGCCGTCAACAAAATAATCAAACACACTCTGAAGAGGAAATTGGAATCCGCCAATGGAGGATGGCCTGAAGAACTTTATGAGACCCTTTGGTCATATCGAACTACTTCCTGGACAACAACCGGTGAGACCCTTTTCACCATGGCATATGGGGTGGAGGCAATGATTCTGTTGAAGTGGAGATGTATTCTCCAAGGCGCTTGTATTTTGATAAAGTAGTCAACGAAGATTTGCATAAGGCAAACCTCGACCTACAGGAAGAGAGGCATGCAAGTTCACAGCTTTGCATGGCAGTTTATCAGATGAAGATGGCTAGGTACTGCAACTCTAAAATCAGGAACATGGGCATCCAAGTCAATGATTTCGTCCTAAAAAAGGCCTTCCTTGCTAACATAGAAATCGGAGCTAGAACCCTTGGGATGGACCGTATATGATCATTGAGTTAATTCTGCTTGGGACCTACAAATTAGAAGACTCTGAGGAGAAGGAAACAAAGCACCACTGGAACATCATTCACCTTCGTCCGTACTACCAATAGGTTTCTTGTTTATTAGTGCCAAGTTGCATATTAGTTTTCGTCCATTTGAGTTCAAGGATAATCATATTGTATCAAAGCTTAGTTGGTTTCAAATAAAATTTCTTTCTTTAAGATTATATCTACTGGTAAACGAGGCAGTGAGAGAGTGTGGTTCGCGGTCAACACCTCAACTCGCTGGATAAACTACTTAACTCGTACTAATACAAGTAAAGAAATGAGGCAGCAAGAGAATGTGGTTCACAGCCAACTTCTCAACTCGCTGAGTAAACTATTTAACGCGTACTAATACAAACAAAGAAATGAGGCAGCGATGGAGTGTGGTTCACAGCCAACTCCTCAAATCACTGGGTAAACTACTTAACGCGTACTAATACAAGCAAAAAAGAGGTAGCGAGAGAATGTGGTTCGCGTCCAACTCCTCAACTCGCTGGGTAAATTGTTTAACGCGTACCAATGCGAAGAAATAATATTTAAGTAAGTGCATTTGTTAATGAAAAGAAAAGAACGAAGTAATAAAAATTAAACAAAAAAGAGAAGATTGGGAGCTAATTTCTCTTTATTTATAGATTTGTGACATCACATAATTGACGAAATCTGCCAATGGTCCTTAAATCGAGCTTCTGGCAATTACCAACTCTTCCTTGGCCTTTGCCAAATCTGCCAATGCCTCAGACAAATGCTTATCCTTCTCAAGGACCATGGCATCGAATTTGCGGTTGACCGAGGTAATGGTCTCTTCCGCGGCTGTAGCCCTTTCTTCGGCCTGTCTTCGGGCACTGTCAACTGCCATCTTCAAACCCTGGGCCTCCAGTGCTCTGGTATCCAACTGCCTTATATCTTCTGCAAGGGCATCAAGCTTCACCTTCAGAGTATTTTCGACTGAGGCCAAAGTATCAACCTTCGACCGTAACGCTTTATTCTCAGAGCCCAACTTCGTGTTGATTGAGCCCATGACCTGAAGGTCGTTGGTTAGTTTTTTAGACTTCGCGTCAGCTTGGTCCAACTTATACGCAAAGCCCATCAAAGTGTTGTGCACCTCGTAATTTAGGACAAATCTGCGAGCCATGTTCATTGCGGCCATAGTTACCATCTTTTCCAATGAGGCCTTTTCCACGACCTTCTCCCAAAGCGGGGACCAAAACTTGTGGACGGTGGTTGCGGCCATCACCAGGACCGAAGGCAGCATCTCTAGGACGGTAGCGTCAAGTTCATCCCTATGAGAGCCAACGTTGATATAGTCACCCACCTCAATATCAAGATGTTCATTGTGCCGACTTCGACAGGCTTTCATGAGCTCCTTATCAAAAAATGAGCCAGACTCCTCTTTTTCCCTTGGGGCCCGACCTTCTCCTTGGACACACCCTTCTCCTTATCATGAGAAGAAGAAGGAACAGGTCCTGACCAGAAGACCGATGAACTTCTGGGTCGACGATTGAGACTGACTGTGGCGGAGATTGAACGGAAGGACCACATGCGAATGTGAAGGCTGAAACAGAGGTGGTGTGGGAAAAATTGAGTTCAAAGGCACTGCCATTAGGACCTCGGGAGAGGCTGGAGAAGGAGGTGGGGCTGAATTCTCTCCCCCTTCCTCAACGTCATCTATTGCGAAGTCCGGAATGTTCTTAAAGACGTATTTAGCTGCAAAACAAAACCCAAGTGTTGTTCTTAAGCAAGCAATCAATTAATACCATTAAAAACACAAGTCAAAATGAGGGGCTCACCCATCAACCTAAAGCGGACCAGGAAACTATTATCCTTGAGTAAGTTGCCTAGGCTTCGAAACTCGATGCTCAGTTGCCGAATTTTAGACCACCTCGCCCTAAGTTCAGCCTGCTCCCTCTTCAAAATTGGGAGCTTCCTGCAAATTGCAAAAAATAATAAAAATATTTAGTTAAGAACAATATTATACATGCACACATACTAAACAAAGCATACCAAGGTCCCTAAAGCTCCGAAAAATAGTCACATCAGGGTGATGATCGCGCTGTCTAAATTCCCAATCTTCTTCTGCAAATAAGAACGCCCCCTTCCAGTTATAAACTTTATTAGGACTGTTCGTAGTAGTCCTCCAGTCTTGACCAGGCCTGAGGGACATGTTATACCAACATCCAGATCGACAAGACCGATATATTGTCTCGAACGCTTTCACGGGCATCTCTCCGCCAGCCTCAGCCACCTCTTACAGTAACAAGGAAGCCACCTTCTGGCCCTATCCATTGGGCATGATCTAACATGGATCAAGGTTAAAATCCCAAAGGACCTTGCAAAAAAAGGGTGCAGTGGTAGACGGTGCCCCTGCCGCATGACTGGCTTATAGAAGGCAATGTAGCCTTCGGGTGGGTCATCAGCCCATTCATGAGGGCGACGAGCATGAAGTTGAACATTCGGAGAATGTTATAGGCAAGTCGAATGACTTCCAGCTCCACCTCTCCTATCTTGCTAGGGACTATGGAGGCTAATGTGGCTGAAGAATAAAGCTCTTCGTCCAAGAGACAGGCTACATGGGCATCCATGTTACTTTGCGAGGCCCTCATCTCAGGGATACTGCCACCATTTTTTTCTTTTTCTTAAGCTTTACTGACCCTGGGCTTACATTAGGGGGAGCAGTCGGATAACACGCCAAGGTAGGCCTCTGTATGACCTCTTCATCATGATCAGACAAAGACTCAACCTCGTCCATCACTTCAGAGTTGATTCTTGGTTCTATCATGTTCTGCGAGTCCTTGTCCTCTTAACCCATTACTTTTTGGTCGAAGTAGAAAGTTATAAAAAATTTATGATTTTTGGTCGGAGTTGGAAGTTTAAAGTTTTCTCTATGTTTCCTTGTCCGTCAGAACTAGGAAGATGAACTCAAAAGATAGAATGAATATAGAGGAAAAGAACAAAAGATGGGAATAAATGGCTGCTCTATGTTTTACCTTAAGAAAAAATAACCTCCTACTGCAAATATACGCATGAAAACTAGCCCTTATGCTCACCGAAAAACTCATCACAGTATTTGAGAGAATTGCCAAAGTAAAGTATGAGAGAAGCAGCACAAAGGTATATATAGGCACATGCTAGAGCATCGTGACCGTTGATCTAAAGGCCTTGTAATCCGAACCACAGATCAAAGGGACAGATGGCGACCAAATGTGTGGAGAGAGGAGTCCAAAGGGCTGACCTGCTTTAGTAGGGAAGGGGCGCGTCCCCATTCACGCAACCAAAGGACTGATTGCATCACTGACATCTCAATTCTGCAAAGGACGGCACCATCATTGCACTTGTCCCCTCAAAACCTGAAAGCTGCTACCTCCAGTGAAACATCGCCACGTGGACCCTAATTATTTTTAGAAATACAAATCAAAGCCCTTGCCTACCATGAATAGACAAGCTTCGGGCTTGAGGTACTATGGACATGTGCGAAGAACTCACTTGTTATAATAGCTTCGTCAAGGATACGTTCCCTCATGTAGACCTTAGCCCAAATATATATATATGTGTGTGTGTGTGTGAACACGAACTTTTAGATTTTCATCATTAGTGTGTATATATATATATATATATATATATATATATACATGTACGTGTTAACAAAGTATTTGATTGAACTAACTAGTGTTAATCAATTGATTCTCAATATCCATTTTCTTTTTTTTTTTTTTTTTTTTTTTTTTTGGTGCTTGTTGCAGCATCACTTTGTAGGGTTTACATTGGACCTTAACTGAAGTACATATTTCAAATAGCTTTGTAATTTTACAATCCCCTCGGACATTGTTTATTTATTTCTTTTAAAAACAATATTTTCTCTGCAGACATCTCCAGAATTCTATGTTGTTAGTTGCCCTTTCATTTTCTTTTATATCGTCATGTTTACAAAAGTAACATTTTACACCTTTTTTTGATAAATAATTTTAAGTTCGAACGAGGCAAGAATGTAGACAGTGCAATAATAGACGTGTATCTTTGAAGAGTTTGACCAAGAAAAAGAATAAGAAAAGAAAAAGATTGGTAATTGGCGTAGGCATGATGCAACGGAAGTAAAGCAAATGAATTACATGTTTGAAAATACATTATTTTTTTAAAATACCCACAAATTTAAGAAATCAACAAATGGTTGATTCAATAAAAATATTGAATAAATTAATATTTAACTTTGATCGACAAAATTTTGATTGTGTAATTAAATATTGAAATTCGATCTAAGAATTGAAAAAAAAAATCGAAGTTGTATAAATTTTATTCAAAACAATCATGAAACACTAGTTTTGTTTATAAAGAAATCAAGAAGTGCTAATCAAGCAAAAGACCTAATTACCTCTAATTAGACTTATTAATTAAATAGTACGAATTTAACAAAATATCATCATAAAAAAAATTAATCAAATGGCATGATAAAATGGGAATTGAATTTTCGTGATTGCTTATAATTAATGTAACGAGCAATGATATTAATAGTCGTTCACTACCGGTAGTCAATCTACGTGGTATTACTCAATTGAATGAATTATTCATAATTCAATTACAGTAGCCTTCTAGTTATGGAATCAAACATACCTTTTATGTTTAATTAGATTTCACTTAATTAAGATGGGCAATGAAACAAATATGAGGTGATTAATATTGTATCATTAAATGATTCAAAATACATTTGATTGAATTGAAAGAAATCTCCAAAATAAGTACTGTTCATGAAAAGATTTGATAATTCATCAATTGGTTATAATTAGGAAAAATTAGAGGTGTAAAAAGGTTGTTAAATTTGTAAACTCACGTCAAGACAATGTGGTAGTTCATTCATAGTTCAAAGTACGATGTCGTAGTAGTTTGATGATGGTCATGAATAGCAAATTTAAAAAAAAAAAAATTAGTGTGGTTGTGAAATTTCAGTAGAGATTAAAATGTTAAAATTTTGTTATTCGTGTAATCGAAATTAGATATATAAGTGTTAATTATTTATCTTGTAAAAATAATTTCGAAGCAAAGTTCAAACAAATAGTGCTTGAGATGGATTTTCAAACTCAATTCTAAGTGGTAAAAAGTTCGATCATACTTATTCTCCAAACTCATTGCGTCACCTTGAAAGATGCACTTTTCAAAATTTCTTCTTAAAAATAGTGCAAAAGTCCTTGAAGTTACTTTCCCCGCCCCCTCTTTTTCTAGAATCCATTATCCATCTATGCCTAAGCAACGTCTTTATGCCTCAATCATAGAGGATTATGGGTGATTTGCTTTACTATATTGATTGGAAAATATGGTATTAAAATAGAGGTGACAAATGAGTGGTTATTTCAGATCGACTTATTTGTATCTAGATTATCTAAGCTCGTTGTAGGACATTCCAAACCATCTTCTAAGTTTAAGGGCTAGAACAGCCCACAAATCCACAAATATTGTGAATAGGCTGGTCCAACCCGCTATGTTTTATTTTTGATTTTTAGAAATGTAATATCATCTAAATTAAGTCATAATTTGTTTTAAAAAATGGATGTTTTCATTCATGTGTTTGCAGATTACATCGTTAATTTTTGTGAAATATTAAAACAATTTACAAGAGGAATGTAATAGTAGTAATAGATGCATCAATGTAGTTTAAGTATATTCTATAACCAAGTTGACCAGAGATTGTTTGAAAAATGTAGAAGAGAAATCAGAATTTATAGTTACACGATGTATAAATTTAGCCAACTGAGCTAGTAATCATGTGTCGTGCTATACCATTTAGTCCTGCACTACAAGAAATGAGGTCAATAGCGGCAACATATGTCATCGCTGGATCCTCAGAAGTCGTCTCTTTAACTTCTTAGAGACGACAAAGTCATCGCTCAATGTCGCCGCAACATGTTAGTGTCTCTAGAAATATAGCGACGACTTTATGTCGTCTCTGTATATATTCATATCTATAGCGACGACAATATCGTCGCAACAGTGTCGTGACTATATCTCGAAAACAGATATAAAGGGACGACAAAGTCGTCTCAAAAGTCCTCGCTGTTATACAAAATAATAGAGACGTGAAAATCGTCTCTATTAGCTCGTCGCCATACGTACTTCTCATATAGAGACGACAATGTCGTCGCTATTACTAATTGTTTTAATTTACTACAGCGACGACAATGTCGCCGCTATAAATGTTTTGAATTTTTTTAAAATTTTTTTTTAAATAATATAAATAATATATAAAAAATTCTAAACATCTACGGACCCTCCAAACCGTCGTCCTCGTCCCCGTTCTCCACCTCCTCCGCAGGCACAACTGGTATTTTACTTTTCAGAAACTCAATTTCACGCTGCATTGGCGTAGCTGATCCTCGTACATGGCAAACCGAAGATCGTTATTCTGGGGGTTTGCAGAGGACTGATGGGAAGTTCCTTGTGGGGAAAACGATGCAGCAGTCGAATCTAGTGAGGGAGAGGTGCCCTTCGGAACCCGGCCAACCCTACGGACGTGACCTCGTCGTTCTCCGAGAACCTCTTTTACAATAACACGCTCGTCTAACAACTTGCTATTGGAGGCGACCTGTGTATGTTGAGTCTCTCTCAACTCAACAAGTTTATCCTATTCAGTGAAAAAATAATAATAAATAATATCATGCATGTTAGATAAAATTATATTAACATAATTTAAAAATTCTCACATAGTCACCAGCCGCCTGCGGGTTCACCCAATTGCCATCCCAGAAGGTGTGAAACGTCCGGAATGAATCAATAATCCCCGGCCGCTTTTGGGTCTCGGGGTCCCGCTACGACAATTTAAACGTGAAATGTAGTTAGTAGACATTTTTACGTAATATAGTGAAGATATGTATAATGATATTGAAAATTTATATGTTGTACCTGATCGTAACGCGTGGCAGAGAAGCTCTTCGACCCCTGCACGCTTGGGTATTTAGCCTTACCCCGATTGACCTTATTTTTGGAGGATCGTTCCTGAAGGTATAACATATAATTTATTAGCAAAAAATGCATTAATTAAAAAAGTATATAAAATATCGTAAAAAATATATAAACAATACGTACCACGAAAGTAGGACTGGTGAAGAAGTCAATGCACTTCTGCCAGTCCTCGGCGGATATCTCGTCGTATGGTCGGCTCGGTCCATGCGCTTTTAAGTGATTATGCGCCTTGAGTTTGTAATTGCGATAATGATCGGCCGGCAGACGATCTACTGCGGCACATACTGCCCGGTACTCGTCGGGTGACCGATCGCCCTGCAGATCGAAGTAGCTCTGCAGTATCTGACGAGGCTCTCCTGATAACCGATGTTTCTATCTCATCAGCTTCATCATCTTCTCGGTGCAAGGATACATGCTCTATGTTGCCAAGATCAACGACTAGAGATAAACCGGAAGATTAGTTATTGTAGAACAGGTCAATCTCTGTGATGTTAGCTCCCACTATGTCCCACGTGCTCCTGTGATGGACAATTTGTATTACTCGCCAGTTCGGACCACGAGATGGATCTTCAATGTAGAACACTTGTTGTGCTTGGCTAGCAAGTATGAACTGATCATCCTTGAACGTCTCTGCACTGATGTCAATACTGGTAATGTTATTCTCAGTTACCATCCGTCTCCCATCACACCTAAACCACTTGCATCGGAACAGATAAACTGAAAGTTTCGGTCTGTATTGTAGCTCCAGTATATCTTGCAGCTGCCCGTAGTAAATCTCACCCCCAGTCCCTGGGACAGACACACAACTGTTCTGAGTTTTTTTTCGAATATCACGATCATATGTTAGGTACCGAACTCCTTTGACAACACAAGCCGTGTATGACATAACCTGCTGGTATCATCCACTGGCCAACGCAAATAACTCATGAGAAATTTGATGGTTGTGGCTTTGGTGCATTGCATATAGCTGCATGACGAGAATTATTCTCAGTTATTGAAAATAATTATGTTGAAAACTTGCAATTTTATTCAGTCGATGTTCGTTTACCTTTCTGTAGAACCAACTGTTAAAGTCTCTTCTGTGTAGTAGTTCGATGTTTGGACAACCATTGTTCAGTAGTTCCTGCCTATGTTCCCTGAACAAAGTATTGAAGATCAAAGTTCATTAGTTCGTTTCAAATGATAAAATTTATTCGAGATAAATGAATAATAATCAGGAATTAACGTCGTCTTACTGCAATAATGGCTCAACTTCATAACAGTTGTTCAGGACGTAATAAATTGTTTGATTTCGAACTTGAGTAGGAAAGGTCGTTGGTGACTGCTTTCCAAGTGGGTGACACTGCGACTGAAAAACAGAAAGTTGTGTCTGTTGAACAGTAGCATCCTCGTTTTTGTCTGGTTAGTCGAACCTTGTCCCTATGTCCTCGAAGTACCTCGAACAAAAAGTCAATGCCTCGTCCACAACATACCCTTCAGCTATTGATCCCTCGGGCCGAGCTCGATTTCTAACGTAGCCCTTCAATTTCTTCAGGTATCGCTCGAATGGATACACCCATCTCATGTGCACCGGACCTCCAAGGATTGCCTCTTCTGGTAAATGCATTACGAGGTGAATCATGATGTCAAAAAAGGCTGGCGGAAATATCCGTTCCAACTTACAGAGAATGAGTACAAGGTGATCGTGGGATGCTATCATGTCGCTAACCTTTAGTGTTCTTGCACAAAGCTTTCTGAAGAACGTGCACATTTCAATAATTACCGTGGAAATTGTTTTATTCAAGAACGCCCGACATCCGACTGGTAATAACCGTTGCATGATAATATGGCAATCATGTGACTTCAACCCGATAATATGGCTGTTATTTGGACCAATATTCTTTCGAAGATTAGAAGCGAAGCCATCTGGAAACTCAACCGATCGGATAAATTTACAAAACTTCTTATGATTTGAAGACGACATGGTGTAACATGCGGCAGGCTTCATCCACCTATTCCCGTTCTGATACAAGTGCAACTCCCTTTTGATCCCTAATTACATCAGATCGCGCCTCGCATTGACTGTATCTTTTGATTTAAATGGATCGTCCATAATTATACCGAGCAAGCTATCACAAACATTCTTCTCTACGTGCATGACATCGATGTTATGTTTGAGCTCTGTAGAAGTCCAATACGGCAACTCATAGAAAATGCTCTTTTTTCTCTAATTTAGCTCGTCATCACTTCTCCGAATTGTAGCACCACCGTAATTTGGGTGCTTTCCTGGACTTCTATATCTGACACGGCTTAACTGTGCTAAAATGTCTGTAGGCGTTAACCGACGCGGAGGTAGTCGCCTATCTGTCCTCCCATCGAAGCCTAAATTGCTCCGAAAATGATGCCTAGATGGTAGGAACCGACGGTGACCCACATAAGTTATCTTACCTATCACACGGACTGAAGGAGTATCCCTGTTGCACGTTGGATATGCCTTGTACCCCTGACCACTCCAACCTGACAAACTACTTCTCGCTGGAAAATCGTTAACAGTCCACAACAAAGCTGCACGCAGTCTGAATACCAACTTGTTGTTGGTTCCACCGTCTCCCGTGTCAATCCCATCGGCCCACAACTCCTTCAACTTGTCCACTAATGGTCGTAAAAATACATCAATGTCCTTACCCGGTGCTTTAGGACCAGAGTAAGCATGAGGTATTCGAGTTTCATGCATAACCATGGTGACAAGTTGTAAACTGTTACAACTACTGGCCACATGCTGTACGACAGACTCATGTCACCGAATGGATTGAATCCGTCTGCAGTCAAACCTAACCTGACATTTTTGATCTCACTTGCGAACAGTGGATGTTTCATGTCAAAATCCCGCCATGCCTTTCCATCAACGGGATGCTGCATTTCATCATCATCCCTAGACCTTCCTATACTGTGCCACCTCATGAGTTTTGCAGTATCCTTCGTCGAGAACATACGTTTTAGTCTGGGGGCCAAGGAAAAATATCGCAACACCTTATGCGGAACATTTTTCCTGTTCACTTTACCAGAAGTGTGCACCCAATGACTTTCCTGAAAAATCGGGCAAGTTTGTCTATCAGCATGTTCACCCCAAAACAGTGCACAGTCGTTTTTGCAGGCATGAATGGATTTGTAACCCAAATCAAGCTTCGTCATCAGCTTCTTAGCTTCGTAGTGAGAGTCAACCAGGTTCATGTTTAGGAATGCTAACTTCAGTAATTTCAAAAGATCATCGACAGACTTGTTTGTCTATTTGTTCATAACTTTAATATGCATCAACTTGACTAAAAAATTTAGGGATGAAAATGATGAAACTCCCGGGTACAGTTCTGAATAGAGAGCCTGAAACAGTTCGTTATAGTAACCATCGGTGCTTGTACCTGCATGCTCATCACCAACTACGTCGTCTATTATATCCATCATCTCATCCTCCACACCATCTCGCTCATTGTCTATACACATTCGCAGTATAAACATCGATCTCGCCATGATATATCTAGGTGACATAACTCTCCGTAAAACCATTACGAAATATGTGAGCCTCGACAATTTCCAATGGATGTGTGAGACCGTTTAAATTAACATTCTTTGCACGGACATTTAATCCTTCATCCGTCGTTAACGTTTGGCCTCGCCATGTTTATAAATGCTTGCAAACCGTTCTGAAAATTTGCAGATTTTGTGCGATTTCTAATTGTTGTCCAACTTTTATCAATATCTATACTTGAAAAATACTATATTCTTACAAATACAGTACAGATAATAAATGGAGATGAATAAATGAACTATAAAAAAGATGATTATGAAGAAAAACAATAGAAATGCAATTGATCGGAGAGATGCGGAGATGGAGAATAAATTTTTTTGCTTGTAGTATACAATACAGAAATGCGGAGATGGGGAGAAGATAAAGAAAAGTCTATAGCGGCAACATTGTCGTCACTATAGATAAAAGTCGTCGCTACAGGATCATTTCCATTTTACGAGGAAATTAATAAGTCATGTGCCTGCAAAAATGATCCATATAAATATAGTGACGACTTATGTCGTCGCTATAGACAACAATTGGGCGCCAATTTTTTCGCTTAAATTGATGTAGGTATATAGCGACGACATTAGTCGTCGCTATAGACCTCATCACACTTTACGAGAAAATTCATGATTCACGTGATTTACAGCATCATCCGCAACTCAATTGCGACGACATGGGTCGTCGCTATTTATGCATCAAAATGCCGCCGTTTATTCCCCCCGTTTTCGAAACTAAGTGGCGACGACATTGAAAGACGTCGTTATAGAGTCTACGTAACAGCAATGACATATAATCTATTGCGACGACATATGTCGTCGCAATAAGTTTTGCGTATGTGGCGACGACATTTATTAGTCGTCTCTATTGTGTAGAATCAATAGAGACGACTTTGTGTCGTCGCTATAGGTGTCGCCGCTATAGACCCTCTTTGTTGTAGTGCTGCACGACAAATTCATTATGACATATCAACCAATGAATTGTGCTATAGAGGTTTTGATCCGATTTTTTAACGAATTAGTGGATCGTCCAAGCCTAGGCCATTCAGTTTATTCGAATCACTACAAGAAAAGAGGGGTATAGGGACGACTTTTGTCGTCCCTATAGGTACAAATGTCGTCCCTATAGGTGTACAGGGACGACTAACGATCGTCCCAATAAGCCCGTCCTAGTAAGTCAACAGAGACGACAATAGTCGTCCCAATAGCTTCAAGATTTATAGAGACGACTTTTGTCGTCCCTATAGCCCTTATTTTCGTCTTCTACAATCATCGAATTATTCGTTTCAACAGACCAATTGGAACGACAATAGTCGTCCCAATAGTTCGACCTATTGGGACGAAAATAGTCGTCCCAATAGGTCGAACATATAGAGACGACTTATTGTCGTCCCAATAGGTCGAACCTATTGGGACGACTTATTGTCGTCCCAATTGGTGTCCACTATTGGGACGACTATAAGTCGTCCCAATAGGTTGAACTATTGGGACGACAATAGTCGTCCCAATAGACAAAATATCCATCTTAAATGTTTTTTTTTTTTGAAATTTATTTATTCTAATAAATAATAACACTTTCTTTACTAATTTAATGAATTTAATAACAATGACTGAATAGAAACATGAAATAAAAAGTTTTAAAATAACATAAATAATATTAATTATATTATGGACAAAAACAAATTGTATCAAAACATCCTAAAAAACCATGCACAATAACTTCCATCACAAAATAACCATAATGTACAAAACAAAAGTATTTACAAATAAAAATTGATAGAGAGAGGAAGACTAAAGATCAGATAAATAATCTTCATCCCTAGAAGAATCTAACTCTTCTTCATGCGTCGGCGACAGGGGAGGTGGTGGTGGCGGTGTCGGCAGCTGAATTCCCGGCATGACAGATTGCAGATTACTCGTTAACAGTGTGATAAATTCATTCATTTGCTGCATGTATGTCTCCATTTTGGACTTCAATGCATTGGTTGCCTGAATAGATTCACTGGTACTGTGTTGGTCCCGCAATCTCGTAGTGGACGAGTGAGAGCGGGAAGTGCCCCTCAGAACCCGTCCAACTGTGCGCCGGTGTCCCCTCCTCTCTCCCAGGACCTTAAGAACAACGTCGTTCTCGTTGACTGCCACGCTGCTGGAGCTAGCTTGCTGCGTTTGCTCTTCCCGTTCCTCCACCATTTTTTCCTTACATAATCAAATTTAAAATATTTGTCAAGAAAATGTGATACTGAAATAATGCTCAGTACTACATCACTTTGTATTAACTTGTACGTACATAATCTGACGCAGCCCTTTCGTTCACCCACTCGCCATTTCGCTGAATACACTCCATGTTTTGCCAAAAAAATGATCTTACCTGTCTGGCAATCCGCTTGTAGACTATTTGCATGCTGATGTGGAGGCTCATCTCCACCATCACCTCCATGGTGTAATACATCGGCCATTATATCTTCGTCAATATCTAGATGACCAACAAATTTTATAAGCTTTCACTAATTGAATAAAATAATCACAAGGTAAAAATGATCTTATTCTATTATAAAACAAACTACAATTTAAACGTATAATTGTGTAAAGAGTGAGATATACAAATGAATAGATAGATAAACGTATATAGTATTTGAGATGATCAATTTTTAGAAGGATCCCAAATGTCAAACTATCCTAGCAAGTAGCAAATAGTTCGGCAAAAAAAAACTCAGATATGTGCTCGGTCGACAAACCGGTCGACCGGATGAGTCGACCGTTTGAGCAGGGACCCCAAACGGTCGCCAATCCGGTCGACCGTATGGTCGACCGGCTACATCATCCGTTTCAACAGAATCATGAGAATTAGGCCCAGGTGTCATACGGTCGACCGGATTACAAAAACGGTCGACTGTAATAAACTAATTTTGCCTGACTTTGAAGAATAGATTTCACTAATTTCTCCACAATAAGAAGAAACCGACATCTCAACTTCACCAAGTGACAGAAAAAATGAACATTTATCAATTATCTCCTCTCAATATTGCAAATCCAGAGTTCATAACTTCTGACACTGTATGTAGACAAGTAAATTCTGTACAAATTTGTGGGAGGTTCCATGGAAGTGGTGAAGTACCTGATAAAGAAGAGGAGCGTACTTCAAGTTCTTGATATCCTTACCAGGAAAGAAAATGGGTTTGTAGAACACTTTCTGGAAGGTTGCTCATATATGGCCACCAGAAGGAACCAGTTGTCTCTCTTTCTTGTAGAAGCTTCAGACCCAGTTTCATAGCCCACAGCTCCTCTGTTGCTCGCTCCAAATGTCCTTCTTTACTCCGGAAGCAAAGTTCAATAGCCTAATTTTATAAGGAACAGATCTTCTCTTGTATACCAAAATCTCATTACTCAACCCTATTTCATCAAATCAAAAAACCCACGAAATTGAAAGAGGGTAGAAGGGTTGGAGATGATTCTTGATGGAGGTTTGGTTGTGGAGTGTAGAATTCCTTTTGATGAACACGAGGGGAAGTCTGATTTTGGGGGGGAGAAATGGCATTTGGTGGGAAATGAAAATCATAAGTCTGAATGTGTTCCGGTTGATTTTGTAAAATTTCAGGCTCTATAGGGACGACAAAATAAGTCGTCTCTATAGATTGTAGACCTATAGGGACGACAAAATCAGTCGTCTCTATAGATAGACCTATAGGGACGACAAAATAAGTCGTCTCTATAGATGCTCAACCTTTAGAAACGAAATGTAACCCTATCGGGACGACAAATAATTCGTCCCAGTAGCTTACAAAGCGGGAAAAAAATGCGCCAATATTTAGACAAATTTTTTTAGCTATAGGGACGACAAAATAAGTCGTCTCTATAGATTGTAGACCTATAGGGACGACAAAATCAGTCGTCTCTATAGATAGACCTATATGGACGACAAAATAAGTCGTCTCTATAGATGCTCAACCTTTAGAAACGAAATGTAACCCTATCGGGACGACAAATAATTCGTCCCAGTAGCTTACAAAGCGGGAAAAAAATGCGCCAATTTTTAGACAAATTTTTTTAGCTATAGGGACGACAAAATAAGTCGTCTCTATAGATTGTAGACCTATAGGGACGACAAAATAAGTCGTCTCTATAGATAGACCTATAGGGACGACAAAATAAGTCGTCTCTATAGATGTTCAACCTTTAGAAACGAAATGTAACCCTATCGGGACGACAAATAATTCGTCCCAGTAGCTTACAAAGCGGGAAAAAAATGCGCCAATTTGTAGACAAATTTTTTTAGCTATAGGGACGACAAAATAAGTCGTCTCTATAGATTGTAGACCTATAGGGACGACAAAATAAGTCGTCTCTATAGATAGACCTATAGGGACGACAAAATAAGTCGTCTCTATAGATGCTCAACCTTTAGAAACGAAATGTAACCCTATCGGGACGACAAATAATTCGTCCTAGTAGCTTACAAAGCGGGAAAAAAATGCGCCAATTTTTAGACAAATTTTTTTAGCTATAGGGACGACAAAATAAGTCGTCTTTATAGATTGTAGACCTATAGGGACGACAAAATAAGTCGTCTCTATAGATGCTCAACCTTTAGAAACGAAATGTAACCCTATCGGGACGACAAATAATTCGTCCCAGTAGCTTACAAAGCGGGAAAAAAATGCGCCAATTTTTAGACAAATTTTTTTAGCTATAGGGACGACAAAATAAGTCGTCTCTATAGATTGTAGACCTATAGGGACGACAAAATAAGTCGTCTCTATAGATAGACCTATAGGGACGACAAAATAAGTCGTCTCTATAGATGTTCAACCTTTAGAAACGAAATGTAACCCTATCGGGACGACAAATAATTCGTCCCAGTAGCTTACAAAGCGGGAAAAAAATGCGCCAATTTGTAGACAAATTTTTTTAGCTATAGGGACGACAAAATAAGTCGTCTCTATAGATTGTAGACCTATAGGGACGACAAAATAAGTCGTCTCTATAGATAGACCTATAGGGACGACAAAATAAGTCGTCTCTATAGATGCTCAACCTTTAGAAACGAAATGTAACCCTATCGGGACGACAAATAATTCGTCCTAGTAGCTTACAAAGCGGGAAAAAAATGCGCCAATTTTTAGACAAATTTTTTTAGCTATAGGGACGACAAAATAAGTCGTCTTTATAGATTGTAGACCTATAGGGACGACAAAATAAGTCGTCTCTATAGATGCTCAACCTTTAGAAACGAAATGTAACCCTATAGGGACGACAAAGAAGTCGTCCCAGTATCTTACAAAGCGGGAAAAAAATGCGCCAATTTTTAGACAAATTTTTTTAGCTATAGGGACGACAAAATAAGTCGTCTCTATAGATAGACCTATAGGGACGACAAAATAAGTCGTCTCTATAGATGCTGAACCTATAGGGACGACTATTATGTATTGGGACGACTTTAGTCGTCTCTATAGCTTTTACAATCTGTAGGGACGCCATTTTATTGTCGTCCCTAAAAATGCTATATATAGAGACGAATTTGGTGTCGTCCCTATAGGTGTCGTCACTATAGACCTCTTTTCTTGTAGTGAATGAGACCAAATTAGTTTGAAATTTTTTTGATGAACTTATAATTTTAAAATAATACGTCGAATATATTTACTTTAATAATTCCTAATCAAGTGGGATAGTTCTTAATCTTAACAATACTTAAATAAAGAAAAAACTACCACACAAAATTAAGTTTGCATCATATTCTTCAAATATTTTGATAAATGAACCGTCATGACATACAAATTCATTATGTTAGGCATAAATATGTTTGAAATTTTGAATGAAACTTACACTTCTGGTTCACTAATCCACATAAACACAATTATATTAGATAAAGTGGTTTGTCAATAATTTTTATCTATTTGGAATTAATGTGGATCATTGAATTTATTGGATGGTCATAATCTTGTCTTGTATTTGTTCACATGAATTTGATTAGAAGAAAATTTTGTCTCTTTTTTTGGTTTGAAGAGACGGAGGTAAATATACACAAGACATTTGTATCTCTTCTTCTTGATGTAAGGTTGGACTAAGTGGTTCAAATTCTTGATCACTTCCAGTAGTTTTCTTGATCAAATTTGATTGGCGTTCCCTCAGGTTGTATGACAGTGTTTCTAGTGGCATAAATCTAAACCCACAACTCAAGTTTGATGCAAGACATTAATGGAGCAAAATGGTAGTTTTTCATCTTATTATATTTCATATTAGAAAATGAGTTGTAATAATTTGTATTGTAATATTTAATATTGTAACATCATTAAACTCAACTTCAAAATACACATAAATATAATATATTTTTGTTTCTGTCCGCCAGTTATTTATACTCTACACGTAACAACAGACAATAATTTATATGTTTCCCTTTAACAGCCATTGAAATAAGGAGAAGGAATGATGGATTGATAGACATTTGGCGTTAATGATTGGGTATTTGCTTTGGCTTAGGATCCAAGGACAATTTGCATACGTTTTCTATACAGCTGTAGCTTATATGTATTCTTGTATGTAGATGGAGCTTCATTTGCCAAATATTCAGAGTTGAGTTAGCTTCCCAGTTCCCTTTTTTTTTTTTTATAAGTTTAATATTACAACTCCCAATGAACATGCAAGATCGAGTTTGCATTCATCAACTAAGTTTTGCTGATAGTGATTTGCTTTGAATTGATGGGTTTCTTTGTGGTTATGTCATGGCAAAATTTAGGTCGACCCCATGATTAGGTATTGAAAAACAACACACGCACAGTGTGTGTGTTTGTGTGAGAGAGAGAATGAAACTGTTATGATGTTTGCAATTGAAGCAATCCTTTTGAATTCATCAATCTAATATATCTTATTATGATTAATAAGTCATTTTTACTCTTCACCACAAGTTCAAGCATATATATATATATATATGTATGTATGTATACACACTAGTATACCGCTTCTTTTGCAGTTGAATTTGACCGTAAGCTCTATATTATGATATAAATTTAGGCGGAACAAATTTTGAAGGTGATCCATTGAGAAAGATAGATTGAGAAGATGAGCAGATTTTGGAGATGGTCTGTTGAAGAAGATGACTGAATAGCAAATTTTGGAGGAGATGAAAATGACGACGTAGTGACACACGGATGTACTTTTTTCTTCCCGTAGTGGAGAAAACTTCATACGTTCGTGATTAACTTGTAAATGCTACTAATTTTTGGGGTTAATTCTTTATTTAATTAGAGAATTGACTGAAAGATCAATCAATAATGAAATGATTGAAGAATCATTATGACGTTGCAAAAGCGTAAGAGTTTGAATACGAACACGAGATCAATAGATCGTTAATTCTTATTTATAATGATTTGGATCGAAAAAATTAGCTAAAAGATCATTGATGAATTCTGAAAAATATTTAAAAATAAATTTAGAGAAATTTCAAAATACATTTTACATAAATTCAAGCCAATAATACAACACTGGCCTGGTGCGGCTACTGCTTTTAAAATCTACATGCTAATCTTCATAAATACTGCCCTTAAAATTTTGAAATAAATCGTTGAACGTAACATTATAATCAGGTGACATATATTTTCAAAATGAAAAGTAAGCAAAGAGTACCGGAAAGAAAATAGATATCTCAAGAGTTGAGCCAACCATCTAAGTATATGAAGCCTATGGAGAGAGAGAGAGAGAGAGAGAGAGAGAGAGAGAGAGAGAGAGACGTGCCCAAAGTAGCTAGAGAAGTGCCAATTTGAGAGTACCGACTTTAATTACAAGAAATAAAATTGTGAGATCTTCTCTTTGTAATAAAATAGACTTACCAAACAAAGGAAAAGGAACAAAAACATTCATGACTTGTCGTTATTAAAGGAATTAGAGACTTCTTAGTATACATTCTAGTTAATTTGTCGATATCAATATCAGTTAGTTGTATGGATACTACAATTTCTTCTTCTTTTCAATTCCTTCCAAGCTTTCCAAATTTTAATAGTTTTAACAAAATATACAATTGTAGTATCCACTCTTTCAATTCCATTCCTATCCCCCTTCTTTTTTTTTTTTTTTTTTTCAATTTGAATTTTTTACGCTCCTAATGTTTTCGGGAATTCTACAATCATATACCAACTAATCGAGAGGTACAACCCTAATAGCACTAGTTATTATGTTGTTTGGTTTTAAATGTTTAAAAAAAAAAAACCGACAAGGTGGCATGTTTTATTAATATTAATAACAAGCATAAATAAATAAAGTACATCTTAGGAAGGGGCTCAACCTACCTCCAAAAAGTACTATCACAGAAACAATAATGTAAATTAAATTTTATTTGCTCTTTTCATGTTTTATGTCGATACGCCTAGTCAAATACTTCATGGGCAACTATTATGTTTTGTTTGAAATCAATTTAATTTTTGTTAAAAAGCTGAAATCAAGGTCAACAATTAATTTTAAAAATACATTTAATCAACTTTTACATAAAATTTAATTTTAATCAAAATCAAACACTCTTACAAAAATCAATTTCTAGCAAATAATCATTCCGTGTTTTGTAGCAAATTTGCTACAAAAGTCGCTAGCTCCAACAATTCCAAAACAATTCTTCACTTTATTTTATATTTATTTATTTTAATTGACATATTAATTGTATATATGTCATATTTTGTGTGTGAATCATTAAACCAAATTTTTATAATTTCTGAAGTATATGCAAAAGAAATTGTGGAACGTAAGGAAATAAAGTACATGATTTACTTCTTCGCCATTATTTATACATGAATTTAGGGTATATATTTATATTTATATTTACACACACACACACACACACACACAGAGAGAGAGAGAGAGAGAGAGAGAGAGAGAGAGAGAGAGAGAGAGAGAGAGAATTTCATAATTTTATTGATAGGCAAAAAAACAAAAAACAAAAAAACCCTAATCAACTCTTGTTAACTAGTACTAGAAACTACCACAGTTTTGATTATTCTGTTTGTAAGTACATTCTTCAGCTAAAAGTATTCTCATCTTAACATATTATTTCATCTATAAGCACAAGCCTACATATACAATTGAACAGATAGCCCTTTATTTTTTCTTCGCCTCAACATCCATTTCATTTTGCTTCACTAGAAAGATTATTCATTACAGTTACCAGAAAGTGACACAAGTGTGTCTCTGCCTCCAAATGTACTTCCACCTAACATCACCAACAATTTATTTCTTGGGATCGAGACGAAGGAAAATATGAAAAATCAATTATTTTCGAGACGAATATCTCAAAATATCCTAAGAAAAATGGTAACAAGACTATAGTGTAAGAGACAGAAAGATGGAGAGAGAGAGAGAGAGGGAGAGAGAGAGATTATTCAACATGGAAATCAAGGTAAGGTAAGGAGGAGACATTTGCCAACAAACCCTCCCAATCTAATTCTCCCATTTTGAAGCTATCTCCTTGGCCTTGCCAATGATTTTCAACCCCAACAATGTCCTCAACTTTGATGCTTTCAGTACTATTATTCAACTGGTTGTTGATATTGCTTTTGGTGTCAAAAATATAGTCATAATTCTGCTCAGTCCCTGTACCCTCTAATGAAGGGACAGAAAGGTCATTTTCTAATCCCATAACATAAGGTTCCATGACTCCATAATCCTGCCCAAATCCCCTATTTCCCATATCAACTTGTTGTAAGCATGTCGAGAAATCGAACGAACCATTTACGGTGTCAAATTTGTTGTCCATTGGAGGAAAAGGGTTGAACTGGCTGTTCATAACCATGGCTTGTATGGAGGAAGACGAGGACGATGATGAATCTATGTACATTGTTGCGACGTCGTATTCGTGCATGGCCATCATTCCTTCCATGACAGTACCCTTATTAGGCTCTGATATTGAGTCACTGTTGTTTTGAGAGGATGTTGAATTATTGTTATTATTTTTCAACCTCTTCTTTACTGTCGAATTCCAAAAATTCTTTATTTCATTGTCTGTCCTCCCTGGTAGACGTGCCGCAATTTGAGACCACCTTACATCAAGTTAGAAAAATGTTAGAAATAAATATGTTAACTACACCTAATTAAGGGGTGAAAGTTAATCAATTTGCCAAGAACCCTAAAGAATAAAGAATTAACTGAAAATTTCAACTCTAAAATGCATGCATGGTTTTGCATGGAGGCCTAATTAACTCCACAACACGGAACAAAAAGTAAAAAATGTGTCTCCCAAGTTCATTTTTATAGGCACGAATGTATATGAAGGAAAGTAATTTGGCCATAATTCCATTTTCGTAGAGCATTTGTCGAATTTCGGTTGAATTTGAGTTGTAATTTCTTTCTAAGTTCTTATCTGATCATTTCATAGTACATTTAATAGGCTCTCTCAAAAGATTTCGAACAAACAATTATCACTATTTTATGAATTGTAGTAAAATCAATATTTCCATAATATATGTAATTTACCCTAAAATTGGAATGTCCTAAAAAATTTGGAAAAGCAGAAGGTTCCAATATCATTAGAAAATAAATCAATGTTTATCAGTGGAGTGACTACAAGTGAATTAGCTATGCCTGTGTAAAC
Organism: Forsythia viridissima; assembly: GCA_030279155.1. Taxonomy (NCBI): domain Eukaryota; kingdom Viridiplantae; phylum Streptophyta; class Magnoliopsida; order Lamiales; family Oleaceae; genus Forsythia; species Forsythia viridissima. Next base: position 19,078,144 of record CM059035.1, on the reverse strand, counting down.
TTCTAATCAATAAAACTTTGCAGCATACATTAAAAATTAAAAAGAAAAATAAATCATGCATGATCTTTTAACTTCTTTTCATCACAATTTATATTACTCTATGAATGATAATAATCTTCAATGCAATGCTTAGAATAGATCTCCTTTCTGTACAATTTCACCACTAGAGTTAGCACGCAAGCTCTCGCGCACACACATATTTACAGATCAAGATTCCTAAATACACAGAGAAAGAGAGTTATATTTATAGAGAGAAATAGTACCTATTGCCAAGAATGGAATGCAAATGGATGATAAGTTCTTCTTCCTGAGGAGAAAATGCGCCGCGCTTAAGATCAGGTCTTAAATAATTTATCCATCGAAGCCTGCAACTCTTCCCACACCTCTGCAAACCGGCATTCCTCGCAATATCACTCCAGCAACCTTGTCCATTTGTCAACATGTAGTTCATCAGTTTCTCATCCTCTTCAGGCGACCATAATCCCTTCCTCAATTTAGCCTTATTGTTATTCAATTTTTCCTTCACCATTTGATCTCCAGGCTTCCTCATTTCCCAGGAATTATTATTATTCCAAAACAAAAAAGCCAATTTATTTTCCTATTGTTCCAGGTGGGCTGATGGAGACTGTGACATGAAGCTATATAGAGAACAACATAATGAGAAAGAGAAAGAGAGAGAGAGAGGGTAAGAGGGATTATGTGAAGTGGAAGCAAAATATGTTTGTATTCTCATACACATATGATGATTACCTTGTGAGTGAAGAAAAATGCATCGATAAAGACCAGATAGAGTCAAACACAAGAAGACCAAATGTCCCTTTCTCTCTCCCTCTTCAAGGTCCCCCTCCATTCCGTTTTCCCACTCCACCTTATGTTAACCAACCTTTTTTCTTTTTTTTTGGAGCATTACTCGTGGTTATCATTACCCGTCTAGCTAGTTAGTAGTAGACTCTCTGATTCATTGTGTAATAAAATTGTTTTAATGCATTTAACACGTTGAATAATGTTAATTAAGCATCGGCGATGAACACCACTATATGTAGTAGTAGGACCCACTGCTACATAGATTGATATTCATCACCACCCGTGCTAATGAATAGCATTACTCTAATGCATTGAACAATGAATCAACCTAAACTGATGATGAATATAATTATTCAATTTTTTTCACATTTTTCTTCAGTTTATAATTTAATCACAGACCCACAGGGCCACAGCAATCACCATTACCACCCCTTCAAGCTTCTCTCTCTCTCTCTCTAGAGGGGACACGAATACACGTGTTTCTGAAGTATAATGTGGAGAGTACAGAAATAGAAGTACTTTTGGTACACTTTCCCTAATGTCAAAATGGGATTGATATTTGATACGTGCGTGCAGCAAAAATATATAATACAGAGATATAGAAAGGTTCATTACATGGAGTACGACAATAGCATTCTAAGGTTGTCTCGTGTCTGTTGTTCAACTAATAACGAAATTCTTAAGCAAAATTGTGTATATATATATATTATGAATAGTTTACAATATAATTTTTTCAAACCCTTTCAAAAGAAGATTTGATTATAATAAGAATATCAATGTACATGAAATTCTTCAACTACTTTCTTGTAAGAAATAATTATTCTTTAAAAAAAATCTTCAATTTATGATGGGACCAATCAAATAGGGTAATAGTAAATATTTATTCCAATGGTAAATTAAATACTGATATTTATTTTCAAAAACTCAATCTGCTTAATTCTTATAGGCAATACCATGGAAAAATATATATGTATATATGGTAAGATGCACGGAAAACCTCTAGACTGCTAGTAATTCCGTTTCGGACATGTTTCGGAAAACTAAAAAAAAAACTACTATATGTTTTGATTTTTTTATTGAACTTCCAAAATTTTAAAAGAAATCTTATGTAACTTTAAGAAAACTTTGGATTAAAATATTCGAAAACTTTAACTAAAAAAAAATAAAAACTTGATGAAATGCTCCAACCTAAAATAAACTTAATAACGGACTCCAACCAGAGATGGAGGCCATGTTAATGGTGGTGATGGTAATATTGATATTGATAGCATGATGTCTTCGAAGAAAATCGAATCAAATACTTGTAAATTTTTTTTTTTTTAGTATTTATTCATTGTGAATTATTTTTTAAGATGAAATTAATTTTGTATCTGTTGAAACTTTAGTTAAATTAAATTGGTTGTGGTATTATTATTATTTATTTACTATTAAATAGTTTTTCAATGTTAAATCTTAAATTTACAAAAATAAATCAATATTTTTTTATATAACATTTCACAGCATTTTCGCTTCCTACATTTTCAAGAAATAATATGTTCTCGTGTCGTATCGTGTTGCGTTTATCGTTTCCAAATTTTCGTGCAACCTAATATATATGCATGAATAGTTGTCTAAATATAGGTTAAATAAGCTTTAATGTGCAACATTTTCGTTCCTCCCATTAAATGAAATTAACGGCCCTAGAGTTTCTTACTATTATGGTTCTCTAATTATTTCATTATTGATTTATCCTTTCGTCAATTCCCAAAAGTTTCATATATTTGGTAGATAGAGATTGTTTAACACAAATTAGTAATATTACAAGTTAATTCTGAAAGCCCTTCAAGTACTCCATCAGGTTAAAGAGTAAGAATAACTTATTAATTATACATATAAGATATATTATATTAGGTTGATGAATTGGAAAGGATTGCTTCTTTTGCAAACATCACCACCACACACAAACACACACAGTGCGTTTGTTATTTTCAATACCTAATCATGGGGTCGGCCTAAATTTCTCCATGACATAACCACGAAGAAACCCATCAAAATCTTGGGCAGCAACAATGCAAATCACTGTCGGCACAAGAAAAATCTAATGGAAAATTGATCTTGCATGTTGATTGGGAGTTGAAATAGTAAATTATTCCCAAAAAAAGGGCAAACTAAGAAAACTGGGAAGCTACTCTAACTAAATATATATTTGACAAAGCTCCATCTACATACAAGAATACATGTAGGCTACAGCTGTATAGAAAACGTATTCAAATTGTCCTTGGATGCTAAGCCAAAGCAAATACCCAATCATTAACGCCACTTGTCTATCAATCCATCATTCCTTCTCCTTATTTCAATGGCTGTTAAAGGGAAACATATGTATTACTGTATGTTGTTACATGCAGAATGTGTGAGTATGTAGGTTGAAGTATGTGGCTTACATTTGTGGAACACATGTATACTTTCGTTTGTAATTTGCCGTTAGTTTGCTAAGGGTATTTAATAGGTTGGAGGTGCGGGGGCTGTCCATGCGGTAAGATAAAGGAGTAAGGCACGATACTAGTGAAGGCATGTACGTTGTACGTTTGTAGTTGTGGATTAACTGTAATAGGGTCGTAAGATTTAGGAAACAAAATATTGAATAATGAAAGTTCTGGACAAAATTTAATGAATACAAAGTAATAAATATACGTAGGTAATATAATACAGTTAATGAAGTATATATGAATATAAAGCCTAACTGAATGAATTAAGTATGGATGACAAAAGTTTAGATATATAACAATAGGCAATTAAGTGCTTGTTCGATTGCCATTTTATCCAAAAAAAACCTATTTTTTTGCCTACAATTTTTGACTTTTCAACCTTTTTTACACTACCAAAACATTTGAAAAGTAAAAAAGTAACCAAAAATAACCCATTTTTTCCCAAAAAAATCTCTACCGAACAAACCCTAAGTCGTTTATTAGAGAATGATGTAAGTTGAATAAGCTTTTAAGCATTGTATTCATGATCATTGAATTAATATATACATACAACATTATAACTTTTTTTTTTAATCGAAGATACAACATTATAACATTTTTTTTTTATTTTTTGGTTACGGGGAAAGTCCCTAAGACGAAACCCCTCCACCTGTGTCAGAGGTCCCTTGACCAGGCGGGTTGTAAATCGAGGGATGTGTACGAGTGGCAGGGACCTGAGAAGAGAGTCAACGAGCCAACTCCCAGGACGTAACTTATATATATGTAGAACAGATATAGATTGAAAACATTGAGTTCAACCTCATTGATTGTGCATATACAAAGTGGTCTTGGGACTGGTATGTGGTTTTTCCATCACGAAAGAAAAAACATTTCATGAGAATTTACTAGGTGAAATTCTCTCTGTTACATCAAAGAAATAAGAGTTTGTTTTCTGAAATGGACAAAAACATTTTAGCATCTACGAAACTAGTAGAGCTGCAAGTGATGAAGAATATTCGCAGCCCAAAAATAAAAATGAAGCATGCATTTGAAACATCTGAAATTATTCTATTGCCAGACCCACCCTTCTTGTCTTTCGTGTTCGATGAAGTTGTATTAGTGATTTTAAGAACTGCATTTTCATTGGTGTCGTGACGTTCTTTATTTTGCCTCGTTAGAAGCTGAAACACACGAGGATTCGAAGAGCATTCTTTTGACTGTTAAAAATAGTTGTTGTAGCATAGAGCAATGTGTTTCAGAAGTACAACTTGCATCTCCGAGGTGGAAGACTTCTTGTTTGTTCTCTGCTGTTGCCAGAGGAAATGGTTCATGAAGATGGTATCGTACTTCCATTGCTCTCATGCCCATCCTTTTTATAACTTTGATAACTTTCTTCAACTGTAATTCTGCTCTCATCCAAGACTTGCAAATGATTTTCCTATGGAAATAATAATAATTATGTTAGCATTGTGAAGGGTCTTATGTTCGTATCTGGTGATAGTAATGGTATGTTGTGTATATACGAAAGAAGCTAGCTCCATCAATATGTAAGCAAAACAATGCAACATATTTATATAGTTCTCCAATCATTGTTCCAGCAACTCATGCAGTTGAATCTTTGAGGTCTACAAAGACTTGTGCTCTATGCGTATATGTATGTAGCAATAACATAAGAATAAAACACAACATTAATGATTATGAAGAATAATAATTGAAGCAAGTGTATGACATATGTTGAGTTGTATAGGGTGTAATAATGTAAAAATGTGTAGTGTGCGCTAACAAAAACACTTGTTACCTTGGAGTTGCACATGCATGGGAAGGTTACAGAATGTACAATGACAGATTTTACCGAAGTTAGCGCTTAATATTTTGTTGCAGTTGTCCAGGACATATAGCAGAAGAATTGATTGAAAATTCTTATGTATGCTCTGGCCGATACCCAGAAGTAGTTTTGCTTCATTTATAATGACAATTTGATAGTTAGTAAGGCAAGTCTTGAACATTGTAATTTATATTGTTAGGAAACCCAAGCTAAGATACAAGTGGTTGCTGTATTTTTGTGAAAATGTTAAAGTTCAGATAAGAATTAGCACAACCAACGATCTTTGAATATTTCAAATTTCTGTCAATTTGCCTTTGCTTGGAGGAAATAATCTTAGGGCTTGTTCGGTAGAGTTTTTTTTGTAAGAATGGGTTTTTTGGTTATTTTTTAACTTTTCAATTTTTTTTGTAGTGTAAAAAGGGTTGAAAAGTCAAAAATTGTAGGCAAAAAAATGGATTTTTTTGAGAAAAAACTCTACCGAACATGACCTTATTGGCGGTGAGGCAAGATATTCTTTTTTTAGAAATATCTTATTCAAATTTTCAATGTTTTTTTCCACCCTTGTAACAAGTAGTAGGTTGTATGAGTGAAGTAATTTGTATATAAATATTCATGTTTAACAGCGTATATATATATTGTATTTTTTACCAGTTTAACAGTTTGTCACATGGAACATTGAAGAAGAATATGTTGTTGGCTTTTGTGGAGATTGAAACACCTACAAATGAAATAAGCAGACACGAAATAAGAGAGTGCATGAACTAAGGATAAAACTTTTACCAAAATGCAATAGATGCTGAAGAAATAGAGACACATATTTAGAGATTGTTAACTGTGTAGAGACACATTGGATTGATTTTGTACTCGGCGCTTACTATTGAAGGATGATACTTTTAAATGGTTGCCGACAATGACTGGTTGTTTAGTTCAGTTATCTGATATGAATGTGCATTACTTTTCCAAAGACTGATCCCACATAGTCAACAATGCTGTTTCAAACCTAATCCATGAAGGAAGAAATTATATTAGATATAATAAAAGATATGTGGAACAAAATAACTAATGGATGCATGAGTAAATGAAATTATCTTGAATGTAAAATAATGCACATATACCTTCATTAACGAGAACAATATCTTGGATGTATGATTGAGTCCCTAAGAAAGTTTGAATGAGGCACTTTAGGTTTCATGTCAACTGCTACTCCAGTGATGCCTATAGAAAGAATTGATCAAAATTTCCTAGGCTAAACAAATCAATACATTATGCTGTCTATCTTGGAAATAACGAAGATAATATATATGTATATATGCTTTGGAAATGTGAAAATATGATAGTGTATTACTGATATGCGTTTTGAATCCATGTACTCGTGTAATCTGTCAAATAGAGTGAAGGCATATGTAGAGGATATCAATGAAATGTGAACTTCTTGTAGTTCTTGAACTCTAGTTCGACCACAAATTGTCCACTGAACTTCATAGATTGAAGATCTACATTGAAGTATTGTGAGTTGCACGGTTGCGTTTGATAGTAGGTAGGTCTTCAATGGTATTAACCAATCTTCAAAAGGTTGTATGTTGGTATCATAAAATGTTGCTTGCACCTTGTTCTTCTATTTCACATCAAAAATTAAATTAAAAGGTATAATAAAAGGATTGAAATTTGTGAGAAACTATAAATTTAACAAAACAAAAGCAATCATGAAGAAGTATTTTAATAAACAGAGAGTAGATAATTAAGTTGTAAAAACGCATATTCATTATCTCTGTTGTATAACTTGACTGATTCTGGAATATATTGGAACTCAGCGTTTGAGTACTCAAAGAATATACCTCATTGTCCATTAACACCATGTTTTGATATTTTGTTGAAATGTGGAGTGCTGTCCTATGTCCTCATAGATGTTTTTTCACTAATGTTGACATCGAAACTTACATCGTCCACGTGTCAACAGATGTTCAATCACTCCTCTGCCAGCCTGTATGTTACCTGCACACTCGGACAATCGTTAGGCACCAAGATCACCGGAGGAAAAAGGGTCTAGTGATCGTTGGTACTCTGACGATCAAGTCAATTGCCGGTATATCAAGTAATACACAGGGGATGAGAGTAATTAGGTGTGGGAGGGACAAGAAAGCAGATATTTGAGTAGAGTTTAGGGGTGAAATTCAAGTGTAAAAAGAGCGTACCTTAGAATAATCGGAGACGTTGTATTTATAGCACAAGAGTTCCAATTGATTTAGGAAGCAAATCAATTAGATATCTAACCGGATCCTCCTTCCTTATGGGATATGGATGATTGATTGTCAGGGCAATCTCTAGGATTATCTACCTTATTTAAGATTATCACGTTGCCTAATCTTTAGGAGATTGTGATTTGGTTTCCTTGTGAGGATCCGTGTGCCAATCCAACGCAATCTGTTTCTGATTACTTTTCTGGTCATCCGAAATATCGTGATGCCCGCCAGTTATAACAAATACGAAGCCCGACGAGGCTCTATAGGTCGGCCATGAGTGTCGAGGTTTTGCGTAGGCTTCGCCATGCTCCGATTTCTGAGTACGAAGATGTGTAAAGCGTTCCGAGGCCTCAGGGGGCTCATGAAGCTCTTGCTGGCCCCCTGAGGCCCTCGCCGGGCCCATGGGCCTTTATGAATCTAGAAGGCTCTCGTTGGGCCTGTATGGGATCCTTGTTGGGCATTGGCTGACGTTGAGGTCTTATCGAAATCGAGTGGTAACAACAGTCCCCCAAATCCAAGCCTATTATTCATGGTAGGCGTGGGACTTTTTGAAGTAAGAGAGGAAGAGAATTTTTAGAAGCAAATATGCCGAACGTGAATTCTGCGAGTGTGGTCTTCGTGCTCTTCATGCATTGAATTACTTATTTGGTATAGATTAAGTTACTCACTCAAAATATATATAGTCCTCCAAGTTTGAAGCCGAGCATTTATGATGGGTGAGGGCTTCAGTTAGTTAGGCATATGGTGACGTGTTCCAGTCCAGGCTGTCAATCAAGGTTGTCAATATGATGGTCAGGCAATCATGAGTGAAAGGGTGTGTTCATTTAATGCTAAAGGCGTGTGACGGATGAACGGGGCACGCGTGAGGCTCGTCGTTGTGATTTAAGAAACGTTTAGGGTTTCGTTTTCCACCTGCTGCCCTATTATGAACATGTGTCCTCTGGGCGACAGCCAAAATGCCATGTTTCAAGTTTGGATAGCGGGGATTGAAGTGCCTCAATCTATATAACGCAACGCGTCATTCACAATTTGATTTCTTCTTGCTTCTGCACATACTGTACGTTTTGTAGGACTCTTCTGCGTGTGCACTGTGTTGACTGCTATTCCGATGTAAGCGCTACAAGAGTTGCTGCGAGATGTTTTCTATTCTGCCGTCATTTCGATTTTTTAATTTTTAGTTTGGACGCCATTTACTGCCATATCTGTCGACGATAGTTAGGGTATCTCCTTGTAGAATTGAATGGGGTAGCAATGTCGTCTAGACATGGTGATTTGCAGAGCCGGCTAGACGCTCAGACAGACCCTAGGACCCAGGCTAAGTCGTCGTCCACCTCTTCATCTTCCTCATCGACCAAGGGTGTGAGGAAAGTGAACCAAGCACCAACAATTGCTAGCCTGTCCACCACGTCCACAAGCGAGAAAAGGTCACGCCCAACTGTATCACCGAGAAAAATCGTAGAAAAGGGGCGACGTGACGCCGGGGTACCCAAGATAAGAGGGTCGCTTGATAAGAGGGATGTCCCGGCGGCCCGAGCGCTCGATGATGAACTCAGGCGTTCGGAAACCGAAGCGTCCATGGCTCGCTCAAGGATCACTGAAGTGGAGTTAGAAGACGTACGGTTATCCTACGATATTCTCGTGTCTATGACACTCAAGGCTTCTGGTCCCGAGGAACGCGCCGACGATCCACCTGAAGGGTTCGTTGCTATTTACGAACCTACGATGCAGCAGGGTCTTTGCCTTCCCATGCATTATTTCTTTCGTGAGGTTCTAAGAGACTGGAATCTTACCCTATGCCAGATAACGCCGAATGGCTGGGGACAAATGGTGGCCTCGTTCCTGCTGTGGGATATTGCCGAAGTTGGAGGGAGCTTGACTCCGAGAGAGTTTGAATCTATTTATCGGCCCTGCCGATCCACGGAGTGGTATAATATTTCTTCCTGGCCAGGCCAGAAATAGAGGACGGCTATTGACAGTCCCAACAAAGTGCATAATTGGAAGGAGAGGTTCATCTTCGTCGGAAGAAACTGGGAGTTTATGCCGGAGGATCCTCTTCTCCTTGTGTCCATTGTCCGCCAATTTGGAGAACTTGGTATATATTGCTGTTATTGTGAGGAATTGCGCATAGTTCCTGACCTAATGTTTTGCTTACCTTTGCAGATTGCTGGAAGCCACCCATTCCAAAGAGGGATCAAGGAGAATTATGTTTGAAGTGGGATAAGGTGCGAGCGCTTGATAGCGACTTCAGGAGTCTTGGCAACTTGTTAAAAGACGACAATTTATTGATTTTCTGTAGACTGATGGGTGAGACTCGTAAGACGTAATGTATGAGCCTTGCTATGAAAAGTTGCCTTAATTATTGGTATTTTGATGTTTTTGTTGGCAGCATTCAGGTTTAAGGGTATTCCCTTGCTCCGCCTCGGTCGTCCCACTAGCGGAGGGACTAATCGTCCCAGGTTCCTCCGCGCGAGACATCTTGTCCACCACCTGAGGTGCGAGATGTCGCGCCATTGAGGACAGTCCATCCTCCGTCCTCCGATGTTCAGGTTACCAGACAGGCTATTGTTCCTTCACCCCGCCTTCGTCCTCCCACCCCTGTTCTAACTCTACTTCCTCTAAGGATAAAGAGAAGGGGATTGCCGAAGACGCGGGTGAGGTGGCTGCTCGGAAGAAGAAGGCTCCTGCAGCGGCAGAAGGATTTATGCAGGATGCCCGCAAAGTGAGGCAGATTGAGGAGGATCGTCGGTCCTCGCCGTATCCTGATGGAGAGCCCGAGGATGCCGGGAACTCTATTTCTTCAACCGGTTAAGGGAGCCATGTTCACATTTTCCAGCGCCACGATGAATTGTCGACTTCAGTAATGGAGCTGCTCTCCGTCCATTCTGCGATAATGGCAGCGGGTGTCCATAGGTACTGGACCTAGAAATGGAAGAAGGCAGCCGAGGAAGCTACCGTGCGTGAGCGGCTGCAATGGGCTAAGATGAACCTGGTGCAAGGGTTGGTCATGTCTAAGGAGTTATTCGGCACCCTTGAAAACTTTGATGGCCAATGCAGCAAAGAGAAGGAAAAATCCAAGAAGTTCTCCGAGGACTTGAAAGCTGTGACCCTCGAGAAGGCGCAACTGGAGTCAGACAAGAAGGCTCTTCAGTTTAAGCTGGAATCGGTCGTGGCAAGGGAGGCTGACCTAAAGGGTAGGTATGAACTCGAGCTGAAGGCTGCGAAAGAGAGTCTAAAACAAGCTCGATATCAGAAGAAGATAGCTGAGGTCTCCCAGAAACGTGTCGAAGATGCCCAGCGGTTGGCCGAGGAAAGAACACTCACAGCTGAGATAGCCGTGGCCACCGCGAATAGCAACTTAGAGGTCGTTGCTGCGGACAAGGATAGGTTGCTGGCCTTGGCGAGGCAGGAGGTTGAAAGGGTCAAGGCTGAGCATGCGGATGCCGAAGCCAGGGTGGTGGAGGCGTATCAGGATGCATTTGTGGATATGCCCGAGTACCAAGACCTTGCCCAATGCTTGATGACCATAGGTGGGGAACAGTTGGTGGAGCGGATCGTGGAAACTCATCCAGAGTGGGATATCTCCTTTCTTCGACAAGCTCCTAGCGAGGTTCCTGCGTCTAAGGCTATTCTAGATGAGGTCGCGACGGGGTCGAGGATCAAACCACCCCACTTGTCGTGGAAGAAGGCCCACAATGTGCCGACCCATAGAGAGGCGGCGGGGCATTTAGACTTTGAATTTTGTTTCTCCCATTTTGTACATGTTCTACTGTTAACATATGAATTTCATTTCTACCATATCATCTCTGTGTAAATATTCCTTACACGCCTCATGGGCGGTACAACAAATCGATGAGTCATCACCAAGAGAATTAATGGCGCAGACTTATTTGTTGAATTCGAAGAGTTAGTGTCTTCCATGTCCCCATGCGAGGAAGAGCACCACAGGCGTGTGGCGTTCCAAATACCTCTTTGATGGATGTGCATTAATTATCTCATTTATTGTCTTATATTTCCCATGAGACAAAATGTTGGTTTCTCCATGCAGTTCCTATAAAAGCCTCATGGATCCTTCATTACCCTTCTCACGCGTTCATAATTATGGTAAATCCTTTGGATTAATCTCTATGTCTGTAATTTCCGTTAACACTTGCCTGTGTGATGCTTGGAGGTATTACGAGAGCGCGGATAAAGGCCCAACGTCTAGAGGACCAAACCGTGGGAAAGTCATTATTCAGAGGACCAAATGCCCAGCAAATCAACGTTCAGAGGACCAAACATTCGAGAGAGTGGGGGCTTAGAAGCCCTAGTCAGAAGGTTCCTAACGGTGATTTGCCAACGGACATTGATGATCGATCCATCGATGATCCAGATTCGGATGACGGGGCTGAAAGCCATCTGCCAAGGACGTCAATGGTATTTTTTGAGCAGTATGGCTTAATTAGTCACCAAATCAACTCATATTGATTTTGGGAGACCCCCGATCATGATGAAACCAGATACCCGTCAATGACGATGCTCAGGATAACGAAGACTAGAATATTTACTCAGTAGGTCATAGGTCCCAATATGTGTGCCGACCCATAGAGGCAGCGGGGTAGTAGGATTATAATAAATTCACTTTCGTTCATCTTTGTCTTGTACTTTAGGTTGTGATGAATAAAACAAGGATGCATCAGATTTTCTGAAGTTTTGAGATTTTTACATGGCTTGTAGTTTCTTGACTAGATAACTTTTGGCGGTGGCTGAAGGACAGCCACCCCGGGCATTCGTCTCCGCCTTTATTTTCATAACATCGCGAAGCTCAGGGGTGTGTAAGCCCTCACGTCATGGGCGCCAGTCTGTTGACGTGTTGGATATGTCTCGGTAACGTCCTCATGTTGCGATGGCGATTCTGCACACGGGGCGCATGTAACGTACGCAGCCCGTACATCTTCTTAGGGTTTATTGGGGTGCATCCCCCTTCCAAACGTGTCTGTTTATCTGACCGTCCGTATTTTCCTATGCGTATATATATGTAATTGCAGACTTTTCCTTCATTTCTCCCACTTATACTTCCTTTTCGTAATATTTGAACTCCATCCAGCCCTTCTTGGTCATGACAGGCTTTTATTTCTCCAACGTGCCAAAGTTTAAGATAAGGCGTGGTGTGGGTCATGGATGATACTTCACCTACACCTCCAGTATTATGTGCGGCGTCTGCTCCGGAGATTACCGTCCTGCAGGTACCAGAGGCAATGGTAAACAATCCATTCTTTGTTCCGTCGATGTCTTCCGTACCGTCCCCTGTGGGACCTGTGTCGCCGTTCGAAAATTTGAGACGATCGGGCAAGAGGAAGGCAGCTATCAACGGTAGGGAAGAAACGTCCGTGCCTGGTAAAGGTACGAAGGATATGGGGAAATCTCATAAGGTTAGGCGAGGCGGGGGGATCCTTTTTTAGAGTTTGAGGACCGCGTTCCCAAAGATCGAAAGGCGTCCCAAACCTCTAGTCCTCCACCTGTTAGTAGGAACGAATATATCAACATTGGGTCTTGTCGGGACGAGCTGGACCCAACTGTTTTGGGAAAACTACCGATTCCGACTGCCACGGCAGCGGCTTCAGTTTACAAATATTGGACCTCCTCTTTTGAGAAAGCTGTAGATAATGCAGAATTGATGGAGTTGCTGAAGCTAGCTAAACTGTACACTTCCCAGAGTCATGTGCTGAACTACGAGTTTTACAAAGTTCTTGAGATGAAGATCGACGAACTTCATTCAACAGTCCAGAGAGATGAAGATGTCGAAGCGTTGCGTTTAGATAACAAAGACCTTTGGAGAAAACTTGCCTTGTCCGAGGATGTGAGGGCACGCGCCACCTACAATATTACCAAAGCCCAAACGATCCAGGGGGCTGTGTTAAGGCTCAGACGATGGCTAAGTCGTAGCTAAAGTCTTACCAAGATATGATCTATGCCAAAGATAAGGAATTGACTTAGGTTCTGATGGAGTTGTCGAAGGCCAAGAGTCTGTTGGCTAGTATTGGGATCCCTGGTTATGCGGATCCTGGGGTTCTGACCGGGATTTAAGGGTCACGTCTTTTCTTTTCGTTGTTGTTCTCCTGATTTGTAAATGTAAACTTTTTCTCTGTGATATACTTTGACCAAGGTTGATGTCTATTCTTCTTTATTTGTATGAATGCGTGTTAGATGTATATCCAGCGAGTTGACAGAGTTGGCCGCGAACCACACTCCCTCGCCGTCGAACTTTATTCACTTGTAAGAATGAGCGTTAAATATTTATCCAGCGAGTTGACAGAATTGGCCGCGAACTACACTCCCTCGCTGTCGAAATTTATTTACTTGTAAGAATGCACGTTGAATATTTATCCAGCGAGTTGACAGAGTTGGCCGTAAATCACACTCCCTCGCTGCCGAACTTTATTTACATGTAAGAATACGCCTTGAATGTTTATCTAGTGAGTTGAAAGAGTTGACCGCAAACCACACTCCCTCGCTACCGAACTTTATTTACTTGTAAGAATGCGCGTTGAATGTTTATCCAGCGAGTTGATAGAGTTGACCGCGAACCACACTCCCTCGCTGCCGAACTTTATTTACTAGCATAGTCGCTTAATGGACACATCGGTTTGGAAAATAGTGAACTTTATTAAAAGAGCGCAGGATCTAGAGATGCTGAAAACAATGCTAGGAAACGGAGAAATGCAGAATAAAAACTACTGATAATAGGGTCGCAGATGAGCGATATTCCAAAGATGCCTCATCTCTTGCCCTTCTGAATCTACCATTATGTAAGTTCCCAGTCGAATTTCTTCGATGATCCTGTAAGGTCCTTCCCAAGTGGGCCCGAGGGATCCGGCTCCCAACTCTCTATTGGCCTAGAATACTTTCTTTAGGATGAAGTCGCCGATATGAAAACTCCTGCTCTTAACCGTGGAGTTGTAGTATCTGGTCATTTTTCTTTGGTAAACTGCGAGTCTTCATGTCTTTCGTCCTGCAAGTCCAGATTCACCCTGCGTAAGTCATCATTGGTTACTTCGTCGAAGTGTAAGTACCTAGGAGAGGGCATCCCTACTTCGATAGGAATCATCGCTTCCGCTCCATATGCCATGGCGATAGGAGTTTCGCCGGTCGCCGTTCGAGAAGTGGTCCGATACGACCATAGAGTCTCGGGTAATTCATCGGCCCATTCTCTTGTAGTGGATTCTAATTTTCTTTTCAGGGTGTGCTTGATGATTTTGTTGACGGCCTCCACCTGGCCGTTAGACTGGAGGTAGTAGGGGGTGGAAAAATCCCTACGAATGCCCAGATCTTCGCAATTGGTTTGAACTTCTTCCCAGCCAACTGCGTGCCATTGTCGAAAATGATAGAGTGGAGGATCCCAAAGCGACAGATAATATTTTTCCATACAAACTTCCATGTATTTTCTTCTGTGATCTTTGCCAGAGGTTCCGCTTAGCACCACTTGGTGAAATAGTCCACCGCAACAACCGCGAATTTGACCCCACTTCTTCCGATTAGGAGGGGACCTATGAAGTCAATCCCTCACTTGGCGAAGGGCCAAGGGCTGGTGACCGGGGTAAGGTTCTGGGCTGGGAACTTCGGTATAGTAGTGAATTTTTGGCATCTGTCGCACTTTTTCGCGTAGTTATGGGAATCTTTCTTCATGGTTGGCCAATAGTACCTCTGCTTCAATGCTTTCTGTGCCAGAGCCATTCCTCCTGAGTGGTTACCGCAGATTTTCTTATGTATCTCCTTTATCACGTACATCACTTTCTCCTCTGTCAAGCAGCGTAGAATGGGGGTGGCTGAAGCCTATCTTATATAGGATCTCATCATGTAGTACAAATTTCGCTGCTCTCCTGCGGAGTTTCCTAGCTTCCTGCCTATCGTTTGGTAGGATCTGGTTGGTCAAGTATGCGATGATTTTCTTGATCCATCTGGAGGATTCAGATACCGTCATGGTAGCAGGTGCTGGAGAATCGTCGATGGATGGCTGGTTGAGCTTTACGATCGGGATGGCCTTCATCAGATCGGAGTCCCTACTGCTTGCTAGTTTTGAAAGGGTGTCTGCATAACCATTCTCCACTCTTGGGATCTGGAGGAGTTCGAAGGCCTCAAAGTGGGATAAGAGGTCTCTGACATTCGTCAAGTATGCCACCATGGACTGCTCGCGGGCTGCAAAAGTCCCATTGACTTGACTAACGACCAGCTGTGAATCACGGTAGATCTAGATTTTTCTTGCTTTCATTTTCTGCGCCAGCCTCAAGCCTGCTAGGAGCGCCTCGTATTCTGCGGCTTTGTTTAAGACTTTGAACTCCAGGCAAAGTGCGCAGTTGAGATTGTGGCCATCGGGGCTGACTAGCAAAATCCAGGCTCTAGCTCCGGCCTTGCACGAGGATCCGTCAACATATAATTTTCAAGTTGGTACCTCATAGGGCTAGGCTTCAAGTGAGCCTTCGGGAGATATGGGCAAATTCAGCCACAAAATCTGCCATAGCCTGTTCTTTTATGGAGGGGCTTGACTTGTAGGAGATATCGAACTAGCTGAGTTCAACTGACCATTTCATCAACCTTTCTAAGGTGTCCGACTTTTGGAGTATCTTTCTTAGAGAGAGGTTTGTCAAGATGTCGATACTATGCGATTAGAAGTACGGCCGGAGTTTTCGAAAGGCGATGATCAAAGACATGGAGAGTTTCTCCATATCTTGGTATCTTATCTCCGCGTCTTGTAGGGCTTTGCTCACATAATATACAAGAAGCTGCATCGGGCCTTCTTCTCAGATTAAGACCGAACTTGCTGCCTTTTCAGATATGGTAAGGTAAACAAGTAAAGTTTCTCCATTCTTCGGTTTGGACAACAGTGGGGCCTTCCCAGAGAGAATCTTGAGGTCCTAGAAGGCTTTCTCACACTCTTCGGTCAATTCAAACCTCTTCCCTCCTTTGATGGTTTGGAAGAAAGGCTGGCAACGATTGGTTACCTTTGATATGAATCGATTTAGGGCCGCTAACCTTCTTGTCAGGCTCTGAACTTCCTTGGGGGAGGATGGTGACCACATCTCGATGAGCGCCTTAATCTTCTAAGAATTAGCCTCTATCCCACGTTGGTTCACCATGTATCTGTGGAATTTTTTGGATACGACCCCGAAGGCACACTTCAGGGGGTTAAGCTCCATGCGGTATTTATGGAGGACTCTGAACATCTCTCTTAAATGCCCTATGTGGTCCTCGGTGTTCACACTGTTCACAAGCATGTCATCGATGTATACCTCCATAATGTTTCTGATTTGTCCTGCGAACATGCGGTTTAGCAACTGCTGGTACGTGGCCCCTACGTTCTTCAGGCCCAAGGGCATCATCCTATAACAGTACAACCCTCGGTCTATAATGAACAAAGTGTGATCCTCATCTCTCGCGAACATCGGGATCTGGTTGTAGCCCGAGTAGGCATCCATGAAACTAAGTACCTTATGTTCGGCAGTCGCGTCGACCAGCTGGTCGATGCATGGCAACAAGAAGCTATCTTTGGGGGGTATGCTTGGTTCAAGTTCGAGAAGTCTATGCAAACCCTCCATTTCTTGGTGATCTTTCTTACCAGCACCGGGTTAGACACTCATTGGGAGTAGACTACTTCCCTAATGAACCCGTTGGCTAATAGCTTGTTAACTTCCTCCTTCAGGGCATACCTCTCAGCACTCAAAGGCCGCATTTTTTGTATCTTGGGGCGCACATTTGGGTTTACTTTTAGGGCGTGGCACGCCACAGATGGGTCAATCTCCACCATATCACTATGCTTCCATGCGAAGATATCAGTATTCTCCTGTAGGAACTGCTTCAATTCCTCATTCATCCTTTTCTCGAGTTTCTCTACCACCTGCAACTTCTGGGTTGGCTCCGAAGAATTCACTAAGAATGCTTTCAGTTCCTCGACCGGAGAGGCAAGGGAGTCCGAGCCTATGATTCGGGAGTCCAGGCCCTCGTCCACCTTGTCATGGTCAACGTACATTGGCTCTGATTATATGGCCATTACCACCGGGTGATACCTCCGCGTGTTGCCACTTTTCGTAATGCGTTCATGTAGCACGCCCTTACTTCTGTCTGGTTGCCACGAATCTTAGAGACCCCTCCCGGCTTCAGGAACTTCATTGCCAAGTGATGGATGGATGTCACCACTTGTAAATCCTTGAGTGCGGGCCTACCAAGGAGTCTGTGGTAGGCGGAACGGGTATCAACTACCAAGAATTCCATAAACCTCCTGAGATGGCGCGAGGGCTATCTGAAGTCCACTACGAAGGTAATCCTTCCTCGCGGGATGAGGCTATCTCTCATGAAACCGAACAGTGGCTCTGAGATGGCTGTCAATTCATGGTCCATGTCTATCTGATCAAAGGTGCTGCCGAACAGGATATTTACGGTGCTTCTATCATTGACCAACATCCATCCCAGTCCGTTCCTGGCGACGACGGCACGGACCACTAAGGCATCGCAGTGGGGATAGTGTACACCGGCCTCATCCTCCTCAGTGAACGAGATCTGTAGGGTTTTTGGTTGATGTCCGTGGACCTGCCAACTCTCCACGGGC
Source organism: Forsythia viridissima (assembly GCA_030279155.1). Lineage (NCBI taxonomy): Eukaryota > Viridiplantae > Streptophyta > Magnoliopsida > Lamiales > Oleaceae > Forsythia > Forsythia viridissima. The sequence goes on along the minus strand of CM059035.1, from coordinate 19,060,255 downwards.
TCTTCTCTTACTGCATTCGCATATTTTTAACGTGATTTCATTATATGTCCTCTGACATAGGGCCCTCCTATGATCGTGTTGATTTATCATATCAGGAGGGCTCCCGCAGGTCCTTCCGCCCTCGGCAGATCCCTGTTCCTGTCATTCTTTCTGTCATTGTGGTGAGGTCCATCATTCTGGCACCGAGGATGAGGTCCTCACCCCTGATTGGGCGGCCCACGTTGTCCTCGCGAAGGTCAATTCTCCTCACCTTGTCTATTATTTCCATGATCAATCAGTTCTCTTACATTCGGACAGTCTTCTGTGTTGTGCGTTCTAGGTATGTGTATGTGACAAAACTTGGGTTGTGTGGCCACTGGCAGAGAAGCTATTGCGAGCGTCCGAAGAAGGGGGGCAGGGACTACCTCTGTCTAGTTAAACCTCATGTAGTGGTTATTCTGCAGTCCAGGAGAGCGCTTCCTCTGAAAGTGGTTGAACTGGGGTTCAAGAGAGTGTCGCCCTTTTCTTCGATAGTGGTCTCCTCTGTCCCTTTCGGTTTTTTTCCAATTTTTGATCATTTTCTCTGATCGGATTTCGTGCTGGACCAAGTCTACCAGATGACTGTAAGTCTTTGGTTGACTGTTGTAGACGTCTCTCTAGAAAGAACTGCGCATGTGAAGCCCGGTCACAAGTGCATCCAGGGCTTTTTCATCGGTTACCGTCTCAATTTTGTTGATGACGTTGCTAAACCTCTTGAAGTAGCTTTTGACCGTTTCTCATTCTCTTTACCGAATATCATTGAGTTGGACAATATCGTCTATCATTTTTTGGTTGCCGATGAAAGCATTGATGAACTCTCTCTTGAGTTGAGGCCAGCTCCGGATGCTCTCTGACTTCAGTTTGTTGTACCACCTTTTCGCGTCGGATGCGAGTGTGGTGTGGAAATTCTGACACTTCACTTCCAGAGAGTGGCCTTGAAGCTTGTCTTATACGTGTTTATATGATCTGTGTGGTCGCCTCTCCCGTTGTATTTGTCCATAAGAGGCATTCGAAAATTTGTGGGTATCTTCATGGCCTTTAGGTAATTGGTGAACGGGAGGTTCTCGTCATCGTCATCTTTGAAGCATTCTAGCTTCTCCTTCTCTTTCTCTTACCTCGTATAGCTGGACTTCGGGTCCTTCTTCCTTTCCACACGGGCCTCGCTGTGCTCACTGCGCCTGCTGTGTGCCGGTATGGATGATGCTATGGAGGATCCCACTCCTAACCTGTCGAACACACTAGCAGTAGGAGCCAGTTGGTTTCCTGGCATTGGAAGGGGTCTCCCTCTCTGATCATCTTGCGAGGGTTTTGGGACGACGTTCCAAAGGTAATTACCGTTTGAAACAGGTAGGTCGTCTTGCGATTGATGGCTTTCCATTGAATCGGATCTTAAAGGGCTTTTCCATGCACGACTATGCTTGGGTCCATGCTGGAGGGATTGATTCTCTAGCAATTCAAGTGCTGCATTTATCTGGGCATTGTCCTACTTCAGGTCCTGGTTCTCTTGTTCAACTGTTCGCTTCTGTCGTTGTCTTCTCCTCTTGCGGCGAGTGACGTTCTAGAGATCTTGAACGATTTCCTGCCGCAAGTCAGTGTGGTAGGATTCAACTTCTTCATCTATGGAATGTTTGCCTGCCATGCTCTTTTTGACAGAAAACACGTCTTTACCACAGGTATTGGTCGTGTTACGTTTTTCATTTTCTACAGACGGCGCCAATCTGTTGACGTCGGAACCTACTCCGTCCACGTGTCAACAGATCTGTAGTCACTCCTCTGCCAGCCTGTATTTTACCTGCACAATCGAACAATCGTTAGGCACCAAGATCACCCGAGGAAAAAGGGCCCGGAGATCGTTGGTACTCCGACGATCAAGTCAACTACCGGTATGACAAGTAATACATGGGGGATGAGAGTAATTGGGTGTGAGAGGGACAAGCAAGCAGAGATTTGAGCAGAGTTTAGGAGTGAAATTCAAGTGTAAAAAGAGCGTACCTTAGAATAACCGGAGACGTTGTATTTATAGCACAAGAGTTCCAATTGATTTAGGAAGCAAATCAATTAGATATCTAACCGGATCCTCCTTCCTTATGGGATAGGGATGATTGATTGTCAGGGCAATCTCTAGGATTATCTACCTTATTTAAGATTATCACGTTGCCTAATCTTTAGGAGATTGTGATTTGGTTTCTTTGTGAGGATCCGTGTGCCAATCCAACGCAATCTATTTCTAATTACTTTTCTGATCATCCAAAATATCGTGCTGCCCGCCAGTTATAACAAATACGAAGTCCAGTGAGACTCTATGGGTCGGCCATGAGTGTCAAGGTTTTGCATGGGCTTCACTATGCTCTGATTTCGGAGTACGAAGATGTGTGAAGCGTTCCGAGGCCTCCTGAAGCTCTTTCTGGCCCCCTGAGGCCCTCGCTGGGCCCATGGGCCTTTATGAATCTGGAAGGCTCTCGTTGGGCCTGTCTGGGATCCTTGTTGAGGCTTGGCTGACGTAGAGGCCTTTTCGATATCGGGTGGTAACAACTAACAACAATCTTTGTTGTCCAGTTGATGTCATTTGGTCAGCTATCAACTTTTAATTCTCACCCATGTTTTAATGCCTGAAGATTGAAGATTTAATCATCAATTATATTAATGGTTGTTATATGGTCTAAGAAAAGACATAGTGAAATGCAAGTTAGAAACTTTGGAAGGACGGTCGGTATGTTACCGTCAAATCCGTATTTCCAAAGTGGATAAATTTGTGGGATAAGACTTTTTCAAAAAAAAAAAGATAAAATTATTGTTTAATTAAGGTAATAATACAAAGTTACAGGACTCTTTAAATCTCCAACAAGTTACAATTTTTATTGACATTTAATGGTATAATTCAACTTTTATTAACATGAAATGGGCCTTATTAAAAGTCCAGTAATTATATAAATTTTAATAAATAATCTAGTAATAATATAATTACAAATTTATCCCAATATATTTAAAATTCCCCATTTCTTCAAATTCAAGGTCCAATTAGACTAAATTTGTTAACTGACATGGCTAGTTCCGTTTTTCTTATTCGACGACTGGCGATTTTAAGTTCGACGGCCTACTGGGAAAGTGCAGAGTGTCCAGCCAACTTACTGTGAAGTACAAGTGACCTTTCTTACTTCTGAACTGCAGAGAATTAGAAAAGGATCCATGTCTATGAACCAATATCTCAGCACTATCAAGCAACTTGCTGATAATCTAGAGATTGCTGGAAAAAAGATTGATCATGCTGATCTGGTTACTCAAGTCTTAGCTGGACTTGATGAAGAGTATACCCCCATTGTAGTGCAAGTGAATTGCAGAGATCAGATTTTGCGGCATTAGTTAACCTCAATACTCATGACCTTTGAAAGTAGATTGGAGTATCTCAGTCAAGTCAAAAACAACTTTGGATCTATCAACCTAACTCAAGCAAACTCACAGAATGTAAGCAATTATAATGGAAGAGGAAATAGAGGTAGTAGAAACTCAAACTTCAAAAGAAGATCAAGAGGTAGAGGAAGATATGGAAGGACAAATGAAGCAAGACAACCTTGTCAAATATATGTTTTAAACAACCATACTGCTGCCTGGTGTTATAACAGATTTGATGAAAAGTATATGGAGAAAAGACCAGAAGATCAGAGTCACAACTCAAGTCCCTCTGCCTACATTGCAAGCCCAAATTCAGTAGAAAATCAAGCCTGGTATGCTGATTCTGGAGCTAGTCACCATGTCACTACTGATAAAAACAATGTTGATGAAGCTAAGGAATATGGAGGTAAGCAGAAAATGGTAGTAGGTCATGACACTTCATTACAAATATCTCATGTTGGATCTAAAGTATTTGATATTGAATCTGATAAACCTTTGGTGCTAAAAACGTTGCTACATGTTCCTAGGATCAAGAAGAATCTTAAAAGTGTCTCTAAACTAACTACTGATAACAATGTTTCTGTTGAATTCTTTCCTAATGGCTGTGTTGTGAAGGATCTACCAACAAAGAAGGCTCTAGTGTAGGGGAAACTTGAAGATGGATTATATCAACTGAACCTACCTAACTCAAGATCTCCAAACACAAGTTCAGTTAATCATCATCATTCCAACATCTCTTATTACCTTCTCAACACCCGTCTGAATCATTCCATCAAGTCTACCAGTGATAACTTCATAGAAGCACAAACTGAAACCTGGCATAGAAGGCTAGGACATCCTCATGCATCTGTATTACATCAAGTTCTAATGTTTTGTAGTAAACTCAGAAGTACTAATAATAAAATCTTTTCATTTTGTGAATCATGTCAGTTTGGCAAATCTCATGCATTACCTTTTAAATTGTCATCATCTCATGCTCAAATGCCTCTTGATCTAATACACACTGATGTTTGGAGACCATCTTCTATCAATTCTACCTCAAGGTTTAAGTACTATGTGTTATTTGTGGATGATTGTACTAGATATACTTGGGTCTATCCCTTAAAACATAAGTCTGAAGTCTTACACTACTTTACACAGTTTAAAAGGCTAGTTGAAAACCAATTTGAGAGAAAAATTAAAGTCTTACAATCTGATATGGGAGGAGAGTACAGAAATCTGGACAAACTAGCCACAGAATCAGGCATTAAACTTAGACTTTCTTGCCCTCATACTTCAGCCCAAAATGGAAGAGCTGGAAAGAAACATAGGCACATAACTGAAATTGGTTTAACCCTTTTAGCTCAAGCACATATGCCTCTATACTATTGGTGGGAAGCCTTTTTAACTGCAACATATCTTATAAATAAAATGCCTAGTCCATTACTTCAATACAAATCACCCTATGAAATTCTGTTTAAGTACATTACAGAATACCAACTCCTTAAGGTTTTTGGATGTGATTGCTATCCATGCTTAAGACCATATCAGAAACACAAGTTTGATTTTCATACCCAAAAATGTGTCTATCTAGGACCTAGTATATCTCACAAAGGATACAAGTGCTTAAATTCTAATGGTAGAATCTACATTTCCAGACATGTTGTTTTTGATGAAAACTCTTTTCCCTTTAAAGAAAGTTTTCTCAACAAATCACATCAAACTAAACTTATTTGTATGACCTTACATCATCTTCCATTTGAACACAACTTTCAAAATACAACCCCAGATTCAGCTGATATAATGCATCCTACAGATGAACTTGCACATGAACCTTCAGCTGGAAATGAAGAAGTGGAAGAAGATGATGAAGGAGTGAATAATGAAGTATCACAACAACCATAACAGAGAGATATACAGCCTGAGTCCTCTGAATCTCAAGCTGGTATTAAACTTTGGGTGGATATGCCTGAAATTGAGAAGATTACAGATAAGACTGGACATCCTATGGTAACTAGATCAAAAGTTGGGATAATAAATCAAGAGCCTACACTTCTACTGTTACTTCACAATCTTTAGATGATGTTGAACCAGTTAACTTGGATGAAGCACTAAAGAGTGAATAATGGTGCAAAACAATGAAAGAAGAATATGATGCCTTGGTGAGAAATCACACTTGGGTGCTAGTTCCTCCAGAACCTACAATGAAAGTAATTGGATACAAATGGGTATATAAACTGAAATTTGATGTAAATGGAGAAATTCAGAGACATAAAGCCAGGTTGGTGGCAAAGGGCTTCTCACAAACTTCAGGTATTGACTACTATGAAACCTTCAGTCTAGTATCTAAAGCACCAACCTTGAAGATCATTCTTACAGCAGCCATCTCTAAAGGATGGGAGATAAGGCAGGTAGATATCAACAATGCTTTTCTCAGTTGAAAGCTTGAGGAAACAGTCTATATAGAACAGCCAAAGGGTTTTATAGATCAATCTGAACCATCGTTGGTGTGCAAACTCAACGAAGATATATATGGACTCAAACAAGCTCCTAGAGCTTGGTATAACACACTGAAGGAGACATTACTAGAGTGGGACCTTATACAATCCAGAGCTGATAGTTCAATGTTCTATCAGATTGCCCAGGATCATGTAATCTACTTACTAGTATATGTTGATGATATTATACTGACTGGGAGCTGCAGAACAACAATACAGAAGCTGATTGAGAAGTTAAATGCATCCTTTGCATTAAAGGATATGGGCAGCTTAAAGAAGTTCTTGGGAATTGAATTTTACAGAGATGAAATTGGAATTCATCTATCACAGAAGAAATATGCAAATGATGTATTAAAGAAGTTTGGTTTTGAAAATATGAAGCCAGCTGGAAGACTGATAGGTAAAACAGAAGGGGTAAACTTAAGAAATCCAATCCAATTTAGAAGTCCAGTAGGACCACTACAATATCTGACTGATATAAGGCCAGATATCACCTTTGCTGTGAATAGAATCAGTTAGTACCATCAAAATCCTACAGATGTTCACTGGAGCTTGCTAAAAAGTCTGTTCAGATATATAAATGGAACTTTTGATATGGGTTTGATCATTCATGAAGCACACGATTTGAACATCATTGCCTATGGAGATGTTGATTGGGCATCATGTCCAGATGACAGGAAATCTACTGTGGGTTATTGTGCATATCTAGGTGGCAATCTGATTTCCTGGTCTTCAAAGAAACAACCGGTAGTGGCAAGGTCAAGTGCTGAGGCAGAATACAGAACACTAGCCCATACCACTGCAGTAATTACTTGGATTCAATCTCTACTCCAAGAATTAAACATAACTCAAATTGAAATTCCAAGAATCTGGTGTGACAACTTAGGAGCTAGTGTATTGGCCTCTAATCCTGTCTATTATGCACGAACCAAGCACATAGAACTTGATATGCATTTTGTCAGAGACAAAGCATTAGCTAAACAACTGGTAATAAGTTATGTTCCAACAATAGATCAAATCGCAGATATATTAACCAAACCTCTCATGAACTCTAGACACTTATATCTACGCGGTAAGCTTGGAGTAATTGAAGTTAGCTCCAGCTTGAAGGGGGTTGTTAGAGAAGAAGAAGTTGTGGACTACAATGACCAAATCAGAAAACAAAGAGACAAAGATGTAAATAACAAAGAAAACTCTCAGCACCAACTCTTGAAACATGTGGCCAGAAAGCTGTTGAATGGAAGCTTCTAGTGTTAACCATATTGTTGTAACTAAATCAGTTTTGCATGTGTATATTGTTCATCCGCCTGTATTGTGTATAGATCATTTCTCATACCAGTGTATATATAGACTGCATTGCATATGTGAAAAGTATTGAAGATTAAAGAATAAAGTCCATAATATATCTTCATCTTTACTGAAACTCTGATTCTATAATTTCAGCTCCCCTTTTTCGTTTTCTTACTGACCAAATAGTCGGTATTTTTTTATTATATTTTTGTTTTTTAGCATTTGTGTAAATTATAATGTTTATATTTCTTTTATACATTTTTTTTAATTTTTTTAATTTTTTTCCAGTTCGTGATTTATTTATATTTTTTTAGCGGGTAATTAGCACAAAACGTCCCTACCTATTGAAGTAATTGTGCAAAACGTCCATACCTTCTAAGTTTTGGCAATTTTACCCTTACCCACTGGATTTCTTGCCCAAAAGGTCCTTCAATCCAAAAATCAACCATTAACATAGGGGTAAATTAGTCCAACCACTTTTTTCACATATATATTACTTCTTTTAAAATTGGAGAGCTTCCCATGCAATTTCCAAAATTGCACGGCAGGCCCCCATCTCCAAATCTGCCAAAACGACGCAGAAACCCTTTAGAGTTTCTGCAATTTCTGCAATCTCCATCTCTCATTTCTAGCCTTTTTATTCTTTACCTTTCTTCTGTCTAAAGAATTTCAAAACTGCGCTCACACCGTCGCCTCCAACACCGCCGCCTCCGCCTTTTTTCAAGTCCCGCTTCAATGTTTCCAAACTGGCCGCTTTCGGCACCAGCAATGGAAAAGATCTCCCGGGAGATGACGCCCATGCAGAAGGATAAGTAGAGGCCGATCGTGTTCTTCTTGGCACCTCCGTTTTACTTTTACTGGGTGGCAAAAACCTAACAAAACCAGCTGCGGCGTATGTAATTTCTTCTGTTTTCTTTTGTGTTTTTTTATTGCTTAAAGGATTTTGATCATTTTCTTCACGCTTGAAGCCAGATCTTGATTTCGTTGCTGATTTTGGAACGGAATTGGATGAGTTTGTGCGCATTTCTTGGAGTGATGACCCTGCGGTGCTTACACTTTGGCAGCGGAGCAGTCGTTGCGAGCAGGGTATTATGGCTTGTTGGAGCCTTCGGGAATGTTGGTTCTCCATGTTTTCTTAAAACACAGCATCAAATTAAATGTATGTGTATTTATATATATTTGTATGTATATGTATGAGGTGGTGGGGTCGGGGTTACAAAAGGGCTAGAAATGAGAGATGGAGATTGCAGAAATTGCAGAAATCCTAAAGGGTTTCTGCGTCGTTTTGGCAGATTTGGGAACGGGGGCCTGCCGTGCAATTTTGGAAATTGCATGGAAAGCCCCCCAATTTTAAAAGAAGTAATATATATGTGAAAAAAGTAGTTGGACTAATTTACCCCTATGTTAATGGTTGATTTTTGGACTTAAGGACCTTTTGCGCAAGAAATCCAGTAGGTAAGAGTAAAATTGCCAAAATTTAGAAGGTAGGGACGTTTTGCACAATTACTTCAATAGGTAAGGACGTTTTGTGCTAATTACCCTTTTTTAGCCTTTGAATATTTTTTCTACTCGTCACCTTGAACTAAATTTTTGTTTATTACAGGAAGAAAATTATTGCAGTAATATAGAAAATGTAAACATGTCATGAACTAAAGAAAGAAAATATTGATCGATTATGGAGAACTTGCCAGTATTTTTTTGTTTATTAGAGAAAGAAATTTATATCAAAATCTCGTAAGGAATAACTTCAATAAATAATATCATTTAATGAATTTTTATATATGAATTTTATTACATTGATTTTTTTTCATCTCATCTCCCGTGAACTAAATTTTTGGATCCACCCCTGAACATATACATTTTTTAGTGCAATCCTTAGTCTTATTGGAGATGCTCTTAGTACTTTTTCTTTGTAATTTTTTTTCAATTCCACGCCTTTTTTATATTCATGGACTCACTTTGTTAGTACATTTGTTGGCATAATGCTTATGTATTGTTTCTGATGCATTCATATAACACAAGAATAATGCAATTATTGATATGGGATATACGAAAAGAAATGTATTATCACATCCTCAATTTCTTTCTTCTTCTTTTGTTTATGTATAAACAACTTCTTATTGCACTTCATCCTTCAATATATTTGTCAGTGATACAACAATCAAATTAGGAATGCAGCATTCATGAGTAATAATTTAGTCGACTTGGGATAAGGTTAGTAACTTGGTCAAGATGAAACATTAAGTTGTCCTTTTTTAGCAATTTAGTTTATTTAAGAAGGAGGGTACCCATTAACCTAAGGAGAATTTAGAAATCTAAACAAATACGAATGGTAATTTTTAAAAATAGCAACTTTTAATAAAATTAGCAAAAATTTCAACAATTTGGTGCAAAAAGTCGTGTATACCATTTTGCCGAAAGACTGTTGAATTGATTGTTGGGTGTAAAAGAAAGAATGGAGATTTGGTTAAAAACCCTAGTCAACAATAATGTTTAGTTAAAAGGTCTTCACTTAATAGTCTTTGGTTTAAAGGATTATAGTCTATTTTATTACTGGTGGTTATATTCACACTACAATTTGTTATAAGTGTACCACATTTAAATTGTACTTAAGATCTTCAACTTTTGTTCATTATTACAATTATGTTCTTAACTTTTTGTCATCGAATTCTTATCTTCAACTTTCATTAATTAGCACATTTCATCATTGATGATGGTTTCTGTCGAGATATTTTGTTTACGTGTTTTGAAATGAGAAAAAGTATTTTATCGTACTTTTGTATCTATTGCTTTTTTTAAAATATGACAGACAAATAAGTTTTTTTACAAATTCTTAACAAATATGTTTTACGGAAACCGTTATCAAACACAAGATGTGCTAATTAATGAAAAGTTGAAAATAAAAATATGATTAAAAAAAAGTTGGGGACATGAGTGCTATAATGTTAAAAGATTAAGGATGTTAAATGTAATTAAAATGTGGTGCAAAAAATAAAAAGTGTTGTATGAATATAATTACCCTTTTATTACATGTTAAAAGTCCTAAATACCCTTCACTTGATATGTCTAAAATATCCAATTGAAACTAATGATCAGAATTTTTCCTAAACACTAAGGGTGTGTTTGATTGGCTTAAATTTTTCATGGAAAATGGATTTTTTCCACCTATTTTCCAACTTGATTGTTTGATTGCCAAAAATTTTCCATGGAAAAGGAATTTTCCCACCTATTTTCCTTGTTGTGTTTGATTGCAACCTTTTTTTTTTCCATGAAATTTTTTTTCTCATTTTTCCACTTTTGGCCACATTTTCCTTGTTTAGGAAAATTTGTTAACCTTTTCCAACCCATTTATTTTCTATAGAACATTTTCCAACCCATAATTTCTTGGTAATTCATTTCTATGGAAAATATTTTCTTTCCACCTAAATTTTCCACTTGCAATCAAACACAGCCTAATTCTCTTAATTTTATTCCCTATTTTCATTTCATCATTCAAAGCCCACCGTCAACTATAATGTCTTCTTCTTTGTTTACAATATCACCGAAATTCACTGAATTGAGTGATTACATTACTAAGGCGACTATATTTAAACAAAAAAAGAACATCAAGGGGTGCAGATTGATTTCCATAAACCAAGAATTGAAATCAATATTGAAGGTATGCTTATAATTTGAAATATATTGTTTATTTTCCAGTTATATTCTACCTCCATAATATGAAAAATGAAGTATGTGTGGAAAATAAGCAGCATATATAATGTAAAGGAAAGGTACCGTTTTTCTATAGTTGAGGTGCATTCTTTTGTGCAGTGTATTCTTTTGAAGGCAAAGTGGATGTCCATATAAAGGACAATTTCTATCAATTAGAGGAGAATATACTAGAAGTGTGGTAGTGTGGTTTAAATTCTATTTCATTTGCAATTAGAATTTTGTGTAATGTAATTGAAGTTCAGTTTAAATTATATTTCATTTGAAATCAGAATTTTTGTTTACATTTGATATATATTAAACTTGATTTTAATTTGTTAGTTGTCTTTAATTTGTTAATGTTGTTGGTTGGTATGGTTGGTTTTAGATTGTTGATTGTGTCGTTGATGTATATTTTGCAAATTAGACATGTATCCACTGTTTAACAACACTAAAATGTTTTAAACAAATTTAAATGGCACTTACTAGTTTTAAATGACAATACTCATTCATGTCTGTTTGAAATTCTGTTGTATAATAATAGGGTGACTTTTGTGTAATCAAAACTGTATTTTATAAATCTATTGTTGAATGAACGTGTGTTGTTTTTAGAACTTCAAACTCTTCTGTTTTTTACACACAATGGATTTTTTGTTTGTGATCCATTTATTTAATACATGTCCAGAAGTTTTTTTGGTTAATTTGACTAATATGTTACATATTTTTGTTGAATTGCATATATGAATTCTGCCGTAATGATTTTCGTTTGTTATTTTGTTGAATTTGAAAAGAATGATCAATATGGATGAATTTAGAAATGGGGAGGGGATGATGAAGACACTGCAAAGAATATTTTTGTTTCATAAAATATTTCATATCCGGAGTTTATGATGAAGTTTGAGAAGTGCTTAAGATTGATTCTGTTGTGTATGAAATGGAGATGAAAATTTTCGTCCCTGGCATGACAAATTTATGAGTTTCACCAATGAAGATTACTTGCAACGTGGATGTGAGTTGGTTTCTCTCTATGCATGTTGGCAAACCCTTTGCAAACTACACCATCGTTTCCCCTCTAGTCGGGTTCATTTCGCTTCATCTAGCAGTAAGTTTGAATATATATGAATAGCAATTCTATTTTACAACTAAAATGTCAAATGCTAAAATCTCGTTATGTGTGTATTTATGTTATTTAATGGTAACTCGTTTAAAAACCTTAATCTAAATGTCCATCTCGTATACTCCTTTGCTGATTGGAGATATGTGAAAATGGGTGGACAGACTAGTGATTAATAGGTGAAGAGAAAGTATTTGTGATCACAATGGAGATAACAGTGTGCTTGTCTGTTGGTTGTGAGTTGTGACTCAACATTTGCTACTATATATCTACTATTTTCCCTTCGAAATCTAAGATTTGAGCCGAAGTTAATAGGTTCGGGTACGTGTGAGCCAAAGCTTTAGTTTTTGTCTGATTTGGAGTTAGATTTGACTAGGATATAGTGAACGTTTAAATAATTATTTGGAGTTATATTTGTCTAAAACGACTATTTTTCAACTTGTTTTTAAAGGTTGCCATTTTTCAAATATAACACCTGCAAAAGAATGTTCGCTATAATTTCCTCTTAACCTAATAACCCATCAACCACTTTCTAAACAACTTCTTGTAGACACTAAAAAATAAATAAAATAAATAAATGGACTTGGCCTATTAAAAACAAATAGTTCATTTAAATTGATTAAAGCCCAAGTCTATTATGACCCGTTTGTATTAAAACTAACCCACGTAAAAAATTCGTTCCACTTTTATATTTAATATGTATTGGATGATTATAAATGGAAAGTGGGTAATTTGAGATTTCTCTATAAATAGGACATTAAGTCCAAGAGAAATCACAAGTTAAAATTCCGGCAGAAGAAAAGCCAGAAGTCCAGAAGCAAATCCAGGAGAAAATCCACAACCCAGCAGAAAATCCAAAACTCGAGAAATCTCAAGAAGACCAAAATCTTCTTCAAATTGAAGCAAGTCAAGCCAAGTCCAAGAAGATTAAAATCTTCTTCACAAATCAAATCCAAGCCTAGTCCAAGCACTCAATTTTTCAACAAGTTTCTAAGTCCAAGATTTAAGCCACGTGGCCCCTTGTCTTCAACACTCGGATCGTTAATCAGAAGATTCTGCAGCTACGCAGTTACAAGAAGATTATCCACTTTGTAATTTATCAAAATTTCAATTTATAACAGTTTCTGTATTTTAATACTCAAAATTCGTTGTACACTCCTTTAGTCTTGTTTGCTTTCTAATCCCTTTCTAATACATTATACATATGATTTTATTTTCTTCCTCTGATCTGATCAAATCCTTCACGTCTGAATATTGTGCATGTCTCCATCTTGTCATTTGGTTTCCAACTAAATTTCCATAAAGTGCATTCATAGTTGCTTGACAAATTGTTTTATGTTATTCGAGGAATTACAGTAGAGAAATATCATAAGGAAAAAGTAAGCATTAAAAAAAAAAATGATTAAAAGATTTAGCAGCGTTGGATTCACGATTTGATGATGCTTCTTTGTATGCTACGAATGAAAATTTTTGTGGGATTTATGAAAGTTTAATTATTTCAAATGTATTGTATATCCTCCAAATATTATTAAGAATAAAAGTCAAATGTGAGAGAGCTACATGTAACAATTCCATCCAAGAGAAGCTTAAAAAGAAGAAAAAACAATAAAAGAACCAGGACATTTCATAGGACGACAAAATCTTTCATGAAAAATCTAGTACTTTTATATATATATATATATATATATATATATATATATATATATAAGTCTCGTTCTAATGCCTCTGGTGGGCATTGTTATAATGCCCACCAGGACATGTGTCATGCAATAATTGCATGAGTATAAAGGCCCACTTTACACTTATGCAATTATTGCATGACACATGTTCCGGTGGGCATTATAACAATGCCCACCGGAAGCATTAGATCAATATATATATATAAAAGGACTGTTCTTTTTACAAATGAATTTAACAAATAAATTTGACAAATAATCACTATTCTTAATTTAAATTAATCTAACGGTCTAGATCTATTAGAACATGTAAAATTGTTATACACACATTCAAACATGTCTCAATAAAGCTTTTATTACATCTAGACCGTTAGATTAATTGAAATAAAGAACTGCAATTATTTGTCAAATACATTAATAGGTGAAACGATCTCATATAAATATATAATTAAACTGCCATCAAGCAGGACATTACATAGGAGGACATAATATTTCCTTAGATGTTATATATCAGCTTTTTAATATTAAACTACAATTGAATAGAATTCTTAGGCAATATTGGTGACTAAATTCTCATAAAGTAACTTTGTTTCTCATAGTCTAAATTATCAACTTCTGAATTAATTGTTATGCCATTTGCAAAAATAAAAATGCATTATTTTAAAGTTGAGTGGTAAATTATCATTACATGATATACAAGCCAGTGACATCTTCTTGTTGCATATTTGGATTATAGTAATGTGTGGCATGAACTAATGTAGATAAAAAAAAATTAGCATATACAATAATCAATTGATAGTACACAAGGAACTTTTACTTACCTAGAACATTGAATACTGAATTGGTAATAATTGAGGCCTCAAAGTGTAACGTTGTAAGTGTTGAAAGTAAGGTACATGCTTGCTCAAATCTTGCCACTTCATTAACATGAATATTATAAGGTGTAAATACTTGTTTCATGCTCATAAAGCCAATAAACTGAAAATAAATTTAAAAACATTATCATCAAAATAATGTAAAAATTGAAAACTATCAAAAAAATATTAAAATTACTTGGATACTAATACGTTCTTGCATGCCAACCCCAATGGGCATGCAAATATCTTGTTCAATTGCTTGAGTCTGAAAGTAAATCTGTAAATATAAACTATAATAAGTTTAGTACATTTAAGTAAATTATAATTATAATTTTTTAAATAAAATTGAAAGATAATATCTAATCGTGTACTTCAATTTTTTCTCTTTTTCTTGGTTTTTTTATTCTTCTTAGAAACAAACTTCTTTATATTGGAGACTCTTCTAGAATTGGGGGATGCCCATGTCTTCGAACAACTAGAAGACTATGAAGTCCATTGCTTTCACTAGAAGCTTTACAAGAGTCAACAGTGTCAAATACAACTCCTCAAAGTTGATTCATTTTTGTTTGTTTTTTATATTAATTCATCCATCATGTTCTACAATACCACACAATTCTCATTTTGAAGTCAACAACATCATCTACTTTCTTTTGCAACTTGTGATAACATTGCGCCTTGTGGTTGCATTTCCAATCATCATAAGTAATGTTCACCTTTGTGTGAGACCTTTTTAAATCCTTCCTCTAATGTGCTAAGATATGCTCTTGAACTCAATGAATATTTAGTTTCAAAAGAACTAATAAATTATGCTTGAATAAAATCCTCTAAATTTAAATAATCGACAAGCACATTTAACCTCATTTACCCCATCAACGTAAGAAATAGTGAAATGAAGTTTTGATACGTCTATCTCCAACCAATATATCCTCGACCACATCAAATAATCCATTTTTCTCATCAACACAAGAAATTTCACAATATAATTTTTTGGTCAACTCTTTTTGAAATTCTTTAAATTTTGAATTAGTGTATACATTTTGAAATTGCTTTTTTTTTATTTCAAATTGTGTTACACATGGAATCCATGTGTAAAACACTAGAAATCATCAAGATTTTCTTTTTCAACCTTGCTTCATAAAGCATTATCATACTGCTTGACAAATTACTTCAATGTTGTCTTTAACTTTACGTAGTAATCAAAGAAAACATTCATACTCTCACTCCATTGTGTTGACAAACTAGCCAAAGTATATCATTTAAAAATGTAGGAATCCAATGATGCCGCTCTCTATACAAATTACATAGCCGCACATTTTCACGAAGATTGAACTCAGTAATAAACTACTCCCTCTTATCTTCAATTTCTTCTTTCTCCAAAGATTCATACACAACATTATGCAAGACATTTTTTATTTTTGCGTCCAACCTATAGCCTTTAACTTCTCTGGTACTTTTTTCATGTTATGCCATAGATACCTACGGAGTCTTGTGTTAGAAAACACAATCTCAACTGCTTTCTATATTGTTTTATCTTGATATGTAATTAAGGAAATCGATGCACGTGCTTGCCAAGTATGAAACAACCAAATAAATGTATTAGTGTCCATGGTGGTTCACACCCACAAAAGGTGCAAAGGGCATGTCATACTTATTTGTCAAGTAGATTGTGTCAAATGTAACCACATCACCAAATTCTTCATAAGCTGCCCTACTCCTTGCATCAACCCAAAATAAGTTCTTAATTCAAGCATTGTCATCTACATCCATCATATAAAAGAAGTTTGAATTCTTTGTTTGATCCAAACAAAATAATTAGGGATTGCTTCTGCATCTCCAATACCAAGTCGTAATATTCTTTTCTTATCAATGTAATTTCTATAATCTTTATTCCAAAATTGGGACATTATCATGACCCCATCTTCCATTACAAATTATTGATAATTTTTGCCACGCCAATCCCAGCTCAATCATTCAATTCAAGTTCTATTTGAGTACCTATACTAATTTTCCTATTGCATGAGTAAAATCGTGATTTTTGTGGACTCAACCCACGATTATGCTCAAGTATAATAGAATTAATCTTGCAATTCCCATCTCTAAATACAGAAGCATTAACCTTAGCTTTGCTCCCCATTTTCATCAATGGATTATTATTAAGATAATTTTGTTTTTGAAACCTTGAATTTCTTGCTCGAGAACATGATAAGCAGACAATCTAAAATTTCATCTGATTGTGTTGATTTCTTTATAATTCCAAAGTCTTCTTGTTTTCTGTAGTGTTCATAGTAGGGGTGGACATAGTTTGGTTCGGGCAATTTTTGACTTATTTTTAAACAAAACCATTTAAAACGGTTTGGAAAATATTCAAACCAAAACAAACCATTTTTTTTGGTTTGGTTTGGTTTTAAACCACGATTTATCTATCAACATAATAGTAACACATATAAAACAAGTTAAAACATAAGTAAATTAATCTAAACTTCTCAGTACAAGTTTAAACCAAAACTTTTTAAACATAAATATTCCATCACATTTACATTTGTCTCAATTAGTGCATTACATTAATATTTGTCATAGAAAAAATGGGAATGGGAAGGGAATTGACAGAAATTAGTAAATAACTTGGTCAAATAATGAACATGTGGTTCATGCATCAATGGCCCAATAGTTTGACAAAAATTAAATAAGCAACCTAATAAACAGTTTGATTTGATTCAAAATCGAAACGTTGACGGGTTCACGTACCCGAACCAATAATTTCAAATTAACGGATTCGATTTGGTTTACGGTTTGGCAATTTTTTGCCCAACTCTAGTTTATAGTACTCAAAAAGATTGTCTAATGAATCAAAATACATTCCAACTTCATGTGGTTGCATCTATACCTTATAAACCAAGTTTTTTGTAACTCTTTCTCATCCACATATTCTTCATCACTCATATCTAACATATTATCTAACATATTATCTTTTTCAGTAATCATCTCAATCACTTTATAAACTATCAAAATGCAAACATTAATTAATAACAATTCCACAATAAAACAAAATTGTATGTACATGTAGAAAATGCACTAAAATTCTATAATCAAGAAACGGATGTCCGTAAATTAAAAAAAAAAAAAAAAAAAAAAAAAAAAAACTATTAGCTCTTCAAGAAAATGTTTTGGACATTAGACTTTTCTTGATCACATTGAACTTTGAACAACTCAGGATTATAAAATATTAAGTAAAGAAGAAAAGTCCATACAAATGATTAGGTTTTATTTTTTATTTTTTTCTCCTTCGTGTCATGATCAAACATGGTAGCCAACCAGCTGGGGAAGAAGAAAGAGAAGGAGCAACTTTACAACCTACCTGGTCAATGGGGCCTCTGACACAGGTGGGGGGCTTCGCCTTCGGGACTTTCCTCTTATCAGAAGAGAAGGAGCAACAGACTTACCTAAAACGACGCGGTTTGCAAGGAAGGATGAGAAAGAGTGAAACGATGCCGCTTAATTAAGTTGTAGCGACATCGTTATAGGCTGCTTTTGGAATTAATTGATAGTTTTCGTTTTTGAAGTTGAATTTTTTGTTTTACGTTTTTGTAACTGCATATAAATATGCAGCAGAAGGTCCTGACAATGACATGTAATTTTTTGGCAAAATGCTGTAATCCAAATCCTCCTCCTCCTCCTTCTTCTTCTTCTTCTTCAATTTTAATTCAGCTTATTTCTTTCTCTAATTCTTTCCCCCACTTTTATTTTGTTGCTTAAATCGTTAAATTGAGCTAAAGAATGAGATCCGACCTCAGGTTCTTGTTACTGGTAATGGTTTGAGCTTAAATCTTCCATTAATTAAGCTCAAACCATTACAATTGGCATCAGCAGTAACTCTTGGGAAAACTAAATGGAAACAAGGTAGATAACAAACGAGGATTATTGGAAAGGGATAAATAAGGATATCAATGACTTGGCACTTCTTTTGCACACATATTTGGTAAGGCAGATTCTTCAGAAATACTCTTCAAGCATTGTGTGGGAAACAAGAAAAAATTGAACATTATATGCATGAATGAATGAGAAGTATGATTCTATTGTGGCCATGTTAGCTAAGATGAGTGTGTCTAAAGATAAGCAAATAGAAGGGGCCAATTGTGACGACCCGAATCTTTAACGATCCAAATGTCACTAAAACTTAAAGTAAACTTAAATAAAAGAACTGAAAAGAAATATATAAGATTTCTTTTATAAAATAATCACAATTCAACCTTATTCATAACAAATATATTTAAATAGATACATTCTACATAATGAAATAAATCGAAAATAGATAGAAGTTGTTTCATAAATTTTTATTTTATAACCTGCAACTATAATCATCTCCATACCGACCGTCTAGAACCGCTAATTTTCTGAAAAGGAGAAAAAAAAACCATAACGTGAGGTAAAAATCTCAATAAGACTAATCATTTCTTGTATACGTATTTCAATGGAATTTCTTTATTACATAGGAAGACATAAGAATTGGGCCATACTTAGATGGTATCAAATTCACGTGCATAACGCCACTAAACTCCAGTCTATTCATAATCAATCTTACATAATACTTGATATATCTTGCGTAATATGGACCATAACATAAGTATAGCCGTGAAATAACATATTTTGCTTGAACCTTGAAGAACTTGAAATTCCTTTCTCTTTTGTCTTATTATAAGAGTAAGAAGATGATTGTGTAGTTGTGTGTTTCTTGTTTGTAAAAATTATGGGTATTTATAGGTGAGGTTGGGGGTTGCCACGCATGGAAACTTTCAATTTCATTAATTACCTTCCTATATTACATGTATCTATTATTATGAAAATATATATTCTTACATTAAATTACACGCATGATTAAAGACTGATTTAAACTAATCATATAATCGTATATAATCATATACACATTAGGAATCAATCACTGTTGTATCTACCATATATATGTAAGAGAACATTAAATGTACATATTCTTACATTAATTTTACATGCATGATATAAGCTAATCGTAGAGGAGAAAAATCAAGGTAATCAATTTATCACAATTCTCAATCAGAGTAATCAAGTAATCACAATTTTCCATCTTTTTACCTTTCCATCCTTTTTCCTAAATTCGGGTATTGTAGGAGTACCAAAATAATCTTCTTTCGTAGAATTTGCATCATGGTCCTAAATATTTTACCCATGATCAAATTGGGTCCCTAAACTTTCATATTGTGCAATTAAGTCCTAATTTCCAAATCAACGGCTAGCAACGAAATTTTAGGGTGTTACACCAATGGTGGTTCTAGTTATGAATGAGTGAATGTTTCTATGAAGTATGGAGCATATGGAAGAATGGGCAAGAGAACCTATGATGTAATGATGAACATTGAGTTACCCAAGATAGATTTTCCACAATTTGGGGGTGAGATTTACAGGGAATGTGTGAGAAAAGCAAAAATATTTTCAAATACACCAAATCCCAGAAGAGTTGATGATATGAATTGCTGAGATGTACCTAATAGGTACAGCTGATATTTGGCTCCATGGATTCCTATCTAGCCATCCTAATGTTGATTGGAGTCTAATGACAACTGAGTTGCATATGAGGTTTACTGAAAACATATGAGAAGAGGTGGTGGAGATCTTTAGCAAGATCAGGCAGTTTTGGGGGTAGCTGATTATATGGTTTCATGACCTTTTACTGAATATATGGTTTCATGACCTTTTACTGACTTCGAAAAATCTACAACAAAGTCCTCGTAACATGTTCTCATTTCTATTCTGGAACCTCCAACGGTTGTAGCAACCATGATGCTAGATGGTGTTCGACCTTCACTTGCTAGAACAACAAACACTTCTCAACATACTCGATTATATCCTTCTTCATCCCTCTCCACAAAAACACTGCCTTTAGATCTCGTCCATCTTGGTATTTCAAGGATGTACTGAATATGGAGCCGAATGAGCCTCTTCTAATATTTTTCTCTTTAGTTCTTCGAAGTCTGGTACACATAACCATCCATGATGAAATAGTGCCTTATCGTTCGATAAGGTAAAATCCTTTCGTTTTCCCACTTCTATCTCAGCTTTAATAAATTCCAGGGACTGGTCGCCTTTCTGGTGGCCTTTAATCCTGTTATAGAGTGTTGGTCGGACTGATATTGCTGCCATTCAAGCTACAGCATCGGGTGGAGTTGTGACAATTTTTAGACTTAATCTCTTGAACTCCTTCCATAACGACCTCTATGCAGTTAACATCGCCACTTGACTCTTTGTTTTCCTATTCAAGGCACCAGCTACCATTCGCCCGGCTTGGGTGATAGTGGATCTCGCAGTCATAATCCATCACTAGTTCAAGCCATCTTCTTTATCTCATATTCAACTATGTCTGAGTGAAAATGTATTTGAGGCTCTTGTGGTCTGTATAAATGTTGCACTTGCACCCCATATAGGTTGTTCATCCAAATATTTAGGGCATGGATGACTACAAGTCTGCAGTAAGCTCTAAGTCGTGCGTAGGATAGTTCTGCTCATATTGCTTTAGTTGCCTTGACGCGTAAGCGATCACTTTGCCTTGTCACATCAAGACACATCCTAGGCAATGTTTAAACGTATTACTATAGATTACAAAACCTGCTGCCCCTTTTGGTATGGTTAACACATGTACGTTAACCAATCTCTTCAACTCTTTCAAAACTACGTTCCTACCATTCGATCCAGTCAAAATTTGCACCCTTACGAGTTAATTGTGTCGAAGGTCCAAATATCTTTGAAATCCTTCAATGAATCTCCTGTAATACTTGGCTAAAATTGGACAACTACAAATTTTTCTTATGTTAGTTGGCCTTGACCAATTCATAACTGCCTCCACCTTGCTTGGATCTACCTCTATTCTTCGAGTTGTAACGACATGCCCGAGGAACACTACTCGTTCTACATTTCTTAAATTTTTCGTACAAATTTTTCAATACAATCTCTAAGTGTTTCTCATGCTCTCCTTCGCTCATTGAATAGATTATGATATCATCAATAAATATGATGACAAGTCGATCAAGAAACTCATGGAAGACATGGTTTATTAAGTCACTACAACAGAGTTTGCTTTTTACGGCATGCAATATATGCCATAAAATAATATTTATGGCGTACAGCTGAACGCCTATAAAGCATTGCCGTAAATACTCACATCTTTTTACGGCATACATTGAATGTCGTAATAATAATGAAAGAGTGCCGTTAATTGACTTATTACGGCATTCTTATGCATGCCGTAAATACATCTTTATATATGGCATACATTGCATGTCGTAAATGTGTTGTCAAATGAAAAATAAATGTATTTTATGGCTATTGTTTGTATGCTATAAAAGAAATAAATTTTACGATATACATTAGCTGCCATAAATATGAGCTTATCATTTTCTTTTATAGCTTATATTTGCATGTTATATGAAATAAACATATGCTAAAATTAACAAAATTAAATAAATAAACCCATAAATAATCATTTTTTTTCATATTAAGGATAAATAAAATTATTGAGTACATCATTGGCCTACTCAAAAAGGTTATCTAACTAATAACATCATTTGCCTACACTAAAAGTTTATACCAATATGCCAAAAGTATAGACTACCATTCCAAAATAACTGAGTAATTACAAAATAATTGATCCATATATCAACAGGTTTGCCTCTTTGGTTAGTAGTTTAGCTATCCAAAAATAATCAACTCCCTGTACATCACAAATATAAATAAAATAAAATTTTAACATTATATAAGAATAAATAAATGTGTCTCTTCTCGAACATCTAAAGCTCGTCTCTTCTCTAACATCTAAAGCTTTTAGATGAAATGATTCAACGAGATCAAACCGAGCATCGATAACCTCACCCCATTTGAAGCATTTTGATTATATTCTAAAGAAACAGAGAAAAGGCAAGGAAAACAAGTTGTTAGTACTTCTTAAGACATGAATGATCTTAAGGAAAAACTTAAATTAGCAAAGTCGCTTACCATATTACAACCACTCAAGTAGTTAGCAGACGATAGTGCATCAGAAGAAGCTGAAACAATGAAATTCTCATCATAATAAGATCGTTCATCAAACTATGAAATTCCAGATTACCCGAACTCTCCTCTCGAGTTCCGAAAACCAAGAAAAAATAAATAAATAAGAGAGAGGTAAGGTGAAGCAATAAAGAATAAAATATCAGAAAAACAAACCATCATTGTCTGCAATAGCGGAAGAATGAGATCTTTGGATTGTGCTCTCGTCAAGTTCTGACACCATACTAATTGTATCATCCTGCAAGCATTCCAAAAGAGATAAGCTAGCCTTAAGAAGCACTTTTCCTAAAGGTCTCAATATCAAAATTACAGTACATTGCATGAAGACTCCAGAAAGGTACAATTTCCGTGTTCCTTCCCATATGAAGTGTCTTCCGGGCTAGAACTGCATTTCAGGAAAGACACTTCCAGGTTTAAGCTTATCGAGTCTAACATCAGCAGTTTGTTCTTGACTTCTTGAGTTAACGAGCAAATCATCATCAAATCTAGAGATATTTTTATCGGCACGATCCTTGGTGTCCAAAGGAGACAAAGAACTAGCAGCATTACAATTGTGATCAATTTCAGCAGCATTACAATTGTGATCAATTTCAGCAGCCTCAACGTCTGAACATAGTACCTCCCCACTCTCCTTTGATTGAATTTATGTTTCTCTGGCAACTAGAAAGATTAACAACATAAAAATTTTACAAAATGTGAAAAATTAAAGCATTAAGCTAAGGACAGAAAGTTGTTTAAAACTCTCCACTAAACTACTTTTGTATTCAATCTGATAATTAATTAATTATACCAATGTACAAACAACCCCGCCCCCCCTTTTTTTTCTTTCTTTCCACTAAATTCGTGATAGTTCAAACGAAGTTTAGTAACTCTTTATGTATGTATCCACATTATAAACTCAAAATCTTTAATGTCATACATGATACAACATTATGTAAAAGACAAATGTTGACCACCAAATAATATGAAATGACATAGTAGGGACCATCAATTTCAAGACAATTTGACAAAATTTGCTTCATATTAAAATGTCTATACGGTCCAACACTCCCTCCACTATGTAGCCTGCCAGATTACAAGAAATCATGATGAGCAAACTAGCACATAACTTTTTAACCATATAGCAATACTTCATGCCTTTCTTTTCTGTAATTTTTTTTCCTATTCCTTTTTTCATTCTGGGTTTTAAAGGAGGCAAGCATTCTTTGCATGACTAATTCAACCAAAAACTCCTTCCACAAAATACAAATATCAACTTTATTGCATTTTTCGTCCATCATTATTCAACATCCATCTTGTTTCTTTTCCCAAAAGACATGATTCAAACAGTTTCATCATTCAAATTGTGAATCAAATTCTAAAACCAAGTCCCAATCTCAAGTCATCATATTTCTATAAAATATATAAATTAAGAAGTCACATAGTCAAATCTTCCCGACTATCAAACTGTATGAATGTATCATCTTGTATCAGGCATGAATGTTCATGTAAGACAAATTTCCAAAACAAGTCATCGAATAACACAAAACAAAAGCATACATGTTAAATGCAATAGACAATTACCGGGTGTCTAGTTTTTCATCAAGCATGTAATCTGCAATCAACTTGTATAATATTCTTTTCTCACGGCACTGTCCAGATGGATCTACAGATCTACAGAGCATGTCAATGATCAGTAAAGAAATTCAAGCCCCATCAAACAAACAGGAAAAAGATTTATACACATGTAAGTAATAAGTAAACATAAAACCCAGGCAAATTAAACATTAAAAAAGTGTACTCCAGATGAAACAACACAACAAATAAAAACAAATTTTATGAAAAAAATGAAAATCCAAACACAGATTTTATAAAAGTAAAATGATAAAAACATGAATCTCCACCAAGATTTGCTACCAAATCCCTTTTTATTTCATCTCTTCTATCAAACTCCACCAATACAAGCTATTCTCACAATCTTCAATGTCAAAGACTCCGAGAACTAAAGTATTAACATAGAGAAGAATAATTGTTGACAAATAGCATATTATTGATAAGGCAAAGGGTTGGGCGATTTGTGAAAGAAGGATTTGGTTGAAATGGTTGGAGTTGGGTGATGTATGAGAAAGGGGGATTTGGTTGGAAGGGTTTGGCGTTTTATGAGAAGGGAGATTTTTGAGAGAAAAAATTATGAGGGTTGGAAGAGAGATAAAAAAGTTCATAAGTGCGAAAATGAAAAAAAAAATGCGGTTTTTTTACGGCATGCTTTAATAAATAAGCCGTAACATATTAGTTTTTACGGCATTCTCTATATGCACGCCATAAATATTATAAGTAATTGGTAATTTATGGCACACATTTAAGGCATGCCATAAATGATCTATTTTAACGGCATTTTTTATATGTACGCCGTAAACCAATGCCGTGAATGACTATATGTGTTGTAGTGCTAGTCCATGAACATTCTGGGAGCGTTTGACAGCTCAAATGGCATAACTAGAAACTCGTTGTGGCCATATCGAGTCATAAAAACCGTCTTCGAGATATCACATGCCTTGATCCTTAGCTGGTGGTATCTGGATCGTAAATCGATCTTGGAAAACACGACTGCCCCTCGAAGTTGGTCAAACAAGTCCTTGATTCTAGGGAGATGATATTTGTTCTTAATGGCAATCTTGTTCAGTTCCCGGTAGTCGATGCACATCCTCATCGACCCATCCTTCTTTTTGACAAAAAGCACTGGCGCTCTTCATGGTGATACACTGGGTTGGATGAATCCTTTATCTAACAGTTCTTCTATATGTCCCTTTAATTCTTGTAGCTCATTCAGTGCCATTCTATAAGGAGCCTTAGAAATAAGTGTTACCCCTGGGAGTGAGATCAATTGTGAACTTCAATTTTCGTTCCGGCGGCATGCCAGATAAATCGTCTGGGAAACTTCTAGGAATTCTTGTACTACCCTAACATCACTAACTGACATCTTTATCTCCTTCCCTGCCTAGAGCCAACATAAGGAATCCCACACTACCTTCTGATTGTAAAATCTACCGTGCTTGTAATGTAGACACAATGCGGGATACAATGCGGGATAGGGACCTACTCTTAGTTACAGATAATTGAAGTTCTTCTTATCCTATTTGTTTTTGTTTTTGTTTTTTAAAATAAAATTCTTTTCTGAAATAGATGTTTCTTAAACGTTTTCGAAATTAGAATTTTCTTAAATTTTATTTGAAAATAGAGTTTCTAAAGATGGAAATCTTTCTTAAATTTGAATTTGGTTTGTGATATTTCTTTTTGTCTCGTTAATTTGAATAAGACACAACTAATAGTTAACTAAAATGTAATTTCTATAATATAATAAGTTTTTCGTAATTTAATCTGCATTCATAGAATCATAAGTGACATATTTTGCTATGTCGCTATTTCTACCATGTTACAAAAATTCATGATTGATATTTCACATAATGCACAAGCCTTCATAAATAACATGACATTTTGAATAATAAAATGGCTTAGTATAAACAATTATAAAGCATACAATATACCTACTTCGAAGAATCGACATGGAGAATAGCGTAGCGGGTTGTAACTAAATGCCCTTTATTTCTTATTTAAAAAAATGACCTATATCTTAAAAAAAATTATTCTTGAACTATATATATAGGCTTAATCGGATACTACCCAAAAAAAAAAAAAAAATTGCTTGTTTCAAATAAACACCCAACTTATACGCCATTTTAAAAGAGAGGTCAAAAAGTCCAATCCTTGCACTTTACCAAAAACCCCTCTTTTTTTTTTTTTTTTTTTTTTTTGTTTGAGATACTATTGGTGAACATTGACCACTGTTCACAATGTGAACAGTGACTACTTGCCCAGAAATATTTTTTGTGAATATTAAATATTTTGTAAAGTTTACATAATCGATTTAAACTCGAGTTGTGATACCAACTATGACGAACCGAATCCTTAACGATGCAAGTATCACTAAAACTTAAAGTAAAATTTAAATAAAAGGACTGAAAAAGAATAAATGTAAGATTTTCTTTATAAAATAATCAATATTCAACCTTATTCATAACACATATTTAAATAAATACGTTCTACGTAATGAAATAAATTAAAAATAGATAGATATTGTTTCATGAATTTTTTTTTTATAACCCGCAATTTTAACTATCTCTATACCGGCCACTTCGAACAGCTAATTTTCTGAAAAGGAGAAAAAAAAAATATAATGTGAGATAAAAATCTCAATAAGTATGTGTGAGTAATCATTTCTTGTATATGTATTTCATACTTGCATAGGGAAACACGAGAGTTGGATCGAACTTATATGGTACCAAATTCACATGCATAGCGCTACTAAACTCCGGTCCATTCATAATCAATCTTACATAATACTTGATATATCTTGCGTAATATGGACCATAAGATAAATATAGCTGTGAAATAACATATGAAAGGAATTACTCCTGAATAAACATAACAACGCACTTACATTTTTGCTTGAAACTTGAAGAACTTTAAATTCCTTTCTTCTCTCTCTTATTCTAAGAGTAAAAAGATGATTGTGTGGTTATGTGTTTCTTGTTTGTAAAAAAGATGGGTATTTATAGGTGAGGTTGGGGTTTGCCATGCATTGAAAATTTCAATTTCATTAATCACTTTCCTATATTACTTGTATACATTATTAGGAAAATATATATCTTTACCTTAAATTACATGCGTGATTAAAGACTGATTTAAGTTAATCACATAAATGTATGTAATTATATACACATTACGAATCAATCACTATATTATCTACCATATATATGTAAGAGAGAATTAAATGTACATCATGAGAAAAATCAAGGTAATCAATTAATCACAATTCTCAATTAAGGTAATCAATTAATCACAATTTTACATATTTTTCCCTTTCCATATAATTTCCTAAATTCAGGTACTGTAGCAGTACCAAAATAATTTGCTTTCGCAAAATTTGCATTATGGTCCTAAAACTATTTACCATGATCAAATTGGGTCCTTAAACTTTCATATTGTGCAATTAAGTCCTAAATTTCAAATCAACTGCTAGTAACTAAATTTCAAGGTGTTACACCAATAGCGATTCTAGTTATGAAGGAGTAAATATTTTTATGAGGTTTGGAAGATATGGAATAATGGGCAAGAGAACCTATGATATAAGTAGAGCTGGCAAATGGGCTAGATTGGGCCAGCCCAACCCGCCAGAGCAGGGCCACACATGAAACTGGACTGAGCTAGCCCAACTCATTTTTGTATGGGGCAGAAATATGCTAACCCAGTCCAGCCCATTGGCCCAACTTGTCTTAATTTTCTTTCTTTTTTTTTTTTTTTAAATAAATTTTTTATACAATTTAATACATTACATCAAATACAATCTCAGATAAATTTAGACTATATATTTTGATATTTTTAAAAAGATTAATTTATAAAATTGGGGCTCTCATGTATTAGTTAGTAGATAAACGTCAATTTTCTTTCAAAATAATAATTTTTTTTTTGTTAATTGTAAACTATTTGTAGACACTTTTTTTAAAAAAATAATACAAATATTAAAAATATGCTAGTCTTACACAAAATAAATAATTTACTTGTTACACAAAATATATTTTGGATTGAAACTTAAATTAAACTAAATTTTAATTAAATCTAAACAATTTTATGTTGGATCTTGAGATTTTGGACTAATGTTTATTGGTGACTTGGCTTAGATCATTTTAGATTCATATTATTTGAATTATGTATTGGGATTATTCACAAAATGAGTGATTAGTTTTAAGGAGCAAAAAAAAAAAGGATCAAAATTGGGCAGGCCCAACTAGACCGCGGGTTAAATGGGTCGGGTCATCTTGGCCCGGTTTTATTTGGGCCAAGGCCAACCCAACCCAACCCCACCCAACCCAAAAAGCGGGCTACATGGACCGGCCCGCGTGCCGGGCCGATTTTGCCACCTCTAGATATAAGGATAAACACTGAGTTACCCATGATAGATTTTCCACATTTTTGGGATGGGAATCACAAGGAATGGGAGAGAAAAACAAACAAATATTTCCAGATACACCAAATCCCATAAGAGTTGATGATAGATATTGTTGAGATGTACCTAAAAGGTAGAGTAGATATTTGGCTCCATGGATTTCTATCTAGCCATCCTACAGCATTTGGTCTAATGACAACTAAGTTGCGTATGAGGTTTGCTGAAAACCTAGAGGTGGTGGAGAACTTTAGCAAGATTAGGTAGTTTGGGGGTAGCAAAATATATGGAGAAGTTTGAAGGCCTCAAATCCAATGCCGTGCTAGTCTTACCTAATTTACCTAAATCCTACTACATAAGCATCTTCACCAGTGGCTTGAAAGGATAAGTCAAATCCATGGTGAGGATAATTAGCTTATTTCTTTGACACAAGCTTTTGAAAATAGCTCTACTTCAAGAAACCACCATTACTGCCTTAAACAAATCCAAATATAAAACTATAACACCCATTGACATACAAACCAAAAGAACCCTTGGGCTCTATTTCAGGTGAGATGAAAAGTACATACCCGAAAATATATGTAAAAATAGAATGCTTTACTACATAGTAGTGAAAGAGAAGAATGATGAGAGTGAAGAGGAGAAAGAAGGAAATATATGAAGTCATGCAGATATCTATCAACGCTCTGATGGGTAATTTGAGACACAAAACCATCAGAATTCCAAGGAGGATTAAGAGGATAAGTGTATCAATTTTGATAGATAGTGGAAGCACCCACAACTTTATTGATAAGTGGTTGATACAAGAGTTGAGATACACTACTGACTACAATCAGATCATGACAGTAAATGTGGCTAATGGCCAGAGGTTGGAGAGTAAAGCTGTGTGCCAACCATTAGTTTGGCCGATGGAGGGATTGGAATTTCAATATAGGCTCAGACAATTGAAATTGGGAGAAAGTAACATGGTCCTAGAGGTGAACTCGCTCAGTCAGTTTGGCCCTATCACATTTGATTTCATTAAGGGATACACCAAATTTTTGAATGAGACCAAGGAGGTAATCCTGAGCAGTGTGAAGTCTGGGAGGAGAGTAGAGATCATCAGTGGAGAACACTTATATAGGTTGATGGATCAACAAAAGTATGGAATTATGGGGCAACTGTATACCATCACTGATGAAGGATTGACAAAGACCCCCAGTGAACTCAGACCACTATTGGAGAAATTCACTTATGTGTTTGAAGATCCTAAAGGATTGTCACTTATTAGGAATCATGAGCATCAGTTAACCCTCAACGAAGAATCCCAACCCTTCAGGCTTAGGCCCTTTCATACAAAAAACTAAGTGGAGATATTAGTAAAAGAGATGTTGGACATAGGCATAATTCAACTGAGTACCAGGTCCTTTGCTTCATCTGTGCTGTTCGTGAAGAAGAATGATGGCACATGGAAGTTCTGTGTTGATTATAGGCAACTCAACAATTTGACACTGAAAAATAAATACCCTATGCCCTTGATAGATGAACTGATTGATGAGCTTCATGGGGTTAAGTACTTATCTAAGATTGATCTTAGGGCTGGGTATCATCAAATAAGGGTGAAATTTGAGGACATTCATAAAACTGCCTTCAGGACCCATCAAGACTTATATGTCATGCCTTTTGGGCTGACTGATGCCCTAGCCACTTTCCAAAGTCTGATGAACAAAGTATTTGAAGAACAGCTGAGAAAGTTTGTATTAGTGTTCTTTGATGACATCTTGGTTCATTAAGATCATTTTGAAGATATTAAGGAAACATCATCTATATGCTAAACTGAGCAAGTGCTCCTTTGGACAGACTTAAATAGAGTACCTGGGGCACATTATTAACCAGGATGGAGTAGCAGCACCCTAAGAAAATATCAGATATGCATTCGTGGCCTAGGCCAACCAACATTAAACAACTGAGGAGATTCCTTGGCCTAACTGGTACTACAGAAAATTTGTTAAGGGATACGGGACATTAGCTAAACCACTCACTGAGTTATTAAAGAAAAACAATTTAGCTAGGAATGAAGCAGCAGAAACAACTTTTGAAAACCTTAGATTAGCTATGAGTTCTACCCCAGTACTGGCCCTACCTAATTTTGATCAATCTTTTATGGTAGAAACTGATGCTTGCTATGGTTGCCCGAAGGCAGTTTTGATCCATAATAAGAAGCCCTTAGCCTTTATCAGTAAATCCATTAGGCAAAAGAAGTTGGGGATGCCAATCTATGAAAAAAAAAACTTATGGCCTTAGTAACTGTAGTAGTTAAGTAGAGGCTTTACCGAGAAGGTCATCACTTTATCATCAAGAAAAAGCATTAGTCCCTGAAGTTTTTGCTAGAACAAAAAACAACTACTCTCCTATAGTAGAATGGCTGACTAACTCTTGGGACTTGACTATAAAATCCATTACAAAAAGGGAATAGAAAATGTAGTAGCTGATGTACTCTCAAGGAAGTGGAAGGTTAAGGTAAATGTAATGCAATCACTCCATTTATCCCAGCTTGGGGTGTAGAAGGTGGTGAGTAGCTGTGAAGGAGATATCTTAGCTAAAGAAAGAATTCAAGCCTCAATACTTGATATGGAACCCAATCCTGAATACCAGTATAAAAATGGACTCCTCAAATATAAGGGTAAACTGTATATTGGCAGTGGAAAAGGAATTAGGCAGAAGATAATAAAGAATATACATAGTTCACAAGAAGGAGAGCACTCTGGGTTACAAGACAATATATTTAAAGCCAAATTGATTGGCTTGGCATAACCCAAGGGATCAGAAGAAAGGAGTTGCAATGTGATACATGCTAAAAATGCAAAGATAAACATGTGCCCTACCCTGGTTTACTTCAACCCCTGCCTGAGCTACAATACTCATGAAGCCACATATGCATGGATTTCAATAAGGGGCTGTCTAAATCCAAGGTCAAAGATACCATCTTGGTGGTGGTGGTGGACAGATTTACCAAGTATGGGCATTTCATCACCCTCTCACACTGTTTTTCAGCAAAGAAGATGGCACAAAAATTCTTAGACAACATCTATAAGCTACATACATGGTCTACCCCAGAGCATCATTTTTTGATAAGAACAAGATATTCACCAGTGCATTTTGGCAAGAGCTATTTAGACTTATGGGAGCTCAACTTACCACCCACAAATTGATAGACAAACTAAAAGGCTAAACAAGTGCCTAGAGATGTACATCAAGTGTACAACTAGGGATGGCAATGGAGCAGGTTCGGGGTGGGTTGGCCTTGCCCAGCCCCGCTAAAATTTTGGGTTGCCCCCACCCCGCCCTGTCCCGCAACCTGCGAATTCGCGAGTCAGGGCAGTGCAGCCCCTTTGACCTGCCAACCGCCTTAGATAAATTTTTGGTTTTTGGTAAACTGAAAAACTAATTAAAAAAAAAAAAAGAAATAGGAATTTTTTTAAATATTTGTAGCAAATAAAACAAAACAAAAAGAAATACAAGAATGGGATTATGGTGTAGTGGTTAAGAATTATAGTTTAATAAATGTAACCAGGGTTTGATTCTTATTCAGCCCATTTCTAGCGAAAAATGTGATTTGTATTTTATTTTATAATTTGTAAAAAATAAATGTGGGATGGGGTTGGGCTGCCCCGGACCCGCCCCTATTTCCCTATTCCCCGAATAAACAGGGCGGGACAACTCGGGGCAGGGCGCGGCGGGGCGGGGGGCGAATATTTTTGACATCCCTATGTATGACACACTATAAGCCAAGAGCCTGGGCTGAATGGAATACCATGGCTGAGTTGTGGTATAACATAGCTTATCAAACTGCCATTAAGATGACCCCATTTGAGGCTTTGTATGGGATCCCTCCACCTCAATTGGCCATAGGCCCTTATCAGCACACTAATGTTACTTCAGTGGAAGAGATGTTACAAGAAAGGTACAGGATGGAGAGCCAAGATGAAATTATATGTAGACAAAAAGAGGACAGAGAGACAATTCCAAGAAGGAGATTGGGTATACCTCAAACTACACCTATATCAGCAACAATTTGTAGCCAAGAGGATCAACCACAAACTGAGGCCCAGATATTTTGGCGTCTATTAGGTTGAGAAAAAAATTGGAGATGTGGCTTATAAACTGGCCCTACCTAACTATGCAAAAGTCTACCATGTGTTTCATGTATCATTGCTAAAGCAGAAGGTTGGGGCATAGAAGTGGTGATAGAGCAGCTACCATCCAACGTAAGGGGTAAAAAACCAAACCACCAGAGGAAATTCTACATACTAAGATTTTCAAGAAAGTGGATATTGCTCGAACCCATTGATTGATTAAATGGAAGGGACAATTAGCAGACGGGACTACCTGAAAAGATGCAGAATACATCCTCAAGGAGTACGCTAATTTTAAATCTTGGACACAAGGTTTATCTGAGCATGAGGGTTGTCAGGATCAAACATGGCAGCCAACCAGTTGGGGAAGAAGAAAGAGAATGAGCATCAGACTTACGTAACTTTTGAAATGAAAGAAATGAAGAAGACGACGCCGTTTGCAAGGAAAGGGTAGAAAGAGTGAAACGATGCCATTTAATTAAGTTGTGCGACGTAGTTTTAGGCTGTTTTAGGAATTAATTGATAGTTTACGTTTTTGAAGTCGCATTTACTTATTTTTGCGTTTTTGTAATATGCAGCAGAAGGAAGACAATGACATAAATGCTGTAATCCGAATCCTTCTTCTGCTTCAATTTTAATTCAGCTTATTTCTCTCTCTAAATTCCTTCCCCACTTTTATTCTGTTGCTTAAATCGTTAAATTGAGCTGAAAATTGAGATCCCACCTCAGTTTCTTCTTACTCGTAATGGTTTGAGCTTAAATCTTCCATTAAAAGCTCCAACCATTACACTTCAATGCATCTAATCATTTTTAATCATTTTCTGATATATATCATAAAAAGATGTCAAGTGTCATTTATTTTAATATACTCTACCAAAGAGAAGCGGACAGAAGCCTGGAACTGAACTAGACAATCCTGATTTATGTACGCACCAATGAAAACCCTGACGATACTTGTGGCGATTGGTTTGGGCCGTTTGGCGATGTTGGAGACAGGCGATTAGGGAAGAAATTTTATCTCAGAGAGGAAGAGGACGTCATCGAAATTTTCTTGGGTTTGATTCTGCCTTGAGAAGTGATGAATGGCGATTGAGAACATCTCTGATGGCACCAGCAATAGTGATGAATGACGATTGAGAATGTCTTGGATGAATGAAGGAATATTCAGAGAGAATGTCAACTGAAAGAACCTCCAATGCGTGAATTGTTGTACACACAACAAATCAAATAGAGACGTAGAGAAAAACACATCTAATGGAGTTGTGGATTAAAAAAAGTAATAGTCCAATTATAGAAGTGGATTAAAAATTTTAATAGTCCAATTATAGAAGAGATTGATAAATTATAAAATATTTAATAAAAGATGATAAACACATTTTAATAGAGATAAATTATAACAAAAAATTAAATAAAAAACTTATCACACATTTCGATACACATTTATTGTAAAAAAATTAAATAGAAGATGTCTAGCACATCGTTTAAATATAGACGGTATACTAGACATCTTCCACTTTTGTTCTTGCCATGTAAGCAATCTAAAGTAATGTGGCACACTTTTTAGTACAATCCACAGTTACATTAGAGATGCTCTGAGATAAGATAAAAGGCCCATTGACTTATTTATTTATTTTTATTTTCAGAAAGAATAATGCCAAGTAATATGAGTCCATGCCACATGGACTATCGCATCATCAGCAGTAAAGATACATGGGATAATTGCATGAAAGGTCTCCAACATTTCAAAATCGTTGGGGATGTGTCCCTAACCTAAAAAAATAGCACCACACGTCCCCAACATATGAAGAAATATGCATCGTAGGTCCTTCTTCACACTTTCCGTCAGTTATCTCTGTTTAAAGCAAAAATTGGACTGCACGCGCTATATTTTTTCAAAAAATGCGACTGGAATTGCTGTTGAAAGCCATGAAAGAGAGAGACAAAGCTGTTGAAATCTACAACAACGATTCAGATTTCAATTATTATGCATCAGAAATGACTTGCAGGAAGCACCCATCTTCATCTTCTGTTGGAATCTACGCTTACTGCGCTGAAGAATTTGAAGGCTAAAAGAAAAGGAGATAAAGAGAAATCAGAAGAAGTTATTATACTGAGGAGGAGGAGTAGCAGTTGTGTTTAAGTGAAGAAAAGTAATGGGTTTTCGAGGATCAAAAGACTGTTTATGAAGAAGGAAAAAAAAAAGCAAAAGGGATTTTGAGAAAAATTGTGAATTTGATGATGAAAAAGGTGAAACATGGGTATCTGATGTTATGGGTGTGTCTAGGTCTAGGTCACTGTGCAGTTTTAGGGATGAAGCCAGTGATTATGCATTTTCAAGTGCTAAAATTTCTGATCTTACAAGTTTCAAGGATGAAGCCAGTGATCAACAAATTTATGATATTTAGTGTCTTAAACATATTGCTTAAACCAAAATTCATATCAAAGACCCAACATAGTAATCGTTCAATTAAGATAGAATAAAAACAACAGTAAACTAGGATTCCCACTCAGATAACTCTGTTTCTCAATCATCGCCAACCTTATTGTAGACATAGGTGAGCCCACACTTACCACAATAGTGTCTGTCAAAATGATTGGCCATGAAAGTTCCAACACGCACTCAGCGTTGGAACACTCCTTCCGCAGCCTCTGAACCTTTCCGGAGTCGTCGACCTTGAAAACTCGAGGATAGCGAGCTTGACATTCATGTGCTTGTGCTTGATCTTCTTTGACCTTCCTGTGATGGGTGTAATGCGGACCTAAGTCTATATAGAGGATATCACCGGCGGCACAAAGTCTGTGAGATTCACTCGAAAACCCCAAAAGTCATGATTGGAGGCCGTGAGCTACGTTTCTGCTAACAGTGCAGCAGGTAAAAATGAAGCTTGCCGCCCTGGGGCCGGCGCACAATTGCCCCCTCCATCCCCTTGTTCCTTCTCTTTTTTCTTCCCCCACCAACTATTAGCTACAGTGAATGGGTTCCAAAATCAGCCCCTAGCCAAGTGCTGTTGCGGGAGAGGATGAAATTGGAAGAAATGGCTGATGTGCTAAAGGAGGACCGGCGGTGCACCACCGCAGTTGACTCAAGTGGTGGTGCAATTGCCATCTCCAAATCCGCAATTAATATCAAAAAAATCAAGAAATTGGTGGATAATAATTTGTTGTTTTTGCCTCTTTCTTGATTTCTTTGGTTTATATCAACTCTTTCTGCAATTGTAGCAAAGAAATTTGTTGAGAAGTTCATGCGTGCTACTATATTTTTTCTGCGGTGCATATTGGTGTTTGTGTAAGTATGGGGTGTAGATGTTAGTGTGTGTGGAACATCCATGGATGGAAGTAGGGGTGGACGTGGGTTGGTTCGGGTCGGGTTGGGCCCCAACCCGACCCGAACTGACCAAAAATCGGTTTGGCCAAAGCCAAACCGAAACCAAAAAAAAATGAAAAAACTGGCCCGAAACCGACCCGAACCGACTCGGGTCGGTTCGGGTTTTCGGTTTGGGCCGGTTTGAAGAACAAAAAAAAATAATAATAATAATAATTTTTTTTTTTAATAAATCGACCCGAACGAGCCCAAAAACCGACCCGAACCGACTCGGGTCGGTTCGGTTAGGGTCGGGTCGTCGATTTCGCGGGTTTTTTGCCCAGCCCTAGATGGAAGGAGTAGAAAAGGGAGGTTATATCATATCAGACAAAAGGAAGTCTAATTCCAATCGCTTAATTTGGAGAGAGAAAGTACGTGGAGTCCAATTATGAGGTTTAACGGATAAAATAGATGGAAACTGTTAAGAGGGACCTACGATACCTATTTCTTCAAACATTGGGGACGTGTGGTGCTATTTTTTTAGGTAAGGGGTATATCCTCAACAATTTTGAAACGTTGGGGACCTTTAATGTAACTATCCCAAGATACATAGCATTACTCAAAAGAGGGATTATGTGTTGCCCGAATTCGGGCAATTCAAAAAAATACCAAAGAAATAATGTCAAGAGCTCCCAGGACATAGCTCAGTAGTTGAAAAGACGTGAGTGAGGTAGTCTCAGCTTCGCTAGCAGCTACAGTATGGGGGTTCGAGACCTACCTTTAATATGGATTTGACCTCTTGTAAGCGCAGTTAAAAAACAGCTCTCAACCCTGCTCTACTGAAACACATACTGTGATTTACATCCTCCACCAAAGCTTCAGGACAGGGGCGGTGGGGGCCCTCAAGATTGGTGTTCAATCTTTAATAATGTCAGGAGCCTAAACCCACCCCCATCTTCTTCTTTTTTTTTCAATAATTGCGTCTATTCCCCACCCCCTTGATTCTCTTTTTAATTCAATACCCCTCATTTTATGAATTACGATTACTTCTACCCACCTCTTTTTAAATCTCCCAATTATTATTTGAAAGTAATAATAATGTATATTAATTTATTCTTCAGTATTTATTCAACTATAAAATAATACGTGAATTAAATTCATGCATATTATTCTGCTATATTCCAAATATATTAAACGTATACAAAACACAAATAATCTTAAACCATAAATTAAAAGGCAAACATAATCTAAAGAAACGGATACTGGTTCTTGAAAAACCCAGGGACAACTGACAAAAAAAAAATTATTCAAAATTAATTTACCTATTTTGCAACGTCGGACAAATTCATTTTGAATAAATTTTTTTATTGCCAACTGTACCTGGATTTTTTAACAACCAATACTCGTTCCCTTATATTAAGTTTGCTTTTTAATTTATGGTTTAAAACTATGTACATTATCTCTTTGTATAAGTTTAATATGTTTGGAATATCGCAGAATAATATGCTTGAATTTAGTTTATGTATTATTTTATAGTTGAATAAATACTGAAGAATAAATTAATATACATTATTATTACTTTTAAACAATAATTGGGAAATTTTAAAAAAAAAAAAAAAGTAGATAGAAGTAACCGTAATTTATAAAATTCAGGGGGGTGGGGGAATAGCTGCAAATTTTGAAAAAAAAAAAAAGGAGGGTGGGTGGGTAGGTGGTGGGGGGGGGGGGTTTGGGCGCCTGACATTAATTCTTGGTGTTTGTTTGAATGGAAAATGCTTATTGTACAGAAAATATGTACAGAATGGATGACTAATGAGAGAGAGTGAATAGTGTAAAAACTATTTTACCCTTGTTTTTTTTTCCCATTCTATCACCCATTCTGTACAATTTTTCTGTACAACAAGCATGTCTCTGTTTGAATTGCCCGACTGCCCGACACGTGGCAGTCAGGCAATTCATGTGTTGCCTCGAGCAACACATAATCCCTCTTACTAAAAATAAAGACTCAAACCAAATGTTAATATATATACTAACATCAATCATACATGGGGAAATGTATATGATAAAGATTCAACTTAGCAGCCAATTCTTTAAATAGTACACTTCGTTGTTGCCAGAAACCAGTACTTAATGTGGACTCTGTTTAAGCTAGCAACTTGCGTCTGGTTTAGTGAGGCGAACCATATAGTTCTGGACCGTGCTAGAAAAGAAAAGGAAGAGATTTTATCTATTGTACCAAACATGCCCTTAGAATTTTCTATTGATATACAATTTTCTATAGCATTTCATAAAATTATTTCATTCCACCAAGTTTCACTTTCCAGAAAAACCATAAACAGGAACTTAGTACATAAATAAATTACATAGAAAACTGTATCAAATATAAGCAGACGTAGAAACACCAATCAAACAGTAGCATACTGGAAACACGCTGTGGTCTATCAAGCAGAACTAGCACAAATTGTGGCCTTCTCGAGATTTATTTCCCTCACAATGTTTGATTTGCTCAAATGTGAATTTTTAAGACACTCATCAGAGTCGTGCATAAAGACAATGCACTAATGAAGAAATCCGTCTCAAGAAGACTGCAAATGAACTCAAAAAAGATAGTTATTATTTAGTGCATAGTAAATACAGAGCAAGAACTGATGAAAGATATTAGATTATCATGGTTTGGCATGACACGAGCAAATAAGAACTAAAGGGGTAGTTTTGTTATTTGCCTGCTGCATAGTGTTGTAAAAAACAGCAACCACAAGCAGCCTTCGGATAACAAAATAATTATGCTTGATGTCCTCAAATTTTTTAGGCCAATCGAACGAAAAATAACCAGAAGAACAGGGAGTAAAAACTTATTTGGCTTCTAAGTTGACAGGTAACCGCAGGAATCGCTCCATCTGGCGTGCCCTGGTCTTTATAGACATGTCAAATACTTTCTGTCCAAATTCCACCACAAGCCCACCAAGAATACTGGTATCGATCTGTATACACAGGAAAAAAGTAACAAATGTTTTTCACATTACCAAAAGAAGCCAAAAGAAATTAGCATTGTAACCATATATTTGAACAATCAGTACCTTCTGCTCAACCTTAACTTTCTTCCCATGTCCAATTATATCCAGCAACGTTCCTTTCAATTCTTTCTCTTCTTCTGGAGGTAGAGGCTGCAGATACGAAGGATAGACAGTGAGAACTGAGATACGACATAATTAGCATGAAAAAACAAATGAAAAGAAAAAAGAAAAGAACATGAGAGGAGAAGATAACGAAGAATATCATGATTCTAATGTGTTGTATAACTCAAACATTTCTTACCAAGACATTTTGTCCTCTATATAGATTGACCAGACCATCTCTATATCTTGTAGAAAATTAAGTAAAGACATTCAACATAACAGGAAAAAATTAACCCCTATTCACGATATACCTCTCCTTCATCTAAATTGTTCTGCCGGGACCGTTACTCCTTTGAATAGGAGTTTCTTTAGATTTATGCAAGACATACCTCAACAGTCTAAATCGTCATCCAATTAATATATATTCAATTGGAGTGAAATCAAATTATTGGTGTGTACCCGCATTTCTTATTGTTGGGTTTTTTGTGCCAAACAATCCCTAAGACAATGAGGATAAATATTATGTACATTAACACTTATTTAATCCATATAGGGGAGGCACACATCCATCTTAACATCCTTATTTACGTTACATTCATCTCAAACCATAGTTGGTCTAATAACAATTCCACATATCCGGAAAGGGGCAAATAAGCCCTAAAGAATTATGTCACTACACTGAGAAGCTATTTGTAAGGAAACCACCTTTTTAATTTGGCAGGTATCATCCAGACACATAGAATCATTGCATTCTTCATCCATTTTGTTCAACCAGCTCTAATCCTAAACATAACATCTTCTCTATTATGCAGACAAATCCTTTTCAACTTTATGCTTATAAACAATCAAACTCTAGTACCTAAAATAATCAATGTTTTAGACTACATATTTATGTTTTTGGACTTCAATATCAACCTTGTAATTCTAGCATGAGTAATTAGTCTCTCCAAGAATAAACATTTTACACTACCAATTACCTAGTTTTTTGGTAATGATAATCTATATGACTTGACTTTTGCCTGCATCTAGAAAGGGTATCTCTTTTTTTTTTTTTGATCGGAGAGGGTCTCTCTTTTTTAAGTATGTCTCCGGTAGCACCAAATCAATTACAACAAACAATGAATACAGTAGAAAAGAAA
Source organism: Forsythia viridissima (assembly GCA_030279155.1). Lineage (NCBI taxonomy): Eukaryota > Viridiplantae > Streptophyta > Magnoliopsida > Lamiales > Oleaceae > Forsythia > Forsythia viridissima. Next base: position 19,020,028 of record CM059035.1, on the reverse strand, counting down.
TAAGAGAAATTAAGGGGAAAAAAGAGAAACCTACAAAAACTAAAACCTTTTCAGAACACCTTCCATTGAAAAGCCAAAAGGAAATCCTCAAGAAGTTACATTCTTATAGATGCAAATTCACCAACAATAACAATCATTTATATCAACAAATACAATTGCACTAGATTTTGATCTATTTTGCATGAGAATTATATTTGGCAACATACAAGATACATTCCTTCCTCATCTTTATTAGCACGTCCATTTTGGCAAGAATATTAATAATTGTAATATAATTAGTAGCAATCAGCCAACCATAATATAATTCCATTATGACAAAAAAATAAAGACATACACAAGACCTACAATAGATTTGTACTCCAAAATAAGACCAATCAAATATTTGTAATCCATCATGCTTAAAGAAATAGCATGGATGATGTATTACTCAACCATTACAAGAAAATTATAGAGTATGTATAAATGAGAACACCACACAATCAACACCAAAGAATTACATGGAAAATAGATATGACGAGCACAAGATGGAGAGAGGGAGGGTTTTCTACAAGGAGGTAGAGTTCCCCCACCCCACCCCCTTTTTTTGGGATGCGGGGAGATAGAGATAGACCAGAAGTTACAGTTCACATGACCGTCAGAAGAATTTACATCCCAAGAAGATGAACTTACAATCACAGATGTAACAAATGCTTTAACTTCTCCCTTATGTGCCATGGTCAGCTCTGCAAATCACTGTGCTATACATTCAATGTGTACTAGCCTCCCAGATTCAGCCACAACAGCTGGTACAAATAAGATAAGAGAATTAAGGAAAAATGCGTACATTAGGGTGTCTTTGATTTTGAAAATCAGATTTTTTGTAAAATTTGATAAAATTTGATAAAATGTGTGGTTGAAAAGTTGTGGGTCCTATGAAATGTGTGGTTAAAATTAATTATTGACTTTGACTTCAGTTTTTTAAAAATTTTTTAATTGAAATCAAACAAGCCATTAGAAGACCGAAAGAAAACCAATGGGAACTAGTGTTATGCAATTAACACTATGACAAACCAGAGCAGTGACATCCTATAAAAGAATCACAGCTAAACAATGGAGTCATAAAATATTGCCTATTGTCCAATGGATTCAATCTGGTGCTTGAGGTTGGCTATTCAACATTGCATAGGTGTTGATATGAAGTATGATTTTACAGTACATACATGCAGTAAAGATGTAACTGCTCAGCATAACCAAGTTTCAGTTGCCTAAAGATGTTATCTATCCAAACATTTTGTCAGTAAACAAGGACCAACCAACAAAATATATCCAGTAGCAGTTGAAGGCAATATGTATATATTGGCATGCTCTTAGAAAATTCAACCCATGCTCAAAATCAGAAAACCAAATGTATCTGATATCTAATCAATTGTCAATTAAATAACATAGATGCATAAGTAACAATAAAATGAGCTTTCACCAAAAAAGTTATTTGTGATATCTGAAAATTTAGCTTGAGCACAAATATCATTTATGGCCTTCACTCTAGTGTCAGCAGTTACTGATAAATCCTTCATGAACAGAAAAAATGTAGGACTTCTCTTTGAAGCCTCAACAAGGGTAAGAAGTTCAGATTCAACCTTCTCCAACACATTTGCTTTAACGGCTGCAATGTACAAAGCTGAAGCATAGTTTCCAGAAACACCAAATATTGTTAAGGGAACCTGAAAAATATACAGAGAATAACAGAATATCAATACATTTAGCAAGTGATATGTGTCACAAGACTATGACATAACATAGAATACACTAGTTCAAATTAATTGAGTGAATGAATAAAAAACTCATGCTGACTTTTTTTAGGCCATATCATGTAAACCAAGACAATAGAAAATACAATTAAGACTTCACTAACTCATTCTTGAAATTAAGGGGAACAAGGAGATAAAAGGAAAAAACACAACTTAATGAGTTGATTCATCATGGGACGAATTCCTTTCATCGGGCAATTTTACTTGTTCATCTACTATGGAATATCTAAATTTCTGAAGTTAAATAAATAAATAATCATAGTACAAATTATACATCCCAAAATATATTGAAACTCAACAAGGATAATTACCTTAACTTTCTGCTCTTTCGGAGCAGATGCAGCGGCATAGTTCCTTGAGAACTACAAAAAGAAAAAATTAAATAAAAGTAATAAACATTTCCATCAAAAATTTGCACATCTGATTCTGAAATAATATCATTCAACAAATGTTTCAGACAGTTACAAGAATGATGCGTTTGTTATCTGGAAAAAAAATGAATTTTTTCGGAACAGTGATACAGAAACCCAAAACAGCTGTAGTTACTATGAGTAATCAAATGCTGAATATTAATATTTTCGGAAAGAGTGAAAATTTGACACATATCAAAAACTGCAACGCATGTTTAATTTAAAATCACATTACCTTAATTTCGAATTTCATTACTCCAATGGAGCATCACGGTTAATAGCGTGGCGAAGGGAATTGTACCACATACCCCAAAATAGAGAGAGAGAAAAAGTAAATTAAAATCTAGTTTTCCCTTTACATGAACGGGGAAATGAAAATCAGAGATTATAAAACAGAGGTCAGAGCTCGTTAAAATACCAAATCCAGTGATTTTACCACATTTTTTAATACAATAAAACAGGTCAAATAAAAACGAGACATCAACGAACCTAAAACACTGTTTGGAAAAAAGATTATGATTGAACAATGTTCTAAAAATTTATTGTTTTTAATACCTCCTGGTTGGTGAGAGTTGGTGTCAGGACTTTAATAGAAGCGGGTCTATGGGAGGCGGACAAAGTGTCAGAGGTGAGTACTCGGCGGAGGAGTGGAAGGCAGCGTCTCAAACGCCCTGCCATTGCCATTTCTTGAAATTTCGGTTTTCGTGTTTGCGTCGTACCTTATAATTTCTTCTGCCGCGTTGGCTAAAAAAGCAGTGTCAAACAACCCATATAAAAAAGTTCTTAACCTAGGTGGTCTACTCATCGGGTTAATTTCACTGATGTTACTTAGCTTGCGTTTGGTAGGAATTAAAAATCTATTTTGATTTTTTTCAGTCCTAATTTTGACTTTTCAATCTATTTTTAACATGAAAAGTCAACAATTTCAACTCAAATAAATCAATATTGGTTTATAAACTATTTATAATCTCTATCAAACGCACTCTTAGTAAGTTTTATTGAAATTATAAAATCGTTATTGAAGTAACAAAATTTTAATAGTGGTCATTAAAATTTACTAAAATTTGTACCAAAGGTCATTCGCTAAAATTCTCTAATTAACTTGATGACATGTCACTTGTAAATGTCCATATGGCGCACATTTGGATAATATGTGGCAAAATTATTGATATGTGGACTTTACCTACTAATTATAATAAATTTGGACCTCAATAAATATATTTATAATATAAAGACCTAGTTGAAAATACTTCAAAATAAATTTTATAATAAATATCTCAAAAATTGCATCTTAGGTCCTTCAACTTTTTATATCTTCAAATTTTGGTCCCCAAATTTTTAATTGTCTTTCAGTTAAGTCCTTCAAAAATTTCATCTTAGGTCCTTCAATTTTTTACATCTTTACACTTTAGTCCCCAAATTTTCAATTATCTTTCATTTAAGTCTTCCAAAAAGTGCATCTTGGGTCCTTCAACTTTTTACATTTATACACTTTGGTCTCCAAATTTTCAATTATCTTTCAATTAGCCTTCCAAAAATTGCATCTTAGATCCTTCAATTTTATACATTTTTAAACTTTGGTCCTCTAACTCTTTGATTTTAGTGGTCAAAATAAGTACAATTTTAGTGGTCAAAATTATTATTTACTTATATTATTTTAGTACAATTATTATTTTGTTCGTTTAGATGAAAATTCGAGTGTAAAGTCAATGATTTAATTGTAAATAATAATCTTTACCACTAAAATTGTACTTATTTTGACCACTAAAATCAAGGATTTAGGGGGTCAAAGTTTGAAGATGTATAAAGTTTAAGGACCTAAGATGTAATTTTTGGAAGGCTTAACTGAAAGATAATTGAAAATTTGGAGACCAAAGTGTATAGATGTAAAAGGTTGAAGGACCCAAGATGCAATTTTTGGAAAACTTAAATGAAAGATAATTGAAAATTTAGAGACCAAAATTTGAAGATATAAAAAGTTGAAGGACCTTAGATGCAATTTTTGAGATATTTATTATAAAATTTATTTTGAAGTATTTTCAGCTAGGTCCTTATATTATAGATGTGTTCATTGATTTCTAAATTTATTATAATTAGTGGGTAAAGTCCACATGTCAATAATTTTGCCACGTGTCATCCAAATGTGCGCCACATTGACATTTACAAATGACACATTATCTAGTTAATTGGAGAATTTTAGCAAGTGACTTTTGGTGCAAGTTTTAGTAAACTTCAGTGACCACCGCTGAAACTTTATTACTTCAGTGACAGTTTTGTAATTTCAATGAAACTTCAGTGACCATCAGTGAAATTAACCTTCTACTTATCTCAAATTTTAAAAAATTTGTTAATATTTATAAATTTGAATGGATTTTATGAATTGAATTTCACACCATTCATAAGATTTCAATAGAATTTTATATTATAAATTTCAATATATTATTATAGATTTCTATGAATTTTTATAGAATTGTAGTATTTTTATTAAAAAATAATAATTTTACATTTTTTTATTTTAAATATTCAAGTGAATATCCTACATAAACAAATATTTTGAGTAGAATTTTAGAAAGAGAAAAATTCTTGAAATATAAAAATGTAAAAACTTTTTTCAAGATTGGGAGGTATATCAATCCGACAGCTGTCAGCTAAGCTCCTAGATAATAAATTAATAAATAGGTTATCCGCCGTCTCTAAGCTCGAAGCGTAATTAGATCCATTGTTTGGGGATTTCGCATTACTATTATCACTTTCTTCAGTTTTGAATTTAAATAAAAAATTGATTAAAGAACAACACTTCTTGAAAAAAAAAAATTTGAAATAAAGTTTTAATTTTCACTTTTTTCTACTTGTCTTTTTTTATAAAATTTTCTCTTTTATATCTAAGACTAGATGATAGATATTTAGGATTCATTCTCTTCCAGAATCAGTTGTTTAACTATCTTGTATAAAAAATTTATTTTATGGCTTAAAATGATAATTTACATGCGTCGCAATTAACGAGTAAATCTTTCTAAGTTCAAAAAAGAAATTTTAGTGCTATACTGATTTTACAGTCTAATATCTAATTACCATATATGGTATTAGACTAATTATCTAATTAATATTTACCAATAGATTATTTATATTTTTCAATTCAATTGTTTGATTTATTGAATGGTCATAGAGCATCAAGAATGAAATTTCAAAGACGATATTTGACAATTGTACAAAAAAAATATTAAAATAAAAAATAAAAAAAAATCAATAAATTTCCATGCTAATATAAATTGAAAATCAAGAACAAGGTTTACTATAAAAACTTGTGGCACAAATTAAGTAGAGAGACGTTGGGAAGAGATGCATAAGAGAAGAATTGGAGTGAAATTTTGCGGGGTGGGGATAGAATTTCTAAAGAATTTGGTATTCATATTTATGAGCTCGAAATCCATGCAAATCTGTTTAAATCTTATAATTAATGAAATCTCTAGAAATCCACTAGTAATTAGGAATACCTAAATTTCTAAAGAATCTATTTAAAACTGAGTTGATGACACCTAAACTTCAATTAAATCTATTAAATTTTGACTTGATGACACCTAAATTTCAATTGAATCTATTAAAATCTGAGTTGCGAACACTAAATTTACATAGATTTTTAAAATCTACTTAAATCTAAGTTGAGGACAGGTCCTTATATGATTTAAGTTGAAAAACTCTTTTCTATAAGAAAATACTTAAATACCCTTATTAATAAAATTTGTTAATATACCATTTATTAACAGATAATCTGTTAACATGTCATACCACATGTCTGTTAAGGCCAAAATAGGCCAATTTTGACTTTAATAGACATGTGGTCTGTTACAGACCATATGTCTGTTAATGTCAAAATTGTCCTAACAAACCATCAGTCTGTTAAGTCGAATTTACACATTATAAATTGATTTTTCAATTAACTCACTTCAAATGAACTCTCATTTACAGAAATTTAAAGCAAAAATCACAATTTATACTCAGATGTATACATATTTCAATTATTTATACTATAAAATCCACAATTTATACCGTGAAATAAAAAAAGAAGATAGAGACAGATGAATTTCTATCATGAAATGAGATTTATTACATAGATGAAATAGATTGGATTCTAATCTTGAAATGTGTTAGGTTCTAACTTGAAAATTTATTTTTTAACAGACAGCAAAAGATAAAATTAAAATCATTTGAAATATAACAAGTTGGAAGAGTATGTTGTATTATATTTGATAATTTGCAGGACCAAATAGGTCAAAAGCCATTTAAAAAAAATTTGTCGGATACCTCGGTCATTGAGTAGTATTCCCACTAGTTTCTTCACTGTAAATGTGCAGGGAGAAAATTACACATATAACCTATTTTGAAATAGAAAATTGAAATTTACTGGTTACTATTAATTTTTTCACATATACATTAAATGATATATTAAATTGATTTATTGATAGGATGTAAAGAGTCCTGCTATTCTGCATTGTTATCTTAATTAATAACAGAATTATATCATTCTTGCACAAAGATTTTATCTCATAAATTTTTCCTTTTTAAATTTCAAATACAGAGTTTATCAATGCTAATTCTCTGTCTATCGTTTCCTCATGAAGTCACAGTCATCTGTAATATTATCGGTGGTACGTTTGAAGGCTTTTACGCCACATATTCAATGATGAAGATGCCACAATTACTGCTGCAAAATAACGGATATCATTTTTAATTAGAGACTTCACAATAGAGTTCAATAGACCGCAATAAAAAAAGTTGAGTACACAAGTTTGCGTGAATATATGTGTTAATATCAAATAATCTCAAATAGGCAAAATTATATCAGATTTTATATCATAACGTGGTAACCAACATGAGTTGATAATGTAACAAAACTTGTTAACAAACACTAAAAAGTAATCATACATTGAAAAATATACATTAACATTGTGTTGTAATAAGTATGTATATGTTAACAGCGTGAGGAAACTAAATGTAGTATACGTAACAGTTATTGTTTGCATACGTCAAAACTAATGTAATAATTTCAGTTAACATACGACGGTTTCACAATCTGTATTAACATCAATTAATGAAAGATATTTTTTACAATAACAAAATCTGCTATAATGAATAACGAAATTTTAGAAATATGATCTAACAAAACAAAATAATGTCTAAGAATAAAAAAAAGTAAATGACAAACATGAACTTACCTTGGTTTGTTCAAGAACAGGAACACTGTATATATTTTTTATCGACTTTGTTCTGACTATCTTACCAGACCATTTATTCATGTTCCCTGAGAATGTTTTTTAGATTACATTCAAAATTGCAAACTCTAGGAATGACGCAGATGAAAATGACCTTTTTTTTTTATGGAATGATAATTAGAGAACGTTAGGGTTTCAAATTGATGGATAATGAGGAAAAGGTGCGTGATTTTCTTTATGAAACAAATCCCTTGATAATGGGAATTTTCGATTATAGTAGATGGATTTAAGAAAATTAATTATTATTTAAAATATTGCAATATAATGTATTTATATCAATTTAAGTGTAAATATGGAAAAAATTAATGGAAAATGCTACTTGAACATTAAGTTGAACCAAAACTTATACCACTATTGTCAAAATGTCAAATTTGTCATTTGAAAAGACATAATTCAAATTCTCCTCTTTATGTCTTTTCAAAGGATATAATTGACATTTTGACAATAGTGGTCCAAATTTTGGTTCAACTTAATGTTCAACAAGCATTTTCCAAATTTAATATCTACAAGCATATTTCAAAATTTGAAATGGCAAGAGATACAAGACCAAATATTCTCATGTGCGGGTGAGACTGAAGTCTTTAGTTTGATAGGCTTTGTAGCCCAATAAAACTTGGGCTTGGTTATTACGTGAAAACAATTTTATCATATTAACCAATTTTAATAGAAAAATTATGATGTTCATCCTTTAATATATGGGTTAATTTCACTAGCGGTCATTAAAATTTCAACAAAATTATAAAATAGTTATTGAAATTACAAAGTTTCAGCATTGGTCACTAAGTATATTAACGCGTTTACCGACAATCACTCTGTAAAATTTTCAGCATGAATTGATGAAGCGTCACCGTTAAGTGTCTACGTACATATAATCAATCGATATTTGGTAAAAATTGAGCCACATGAACTTAATGTAGTAATAAAAATAAATTTGGACCACAAATTTACACCATTTAGGGTCTTGCATAAGAAGGAGAAATCATATATAAATCGTAATTTAGTTGGATTAATCGAGTAATTAACCAATTGGTTGGAGAGAATTAGGGCTTGAGATCATTTTTGGAGAAAATCGAATTGTGCAAATGATTTGGGTCTGATTTTGATATTGTTCAGAAATTGCGACTAGGTCCTTATATTTTTAGTGCATCATTTGTGGTCCAAATTTATTATTATTAGTACATTAATTCTACGTGGCGTCAATTTTTGTCAAATGTCGACAAATTGTGTGCTAGATGGACACTTAATGGTGATACATTATCAATTAACACTGAAATATTAAAAGAGTGATTGTTGGTGAGCGCATTAGTATATTTTAGTAATCAATGCTGAAACTTTGTAATTTTAGTGACCGTTTTTTAATTTTGTTGAAACTTCAATGACCTCCATTGAAATTAACTTTTAATATATGCTAGTGTTGGATCTAGATATAGAAATTGTGATTGTAATTGTGTTTAGGGGTGGCAAAAAAGTTCGTTAGCTCGCTGACTCGGCCCATAAAATCTCGAGCTCGTCGAGGGACGAACACAAGCTAGGCCGAGCCCAAAAAAAAGAGGGCTAAGCTTGCTCGACTTGGCCAAAAAACGAGCTAGCTCGTGGGCTCACCCAACGAGATGGCTCGTGGGTTCATGTCCAATGGACATGAACCCACGAGCCCAAAATCACGAGCCACGAGCCAGCTCGACTCATGACTCATGTAACGGTCACTTAATCGTGACCGTTGGATGATCATCCAACGGTCACAACAAATTTTTATTTTTTTAATTTTTTAATTTTTTAATTTCATTATTCTCCTATAAATATCCCTATTTTAAACTCATTTTTTCACACTTCAATCTCTTATCTCTCATTCAATTATATACTCAATCCATTAACAATTCTCAAATTTCATTATCTCAATATTAGTATTATAATTAGTATCTAATATCTCATTATCTAGATATTACTCTATAATTTTAAGTTGTAATTTTTTACTTCTACTAATTCTCTATATTTTTATTTTCTACATTCTACTTTCTACTACATCTTCATCTTCTCCTATTCTCTTTATTCTATTTTTTCAAATAGTATACAATTGAAGTGATGATGATTTCAGTGGTCTTAATGACATTCCAATTTCAAATGATATTATTGATCAGTTTGGCAGTAGCACTGATCATATTGATTTGAAAGATTTTCAAGAAGATGCCGATACGCAAACTACTATCGGCTTTACACTAAACGAAAACCCACCAAATAAAAGGCTAAGTGCTATGAGCATTTTGAGTTGGTGCCGACTGATAAACTAGTGGACGGAGTCCATGAGTTCAAAGCACAATATAAACACTGTAAAGAGAAGTTAGCTTGGCACAAGGGGATAAACATGATTAATCTAAACAGACACTTCAAAAGATGTCAATACAAACATGGAGATTTGGCTAAAAATCAGGCACAACTCTAGTTTGGATATCTGGGAATCGGATCCAGTAGTCTCACTCTCAACAACTGGATATATTCACAAGAACTCATGTGCCACGAAGGACTACCGGAATTGATAGAAAATATCAAGTTTCCACTATGCTTGGTGGACAATCCTCATTGGACAAAATTCATCCAAAAATATCTCCAACCAAGGTACGTTAATATTTCTAAAAATACACTTTGTGAAGACACTATTTTTAGATATAATACATAGAAAGAAGTTATTATTAATGATATTAATAATTACAACATTGTTGTATCTTTTACATCAGACTTATAGACATGTTGTAACAAAAAATAATACATGGTTGCAACTGCACACTATATTGATAATAATTGGATAATGCATAAAAAAGTAATAGAGTTTAAACAAATATACTATCCTCATAATGGAAATAATATTTATCATATTTTATTATGTATGTTACATGAATTTAAATGTGATTTTAAGGCTCGTAGTTTTACATTTGATAATGCAGGCCCAAATAATATAGTAATTAAAAAATTAATCCACATTGTAGTCCAGACTTTGATGATATTTTATTTCATATTCGTTGTATATGTCATGTATTCACTACAAAATGAAATACCTTCACCGACTAAAAAAATAGTCGGCCAAAGTCCATATATAGTCGGGAATTATAATCACCGACTACAAATATTTGGTCGGTAGAGTAGTCGGCAAAACTCTGTCGGTGAAGGTAATGACCGACTAAAAAATTCAGTAGTCGGCGTAAGTACATTTGCCGACCAAAATTTGTATTAGTCAGTAAACCTTACACCTTTGCCGACTACAATATTTTTAGTCGGCGTAAGTACATTTGCCGACCAAAATTTGTATTAGTCGGCAAATCTTACACCGACTACTAATTTTAGTAGTCGGTGTAAGATTTACCGACTAATACAAATTTTGGTCGGCAAATGTACTTGCGCCGACTAAAAATATTGTAGTCGGCAAAACTTACGCAGACCAAAATTATACGGTCGGGGATAACTAACGCCGACAAATTATTATCTAGTCGGCTATACTTTATACGCCGACCAATATTTTAGTCTGTAAATCGTAATCAATGGAGACTTTTCGCAATACTTCACTGACCAAGGTTTTTTAATTTTGTAGTCGGCAATTCCCTACTAATTTTTTTAATAGGCGATTTAATTATAATTATGTAAAAGTAACCATTTATAGCTGAAAAATATAAATGTTAAATTTTAAAAATAAGTGATACTTCAAAATAACTATACTATAACATGTCCATAATGTTTGTTCACATAAAAAACGAAAAACATATGCAAGTACTATGTATATACGCAATTTGGACAAAAGAAAGCTAAACACAAGTATATCAAAAAGAGATATTACATGCTAATCATCTAGTATCATTGGTGAATATAATAACGTGACCATATATATAAATAAGTTAACGACATATAGTTTCAAACAAATCATTACTTTTAAATTGTGAGCAAAATTACATATTTCTTTTCAGTAATTGGATCTATCCATCTTTGCCCTATTTGTAGTGGGTAGTCTTTCACAGATCAATCCATCTATCCAGTCTGGTCTACCATTGCCATCCTAAAAAACTTAATTATAAGATCACACATTTATTTCCACCAAAATAAGGCTATGAAGATTAAAACATAAAACTGGCATCAATGATATTAATCAATTAGAGAAGTTAAGCTAAAAAGAAGTTTGATAAGTAAAGAGAAAAATCAGAAAGGACAAAGGGTAATGTATAAGAAGAGGTTCAACAATTTACAATTAGTTATGCAACCTTTTCTTTAAAGCAAAAGATGCTTTCTGGTCTATTTTGGGCACCTAGGGATAGATTTAATTCATTTTTTCTTCTAATATTGGATGAATTGACTAAGGACAAAATCTGAATCTTACTTTGACAAATTCTGAATCTATTTATTTCACACTAATTATTTCTAATTTTCTATACATGTTGTTTTACAATATATGAATACAAAGAATAGAACTCATTATATATAAATCAAGAAAAGGAAATTAGAACAAGCATGGAGATTAAATTGTCAACTCCTCATTTTGTCTCTCAGTTAATGACCTAACCACAAGGATGGAGATTAAGTTATCAAGCTAAGGAAAAATTCTGGCATAAAGTTGTTTCCTTCTATAACTAGTTAGTCACAATGTCATGTAATTCATGTAAAAACATATTTGAATGCAGCAACTAAAGATGTAATTCATGGACAAATGAAACAAGGCCAAAGATTGAACATAGAACCTATTTCAAGTAAACATTCTCTCCACTCAAGAACATGATATAAAAAATCATTCAAGTATGCTCTTTAGGAAACCAGAAATGCTTAGCCAAAGAAAATGAAGTAAATCTTTAGCTCAATTGGAAAATTCTTTCTCACAGATTTCACACACAAAAAGAAAATGAATTAAATCTTGATTATGCATACAATATAGTAAAGTTTACTGAACAAACAAAGAAGGAAAAGCAAACCATACAAGTACTTCAAAATCTTAAATTTATTTTCTGTCCAAGCTTCATTATTCACATATCCAATCAATTATTAATTTCAAGTTCAACACAAAACCATACTTGATCAAAGTCAAAAGCTAAAACCAGTCCAGAATACAACATAAAGAATTTGCAGAAAAGAATCTTTCTTCATTTTCAACAAAATTTCTGATTTCAAGTACATACCTTGAGAATATACTGTGGGTCTTCATGAATTCTCAACATGACAACCAAATAATGGGTCTTCATGATTCCAAGCTTCTTTTTCTTATTTAATAATGTCCAATCCTGTCCAGAAATATGAACCAAACATATGCATTTGCCAATATAACTTATCAAACTGAAACATAAATTGTAATACAGCACAAACAGATGTTACAAAGCCTACCTGGGGACAAGTGATCAGCCTTGAACCACCACTGATGGCGGGTTGCTGTAAATTACGCTGCGGTTGTGGTTGCGGTTGCGGTTGCGGTTGCGGTTGCGGTTGCAGTTGCTGCGAACTAAGCTGTGGTTGCTGCTGCTCAAATTCCTGTTGTTGAAGAGCTATTGCTAATTGCAAATGAGAACTGTAAAAAAAAAAAAAAAAACCAGCATTAAAGTTATTTGATTCCTTATAATCACACAACTCAGACAACGTTGCTCTACATAAATTGTTAGTATAAGTAAATTATGGACAACACTAAATGAATTATATATTACACTGAAAATAGAGGTTGAAATAAAATTCCTTCAGAGGTTGCTCTAAAGTAAATTATATAAACAAAGACAATCAACATGATGAGTGTACACATTGTTGCAGATGTTTGGGAAAAAAATTCCTTTTCAAGGAACAGAAAGTACAAATATTTCTCAAAATCCGATCCAATTTATAGTAATCGATTAGTTAACATATTGGTTAACCGTATTCTAAAACACGGGAAAAAAATCATCAGAATGAAGTTCTACTCTATTATCATATAAATATTAGAGAATAAGGAATCAATCACGCTCCAGAAAAGTTAAAAAATTACTTGAAAGTTAAATTTTCTTGAGAACCACCATCAATGCTAGCCAAATAGTCCTGCAAAACAAAATTGAATTAGATTATATTTCATTTTTCCATAATCCAAACATATCTGGAGTCTTGAAAAGCTACATACCGCAGTACTATCAATGGCATTCTGTTCATGCCATGTGCTGTTGAAATGATCTTCCACCTTGAATTCCTTGAAGTTTCCCGTCATATACACAGTGTCCCCATTCACCTAACCATCAAATCAAACTCAACAAGATGAAGTTGAAAAAGAATATTTTATATAAGTACATTTTAGAGATCTCCTTCCAGAAAATAAAAAATAAAAAATAAAAACGAATCCAAGGAAGGGAAAAGAACACATGCATTTACTAAAAAATTCATTATGGAAAAACAAAGAAATTGCTAATTCCAGTATCAAAACAAGTAGTGCTTTCTAATACATTTCAATATTAGAAAGGTGGCCTTAGATCTTTATTATACTGAAGTAGAATTTATTGAAACTAAAATATTAATATAAGCCTTCTAATTAATTGGCTATGGGAAAATTTCACAGGATGTTACCCAAATTAGAAGTTTGTTTCATTTTGGTCACCCAACTTCAATTTGTTTCAATTTCATCACCAATTTATATTTTGGTTCCAGTATGACCATTCAAGTGGCAGACAGAACTATACACAAGGACTATTGCTCTGCCATTTATCAAACTCCCAAGTTGCATTTATAAAAAATGCGACTTTAACAAGATTGTATCAGTCAAATATTTATTCCGACTGCAACTAAGATCAACGGCAAACAAACGAAGTATGGCGCTGCCATGCTATAATCTTACCTCATTCATCTTTTCTCAGACCAGATCCGGCTGATTTATATATCCTTGATCAGTAGATAGGATATATAATTCACCTTCATACTGCAAATTAAAAAAAAAAATAGATAGTGATTAAATAAACTGACGACAAGAAGCATAACAAGCACACTTGACAATCTTATGATTGATAATACAACTAATAATTTAACAAACTAGCACCATGAAAGTTTTTCTTTGTCAAACTAAACAAAACTTCTACTAAAGTTTCTGAATTAAATCCTTCAGGGTGTTGTTTGATGAGTTACAAGTAAACATATCACTTAATAAAACTATAAAGAGCAAAATGAAAATAAACCTGTGACCACTTGACTTCAGTATCATTGTCATTTGCCTAAGTAGAGGACCAGCTTCATGTGTAGCTTTAGAATAACGTCTAAATTATGTCCTCATCCTATATAGAAGTTCCATAATTATACGTGAAATTCTATGTGCCTGCAATTTTTATAAATGACCAAAATGATACTCCAGTAGAAGTCTGTGTCTTTATGCAGCATGACATATAAACATGAGAAATTTCTTGATCAACGAAAGAGGAAAAAGGTAATCGTTAATACATCAATTAAGCAATATCTTTTAAAGACTTATGTACAGGAATGTGGAGAAACTCCCATGACCTAAATTCTATTTTATTTGCACATTTTCCAAGCAACTACAAATCAAAGTGAACATAAGAATTCCCAAAAAAATGGAAAAATAACAAAATGAAAAGAAAATACCTAGCACAAACCTTGGCCGCTGCAGTGATGCTTCAAAATCACTGCAAACCTGTAGATAAAAAAACAGAATTTGGATCAGTCCTGTCTGTGCTAAAATAAAATTCAATAAACCTAAAACCTAGAAAATGAATATGTAAATCGTAAACCCAGATACCCATTAAAATAGATGAAAATTAATGATCGGATTGAACAAATAAATGGGAAAAAATATCAAATTCAAACCTGATGGATTGCCCACGCTGAGGATTGGAATGGAATTTGTTGTGAGGATGGTTCTTTATTTGGTTCAAAGACAGTATATGGCACAATTGGATGTGTGGGAGTGAAAACCTCCCTCCGGTCGGTCGATTAACAAAGCAATATACATGCCACCGGTTGATGGGGACTTCGGACCACGCCGATGAGAAGATGTGCGTCAATGGAGAATGAGAGAGAGAGAAGAGAATTAGTAGCGGCCACTGGAGTTTGAGAGATATATGGAAAATGGAAAACAAGAATGGGAATGGGCCAAACAATTTTAGTGAGCCCGCCATCAGTTCCCCCCAAAAAAGAGGCCGACCATTGATAATATTCATTAATCTAGTCGGCCATTATTTTCCATCATTTTTTTAAATGTGTGAAAATGTTCCGCCCAATTTTTTACCGACCCCATTTTTTGTAGTCGGTATTAAGATCTTCCCCGACTAATTTTATGGTCGTTGAATCCCTAATGTTTAGACGACCATATTACTTTTTAGTCGGTAAAAACAGTTTTGCCGACTAGAAATTTGGTAGTCGGTAAAAATTGGTCAGTAAATATCGGCCTAAATACCACCGACCCAATTACTTAGTCGGAGATTACACCCCGCCAATTTGTTAAACGCGGGAAATCTCCCGTGTAGATTTTGGCCGACTATAATATATGTAGTCGGCATTAACACATTCGCCGACTACATTTTTAGTCGTTGAATCTTTCCATGGGTTGGCCAACCCAGCCAATAATGTTTGGGCGACCATGTAATAATTTTAGTCGGTAAAAACAATATTTACCGACCAACAATTTTTAGTCAGTAAATTTTAGTCGGTAAAAACAATATTTACCGACCAACAATTTTTAGTCAGTAAAATTTAGTCGGTAAAAGCCTCATTTCTTGTAGTGATTTAATCTAATTGTACAAGATGGATTAAAATTTATACAGCCCTAATTAGAAAAAATTAGATATGCTATTAATTATATTTCGGTCTCACTAGCAAGAAAACAAGTTTTTGCTGTTCTATGTATAGAAAATGGGCTGCAATCAAAAAGTTTTGCAACTGATGTTGCCAATAGATAGAATTCAACATATCTTATGCTTGAATCTTGTGAATGTTATGAAGATTGCATTACTGTCTATTATAATAGCCAACACTCATACGGTTCAAAATATGATTTAGAATTACATGATTGGAAAATATGTGATCATGTTAGAAAATTTTTAAAAGTTTTTTGCGACGCAACAACCGCATGTTCTGGTGTGTATTATCCAACTACTCTACTTGTTTTTAAATCATTTCTATTATATTGCTAACAATTTTAATATATATAAGAATTTTGCTCTTTTTTTTAGTATTATACATGTCATAGAAGCTAAATTTAAAACATATTGGAAAAAATTGTCTATGTTATTTTCATTAACATGTATTATAGATACTAGACTTAACTTATAGGGTACGAAAGTAATAATAATAGCAATTTCAGAAATAATTTACTTACGGAAATCTAATAATGTGTGCTAATTTAGAACAACTTTATGTTCTATATATGAGGTCTATGCTGAAAAGACTGGTACGGACGTTGTATGACCCTTAATCCAACATATACTTTGTCATTAACTGATGACATTGACTTATGGAGTAACGTCAGTACACATAGGAGTGTTAAGGTCAATAATCAGTTGGTTCTTCTTCTAGTTCTTCCCTTTCCTTCCACATTCTAATGATACATCTGTAGAGTTAGTTATGTATTGTGCGCATGATGTGTTTAGTATGTTAGATGACGAAGAGATAAAAAAATTTGATATACTATGATGGTGGAGATAACGTCAATGTAGTTACCCAATTCATTCAAAAATGGCACGTGATCTACTAACACCTCTGGTATCAACTGTAGCATCAGAGGCTGCATTTAATACAAGTGGCAGAATTTTGTCTGATATCAGGTCAAAACTCAAAGCCGACATTTTAGAAAACTTACTGTGTCTAAAAGATTAGGATGACGCCAAACTTTGAATCCAAGACAAAATAGACAGAATAATGTCCGAAGAACTTGAAAAATTGAATATGGATTAATCAGATTCGTAGTAAGTATTATTTTGTATTATTATTTGATATTTTTTTCTTATTTTAATAAAAACTTGTACATGTAACATCTTGTTCTTGTACAATTTTAACTCCCCCTACTTTTAAAGTAGCCGGTCCCAAGCCCAGAAAAAGAAGAAGGGTTTTCAATCTTTAATTTTTAACATAAAGGATTCTCGATATTGTATTTCTTTTTTATTTTAAAATTTTAAAAAAATAAAAATTGAGGACTGAGTCGAACTTGTGGGCAGCTCGGCTCGGCCTGTTTGGCCCACGAGCTCGTTGGTCGAACCGAGCACATATTTTGGGGACAAGTTGAGCTCGTATTTTATGGGCCGAGCCGACTCGAATCGGCCTATTGCCATGCCTAATTGTGTTAGTTGAGTCAGATTGCAAAAGTAGAAATTTTGTGTGAAATGTATTATTTATTAATTGAGTCCAAATTTTATTTATCTTTAAACCAATGATAATGTTTGATAGAACCAATGACAATGTTTGATAAGTACATGTTTGGGAGTGCTTAAATTAAAATTTCAGTTGGTCAAACTGGTCAAACATACTTTTTATCCATACATTTCATAAGACTCACAACTTACAACCCACTTTTTATCTACACATTCACTACTAACTTATAATATAAGTTCTTAAAAAATAATTTCAGCACTACCAAACACGCGCTAAAATATATTATAATGGAAGTTATTCTAGTGTTTTAATAATTCGGTTATGAAAAGAGATACTTCAAATTATAAAATTTTGTAATTAGAATATGAATGCGGACAGAAAAGGCCAACATGTTGTATTGACGAGTGGTTTCTGGGACATACATACACTATTTTGTTCCTAAAAAACAATGTTCTAAAAAGCGTAAAGCATAGCTAGATGTGGAGGTCGAGTTTCAAGCTTTTTGGGCCTAGGCGAGAGTGAGATAAGGCAAGGCGAGGGCGATGCGTGATGCGTGGCTAAGTGTGGAGGCCGAATTTCAAGCCTAGGCGAGGCTTAGACGAACTTTTTTAAAACAGTGCTAAAAAATCCAACAACTTTAAGGTTAGTTCTCTTTGTTGTTTTCAATTTTTATTTTTTTAAACATCCAAAACTTATTTGGTATGCTGTTTTTGAAAATGCATTTTTGAAAACAATATTAAATTTATAAGATAAAACTCAAACATGCTTTTAACGTTTCGAATATTTTCAGTGAAAATACCAAAACACTCAAAATAGGAGAAATAAGCATTTTAATAATAAATTTAAAAAAAAATTAAATTATAAAATTCTATAAAATTAAATTTTAAAAATACTAAACAAATAATAATTCTAAAAAAGTAAAAATATTTGAAGCCCTTATTGGTTATTTAAATAAAAATTCTTAAAAATTTTATTTAAATAAAAAGGGATTAAAATTCTAGTTCACTTCATTCATTTTTATTTTTTTATTTTCTATTTTTCCAGTTTATTATTTGTTTTTACTATATTTTTGTAGCAGAAAAAAATATTATAAGATTCATCAGCTTTAAAATGTATATATCTATTGACAATATATTAGTATAAAATTTTTCAATGAATAAAATGTCATAAAATAATTTCTCAAAATTCCAAGCAAACACATTTTCTAGTTTTTTTGTTTTGAGAAATAGTTTTTCAGAATGATTAACCAAACGCGTTTTCAGCAATCTTAAAATAGACTTTCAAAACAAAAAATTGAAAATAAATTCAAAACTCAAAACTGAAACGTAAAGAGAACAAGCTCTTAGTTTTACTGGTTTTTATCTATCTGTTGATCGAATTGCCAAAAAGATAGAAAAAAATAAAAAATGAAAGAAGAATTTTCCACATGGTGGATGTTTGTTTCCAACATAAACATAATACATGCATATATTGTCAACAAAATGTTGGAGTTAAAAAGAAATGATAAACATCACATGTCCCTTGAATAACCTTTTCTTTATTTAGACGCCTATGAAGTTTTGTCACTAAAATTGTAACTACATGTATTGATATCAGAAGTAAAGAACGATGTTACTTAGACATCACGTCCTCTTGTTGTTTTTGTTTTTTCTTCACTTGAGACACTCTAGGAGTACTAAAGAGAACACTTTGTGCAATAGAAATGTTGTTATCATTGTCTCCTCAAAATTCCAATATTGAAATGCTGGTGGACTCCTTTTGTAAATGGGGATTCTGAGGCTTCACGTGCATTTTTAACGGTGAGTGGGTCTAAGAGGAAGACGACATCGAACCTCGTTTGGTTTGTAATTGATTCTATGTTTGTAGATTTTATGTGCACAATGTGTTCATCTTCTACATGGGTATGAAGGATCGTGACATTGGTTGGATTGTTTTCTTGTTAAGATTTATTTATCACAATTTCAGAGCGTACAAAGGTATATGAGTAATATGTAAGCTTCTTCTAAAAATCTATATGTTTTGAGCCCAAAATGTTTTAGCCAATCGATAATTCATGCCCCAAAAAATAGGAATAAGCCACATAACAGAGATGTTGGTCATACTTCTCATTGATAAGTGGAAAATTTCTTGGATAATTATTGTGAGTAAAGATGTCATAATTAATGATGCTGAGATGCCCTGTTTAGGGTCTGATGTTATTCATTTGAGTAATTAACAAACAAGGCAGACATGGCTAGTGGTCAATTGTAAATGGAGCTAGATAGGGTTAGTATACTAGCACCTTAGTGAGGTGGAGACTCAAATTCAGCAACCAGTAGAGATAGAGGTAAAACAGTGATAGAACAACACTCTTTTTAGACAGATCCTTTAGTGGATTAGTAGTTGGCTAGAAATAGGAGAGGGGACAACATAGATGACCACATAGGTTTGGATATGAATCTAAGTTTAGTTTTATTTATGTTAGTTGTGAAGAATTAGATGATAAAGAGTCAAACACATTTGAGGAGGTTATGAAAAGTGAGTAATCAATAGAGTGGATAAAAGCAATGAAAGAAGAGTTAGAGAGTTTTTTAGATAAGAATCACACTTGGGAATTAGTCCCTAAACCTAGAAAAGGTCAATGAAGGTCTCACTAATACTGAACCCTTAAAATTTAAAGCTATTCTAGTAGCTAAGGGGTACACAAAGAAGTTGGGGATTGATTATAATGAAAAAAATTTCTCTGTTCATAAGTTTAATACTATAAGAGTTATGTTTGCCTTAGTTGCATATTTTGACTTGGAAGTTAAACAAAATGTAATAACTGCTTTTTTTTACATAGTATACTTGATTAAAAGATTTTTATGAATCAAACGCAAGCCTTTAAGGATAAACAAAAACTAAAACATGTGTGTTTTCTTAAGAGGTCCATGTATGGTTTAAAACAGTCATCTAGATAGGGGTATAAAAGATTTGATTCATTTGTGCTTACTATTGGTTTTCATAGAAGTAAGTTTGATAATTATTTCTATTATAAACATACACAAAAGAGCATATTTTGAATTATAGCCTTTTTTTCTTTTGAATTTTGATAGTAAACCAATGATCCTTCTCCCCATGTCCCAAAATTTGCTGTTGGTTTTCAAAACGTAGGTTTGATCATTGTTTGTATACAAACATAGTGAAGATAATGATGATTGTGTGTTCTTGTTGTTATATGTTGATGATATGCTCTTTATACTCTTGATTGGTTCATCTATGATGTTAATAAATGAAATAAAAACTACTTTGAATAGAGAGTTTGACATGAAAAACTTAGGAAGGGCAAAAAGAATCTTAGAAATGGAAATAGAAATAGATATGTCAAATTATTTGTTGAGTTTACATCAAAGCCCTTATGTATTAAAGGTATTGAAAAGGTTTGACGTGCATGAGTGTAAACATGTTACATTTCCTTTAGTAAACTATTTTGTTTTGTCTAAAGATCGGACTCTTGTTGACGACGAAGAGTTATAATACATGAGTAGGATTCTTTATTAGAAAGATATATGTTCTATCATGTATCTAATGGTGTGTACTAGGCCTGACTTAGCTTGTGTTGTGATTACATTTAGCAGGTTTATGACTAATCCAGGTCCTGACAGTAACGACCGTATATTTTCTCCTAAAAGCTTTTTACCCATGGGCTATTCTGTGCACGGTTAGCATGTGTATTGTCCACTGGGAGTTTCATCCCAAATTGAATTTCTATCGCATCCACAGTGATTAGAACCCTTGACTCCCCTTAAGATTTTTCCAATTGGTACCAACATTCAACTTAAGTTCTTCTTAAGGGGAGATGTCAAATGTTTGAATTGCTGGGGACACGATAGAAATCTAGTTTGGGACGAAACTCTTAGTGGATAGTATGTATGCTAACGGTGCACGGAATAGCCTCTGGATGAAAAACTTGTAGGAGAAAGTTCGTAGTCATTACAAAAAAATGCGTCAATTGGTACCAGTATTCACCATAAGTTCTTCCTAACGAAAGAGGTCAAGGGTTCGCACAACTAGGAAAACGAAAGAAATCTAGTTTGAAGCCCAAATGCAGTGGACACTACATAAGCTAACGACGCGTGGAATAGTCCCTGGCGTGTAGGATAAAGTATATCATCTTTACACTAACCATTGGGAAGCTTTAAATGGGTGCTTAGATATTTGAGTGGATCTTGTAGTAGCGGTATAGTGTTTAAGAGTGGTACTAAATATATAAGATTGAAAGGTTTTGTAGACACGGATTATGTTGGAGATAAAGATAATAGGAAGTCTACTTCCGTGTATGTGTTTACTCTATGTGATGCATGTATTTCGTTGTTACAACACATAGTTGCATTATTCATGACTGAATTTGAGTATATTACCACCACATAAGCAATTAAAGAGTCTTTGTGGCTTAAGGTCTTCTAAATGAACTCTGTGTTTTGAATGGTAATGTGACTCTATTCTTCGATAGTTAGTCTGCCATACATTTATGCAAAACTCTTGTTTTTCACTAGCATACTAAGTGTATAGACAATATCATGCATTTTATTCAAGATATTGTATCGTCGGGTGAGATAAGACTTGAAAAAGTGCTTTCATTTTTAATCCCTCAGATATAGTTACTAAGGTTTTACCCTTGGTAAATTTCAAGAGTTGTTTGGATCTGTAGAACATTGATAGATGTTACTATGTTCCAATTTTATTGGATTCTTGATTGAAATATTACTAACTTATGAAATTTTTTTGTAGGTAGGAGCAAGATGTTAAAGAAAGAGGACAAGAAGGTTTAAGTTTTATGTACAAAACACATTCTTATAAGTTTAGGTCATCCTTTTCTAGCAACATCTAATGCTATTATTAATTGTAGGAATGGAGTTATGCAACTGTCTTTTGGTAACATGACAACAAAATTGAATGTTTTTAATGTTAACAAGTAACCATATAATGATGAGAAAGTTGCTGGTGTTGATATGATAGAAGTATTAGTTGATGATTCTTTTGTTTGTACTAATTGTGAGGATGTTTTAAAGATGTGCTTAACTCATTTTGATTCATATTTTGATGTTGACAGTGCTATAAATGAAATGAATGCCTTGCTTGAGTCAGCACCTGTTATGGATACAATTAAATGAAAACAGAAAATTGAGCCACTTCCAACAAGTGAGAAGACATCCCAACAGTTGAACAACCACCAAAATTAGAACTTAAAGCATTGCTTGACACTTTGCATTGTGCATTGTTTGGAGAGGCCGACACTTTGCCAGTAATTATCTCTTCTTCTCTTGATGATGTGCAAAAAGGTAAGTTGTTAAGTGTTTTGATTAAACATAAAGTGGCACTAGGATGGACAATTGTTGATATCAAAGGTATAAATCTAGTATATTGTATGCATCATATCTATATTGAGGAGAATTATAGGTCAACTAGAAAGATGCAACGTATGTTAAATCCTAACATGAAAGAGGTGATAAGAACTGAAGTACTTAAATTATTAGATGCTGGGATTATTTATCACGTGGGTACATCCAATACACATTGTCCCAAAAAAATCAGGTATCACAGTAGTTACTAATACTAACAATGAATTGGTTCTAACTAGAGTAACTACAGGTTGGCGTGTCTGTATTTATTACAGAAAATTAAATTCAGTCACAAGAAAAGATCAATTTTATTTTTCATTCATTGATCAAATGCTTGATAGGCTTGCATGTAATGATTTTTATTGTTTTCTAGATGGTTATTTTGGCTATAATCAAATTCTCATAGCTCCATATGATCAAGAGAAAACTACTTTCACTTGTCCTTTCGGAACCTTTGCGTATCAAAGAATGCCATTTGGTTTGTGTAATGCACCTGCTACTTTTCTAAAATGTGTGCTTAGTATGATTTTCTGACATGGTCGAGAGGTTTCTTGAAGTGTTCATGGATGATTTTTCTTTATATGGAGATTCGTTTGATGAATATTTGTGCCATTTAACTTTAGTTTTGCAGGGATGTAAGGAAAAGAATATAGTTTTAAATTGGAAAAAATGTCACTTCATGGTGAAACAAGATATTGTTCTTTGTCACATTATCTCTAGTAGTGGTATTGAAGTTGACAATGCCAAAGCGTATCTTATCTCCAATCTTCTACCTCCAAAATCAGTGAAAGAAGTAAGATCTTTTCTTGGGTATGCTGGTTTTTATAGAAAATTCATTCAAGATTTTAGTAAAATCTCTGGACCCTTATACAATTTACTTGTTAAGGATGCACCTTTTGTCTTTAACGATTCTTGTTTAGAAGCATTTGAATGACTAAAAAAGTTGTTGACTATTGCACCTATCATTCGACCACTTGATTGAGATTTACCTTTTGAACTCATGTGTAATGAGTCTGATTATGCTATAGGAGTAGTTTTAGGACAAAGATTAGATCGGTTTCCTTCTGTTATTTATTATGCTAGTAGAACTCTTAACGATGCACAATTGAATTATTCTACTACAGAGAAAGAAATGCTAGTAGTTGTATTTGCATTAGATAAATTTCGATCATATCCTGTAGGGTGTAAAGTAATTATTTTCTGACCATGCTACCCTTAGATATATTCTCACTAAGAAAGATGCTAAACCAATGTTGATTCGGTGGATTTTGCTTTTGCAATAATTTGACATTGAGTTTAGAGATAAAAAGAGTTATGAAAATATTGTAGCTGGCCACTTATCTCGTATTGTACTTGATTCTGTACATGAAACACTACAGTTAGATGAGTTGTTCTAAGATGAACAACTTATGAATATTGATGTTGTACCCTAGTTTGTTGATATAGTTAATTATCTTGTTACAGGTAAGCTTCCAAAACATTGGACTAAACAAGGTAGAACTAAGTTCTTAGCTGAATTGAAGAGCTTCTTTTGGGATGATCTTTATTTGTTTAAATACTGTGTTGATCAAATTATATGGAAATGTGTCCTAGAAAGTGAATTCCAAAGTGTGATCTCTTTTTTCCATGACCAAGCTTGTGGAGACCATTTTAGTGCTAAAAAACTATTGCCAAAATTTTACAATGTGTTTTTATTAGCATACTCTTTTTCGTAATACTTATATTTTTTGTTCTTCATGTGACATGTGTCAATGCATGGAAAGCATTTTGAAAAAAAATATGATGCTGCTTAACCCTATTCTCGTAGTTGAGATCTTTGACGTATGGATGATTGATTTCATGAGACCTTTTTCCCCACCATTTGGCTATCTTTACATATTGGTTGGTGTCGATTATATTTTCAAGTGAGTTGAGGAAATTCCATGTAGGACCAATGATAACAAAAGTGTGGTGGCATTTTTGAACAATAATATTTTATCTCGCATTGGCACTCCACGGCCATAATAAGTGATGGTGGATCTCATTTCTGCAATAAGCATTTTCAAACCCTGTTAGCAAAGTACTCCATCACGCACAAGGTTGCAACCCTATAGCACCCACAAACTAGCGGTCAGGTGGAGGTTTCAAATTAAGAGATAAAGCAGATTTTGGAGAAGATGGTTTGACCTGATAGAAAATATTGGTCTCTACGACTTACTGATGCATTACGAGCATGTATAATAGCTTTCAAAACACCCCATTGAAATTTCTCCTTATAGATTGGTGTTTGGGAAAGCCTGTCACCTACTAGTTGAGCTGGAGCATCGAGCTTACTAGGCTATCAAGAAATTAAATTTTGATTTGCATGAAGCTGGGTTAAAAAGAAAATTGTGGTTGGCAGAACATGAGTAGATTTGAAATAACGCTTATGAGAATGCAAAGATCTACAAACAAAGAATGAAAGTCTTTCATGACAAGTACATAGTAAGAAAATCATCTACTCCAGGTCAAAAAGTGCTTTTATACAACTCTCGTTTGCATCTATTTCTAGGTAAGTTATGTTCTAGATGATCATGCCATTTTATTGTTCATACAGTTTATCCCCATGTAGCGATTGAGGTTAAAAACCCCAAAAATGATGATATTTACAAAGTTAATAGCCAAAGATTTGAGTGATATTTACAAACCATATCTAGAATTCAACTCTCGAGAGGGGGAGAAATAAATTGATTTGAGTGATCCTATCTATCCATCTTTAAAAAAAAAAACTAAAAAAAAATTGAAATTTAAAAAAATTTACGTTTTATATTAATATTTTTCTTAGTAGCCCGTGGTGGTACAACTAATTCAGGTAAATTCTTTCCAACTTATTCTCTTCTATTTTCTCTCTCTCTTTATTCTTATATACTGATTATATTTGTATGCACTTAACTGAATTGTATAAATTGGAACATTGAGACAATGTTTAAAATAGATTTGGAGGTAGGGTGTTTTAACAATTAAGGCATTGTGCATGGACTTTGAAAATTGGATGAAGTAAGGATTTTTTTATTTTAGTATTTGTATAACCTTTGGTTTGGAGTATTGTGATACTTAGTTCATTTGTCACTTTTGCATGTTGATGTTAGTCACAAGTGTGAAAAGAAACGTTCGATGAGTGAAAGTGAATAATTCATTGAAGAGAATTCAAGTCAAATAAAAAAAAAATTCAAGTAAGTCTTGAGCCTATATCTTCTTGGAGAGAACCCCTTTATACCTAATTTTTACATTCACTATGGTCAGTTTTCTTATTTTCTAGGTATCACTGCACTTGAATGTCCGTAAAATTGGGGTCATTGGATGACAAACTTGCTCTCTAGAAAGTATAAGTGAGGATATCTTTGATATTTCTAACCTACCAAATGAATATTAACTCCTAGTAGCCAATTTGAAGTCTTAAGTAAAAAAAAAAAAGTAGTAAAAAGCCTTGAACGTTTCTTTGTTAGCCAACTATCCCTACCCTGAGCCAATTCTTGTTCATAATGTAATCCATATTTCACGTTATTTTTATGATTGAGAATGTAAAGGTAAATCTATATCAAATGATGGTACCAAAAAAAGAAAAAAAAAGGTGAACGAAGAAGAAGGAGATGCAGAAAAAATAATAATCAGAAGATGATGATGAAAGGTATAAAGTGAGAGAGATCAAAGTAAAAAAGTATCTCTTATGAAAAATATATATAAAAAAAGAGAGAGTTGGAAAATGTGCTTTCACTACATATGGTGCACTTATAAGGAAAAAAAAAAAGAAAAGAAGAAGGTTGTTTGGAAAACATTTTGAGAAAAAAAAAAGGTGGGAGAAATGCACAATAACCATAGTCTTAAAAAATCTCTATTGTTCTCACTCATATTTTATTTATCTACTTATTCAGTTATTTGATTAGCCCTATCCCGAGCCTACATTACAACCAAATAAAAGCTCTTCTTGATTTTAGAGAGCAAATGTCTGAAGTCAATGCTAGTACTACGGGTTGTAGGAGGTAGTGATATTTGGGAGAAAAAAAAAAGTTAACTTTACTTGTCTACTAATATCTGAGAAATTGTACTCACTTCTAAATCATTGACAAATTTTCTTTACATGCATATCTTGGAGGTGAGTGTGTAATACTATTTATATTCAATGTTGCTCACTTTACCATGTTATTTGAGCACAAAAATTGGAATTATTTTCTTTTGGGAGTAATGTTCTAACATACATATTTTGAGATTTGGGGATTGACATAGTATTTTTGAAAATTGTTTGGTTATTGTAGCTTTGATAGCTAATCTAATTGTGCAAGTTTATTAACTAATGTATGAGAATTAATAGATGTGGGAGTGATATTTTTCCAAAACTTTGATAATGCTTATATTTTTATCCATTAGTTGTTATTAGTTTGATTGATAAAGTGAATGCAAAGTGCCTTATGTAAATATCTCAATTTTTGATCTAGGACTAGCAAAATCTAGGTTTTGGGGGGAGGGGGTGTTTGATGAGCGTAATTTTAGTATACATGTTACCTGCTTATCTTATTTTGTTAGTAAATTTCTGTTGATAAAAGTACTAATTAATGTCTTAATTGGATTAGGACAAATTATAAACAACTATGAAGATTTTGGGACCAAGATGGAAGTTTTTGAAAGTATGAACCAAGCTTAAAGCTTTGGAGCAAAAAGGACTAAACATGAAAGTAAAACTTGAAGTGGGGACCAATTTGTAACACTATTAGAAATATGAGGACCAATCATGCAAAATGAGAATTTATTCTGTTTGCCGCGATCAACCGCGGCTAGCGAACCGCGGTTTGACCGTGGCAATTGAGAACTTTATTGTTGCAAGCAAACCGCATCCCATCTGGACTTTTTTATTTTATTTTTTGGGGCCTTTTTCATCTTTTTACGTACACAAGTTTCAAGATTGATAAAACACTATATAAAGACCGAATATAAGTCGAATTGGAAGAGAATGACGACTAGAAACAAGAGAGAAAAATTACGTGGCAAATAAAATTTTTGGAAGATTTCTTCTCCTTCAATCCATGTCAGGTTGTATCAAATCATTTGTTTTTAATTTAATTATGTTCTTCTAATTTTCTTGAGCCAATGTAGACGATGAAACATTGTTTAAACGAAGTGATTATCTAGTTATCCTTTTAATTCATTTTTCGGGTTTTAACTTTCATGATTCGTTCTTGTTGGATTAATTAAATAAAGTCTTTTTTATCTTAAATATCACGTAATCTTGATAGTTAGAAATTAATTTAATTAATTCGTGATTAGCGCTTGAATTTTTTTTTTATTTTATTATTTTCTGTTAACTTATTATCGATTTGGGATACATAGAATGTTTAGGATGCAAAATCTTTGATTTTTTGTTTTCTTTTAATTGAGTTTGATATGGGAAATACTTAAGTAATTTAAAATTAAAGCAAAGGGGAGCCGATATTATATTTCTTCTTTTGGATTTAATTGATAAGTCTTTTAAGAGGATAATAGATTGATTTTGAATTCTCGTTTGTTTTTTTAGAATTAATCAATAATTGATAATTGCTAAGTTAAACAGTGGTAGACTCCAAAACATTGGTACTTTAAACAATTTGAACTTTCAACTTAACTTTTTAGCATAATTAATTAGTTTTTAAGTTAAATTATTTCAATCAAACTCCTTTCGACCCAACTAGTATAGAATAATAGTTAATGTGAATTAAATTAGACTTTCTTGATTGCAATCCTTGTGGGATCGACCTCGTTGCTACCTTTCTATATTCCAATATATTCGTGTACTTGCGAATTATTTAAAATTTGACAACATTAAGCAGTTTGTCTCCAGCATATATGGTGTACATGAAAGAGGGGACGCTGCTTGAAGCAAAAATAAATGCTTCAAGTAAAATCTATTTTTGGTGACGAGAAGAAACGAGCATTCTATGATCAAATTGGTTGTGTTGAAGATGATGACCTAGCAGGTTATGTCATCCAGAATTTGCAAACATTTTTTCGAGCAAAGTACAAGAAGATACCGAGGCTGATATTGAAGAGTTTGAAGCGAATTGAGAGGTTCTGCTTAGAGAAAAATATTTGATTGAAATGTACAAAAAGTTCAAGGGTAACATGGGCAGGCTTTTCTGCTGTATGTTTTGCTCATGTCCTAAGTTATATTCACATCGATTCAAGGATGTTATTGATGAGAAAATAGCTGTAGGAGAGCTCAAGTGAACCAAATCATAAGAAAATGGGCTAAACAAGTGTCTAGAATAAAATCACCTACAAGTCAATTGAGACAATAAGAAATCAAAGGCAAATTCTACATTGATGAATCTATTTTACATTCTTCAAATTCTACTAAAATTCTTCTGTGCTTAGGGTGTGTTTGATAGCTTTCCATGGAAAATGAAAATATTTTCCATGTAAGTTGGAAAAGAAATTCCACCAAATGGGTGAGAAAAAATTTTCCAAGAAAGTGGCCAAATGTGTGCTTTAGACAATTGTACCTTGAAAATCTTTTCCATTTTCCATGTGCCAATCAAACACAAAAGTGGGAAAATAAAACACATTGATTTGACAAGATTTTCCATGGAAATGACATTTTCCATGGAAAATTTGTGAATCAAACACACCCTTAGTAATCTGTTCGATGTTTTTCTTATTACCAAATATTTGATTCAGGTCAATTCTCAATCTATTTATAAAACTAGGAAAATAGAATGCAAATACAATATAGAACATACAAGAATTCCATAATTACAAAATGTTAGATGGGAGAAAATTAAAGTAATCATTCAATACATAAATCCTTATCTGACTTCCAAACATGAATAGAATGCTTGGCGATATAACGATTGAAGAATTAGAGAAAACTATAAGCCGATTATGCTAATTTACGGATTAAGGAAAAATGATCAGTGTTTGATTTATGAACTTAGTGTTTTTAGAATGTATGGTATGATTTTGTGGTAGTGGATTGGGAATGGAGAAGGAGAACTATAGTAGTTTTCCTTATCAGAGAAATGGATATTGCGGGAGAATTGTTGGGCTTTTGGCGGGGAGGGAAACGTGAATTCTTTGGCTATATATATATATAGTGTGTGTGTGTGTACTAGAATTATGACATGCTTTCAACCTAATTTTTCCTATATTCTATAATTTTCCCATCCTAATAAGTATTTATTAATTTTTCCTATATTTTACCTTGACATGCTTCCGTCCTAATATTAAGAAATCTATTAAAATTTGAGTTGAAAACGCCCTGTAAATTAAATAGTATATACAAAATAAAATAAAATAAAAAATAAAGGTAAATTATCAATATTCTCAAGGATTTATTGATTTAATGGATTTGTAGTCGTTTTTAAAAATATTTTTATCTCTGCAACTTGCCAACCATAACTTTTGAAAAAAAATTTAAAATTCCACCATTCCATTTTAAGTCTATTTTTTTCTTTTCAAACCAAATTATATCTTAACAAGAAACATGTTTTAAAATTAATGTTGATAAGTCAACTCTCTACAAAAACACAGAATTTCCTTTTTTTTTGTTTTTTTGTTTTTTTAGAAAAACTAGACTAATAGTCAAAAAAGAGAAAAAAAATAGACAACTAATCTATGATATATTGATACATATAATTTACCTTTTAAATATTTCAAATGAGTAACGAGACGTTTTTACTTTTAACATAATTCTAAATTATAGAAGTTAATAAAGTTCATACAATGTATTTGCGAATTTTTTTTTTTTTTTTACTTTAAGCACTTGTTGTGCACAAAACGGAATATATATATATTTTTTAAAAATGCTAAGAAAATGGTATAACATCTTACTAGATCACTTAAAAAAGAAAAATTCTAATATTGTGATTACAAAATAAAATCCATAATATTATCGTATATTAAAAGAAACTCCTAACTTTGTTATTTTAAATAAAAAATTCACAAAATTGAAAATTTGGGTAGCATTTGGAGAAAAGTAGAATAAGAACGTGAAGAATTATAAATTGGTACAAAAGAGTTTTTAGCGAAATCTTATATGAAAGATGAGGTATGAGAGAGAGAGAGAGAGAGAGAGAGAGAGAAGAGAAGTCAATTCACACAAAAGGGTTTCACCAAAATCGTGCATGAAAGGTGAAAGGTTTGAAAGATAGAGAAGTCAATGGAAATTTTGATGGTTGAGTTTAGAATTTTAAAAATATATATAGTAGTTATAATTATAATTCCAAATATATTCAAATATGTTAAAATCTATTAATTATTGAAATCTTTAGAAATCTACTAATTATTGGGACACCTAGATTTCTAAAGAATTTATTTAAATTCGAGTTGATGGCACCTAAATTTCAATGAAATTTATTTTAGATGTGATACAAAATGTATATCTTAGTAAAGTCTCAACATTTAAAGAGTAAATGTATATAATGAATTACACATCGGATTCTTTAAATAAGTTTGTTAAAGGAGAAGTCTATAAAAGAGAGTGGTGGACCAATATATCATTAAATAAAGTGATAATTTCATCATATACTACAAAATATAAAATAATTTAAAAAATACTATTAAAATTTTTTTATTCTAAAAATACTGTTTTTTATTTCTTTAACACTTGTTGTTACATTTGTTATTTTGTTAATAACAAATGTAACACATTTATTATAATTAAAATAACAAATGTAACAACAACTGTTACAAAAAAAAGATATTTTTATAACTAAAAAATTATAACAAGTATTTTAAGAAATATTTTATTTATTATGGTTATTTGTGAAAAAACCTCTTAAATAAGTAATTGGTTTTATGTTTGGATGGGACAAGAAGTGAATTTGTCGTCTTTTAATTAAGATTTAACCCAGTACCTTTTTTATATTTATATTTTTATAATTATAATATTAATAATTTAAAAAAAATTATTTATTGGAATTGAGGCTGAGGTTGAGACGTAGGCGAAGAAGATGGTGTTTTTTGTAACTAAAAAGGAAAGAGATAGTGTTTTCTGTTCTTGAGAAAATCTTATTCCAAGATGTTCAACATTTTCAAATTTCAAATTATTGTATAGTTTAACACTTGTATGAATTTATGCATAGGGAAACTCGCACTTGACGACATTATTTTCTCCAAGTGTAGTAAAGTCCTCCCTTGAATTTTCATACAACATTATTATTTATGAATAAGAAAGGTCACGAGACCATTGATTGACCTTCAACTCGCATCACTACTATAGAATTTAATTACCAAGTTCTAAATCAGTTTTATAGTGTGTTTGAAAAAGTTTTTTTTTGAAATTTAAAAACACTTTTTAAAGAGTAAAAGCGCTTTTAGTTATTTTTTTTTGTTGTTTGATTAAAGTCAACAAATACTTTTTGACTAAAAAAACTGTTTTAGATAAGTCCAAATTTTGAGTTTTCTAAAAAGTTCTAATTGAGCTTTTACAAGAAAATGTAATTAACATTTAATAAACTTAAAAATTAACAAAATTATCATTAATACATCAAAAAAAGATATTAATTTATTTACTAAATTAAATACATATGTCAAATTGTCACTTCAAATACTTATATAAAGTAAAAAAATATTGGCGTGTTAAATAATATAATACAAATTATATATAATATGTTTGATTTAAATAATTAATTACTGTTAATCGAATATACTAAAATATTATAATTAAATTTTAATAGTTATGATAGCAGATAAAAATATATGATTTCTTTTAGAAAATAATATGAGTTATACAATAATTAATTATTGTTTAGTCAAATATAATAAAATAATCGTGTTGTTAAAATTAAATTAATATATTAATTTTAATAGCTATTATAGGATATAAAAAAAATTATTTATTTTAAAACAAATAATACGAGATATATAATAATTAATTATTGTTTAATCAAATAAATATAAAGTTTATACAAAAGTACTTTTATAGTTATGCAACCTAACACTCAATTTAATATTCACATTACTTTTTAGATTTATATTCAAATAGTCTATAGTTTTTTAACAAAAACTCTACTACTAAAAGCTCTACTCATAACAGCTGTACCAAACGGACCCTTAGTTCCTCTACACCAAGGACTTGAGCATGATATTGAATTTTTTTTTTTTAAATGCAATTTAGTTCATGAAATAATGAATTTGATTTATAATAGTAAAGCGAATTGAATTTGTATTAAAACCCATTTCGGTTTCTAATATGTAAAAGATAAATATATAAGAAAACCTCCCAAATAGTGGTCTGTCTTATGCTTTCCAACATAAAACTTCACTCCTTTTTTCCTTATGTTGCCCCTTTTCTAGTGATGTTTTAAGCTAGAACCAGCAATCCAAGGTCAAATATCGAAAAGAAGGGAACATCAATATTGCAAGAACAAAGATATTTTCCAATCTTTATAATATATCAAGACAGAAATTGATACAGAGCATTCCTTGAACATGAACATAGACCTACCTTTTAAAGAAATTTTCCAAATGCCCACACAAATAGGCTTGGCATGGATTCTTGGACCTGGTCCTGGTCATAAAAGGTTTGATTGCGCCTCTCTTACCAACGGGTAATAAAGGGCTTGGAATGGTGTCCGTATTTTACACTTTATGTGATTAAAGTCTCTAAATTTTAAATCCTACTTTATTAGTCATTCAACTTAACATTGTGAACTATATCTATCTTTGTTGTTCCAAGTAACGGAAATGATGAGTTGACGAACGAAATTGCTTACGTGACTGTTAATATGTCCAACTCAGCATCTAAAAATGGTTGGTCCTTGAACTATAAACCTTAGAGCAAAAGATCTTTTAACTTTAACAACATACATATTTAGTCCTTCAATTTAAACTCTGTTGGTCCATTCGTTTGTCTCTGCCATTTCAATTAACGAAAATGATGAGTTGACAAATAAAATTACTTATGTGGTGTTTCGTCTTGAAAAAAAAAAAGGTCCAACTAAGCGGAAACAATTACGAGGGCGGTAAAAGATCTTCGTAAGACGAGAGATGATACCCACGGTAAGGTTGGGTGTAGGTGCACCATATTTTTTTTATTGTTTACGCTAAGATTTTAATTTTTTTTCCTTTCTTATCTAATTTTTAATTTAATTTTTTTTATCATGGTACTAACGTTTAAAAATTAACAAGAATGTTGAATTGAACGAAATTAACCTTCACGTAAGTAATTCCATATGTCCACTCGTCATTTTTTGTAGTTTTAAAAAATAAGAAGGTTGAGATTGGGTCCCATCATATCTAAACAATCTTGTTTTTTAAACATGAAGAGATAAAAGAAGCCATTAGAATTGATGAAAATAGTAGGCCTAGTAAAGAAAAATAATACAGGAAAAATTGAAATTTATCATAAATGGGTATCATTAAGGAAAAAAATTAGTATCTAAAAAAAAAGTATATAAAAAATTAGTAGCTATAAAAAAATTAGTATCATTAATACTAAGCCTATTTATACATGTTATTATTTATTTTTCATAAATAAAATCTTGAAATAATTATAATTAAGAAATATTAATTAATTAAATATAAGATTCTTAGGTCATATTCGGTAGAATTTTTTCTCAAAAAAATCCATTTTTTGCCTACAATTTTTGACTTTTCAATCCTTTTTACACTAAAAAAAATTTGAAAAGTAAAAAAGTAACCAAAAAAACTCATTCTTTCCCCAAAAATACTCTACCGAACAAGCCCTTAGTATATAAAAAAGTATCTATATATTTAAGTGAACGAAGAAACTAATAGGATTCACATTACCTTTGTCACGCGAAGTATATAATTCAGGACTAACCATATCTTTTAAATGTTGAGTTGGACAAAATTAATACCCACGTAAGCGATTATGTCTACCGACTCATCATTTTTATTAGTTTAAATGACCGAGACGAACTGATAATAGAATGAAGTACGATTTATAATTTAGGCACTTGTTTCGCATCATTCATGTTTATTTCCTACTTTAAAATCCTAATAATCACGTAACTATCCCACATTATAATTTCAATATTTCTTAAACACGTGATAAAGAGTAATACATAACAAAACGCATTCACATTAAAAAGTTTTGACATTAAATAGGCTGAAAACTAGATGTTCTATCCCTTCATTAACAGAAGATGTACTTGATCAATAAATTTGTGTTCCGGGACCCATGTCTCATTAACTAAAGATATCTGTAGCCAAAGATGAGAGATTATTGGGTTATCCACAAAACTGCATTTCTTTTTTCTTATCACGAGTGCTGTGTCTAAATAATTGACTTTTTTTTTTTTTTTTTTATTACCATAATTCTTATTTGAAGCCCCTTTTTCCATATTCATTACTCTTTTTCCAGAAAATTTCAGCTATTGGGTTGTTGCAGTCCTTTAAGAAAACAATTTCTTGAGTCGACAACCGAGCAGCTGCCCTCGAGCTTGCAATCTAACAAGTGTTGGGATTGACTGATAACTCTAATAAAGTTAGAGATGGATATGTATTAGAAGTCTTTTCTTTATAAACCAATTATGAAGGTTAAAATAATTTGGCTATATATATGTAACAATTGTTGGGTTGACTCATAACTCTAATAAAATTAGGAATGGAATTGTATTAGAAGTCTTTTCTTTATAAACCAATCATGAAATTTAAAATAATTAGGCTTTTCGGTTTAGAATAGAGTTCTGCAGCCAATGAACTATAAAGAAGTAAAATTTAATTAGGATTCTAGTGCAATTAGGAAATGTACTTCTTATGTAATTGGGAAGAAGAGTTGTATCATAATTAGGTGACTTTTCTTTCATGGAATTATATATATATATACACCCAATTAATGAACACAACATTACAACATTCAACACCAAAGACAAGCATACCTGAGAGAGAGGAAAAGTGAGAATTTTTTTTTTTTCTTTTCTTCTCGTTGTTGTTCATGCTAAACTTTATTCATCATAAACTACAAAAAAAAAAAAAAAAATGATGCCAAAATTTTTTTCTTTCACACTTTTGATCATTTTAATATCTTCTTCCTCCTGTTTTGGCATCAACCCCCAAAATGTCCATCCATCTTCAAAGAATTTCCATGATATCCATTCTGAAAGTCCAACGGTTGCCCTTAAATCATCTGTCCTTATAAACCAACACAAGGAAAAATTTCTTAACTTCAACCAGTTCAATCATGTAACAGTTCATGGTGCAAGGAGGTCTCGACATACTACTATTAATGTCGACAATTTTGGAGCCAAAGCTGACGGGCAAACAGATGATTCTCAGGTACTACATTGTTAATACTAGAGCACAGCCTTTCTTTATTGCTTCTACATCTCATAAATTTGACTAATTTTATAATATTTGTATTTACAATAATCTTATTTGCTCTGATGGAGAGGGTTCACTTTTTTATATTCTCATATCTAGATTCGACTAGTATCATTTAATATCTATATAGTAAGAAATAACCCTAACACTTATTAAAAACGAAACTGTGGTGTCAAATTTGAGGCAAATTGCAAACACTTCCGAAGATTTACTTTGCATTCCTGCATCAATAAATTTCCCATCATCATGATAGCCTCGGTCGCTCATTGTAAAAAAATCTTAATTTTGTCATGTTTTCAAATACACCAAATACATTTAGACAATCTTACCTACTTAAACTTATTTACTTAAAAATTGGATTCTATCCAAATCAACAATAACACTAAACAGGAACACAAAATGTGAAGAGAGAGTTAAAAAAATATGTTATGCAGTAGAGAATTTTGCTCGAGAGATGATGGAGAATTTTGTAGAGAGAAGGCTAATAAAATGTGAAGAGAGAGTTAAAAATACTTGCAACTGCTAAAGTTAAGTAAAAGATGATATTGTATTATGGTGATATATCAATTGAGGCTAATGACCCGACTATTGTTTTATTCTCATTAGTATTGATTATAAGTTAGATGTTATAGAATAAGTTTAACGTAATTATTATATATTACTAAAAAAGTGCGCAGATCTTTAGATGAGGTGCATTTAAATAATTGTTATTGATTTACCATCCAATTAACTGTGAAAATGTCAATTTTCTCTAAATTATTACAATCATGTTTTGTTTACTTTTTTTCGTATTTAGTTATATTTTAGTTCTTTATTATGATTAATTTTATGTTTTTTTTTTTTGGGTTCTTCAGGCATTTAGGAATGCTTGGGACATGGCTTGCAACTCTTTGAAAAAAAGTATTTTTCTAGTTCCCAAGCACAAAACTTATTACATGAGGCGAATTAATTTTACTGGTCCTTGTAAATCTAACATGAAAGTGGAGGTTAGTTTCTATATTTTGATTGCATTATGTCAATTTTCACAGCTAAATAAAGCCTAAAATGGTAACACTACGGTTGTTATTAACTTGTAAAATATATATTTTTCTTTTTTTTGTGAATTTATAGATTAAGGGAACAATCAAAGCTTTTTCTGAACTGTATGAGGACACCGAAAGATTTTGGATAAAGTTTCAAAAGTTAAGAAACTTTGAAGTTCGAGGTGGTGGAACCATAGATGGCAATGGAGAAATATGGTGGAAAAATTCTTGCAAGATCAAAAAATCTTCGGTATGTACTTTTAGGGTAAAAAAAGATGATTTTTTTTTTTCTGTGTGACTTATGCAACAACAAATATAATAATTAATCAATTTCATAACTATATATGCTACTAATATATTGATGTGGTGTGGTTTGCATTATGGTGATTGCACTTACTTTAATTAACTTAGTTTGATTTTACCATTAATTAAATAGCTATTCAACTCTATATTTATGTTGATTTATTTTGAAACAATATTTTTATGGATTTTTAAGAATATAATATCTCTCAAACATTATACATACGCATGAATTCTCACATTGCCTTTTTTTCCTGGTTATTTTCTATAAATGAATTTGTTTTGAATTTCTTAAAATTAGCTACACTAAATGCCAATACACGATAAAATGTTAAGAACATGTTTTCATAAGTGTAGTACTAGGGAACAAATTCCTGGGGTGGTTTTACGAACATAAATTATAATTTAAGTTGGTCAAATAGTTAAAGATAATGGAAGAGGAACGGTGGCAAGTGAGAAGTTAGAGAGGTGGTAGGATAATTGGGAGAGAATAATAAAAAAAAAAAAAGTTGAACCCCAACCTTGAGGGCCTCCACCGATCCTGTCCTAGGCCTTTGGTGGAGGAGGTAAATCGCAGGATGTGCCTCCCAGGAGCCAGAGTGGAGAGCTTATGTATAGGCTTAGGCTGTTAACCATTTGGTAACTCCCACCTGCGACATGGCACAAATCCAATAATGGAGGTGAGAATGGGGACATGGGATGGTACAAATACCTGGATTATTAGGTGCTGTTTTGTATTAAAAATAGCTGTAGCGTGTATAATAGAGTGCAGTACGAGTGAATTAATAATGATTGATGATGAGAAAATTGTAAATATATTATGTATATATATGTGGTCATTTGGAAAATGCAATACTCCATTTTTGTTCTCTTTATTAAAAAAATGAGTTCATATCAGTTGTGCTGACTCACAACTCTAAAAAGACACGCATTTGCACGTAACAAACTGCCAAAATACTTGGATTTTTTTTTAAACATGATTGTTTTTCAGGGTTTTGGTTGGTTTGTGATCTTGTGTTCTTGATATATTTTGATATTTCTGTCATTCAAATTGCAAATGAGGTTGGCCCTCAAACGAATAGTGTTCGGAGTGGATTCCCGAGGTCTGATCTTGGATGATATAGAGTTTGATTGTGCTTCTCTTATGAGCTATAACTTTTGAAAAAAATGTATATGATGGACTATTAATATTTCTTCTATTTTTTTGCTATGGCAGCCTTGTGAAAATCAGGCCGCACCAACGGTACGTTCATGGCTTTCATTTACGATTATCAAAAGCTTACATAAATTAAACAATATTGAAGAGGGTGCTTATATACACATTCTTATTTTTCTCCCAGGCCATGACTTTCGAGAATTGCATGAATTTGAAAGTGACCAATCTACACATACAAAATTCGCAGCAAATGCATCTGATTTTTGAGGATTGTGTGAATGTTAAGGCTTCAAACCTTAAAGTGACAGCACCTGAAACAAGCCCCAATACTGATGGAATTCATGTCACAAAAACACAAAATATCGAGATTACCTCGTCTGACATTAAAACAGGTAAAGGAATGGTGCGAAAACATTTTCAATAATTAATTAGAGCATGTTTGTTACGTAGTACTCAAACTTCTTTTAATACTATAACTGTGTCCATGTTTTGTTTGAATTAGGTGATGACTGCATTTCAATTGTAAATGGATCTAAAAATATTCGGATAACGAATATAGTATGTGGACCAGGTCATGGAATCAGGTACATATATACGAGTGTAACTTGGATTCTCCCTTTTGGAATATGTTTCCAATAAAGAAGTTTATATTAATATTCTTAAAATTCTTGAAATCTAGCATTGGAAGCCTTGGTGAAGATCATTCGGAGAATTATGTTTCCGATGTATTAGTAGATGGTGTAATGCTTTCCGGAACAAAAAATGGAGTCCGAATAAAGACTTGGCAGGTAAAATTCACTTGATCCTTACATATTCATGCTTTCTACTGTCACTAGAATTTAAATTAATTGCATGCAATAATTTCACCAAAATAATATTCTATGTTTTTTTTTTCTGAATTGAAGAGCACGTTTATTTTTCAAATGATTCAACATATTGTTTTACTTTAACATTTGTTTGTAGGGAGGGAGTGGATGTGCAAGGAACATCATATTCAAAAATATTGAGATGGATAATGTGTTCAATCCTATAATCATAGATCAGAACTATTGTGATCAAGATGAATCATGCCAAGAGCAGGTACAATTTCTAGTACCGCTTTGTTCAAATAGCCAATCGACTTTACTAGTCCAACACTATTTGTCTTAGGACATTCATATTTGATGCATATTTATTAAAATTTATCAAAACTCATTACAGAAATCAGCAGTGCAAGTAATGGATGTGGTGTACAATAATATAAGAGGGACAAGTGCTTCAGAGGTGGCTATAAAATTGGACTGCAGTGACACGGTTCCATGCAAAAGAATTGTGCTAGACGATGTTAATTTAAGTCGGCAAGGGGAAGGAGAAGTTAAAGCTAATTGTAGTAATATTATTGGATTTGATAGTTTAGGGACTTATGTTTTTCCACGTTGCCCTAATTTCAGCAACTAAAGGGATTCAACCTTTTCTTGGATAAATTGATATTACATTTTTTTGTTTTTTATTGTTTATTTTTGATAAATATGGATTAGTTATTTACATATGGCTGTAGTGCAATTTAATTTTGTTATATCATTTGATTTTTGTATAAACTTGAGGTTTGAAAAAACTGAAAAATCGAAGCCGAAGATTCCAATTTGTTAGAGTTGTGCAAATGGGAACCGAAAATACCTCTTGAAATCTCATGCTTGGCAGCTTCATCTCTCCCGTCTCAAAAGCTCCTGGACAGCATCTTCAAGATATCTGACCTGGCAAGTGGAGATGTTGGACATACATACTGGAGGTTTCCATCTATCGAAAAGTGCAATCTCAAATATAAAACTCATTTGAATAGAAGGCCAAGTTGAATGAAGATAACATATTATGCTAAGAAAGTGCTAAAACCTTGTGTATTTTGTTGTGTAAACAGGAATTAGTTGCAGTGAAACAAGCTGTATTGATATCAAAAGTGCAAACAAATGATAGATTATGAATTGAATGTATTACAACGTAAATTGAAATGAATTACAGAAAGGTGCAAGCTTTCAAGAGTCTGCTCTCTCCCCAATTGTCCCTCAATTTTCTGCCTAAATCCCACTTCCCACCCCCCTTATTTATAGTTTGATTTGAAGCTACACAATTATTCTCCTAAATCTCCATAATACTCCTCTCCTACTGTCACTAACTGAATAGAAATATGCGTGTGCTTTTGGGGCCTATCAAAGAGCTTTTGCTTATATGTGAGTTTATATAACTTCCGCAAGCGCTTGTTTGAAATAATCACTACCGGAGGGAATTTTCTCCGCTACTGGAAAAAAAAAAAATATATATATTCATCCGTGTGTTACTACGTCTTCAATCTCCCTCAAACAATCTTCTCCTTAATCACTGCTTCAATCCCAAAATTGTAACTACTGCAACTCAGATTGTCAACCTCGTCTATTAAGAGTTTATCACAAACAAATGAGTTCAAATCTCAGTGACCCACTTTCTTACATCATACGATCGGATTTCACCGTAGAATAGAGGTATACTAGTTAACAACAATAATTTTTATTTTTTTCTTTTTTTGGGGTGGAGTGGGGTTGTGGCGGTCACAGCTTTCTGCTGCACACGACATTCAGAACAACAAACATATTACAAGAAAGTGGTGTCTACAGTTCCGCCTAAGGCAGCCAAAGTCCACAAATTCACCTGAACCGCATCAGCCTAATCTAAGAAATCAAAATTCAGAATATTTAACAAAACACAGTTCTAACAGGTTTGAGCTCAAGTTAGATAGATCCTTGACCACATAATATGGGGCAGTGTGTCCATGCCCACCAACTCTATGTATATCCAATTTTCTCAAAGCTTTGTAAAAAGGGAAGTTAACATAAGGGTAAATTAGAGCTAGTGTCCCCATTCTTTGACTTCATTTGCACTTGTATCCTTAGTATTAAATTCTTGACATCCATCACCCCAACCTTTTATATAATTAGCAATCAATGCCCTCATATCATTATATAATTAGCAGCCAATGCCCTCATGTGAGAACATTGACTGCTAATTATATAGAAGGTTGGGGTACTGATAGATGTCAAGATTTAATACTGAGAATACAAGTGCAAATAAAGTTAAAAGTTGGGGGCACTAACTGCAAATTACCCTTAACATAATTTAACTATGATAACAATAATATCGTGTACAATATACAGCTTGACATTTTGACAATTGTCACAAAGTCAACCAAAGAGAGAAAAGTGTTGTTGAAGACTATTTAAATGATGTACATGTGATCATATTTAACAGTTTAAGCTTTTAGATGAAGTGATTCAACAAATACAAACAAATATGTTTAAATTATTGAGTTGAAGACACTGATGGTATCAAAAGATAAAATAAGAACCTCAAAATCGAAAAATATCAATCCATAGTGGCTATAAATGTATAAATGCCATTTGATGCTTACGATCATGTGGATCTGCTGAGACAACAGACTTTGCCATGAAAACCTGGCATCCACTGAGGATTCATATCAACATCAAATGTTCCAAAGATATTCTTGAAGAGAGAAATTGCTCCAGAATCATTGGGCTTCAACCAATGCATAATGTCTCGAAACAGTTGAGGTTGGAAAATAAACATTTTAAAAGAGACTAAAAGCATGTATGGGTGCAACGATATAAATAGGAGAGAGAACTTATCCACTCATATAGTTTTTCTATCACTAGTTAGTTTTATTTGTTCAATTTACATGAACAACAACATGAACATGAATTTCAAAATCTTAAACTTCATCATTTTCATAGAAAAATATAAAGTAACAAGAACGTACCTTGATCTATATCAAATAGTCTTTAATTATGTATCTTAAATATCTTGAATCTCCGTCGACCGATTTTAATTGCATATATTAATTGTGTTTCTCTCCCTTTGCCACTAACATAATGACATGAATAAATTGATGGAATCACATGTTCTTTTAATTTATAGATAGAGGAATTATCAATTTCCTAGTTAAACTATAATTCTATTTCACATCAAAATAAAATTCTTAAGGGAAATCAATTTCTCCAATAATTTTCTAATTAATTAAATAATTAAATATATCTATAACACATATTATCAAATTCAATAACTTATCACGTGGGCCACATAAAGTCTAACATCTCCTACTTATAAGCATACTTATAAGTTGCACCAAACATGCTCTAAAAGAAGACAATGACATCAGGAACCAATCGTCAATCTTCTATTATGAGTTCTCAAGATAAAGGTCCAGTTGCTATAATAAGGGTGGTGGGGACTGGGATGAGTGAAGAGTAATTGGAAAGATGTATGAAATATACAAGAAAAATAAGAAGAGCTATCCAAGAAATCAGTACAGAACTGAAAGTCACATAAAATACACAATTCCAAATAATGGAGAAACACACGTGCACAAACTTGCTGAAGTAAAAGTATATTAATGTTGATTCCTTTTATTTAATTTCCAGATATAAGATAAAAAAAGAAAAGAAAAAAGAAAAACATTAATATTCAAAGAAATCAAGATTTTTAAGCTCGATAGGGATGCAATACTATACACAGATGAGGATACGTTTCTTGGGAATATTGAAGAAGAACTCTCCAACCTAATGACCTATAGAATATACTTTTCCTATCGACCTGAACTTTCTTTATGATCTTCGGCAGATCTTGAAAGACAGAACAACAAGAGAAACATGATACTGTCTGCAGATATTAAAACCCAATAGTCCCATTACTTGACCACAAAATAGAATGAAAAAGAGGGAAGACATATAAGATAATGCTATTGGTGCAATATGAAGATACCAGAAGAGAAAAGAGATAAATAATTATAAATAGGGGATTATGACGTCGGAAAACAAACCTAGGGGCACCTATTTAATTTTTGAAACGAGAGTGGG
Source organism: Forsythia viridissima (assembly GCA_030279155.1). NCBI lineage: Eukaryota > Viridiplantae > Streptophyta > Magnoliopsida > Lamiales > Oleaceae > Forsythia > Forsythia viridissima. The sequence continues at coordinate 18,976,293 of CM059035.1, read as the reverse complement.
TCTTTCATGTCTCTATAATTTTCTCTAAAAACCAAAATTGTAAGCACGTACTTGAGTTCCTCTAGACCACAAATATTACTTCCCTAAGAGATTTCACGATATATGAGTTACACTCAAGAAAATGAATAAATGGCACTTATGCATGACAACATTTCAATTTTATCTTGTAGTTGACTAGTAGTACGTTACTAGCTTAGTGCATGTTTGGTCTTGTAGCTGACTAGTGGTACATTGCTAGCTTAGTGCATATTTGGTCAAATTTAAATCATAATTTCATTTGATCAAATTTATAACACTCTGAATTCTTGATCCTAGCCGTTAATTTCAAATTTAGGACCTTTTAGCAGTCATTTAAAAGTTTAGGGACCAAATTACATGTTTTCCCATAATTGAGGAACCTAACTGCAATTATAAAAAATTTGCAGATTTTTGTCCGATTAAACAGTAATCTAGAGATGGCAATGAGCCGGCCCGGCCCATCCCAAAAAAGTGGTCTGGACTTGCCCGTGGTCCGGCCTGTGGGCCGTAAGCCACGGGCCGATCCACGGACCCACGTGAAATAAATTTTTTTTTTTTTTGAAGTTAAGTCAGATAAAATTATAAATTCAAACCCTCTTCCTTTTTCCGGGCTTGGAACCGGCTACTATTAGCATAGGCAGAGGTAAAAATTGTACACGAACAAGTTGTTACGTGTATAATTTTTTGTAAATTTAAATATCAAAACTTATAAGTTAAAATGAATAAAAATGAAATGAATTTATATAAAATATACTTACATTTTATGTACTCAGTTCGTCAATCTCTTCAGCCAATATCAGACTTACTTTATCTTGGATTCAAAGTTCTACATCCTCACTACAAAAAAATACCCATTTTGCGACAAAAAAATATTGTCGCTTAAATAGAGATTTTGTCGCAAAATTAATTTAGCGACAACAAGCTGTTTGTTGCGGGCATTGTCGCGCTATAAGCGCCATAGAATGTATTATGCGACAACTATCAATCATTCGTCGCATAAGCAAACTTGCAACATTTTTTGTTTGCTGCAAAACGTATGAAATAGCAACAACATATTTGTCGCCATAATGTCGTTGTAATACAGAGATGTCGCGAAAAATTGAAAGGGCAACAAGTCAATTTGTCGCAACGTTTATTCCAAAAAAAAATTTGCGAGGAGAAATGTTTGTTGCGAAAATTATTTTAAAAGTATAACGTTTGTTACCTATTCTATTTTGCAACAAAACATGCTTATAGTATTATACATTTTATAATAGGTCATGTTTGTCGCGTAATTTATTTTACAATGAGATTACTTCGTTGCATAATATATTACAAGATATTCAATGTTTGTAGTATAATTTATTATGTAACAAGTTTTGTGTGTAATTAAATTCATTCAGCAACATAGAGAGTTTGTCGCATCATCATTTGTGCAACGATATATAGTTGTTGCCTAATTTATTTTGTGACTATTAATATATGTCGCGTATTGTATTTTACAACATATAAAATTGTTACAAATATTATTTGGCGGCAATTGATATTCGTTTATATGACAGGTTGAGTTTGAAGTTAAATATATTCTGCAACACAGAGTTTGTCGTGTATCGATATATAGTTGTCGCGTAATTTATTTTATCTTTACTTATATATGTCGTGTATTCTATTTTACAACAAATAAAATTTTTGCAAATATTATTTTGTGACAATGAATATTTATTTATGTGACAATTTGTATTTGTAGTTAAATTTATTTTACAACACAAAATTTGTCGCGTCAATATTTGTGCAACGCTCTATAATTATTGCACAATTTATTTTGTAATTATTTATATATATCGCAGAATGTAATATTATTTTGTGACAATATGAAATTTCATTGTATTATATTTCAATTACCCATGATTAGAAGATGATGATAATACTGTATGTGGTTAATTGTTGCTTAATTAAGATGATGATAATACTCTATCTGCAGTTTTTCATGTAACTGATCGAGATGAAAATAGCATCTTCCAAGATAACATTGTCGAGCAAATTCAGCAGATAGATTGGCACAATCGTTTGCAGATTTGACGGATTCTAAATTAACCTTTTACATATAGATATAGTATTGGGAAGCATTTACCTCAATTGCTTTCTAGGTATAAAGTTTTATCATTCCTAATTCATTACAGCAATTTGATTTATGGTAGTTGTGTTTGTTGTTTTTAAGTGCAGTGATTGACCTTTTTATTATAGCAGTTTGATTTAGAACTACATATTTAAAACAGAAAGATCAGGCATTGATATCATACTGAATAAGCTTCAAGATGTACTAATGATTAAATTATGGTGCAGTCACTGGGACCAAGGGGACGCAGCTTCTGGTCCTTGGCAAGATCCGTAGGAGTCCAATCTTCCGCGGAGCATACAACCATTGAGTTGTCGGGCAAAGACAAACCTGGCTTGATTTCAGAGGTCTTTGTTGTTCTTGCTGACCTTAACTGCAGTGTATTTGCTGTTGAAGTATGGACCCATAACTCAAGAATGGCTTCAGTCGTGATGAAGCAAATGGATTGGCAATAGAGCCTGATCGACTTGCAAAGATCAAGCAGCTCCTCCTTTATGTTAAAGAATTCTTCTGAAGTAGCATGATGGCATGAAAACTTCTTCAATTGTTCTATCGCCCAGGCATTGTGTTCAAGTTTGGAAGTAAGAAGAATAAAGATGCTCTGGTAGATGTATATGAATCTATTTGTGTAGCTTTTCATCTGTCTAACCTTGATCTGCTTTGGTTACAAAGGATTGCTGAAACGTTAGATTATAGAAATCAAGTGTTGGGCTACAATGAAAGAAGGAAATTTGTGTCCTTCGTGTCATCTTCTGCCATACGTGCATTCCATTATCTTCGTGTCAACATTGCACTACGTGCATTCCATTGAATATTGTATGGTTTATATATACAACATGCATGCCACCAGCATGACACAAAGGTCCATAGATTTAGGAAAATAGAACAAACCTGAATTATCAATTGGAGATCAATATCCAATGCCAGTGACAGTCTGTTTGGACCTACTAATCTTTCCAATCATGTCTAATTTTCTTTTCCCCAGCTGAGGCATTAAAATGAAATAGTGTGTATTTACATCTTACGAGCAGACCTCAGGAGTTCCCTCATCAATGGCATCACACGAAAGGGTCCACTATCCAGACAACTCCTCTAGCTAAGATATCTGCTTCATTGTTCCAAACTACTAATCTTCAGGTTCTTACACCATTACTCCTCAAGCTAAGATATCACATTTGATGGAAGTATACATGTACCAGGATACTTGCTGTTTGTTTCTGTGCTCATTTATCCTCTAGGCCTAGGGTGTCCTTTTTAGCCTTTTGTGGCATATTATCGTCGAACATTACTAATGTTGTGATTGATGTTGGTTTTATCTTATGTGGACTAATAGTGATCAAATCCCATATTCTGGTTTCTAGTTCCTGTTCAGAACATCCTTGTGGGATAGAGATTTTTCCTTTAAACTGAACATTGATATGCATTCTGTTATTTCTCATCAGGAAAAATGGTCTTTTGTTGGAAGAAGACGTTCATGCTCCTCCTGGACATTGATTTAAATTGAAAGCAGTTCCTTTCAGTAAAAACATAACTTTTGGGGTTGCAGGTAATATTTGAAAGCGTTTCATCCAAAAGACAGTACTTCAGTGGGCTTTCTTGCCTACTTGTTTGGAATGGTGGGTTCATATATAAGCGATCCGAAGGCTCGGTGATGGGCCCAAAATAAATCAAGATATCTAAAGCCATTTGATATACTACTGTAATATGACAGTTAAAGCTACATGAATTTATAGAAATGAAAAGTATCCATCCAGAAGTGGCCAAATCATATTTTCTCTTATCCTTTCATCAGTAAGAAATTTAAATTTAAAAACTTTATCTGCCATGTTGATTTATGTATATGAGGTGTTCAAGAAATCTAGAAATTGATTAGTTCCTGTTTTCTTTTGTGCAAGTGTTAACAGTAAATGTAGCAAATATGATATAACATAGACTGGTTACCTAGGCTGATTGATCACAAATCAAATGATTTTCATATCAGAGTAACTGTGAAAACAGTTTCTTATAATGAGTGTCTGCAGTAATAAGGTTGCTTGTTGGATATGGTAAACGGTAATTGTTCTTTTGTTTTTTCACAGATGTGAAGGAACTTATTTCTATGCTCTCTGATAATCACGGAGAATGCTCTATAATTGGTAGTTACAGATTGGACACTGCTGACTCAGTTTGCCCTCCTAGAGTTCGTGCAATGCTAGCATCACGTGCCTGCAGGTCTTCTGTTATGGTTGGAGACCCACTTGGGAGAAATGAGATGCAGAAGGTATCTAATAATTTATTGCATTTAGACTAAATGAGAAATAAGACCCCACCCTCACCTCCACACGGGATCATAGACCATGTTTCAAGAGTCTGAACCACCCTGGATCATGTTCACAACTGTAAAAAGTCTAACTTGCATTTGATCTTGCCTCTTTGGACTGCATCTTGGATTCACCAGATATTTATTCTAAATTTATTCTCCATCGCGTATAATTTTATTTTACTACTCCTTGTGGTTATATTGGTAAAACAGGTTTGAATTGGTAGACCAAAATTAACATGGTTTGTTGTAGTTTTTGAGGATTTAGTATAGGTAGTGACGAGCATAACGGAGTGGTGAAAAGTGATCTATATAGCTAACTTCAAATTATTGAAGATGAGGCTTAATATGGTGTAGTTATCTCTCTCTTGCTCTTGCTTCATTCATCCCCCTATTTTGAACACTATAATTTTAATCTCGAGCATAAAACATGGTTTATGATGCTCAAAGTTGTTGTATTTGATTGTTTCAGATACTTGAACATTTGGCAGTCCTCAAGTCTCCTTGGAATTGTCCTCACGGCAGACCAACAATGCGTCATTTGGTTGATTTAAAAATGTACATAGAGGAATAGATGAAGAAGAGACAACCTTATAAAGACCATGTGATTCTCTATCATGTATATATTTTTGAATTTTTTGATGCACTAGATTACGTAGAATTGAACAAGATTAAGAGGTGCATGCAACAAAATTGTCATTTTAATGTACTAAACATGTCATTTATGTATATTTATTGCTTGGTATATTTTTAAATTGTGTATTCTGTTACCTCTGAAATTTTGTTTTATTAAGTTGAGCCTATTCCACTTGTAATTATGGAAACCCACAGGGGAACTTTGATATTAGACAGTTGCAACTTTCTAACTTGCATTGAGTTATTCTAAAGATCTGATTTCAAGTGTGGGTACGCTTGGGTTGCCCAATTAAGATTTATCAGCCACAATTGAAACTAATTTAAACTTTATATAATTTTTCAAACTTATCAGTTTTTTGGTGCCACTTATTTATGGTACTATTTTGAGATACTACCATACCAGACTTGTGTCGATTAATGCATTGAGTATTGGGCTTGTTTATTAAACTATGAACTATTTGGAAAAATAATTGACGGCTCTTCCATTATCTTTGCTGATCGAATTTAAAAATTTGAAATTTTTACCATGTTATACACAATAAATTAGTATAACAAATAAATTAATATTAAAAAAATACAATTGCATGTTTGTGCATACTTATTAATAATTTACTATACATTTGTTAATTAATTAAAATATTAATTTATGAACAATAGTATAATAGACTAGTGATAAATGATGTTAATTACAAAGATTAATAGGTGACGAATATGAATGTGTCGATTTCTTTTCCACCATCCCTACAAACTAGAGCAATGACAAATATAGGTGTTGCAAATTTTTTTCTCAATTCTAGAATTTTTAGCAACAAATATTCATTGTCGCCAAAGGTAGATCTATTGCATCACAACAAACTTTGTTGCAAGAAAATAAAGTTTGTCGCCATAAGTTTCCCACCAAAAATATTTTGGCGCCAAGCTTCCCATCATGTTTTTGGCGACAATCTTTATTACTTGTCGCACATTTTGACATTTTACGACAACTTTTTATGTCGCCTTATATTATTTTAGTACTTATTTTTCTACCACATTTTAGCAACAAACTATAAAAAAGTGTCGCGCTAAATCACTTATTGCGACAAATTTATGTATGTCGCAAAATATATTGTCGCGAAATAGAGATTTTGTTGTAGTGCCTCTCAATCTTTTAAACACATTAAACTCTCTCTATATATATATATATAACGTTCTTCTCATCTTACTTTTATTCGTCAACAATATTATTACAACATAGGCAAGTATTGAAACTTCTTTAATTTTTGTTTCTTACTTAAATTTATGAAGTTTCATTTAAGTCGTCAAATCAAACACGTCTAATAAAAATAGAACATATACACAAAGAATATTGTTTATAAGGAACTACTACTCCAACAAATGTACAATATTATGTAGTCAATCATTACATTCTTTCACAATAAAATTAGTAATTATTAATTGGGTAATTATATTCACACTACATTTTATATTATCTACACCACGTTTTAATTATAATGAAGATCCTCCAAACTTTGATATTTTGCAATTTATGTCTTAAAATTTTTTGGTCGTAATTTTCTCATTAACTTTCAATTAATTTTCACATCTCGTCTATGATGACGATTTGTTACCACCCAATTTTGGTAAAGCCTCCACGTCAGCAAAGGCCAGTAAAGGTCTCGTATAGGCCTAATTCAGGCCTCGCTAAAGTCTTATAGGCCCAGCGAAGACCTTCTAGATTCATAAAGGTCCCATAGATCTAGAGAAGGCCCCAGAGGCCTACCAAGGGCATCGTAAAATCTCGAAAGGTCTCAGAGGTCCATCGAGCATCGTAACATCCCTGGATCAGAGTATTGCAAAGCCTCTGAAGGTCCTCGACACTCATGGCTAATCCAGAGAGCCTCGCAGGGCTTCGTATTTATTATAACTAACAGGCATCATGATATTTTTGGATGACCAGATAAGTAATTAAAAACAGATTGTGTTAAATTGGCACACAGATCCTCACAAGGAAACCAAATTCCAATCTCCTAAAGATTAGGCAACGTGATGAATTCAAATAAGGATGGTAATCTAAGAGATTGTCTTGACAGCCGATCATCCCTATCCCATAAGGAAGGAGGATCCGATTAGATATCTAATTGATTGTTTCCTAAATCAATTAGAACTCTTGTGCTATAAATACAACGTCTCTGGTTATTCTAAGGTACGCTCTTTTTACGCTTGAATTTCACCCTTAAACTCTGTTAAAATCTCTGCCTGCTTGTCCCTCCCACACCCCATTGCTTTCATCCCCCGTATATTACTCTATATACCAGCAGTTGACTTGATCGTCGAAGTACCAACGATCACTGGACCCTTTTTTCCCAGAGATCTTGGTGCTTAACGATTGTCCGAGTGTGCAGGTAACATACATGTTAGCAGATGAGTGACTGAAGATCTGTTGACACGTGGACGGTGCAGGTTCTGACGTCAACAGATTGGCGCCGTCTGTGGAAAATAAAAAAAATGTTACACAACCTAAAATTTATGGTAAAAACGTGTTTTCTACCAAGAAGAGCATGGAAACCGAACACTCTATGAAAGAAGAAGTTGAATCCCACCACACTAACTTGCGGCAGGAAGGTGTTCAAGATCTCCAGAACGTAACCCGCCGCAAGACGAGAAGACAACGACAAAAGCAGACGGTTGAATAGGAGAACCAGGACCTGAAGTTGGACAATGCCCAGATGAAGGCATCGCTTGAACTGTTGGAGAATCAATCCCTCCAACATGAACCCAAGCGTAGTCGCGCCCGGAGAAGCCTTTCAAGATCCAGCTCAATGGAAAGTCATCGATCTCAGGATGACCCTCCCATTTTAAACGACCGGAACCCTCGGAACATCATTTCGAAGCCCTCGCAGGACGATCAGAGGGGGAGACCTCTCCCAGCACAGAGAAACCAGCCTGCTCCTGCTGCTAGTGAGTTTGTTAGGTTGGGGTGGGATTATCTATAGTGCCACCCCTAGCAGCACACAACAGGCGCAGTGAGCACAACAATGCCCGTACAAAAATGAGGAAGGACCCGAAACAAAGTTACACAAGGCTCGAGGAGGAGAAGGAGATGCTAGAATGCTATGAGAATGATGACGACGAGAATCTTCTGTTTACCAATTACATGAAGGCCATGAAGATATCCACGAACTTTCGAATGTTTCTTATGGACAAAAACAACGGGAAAGGCGACCCTACGGATCATATCAACATATATAAGACGAAGCTCCATGGTCACTCTCCTGCAGTGAAGTGTCAAAATTTCTACACCACACTCACATATGATGCGAAGATGTGGTATAACAAGCTGAAACCGAGAAGAATTTGGAGTTGGCCTCAGCTCAAAAGAGAGTTCTTCAATACTTTCATTGGCAACCGAACGATGATAGCCGATATCGCCCAACTCCACGACATTTGGCAGAATGAAGGAGAAACAGTCAAAAGCTATTTCAATAGGTTCAGCAACGTCATCAACAAGATTGAGACTGTAACTGATGAAAAAGCCCTGGATGCACTTGTGACCAGACTTTACATGCGCACCCCCTTCTAGAGAGATGTCCAGAACAGTCAACCAAAGACTTATAGTAAGCTGGTAGAATTGGTCCAGTGCGAAATCCAGTCAGAAGAGACGATCGAAAACAGGGAGAAAGCTGAAAGGGACAGGAGAGACCGCTATAGAAGAGAGGGACGACGCTCTCCTGAACCTCGTTTCAACCACTTTTAGAAAAAGTGCTCTGCCAGAACACAAAACAACCATTATAGAAGATTTAACCAGACAGAGATAGTCGATGTCCCCCATCCCAAGACACCTACGGTGGCCCTTTTGCCGGTGGCCGCACCACCCAAGTTCTGTCGTATACATAGGACTAGGGTACATAACACAGAAGACTACCCGGATGTGAGAGAACTGATCAACTACGAAAACCATGGACAGAGAGAAGGGAATCAACCCGCGCGAGGACGTCGATGGCTGCCCACTCAGAGTCGAAGACCTCATCCTTGGCGCTAGGACGATGGACCTCATTGCAATGACGGGAGGAATGACAGAAACAGGGATCTGCCAAGGGTGGAAGGACCTGTGGGAGCCTCCCAGTCCGAGAAATCAATACGATCACAAAAGGGCACACAATGAACTCGCGGCAAAACTACGCGAAGGCAGCGAGAGAAGAACCCATAGAGAGTTGGCAGGTCCATGGACACCGACAAAGAGCCTCACAAATCTCGTTCACTGAGGAAGACGAGGTCGGTATACACTACCTCCACTACGATACCTTGGTAGTTCGTGCTGTCGTCGCTAGAAATAGACTGGGACGGATGTTGATCGATGATGGACGTACCGTGAACATCTTGTTCGGTAGTACCTTTAATCAGATGGACGTGGATAATAAACTAACAGCCATCTCAGTGACACTATTCAGTTTCACGAGAGATAGCCTCATTCCGTGAGGAAGGATTACCCTCGTAGTGGACTTTGGAGAGCCCCCGTGTCATCTTATAAAATTCATTGAATTCTTGGTAGTTGATACTCGTTCCGCCTACCATGGAGTCCTCGGAAGGCTTGCGCTGAAGGATTTACAAGCGGTCACATCCATCCAAAACTTGGCAATGAAGTTCCCGACGCTGTGAGGGGTCGCCAAGATTCATGGCAATCAGACAGAAGCAAGGGCCTGCTACATGAACGCGTTACAAAAAGCATCAAAGCGCGAAGATGTTACCCCGATGGTAATGATTATACATTCGGAGTCGATGGACGTCGACCTCAAAAAAATAGACGAGAAAATTATACTGGACGAGGGCCTGGACCTCTAAATTATAGGCCTAGACTCTCTTGCTTTTCCAGCCAAGGAGCTGGATGCATTTCTGGTGAATCCCTCAGAACTGACCCAGATATTGCAGGTGGGAGAGAGGCTCGAAGAAAAGATGAAGGAGGAATTGAAACAGTTCTTACGGGAGAACACTGATATCTTCGCATTGAAGCATAGCGACATGGTGGGGATTAATCCGTCAGTGGCTGGCCACGTCTTAAAGGTGGATCCTAAAGTGCACCCCAAGATACAAAAGAAGAGACCTTTGAGCACCGAGATGTATGGCGCCTTGAAGGAGGAGGTTGACATGTTATTGGCTAACGGATTCATCAGGAAAGCAATCTACCCCCAATAGGTATCCAACCCCGTATTGGTAAGAAAGAGCTCTAAGAAATTGAGGGTATGCATAGATTTCTCAGACTTGAATCAAGCGTGCCCTAAAGATAGCTTCCTCTTGCCGCGCATCGACCAACTGGTTGATGCGACTGCCAGCCACAAGCAACTTAGTTTCAAGGATGCCTACTCGGGCTGCAACTAGATTCTGATGTTCGTGGAAGACGAGGATCACACTTCGTTCTTTATGAACTGAGGATTATACTGCTACAAGATGATACCATTTGGCCCAAACAATGCAGGAGCCACATACCAGTGGCTGGTAAACTGCATGTTCTCAGGACAGATTGAAAACACTATAGAAGTATACGTCGATGACATGCTCGTAAAGAGCGTGAACACCGAGGACCACATCGGGCACTTAAGGAAGAGGTTCAGAGTCCTCCGCAAATATTGCATAAAGCTTAACCTCCTAAAGTGAACCTTCGGAGTCGCGTCCAGGAAGTTCTTCGGTTATATGGAAAACCAGCGCGGGATAGAGGCTAATCCCGAGATGATCAGGGACTCGTTGAGATGCGGTCACCATCTTCTCCCAAGGAAGTCCAGAGCCTGACGGAAAGGTTGGCTGTCCTGAACCGATTCATATCAAAGGCAACCGACTGTTGTCAACCCTTCTTCCAGTCCATCAAAGGACGGAAGAGGTTTGAGTGGACCGAAGAATGGGATAAGGCCTTCTAGGACCTCAAGGTCCTTTTCAAAAAACCCCCGCTGCTGTCCAAGATGAAGAATGGAGAAACACTACACATCTACCTCGCAGTGTTCGAAAAGGCAGTGAGTTCAGTCTTAATTCGAGAAGAAGGCCCGACGCAACTCCTTGTCTATTATGTAAGCAAGGCCTTGCAGGACGCGAAGACGAGATAGCCGGACATGGAGAAGCTCGCCCTGTCTTTGATTATCGCCTCCCAAAAATTTCGACCGTACTTCTAGTCACATAGCATCGATGTCCTAACAAACCTCCCTCTGAGACAGATCCTCCAAAAGCCGGACACCTGAAAAAGGCTGATAAAGTGGTCGATTGAACTTGGCCAATTCGATATCTCCTACAAGCTAAGACCTTGCATAAAGGGACAAGCTTTAGCAGATTTTATGGTCGAATTTTTCCATATCCCCAAGGGCTCGCTTGAAGCCCACCCTCAGGAGGTACCAATATAGAAATTGTATGTTGACAGATCCTCGAGTGAGGCCGGAGCTAGAACTGAGATTTTGCTAGTCAGCCCCGATGGCCACAATCTCCACTGCGCGAAGTGCCTGGAGTTCAAATCCTTAAACAAGGCTGTGGAATACGAGGCACTCCTAGCAGGCTTGAGGCTGGCACAAGAGATGAAGGCAAGAAAACTACAGAATTACAGAGATTCACAGCTGGTCGTTAGTCAAGTCAACGGGTTCTTCGCAGCCCGCGAACAGTCCATGGTAGCGTACTTGACAAAGGCTAAAGACATCCTATCCCACTTTGAGATATTCAAACTTCTCCAGATCCCGTGGATCGAAAATGGTTACTCTGACGCCCTTTCAAAATTGGCAAGTAGCAAGGACTCTGACCTGATGAGGGCTATCCCAGTTGAAGGGCTCAAGCGACCATCTATCGACGAGGTTCTAGCACCAAATACCATGACAATATCTGAATCTCCTAAATAGATGAAGGAAATCATCGCATACTTGACCAACCAGGTCATGCCAAATGACAGGCAAGAAGTGCGAAAACTCCACAAGAGGGCAATGAAGTTCGTACTACAAGATTAGATCCTAAATAAGAGAAGCTTTAGTCACCACCTCCTACGCTGTATAAAACAGGATGAAGCAAAGTATGTGATGAAGGAAATACACGAGGAAATTTGCGGTAATCACTCAGGGAGAATGGCTCTAGCACAAAAGGCGTTGAAGCAAGGGTATTATTGGCCAACCATGAAGAAGGATTCGCATAATTACGCGAGAAAGTACGACAAGGGCCAGAAATTTGCTGTTGTACCGAAGCTTCCAGCTCAGAACCTTACCCCAGTCACTAGTCCTTGACCTTTCACCAAATAGAGGATCAACTTTATAGGTCCCCTCCCAACCGGAAGGGGTGGGGGTCAAATTTGCAGTTGTAGCGGTGGACTATTTCACCAAGTGGTGCGAAGCTAAACCTCTGGCTAAGATCACGGAGGAAAACACATGGAAGTTCATATGGAAGAACATTATCTGTCGCTTCGGGATCCTTCCGACAATGGTACACAGTTCGCTGGAAAGAAGTTCAACTCAAATTGTGAAGACTTGGGCGTTCGGAGGGATTTTCCACCCCTACTATCCCCAGTCTAATGGCCAGGTAAAGGCTGTGAACAAGATTATCAAGCACACCCTGAAAAGGAAATTAGAATCCGCCAAAGGAGGATGGGTTGAAGAATTACCCGAGACTCTATGGTCATATCGAACCACTTCTCGGACGACGATCGGTGAAACTCCTTTTGCCATGGCATATAGGGTGGAAGCAATTATTCCAGTCGAAGTAGAGATACCTTCTCCCAGGCACTTACACTTCAACGAAGTAACCAATGATGATTTATGCAGGATGAAAGACATGCAGACTCACAGCTTTACCTCGCGGTCTATCAAAGAAAATACTACAACTCCAAGGTTATGGGCAAGAGTATTTACATCAATGACTTCGTCTGGAAAAAAGTGATCCAAGCTAATAGAGAGGTGGGAACCGGAACCCTTGGGCCCACCTGGGAAGGACCTTACAAGATCATCGAAGAAATCCAGCCTGGAACTTACAGATTGGAAGATTCGAAAGGAAGAAAGACGAGGCACCCCTGGAATATCGCTCATCTGCGACCATATTATCAGTAGTTTTCATTTTGCACTTTTCAGTTCCCCAGCATTGTTTTCGGCGTCTCTAGACGCTGTGCTCTTTTAATAAAGTTCATTGTTTTCCGAACCAAAGTATTATCTACCCTACTGTACCGAAAAGAGAAAATTTGGTAGCTAGAGAGTGTGGTTCACGGCCAACTCTGTCAACTCGCTGGATAAACATTCAACGCGTATTTAAATAAGTAAAGAAAATTCGGCAGCGAGAGAGTGTGGTTCGCGGCTAACTTTGAAAACTCGTCGGATAAACATTCAACGCGCATTCAAACAAGTAAAGAAAATTCGGCAGCGAGGGAGTGTGGTTTGCGACCAACTCTGTCAACTCGCTAGATAAACATTCAACACGCATTCAAACAAGTAAAGAAAATTCGACTGTGAGAGAGTGTGGTTCGCGGTCAACTCTGTCAACTCGTTGGATAAACATTCAACACGCATTCAAACAAGTAAAGAAATTTTGGCAGTGAGGGTGTGTGGTTCGCGACCAACTCTGTCAACTCGCTGGATAAACACCTCAACGCGCATTCAAATAACTAAAGATAAGCTGAAAGCAAGGGAGTATGGATCAGGAATAATCCCTTTTTGACTCGTTGGATAGACAGCTAATGCATTTTCATTATTCTACGCCACAGAATAAAGCAATTTTGATAAAAACATACCTCGCAAAAAGTTTTACATTTATGAATCAGGATAACAACGCTGATAAGAACATACATGACCCTTAAGTCCCGGTCGGACCCATGGGATCTGCATAACCTGGGACCTCGAGATTAGCCAACAGACCCTGGGCCTTCGACAACTCCGTCAACGCCTCGATCAATTCTTTATCTTTGGCATGGATCATGTTTTGACAAGACCTTAACTGCGATTCAGCTTTCCTCTGAACCTGAACACAAGCCCTTTGGATCGTTTTAGCTTTGGTGATATTGTATATGGAACGCGCCCTCACATCTTTAGAAAAGGCAAGTAGTTCTTGAAGGTCTTTGTTTTCTAAACGCAGTGCGTCGACATCCTCATCTCCCCCGACTGTTGAACGCAGTTCGTCAACCTTCATCGCCAATACCTTGTACAATTCCCAGTTAATCACGTGACTCCGAGAAGTATACATTTCGGCCAATTTCAACAACTCCGTCAATTCTGTGTTATCTGTGGCTTTCCCAAAAGCCGAAGTCTAATACTTATGAACTGAGGCCATTGGTATGGCTGTCGGAGCTGGCAGTTTTCCTAAAACGGTTGGGTCCAACTCTTCCCGACGAGACCCAATGTTGATGTATTCGTATTTACCAGCAGGAGGAGGAATAGAGGTTCGGGACGCTCCTTGATCTTGGAGAACGCGATCCTCAACATCTGAAGAAGGATCCTCCCGGCCTCGCCCAGTCATTTGAGAATCTCTCGTATCATCCATCCCTTTCTTGGGCATGGACGTTTCCTCCTTGCTATCAGCGGCTGCCTTCCTCTTGTCTGATTGTCTAAACTTTTTCGACGGAGACACAAGTCCTGTAGGGAACGGAACAGAAGGCACCCCCGATGTCACTTTCAGTGCCAACAAAACAGAGGAGGAGCTGCTCACCATTGTCTCTGGTGCCTGCGGGACGACGATCTCTGGAACAAACACCGTAGAAGATATCGAAGGCGGAAGGGGAATATCATCCACAACCCCACTACGCCTTATCTTGAGCTTTGGCACGCTGGAAAAATAAAAGCCTATTATGACTAATGACGGCTGAAATCCAAATACTGTGGTAGGAAAATAAATGTAGGAAAAATGAAAGGAAGGTCTGCAAGCATATATATAAGCACAGGAGAATACGAGCGGTCAAATAAACGAACACCTGTGGAAGGGGTGGATGCACCTAAATAAATCCTAGGAAGATATACAGGATGCGTGGAAATACGCACCTCGTAGGTTGCACCGTCATTACAACATGATGGCGCCACCAATGCATATCCCACATGGAAACGTAAAGTATGAGAGCCTCGCCCGTGTCGTGAGGGCGTATTAACCCATGAGCCTTACAATTGTGTGAAAGCGATGGTGGAGGCGAACACCTGGACTACGGAATAACACATCTGGAGCGGCTGTTCTTCAACAGCCGCCAAAGGTTGTCTAGTCCAGAAATTACAAGCCATCCATTCAGACATCTCTTCGCCAAATAACTTATCTCAAAACTTCAATTGTGCAACAAACGTGGCAAATCTGTTACATTCTTATTTTATTCATCACAATCCGAAGTACAAGGCAAAAATGAACGAACATGATTATTATCCTACTACCCCGCCGCCTCTTTGGGTCAGCACATATTGGGATCTAGGATCTACTAAATCGATACGCTGGTCTTCGTTACCCCAAGCCTCGTCATTGGTAGAAATCTGGTTTTACCATGATCAGGAGTCTCCCAAAATCAATACGAGTTGATTTAGTGACTAATTAGACCATATTGCTAAAAAATGCCATTGACACCTTTGGCAGATGGCTCTTTGCCCCATCATCCGAATCAGGGTCACCGATGGATTAGCCATCGATGTCCAGTAGGGAAGCACCGCTTGGGACCTTCTGGCTAAGTCTACTAGGCCCAACCCTCTCGCACGTTTGGTCCTCTGAACGTTGATTAGTTTGGCATTTGATCCTCTGAATGTTGATTCTCCAATTGTTAGGTCCT
The DNA here is from genome assembly GCA_030279155.1 of Forsythia viridissima. Taxonomy (NCBI): domain Eukaryota; kingdom Viridiplantae; phylum Streptophyta; class Magnoliopsida; order Lamiales; family Oleaceae; genus Forsythia; species Forsythia viridissima. The sequence continues at coordinate 18,960,537 of CM059035.1, read as the reverse complement.
CTAGACGCCGATTCTTTATTCGCACTTTCATAGCACATCTGATACGAACGTTGGAGTCACACAGACCAGGAGAAGTTATAGCCATGGGTGTTAACTTACATGATTTTCCAGAGTTATGCATGTGTGAGAAACGCAATCAAGGATCTTTGATGTTTTTATAGGAACTGTATGGGAACTTGACCTAGGGCCATAAATGAGACAATGTACAACCATCAAAGGAGTATTTGGAACACCACACGCCTGTGTTGCTTTCCCACTTACTGGGACATGAAAGACACTAACTCTTCGAATTCTACAAAGAAGTCTACGCCATTAATGTCCCATGGAATGATTTCTCAATTTCAAGAGCAACTTTCCATGCCCAGTAGGCACAATCGTTCAGGAAGTTACCACTCTGAAGGCACACAATAAATTTTCACACGAAGATGATATGATAGAAAATAAATTCGATTGTTAATGCTGGAACATATAGAAAAAGAGGAACAAAATTCAAAGTCTAGATGCCCAGCCGCCTCTCTATGGGTCAGCACAATGCGGGCCTTCCTCCACAACAGGTGGGGTGATTTGATCCTCGACTTCATCGTGACCTTCACTTGGAACAGCGTCGGGCGCGAGGACCTCGGTAGAAGCATGCTGAAAGAAAGAGATATCCCATTCCGGATGAGTTTCTGTGATCCGCTCTACCAGCTGCTCCCCACCTATAGTCATCAAGCGGTGGGCGAGGTCCTGGTACTCGAGCGTATCCACAAACGTGTCTTGATACGTCTCCACCACCCTAGCTTCGGCATTCGCACGCTCAACCCTGACCCTCTCCACCTCCTGCCCAGCTGCGGCCAGCAACCTATCCTTTTCCGCTACGACGGCCTCTAGGCTGCCGTTCGCGATGGTTAAAGCAGTCTCAGCTGCGAGGCTTCGATCTTTGGCCAACTTCTGAGCCTCTTCAGTACGCTTTTGAGAAGCATCGGCAGCCCTCTTCTAAACTCGAGCTTGTTTCAAACTCTCTTTTGCTGCCTTTAGCTCAATTTCATACTTGCCCCTCATGTCAGCCTCCTTTGTCACAACCAAGTCCAGCTTGAACATGAGAGCCCTCTTGTCCGACTCCAGCTGCGCCTTCTCAAGACTCATGGCCTTTAGGTCCTCGGACAGCTTCTTGGATTTGGCCTCTTCTTCGCTGCATTGACCATCAAAACTCTCAAGGGTGCTGAATAATTCTTTGGTCATGACCAACCCCCGTATCAAGTTCATCTCTGCCAATTGCAGCCGTTCGCGCAATGTGGCTACCTCGGTCGCTTTTTTCCATTTTTGGTCCAGTATCTGTATACGCTCACTGCCATTATCGCAGGATGGGCGGGAAGTAGTTCCATCACAGAAGTTTCCAATTTTCTATAGTACTGAGAAATGCGGACACGGCTTCTTTGATCGGTCGAAGAGGTAGAATTCCCTGTACCTTCAGCCCATCTATCAGGGTGCGACAGAGACCGGGGTTCCCCTTCAACTTGTCTCGTCATACGGGCATCTTTTATAAATCCTCCCGCAGCTGCAGGAGCCTTTCTCTTCCGGGCGGCTGCCTCACCCGCGTCCTCAGTGATTCTCTTCTCCTTGTCCTTTGGGGGAGCGAAGTCAGGAGGAGGATGGGAGGACGAAGGTAGGGGTAGAGGAGGAATAGCCTGGCCTGGAACCGAGACATTGGAGGCCGAATGACGAACTGTCCTTAGCGACGTGGCATCCTGAACCTCCTATGACGGATAAAACGTCTCCTGCAGAGGAGCTTGGGTCGAGGAGCCCTCCCCACTGGTGGGTCGAGCGAAGCGGAGCAAATGAATACTCTTAAACCTAAAAGCTGATAACACAAACACCAAGATACAACTCATTAAGGCAGCTTTTCATAATGAAGCCAATACATTGCAGCTTACGAGACTCACCTATCAATCCGTAGCAAATTAGTAAATTGTCGTCTTTCAACAAGTTGCTGAGACTCCTGAAGTCGCTATCAAGCGCTCGCACCCTATTCTACTTTGACCTTAACTCTCCTTGGTCCCTCTTTGGGATGGGTGGCTTCTCACAGTCTGCAAAAGTAAGCAAGACATTAAGTCAGGGACTATGATGAAAAATCCGCACAAGGACAGGAATATGTACCAAGTTCCCCAAATTGACGGGAAATAGACACGTGGGGAAGAGGATCCTCCGGCATAAACTTCCAGTCCCTCCAACGAAGATGAACCTCTCCTTCTAGTTATGCACTTTATTGGGACTGTCAGTGGCCGTTCTCTATTTCTGGCCTGGCCGAGGAGAGATATTATACCAACCCGCGGATCGGCAGGACTGGTAGATAGATTCAAACTCCCTCGGGGTCAAGTTCTCGCCAAGCTCGGCAATATCCCACAATAGGAACAAGGCCACCATTTGTCCCCAGCTTCGGTGTAATATGGCAAGGGCCAGATTCCAATCTTTCAGAACCTCATAGAAGAATTGTTGCATGAGCAGGCGAAGACCTCGCTACATCGCAGGTTCGTAAATAGCGACGAATCCTTCAGGTGGATCGTCAGTGCGCTCCTCAGGACTGGGAGCCTTGAGTGTCACAAACGCAGGAATATCGTAGGACAACCATATGTCTTCTAACTCCGCTTCAGTGATCCTCGAACGAGCCATGGACACGTCGATGGCTGAACACTTGAGCTCCTCGTCGAGTGCCCAGGCCGTCGGGGCATTCCTTTTATCAAGTGACCCTCTCATCTCGGGTACCTCGGCATCACGCCGCCCCTTCTCTACAGTCTCTTTCAGCGATCCGGTTGGGCGAGCCCCCCTCCTGCTTGTGGACTCGGTGGACAGGCGTGCAACTGTAGGCGCTTGGTTCACTTCTCCCACGCCCTCGGCCGATGGAGAAGATGAAGAGGAGGATAATGACTCACCCCAGATACTAGGATTTGTTCGAGCATCTGATCAATTTTGCGAGTCATCATGTCTAGACGACATTACTACCTCTCTCAATTCTAGAAGAAGATACCCCTACTATCACCGGAGTGTATGGCAGAGAATGACGTCCATACTAAGAAATCAATAAATAAAAACGAAGGTAGACTACGAAGCAAATCACAGCAACTCTCGCAGCGCTTACCTTGAAATTGTAGTCAAAACAATGCACACGCTTTGAAGTTTCTTGATTATCGGCGGAGCATTCCACAAAACTCACAAAATGCGCAGAAGCAAGAAGAAATCAAATATGAAGAGAGCACCAAGTTTTATAGATTGAGGCACCTCAATCCCCACCTTCCAAACTCGAAACGTGACATCTAAACCGTCGATCAGTGGACGCATGTTCAAAATAGGGCAACATGCGGAAAACGGAACCTTAAGCGTTTATTGAAACACGGATACGCGCCTCACGCGCGCCCCCACTGTCCTGTCATGCGCCATTAGTATTAAATGCACACGCCATCTCACTCATGATTGCCTGACCAACGGATTGATAAATTTGATTGACAGAATCACACCAACCACGGACACGTCACCAAAGGTCTAACCAATTGAAGGCCTCACCTGTCATAAATGTTCAGCTTCGGACTTGGAGAACTATACTGAGTAAGTAATTCAATGCACGAAGACCACACTCGCAGAATTCGCCTTCGGCAAAATTTCTTTGAAAATTTCTTTTATTCTCTTACTTCCAAAGTCACACACTTACTATAAATTATAGACTTGGACTTGGGGGACTATTGTTACCACCCGATTTAGGTAAGGCCTCCACGTCAGCAAAGGCCCAGTAAAGGTCCCGTATAGGTCTAATTCAGGCCTCGCTAAAGCCCTATAGGCCCAGCGATGACCTTTCAGATTCATAAAAGTTCCATAGACCCGGCGAAGGCCTCAGAGGCCCAGCAAGGGCATTGTAAAATCTCGGAAGGCCCATCGAGCATCGTAACATCCCTGGATCAGAGTATTGCAAAGCCCCTGAAGGTCCTCGACACTCATGGCCGACCCAGAGAGCCTCGCCAGACTTTGTATTTATTATAACTAGCAGACAGCATGATACTTTGGGATGACCAGAGAAGTAATTAAAAACAGACTGTGTTAGATTGGCACACGGATCCTCACAAGGAAACCAAATCTCAATCTCATAAAGATTAGGTAACGTTATGAATTCAAATAAGGATGGTAATCTAGGAGATTGTCTTGACAGCCGATCATCCCTATCCCACAAGGAGGGAGGATCCGATTAGATATCTAATTGATTGTTTCTTAAATCAATTAGAACTCTTGTGCTATAAATACAACGTCTCCGGTTATTCTAAGGTACGCTCTTTTTACGTTTGAATTCTACCCATAAACTCTGTTCAAATCTCTGCCTACTTGTCCCTTCCATACCTCATTGCTTTCATCCCCTGTATATTACTCTATATATCGGCAGTTGACTTGATCGTTGGAGTATCAACGATCGCCGGACCCTTTTCTCTCGAAGATCTTGGTACCTAACGATTGTCCGAGTGTGCAGGTAACATACATGTTGGTAGAGGAGTGACTGAAGATCTGTTGACACGTGGACGGTGCAGGTTCCGACGTCAACACGATTTTTGTCCAAATATTCTGTTAATGTATATTGAAATGAGGGAAAAATATTTTGTCAAACTTTTACATTTGTTATTTATTTTGTTTATTTGAAAATACGAGAGGCATAAAAAAAATTTTTACGCCCTCCTAATTAATTTCTTCGACATAAATCATCATCAAAGATAGAGATAAGACGTGCAAATTAATAAGCTGGTGATAAGAATATGACAAAAAAGTTGAGAACATAAATACAAAAATGAACAATAGTTGAAGATTTTCATTGTAATTAAAATGTAGTGTGATTAACAAATAATGTAGTGTGAATATAATTATCCTTATTAATTTTATTCTTCGTAAAATGTAGCCGCGCAAATCATTAATTACATAAGATTTGATATAAATGGTTCGTCAATCATCAAAATTTAAATCACCAAAAGGTTTTCACTAAGTTCAAGTTATTGTTGGTATTATCACCTTACAAAACTCATCTATGATTGCATGAATGCAATTATCTTTTAGTATTTATTTATTAATCTTTTATTGTTCATTATTATCGTAAATTAAAATTTTACAATTTATAAAATATACAATTAAAATTTGTAAACATTTTAATATATTAAATTAAATATGAAGGTGAAAAAATGATCTCAATTTTTTTATTTTTTATTTTTTGCATTACGTAGTTGAAAGAAATGAGAAATGAATTTAAAAAAAAATTGAATGGGAAAATTGTAACTTTTTTTTATTATCGCATTAAAATTCAAATCATGGTTGTCAAAATCGAAATGGAGATGAAAAAATTGTTTTTAATACATTGGATTATAGTAATTATAGTTCATTTATATCTTCAAATCAGATGCATTTAATAAAAAGAGAACATACATAAAGAATATTGTTTACAATGAGTTACTACTCCAATAAATGTACAATATTATATAATCAATCGTTACATTTTCTCCAATGAAATTAATAATTATTAATTTTTTTCGTAAAATATAACCCTGAAGATCCTATTGATACATCATTAATTTCATACAATTTGATATCAATAGTTCGTTAATCATCAAAGCTTAAATCACCACAACCTCTTCACTGGATTCAATTTACTATTCGTATTACCACTAAATTCAGTTCATCTTTGATTGCAATTGTACTTCTATGAATGTAAATAAAATATTAGTATCGAATAATACAATACAATACAATATGTTACCAACAATCAATTTTTTTTAATCTTTATTGCAATTTCTACTTTAACATTTTAATGATTAACAATTAAAAAATAAAAAAGAATTGAAAATATTAAAAATTGACAATATGATTACAAATCACGTGCAACGCATGCGTCTCTAACTAGTATTATTTAATAGAGTGATAATTTAGCTACATATATACTTGATTTTCTATAAAAATTTCACAATTACTTTTTAATATTTTAAACTCCAAAAATAACAAAAATAACAAATATAACACATATTTTTTTTATAAGAAATATAACAAATGTAACAACAAGTGTTACACTAATAAAAACAGTATTTTTAGAATAAAAAAGTTAGATAGTATTTTCTAAATTATTTTATATTATGTGGTTAATAGTAAAACTATCATTTTAAAAGACCACAAACTTCATGGCTTATCCAAACGTAAAGTCCATTATTTATTTAAGTGATAATTTTGCTACAAACTTTATTTTTTATTAAAATTCCACAATTACTTTTTAATATTTTAAACTCCAAAAATAATAAACGTAAAAATGTAACATATATTTTTTATAAGAAATAGGGATAATTGCATAGTAGGTCTCCAACTTTTCAAAAACGTTGGAAATATGTCCCTAACCTAAAAAAATAACACGACACATCTCCAACGTTTGAAGAAATAGGCATCGTAGGTCCCTCTTAACAATTTTTATCCATTTTCTCTGTTAAACCTCAGAATTGAACTCCACACGCTTTCTCTATCTAAATTAAGCGATTGGAGAAATTTTTTGCAGTAGAATATCTTTCCCATTCTGCTAAAGCTTTCTCATGTTTTCTTGAAAGCCTTTACCAAAGAAGGTGTCATTTTCACCATTTATTGTCTATTTCATCATACATGTATTCGCACTTCACATCTCCAGTGTTTGATGGTAGGAGGTTTGTAGAAGGTTGATGATATAAATAATGACAGTTGCTGTATGTTATTTAGCTATGGTGGCACGCCCGCCTCAACGATTCGCCCGCCTCACTAGCTTGCTCGTCTTGTTGGTCTCATGAGTACGCTTCTGACAGATAGACTGCAATAACCCAACTGTCATCAGGTTAGCTGGGCAGGCAACCCATGGAATGACAGTTGCCACCAGTTATCGGGAAAAAGAAACATCCCTCCTTAACTCACAGTAATGAGGGAGATGAAAGGACACCCGTTATCAAACGAGGAAGATGAAAGGACACTCTTATCAAATGATGGAGATGAAAGGACACCCATCATCAATAACTGCAGGCCATCCCTATAAATAGAGGCCAACCCCCCAAGTAAAAATAGAACACACAACTCTTATACACTCCATATTGCTATTTAGCACAAATACTTTAATCATATACTGATTATCACGCCGGAGTGGACACAGGGGAAAAAAGTCCCGCCACCTTTTGCAAGTCTCCACCACTGTCGCCGCCGTGCTCAGAGGAGGAGAAAAATCATCTATCACCAAAGGTGAAAGTCAAAAATCAGCTCCACCATTTTTTTTAAAAGTAAATTAAAGTCTTCCATTAGTTTCTACTTTCTTTCATGGATGACAAGAACTACATATATAGAATCTGGAATAGGTACAGTAACACTCAATAATGGTAAAGTACATGTGCAAATTCAAATGGTCTGTGCTTTCAGAAAATTAGAAGACATAAGTTCATATTCCTCAGAACTCATTCTTTATAACCCAAGGAAGCAGATCCAAATTTTTTAAAAAAATCTAAAGACCACCACGTAGCAGTAGAAGGTCTTGATTAATCTCGTGTGTCCTCCATGTACATAAATTCTTGGATCCAACACCATCCAATTCCTAGTTCTCACCCTATAAAAGTACTTATAAATTGTAGAGTTTTTCACCATTGCATTAATTTATAAACTTATTTTTCTTCACTCCTGAAATCTAGAGACCACAGACCACCAACAGATATTAGCAGAAGAATCTCAAGTCACATTTGAGTCCTCGGAGTTTGTATCAAAAAAACAGAAAATATTTGAAATTGAAATGGACTGAGTCTGAAGCACTATTGTTAGTGTATATATATATATATATATATATATATATATATACTAGTTTTTGGCCCGTGCGTTGCACGTGGAGAATTTTTAACAGTTGCTTTTACAATAAATTGTTTAATTAGACAGATCAAATATTACTTTGTCATGCCAATACCTCTATCACATATGGGAAGTATTTTCTTCTCTATCCGACTTAAGCTGTCGCACATGTTTGTCATTGCTTAAATTATAATTTCAGCTGGTTAAACACACATTTTATCGACACATTTCATATGACCCACAACAACAATTCACTTTTTATCCACTCATTCACCTACAACTTGTAATATAAACATTTAAAAATAATTTCAACACTACCAAACATATGCGTAGTTGAATAAGGCATTAGCTTTCACTATTCATTAAGTCACCAAATTTCTAAAAAATATATATTTAATTTTTATAAAATTCTCCACAAAACTACTCATAAAGAAATTTACTTAATTATGGACATAAGTGCTGATCTAAAATATCACATTTTTAACAATAAGTAGGCATATAGAACATAAGCTAGTAAATATTAAAACGCTTTGATCTACAATAAATGGATCTCGAGTTTAGCATTGTCGCCTTCACCCAAAACCTCTTCATAATCTTGTCAAGGCCTAAATTACCAACAAAATTAACATTAAATACAACTCTTAATGATTAAAAAAATGAAAAAAAAAATTCTTACATCAGAAGCATTGGATATCAATTCCCTCAAGAAAATATCTTTATTACGTAAAGTGATAATTTTTCTACAAAAATAGGAGGAAATGAGTGAAAATAGTGATATTAAACCTTCAAATCATTAACCCACACTTATACATTTCAAATATATTATTTAGCATCAGAAAAACAACATAAAATCAATTATGAGAGCTTTAATTTACAACTCATTTTCAAATTTCCTCCATTTCTAATAAAGTAACATAACTTTTGTACTTTCCAATTTTTTTTTTTCTCTAAATTAAAGCATAAATCCATGCGACTATGTAAGTGGGTTAAATTTTCTTACAAATTAATTTTTTTCTTCTTTCTGCCTCCGATCTAGACGACAAGATCTTCGTACACCACCATCACCAAATGGTCAAAAGGATGTTGTATTTTTACCAAAAAAAAAAAAAAAAAAAGATTGGCCAGAACAACATTGTTTTGGACGACCAAAGAACGTTACAATCCTTACTGCTCTTGTATATTTGTAGTGAAACTAAAAGTAAATGAAATTGAGATGGGACCTGGAGTATTTTGGGAGCATGCAACCAGATTATAGAAGAAATGTCTCTCTTAAACAAACAAAAGGGTGTATTTGGCAAGACTTGCACATTCCTGTTTTTTTATCTGCAACACAATAAGAGTTAATGTATTAAAAACACTATTGAAATTAGGAATGACTTGGATATTAAAATGCTTTCTATGGGTAGTAATGAAATGAAAGAAAATCTTTGAATAAAACTATTTATTATATAGCTGCAATTACTCAGGATAATGTTAAGACAAAAATTCCAAAATAAAAGTTAGCAACTCATCTATTTAATAATAATGCACATAAAATGAAAAATCTATTTATCATCATTAATGTAAGCATATTACAGAAAGCGTTAATTTCCATTGTGACTTGATTTATCTGAGTATAAAATGGTTCAGATTCAAATTCCTGGAGTTCTGGCCATGTGTATCGCCATGTCTGCTAGTAAGATGTATTCTTGAAAATGATCTTGTTCCATCAACATATAATACATCCTTGATCATTTTGACAAATACATTTCCGAAGATCAAAGGGTAAAATTAACTTTCTCACTGAATTTATGCTATTCTTTTGTTTTTTTAGATGACGTGGTTAATGTTCTTACTCTAGGAAGAAGTGATAAAATACCAAAGCTGGGTGAATAAAGCATAAATGATAGATTACATCAATATATTAGAGTCCTAGAATGCAAATCACAGTAGCCTTGCAAGCAGTAACATTATTAAAGGTGGAGTGGGACAAATTCTATGACTATCAACTTGATCTCTCTCTTTAAGAAGACACGAACTCATGGATAAACAGCAATTTCAGATCAAGTAACAAGAGGAAGAGAGAATTACAAGAATGTGCACTCTGAAATTAATGTTAATTGCACTTTTGTAATATAAGGTCGTGCATTTTGGAAAATTAAGATCCTCCTTAAGCGTAGATTCTTTCACTAAAGTCCTATTTATTTCAACCAATCACAATCAGATTTTTGGAACAAATAGCTCAAATAGTTATAATCCACTTTATCCAAATACCGGAACAATAAGCCTACTATAGTAATCAAACTTCATACTTATTAAATATACAATCGAAAGAGACAAATTTTAGCATGATCAAACCCATAAAAGAAATTTTAAAGGCAACCCCAAAACAATTACATATAAATACATGTAAAATACACCCTCAAGAACAAATAAGTGTAAAATATACCCTTAAGAACAGGGGAGCGCAATCAGAGCATTTAGGAGGTTTATGGGGGCCATTACTATTGGTTCAGACAAAACAAATCCATTTGGTGACAACACATTCATATCCTCATCCACCATTATTTCCTTCTATACACCTACAAAGCACAAAAAAAAAAAAAAAAACCAGTCTTTATTTCTTCATTAAAAATCCAAAATAAAATAAAAAAATAAAAAATAAAAACCCCAACAACATGAATCGCAGACTGATCCATAAAGCACACCACATATGTGTCTGTATACACACAAATATGCGGTCTCTTTCTTACTCTACATCTCTCAGAATCCTTTAAGTTCCGGAGGTCTTTTGTTAAAGAAATATTTTTACAACATATAACATATAACACATTGGTAGAAAATACGATATGTTTGGTGGCATAAAATGAGAACAACAAAAGATGTTTGTCTGAGTGCAGTCACTTCTAACTCCAAGTTTGAGATGCAAAAATATTGATGTTTGTCTAAATCAAAATTGATAAATACACCTTAGCTAAAACCAGATAAATGGAACATGTAGTAAATAACAATCAAATGAACAAAAAAACAAAGAAAGAAATACCATTGCAATGAATAGCTAAAGGTTTGTTAAGTAGAAAAATATAGCATGAAGCAGTATAAGCAAGATCTAGACCATAATCAAATTCAAAGTAGCAGAAGTTCATTAATGATATTCATGCTCAAAGTTTTATCCTTCAACATTGTAGACTCTATAGAGTCACTTTTATGTACGGGAAGAGCAAACACAAAGAACTCAAGAGAAACCTAGATTTTAAATTTCACTACACATTTTCCATCGGAGCAGGTAACAATACAAATTTCTTCTCACCAAATACTACAATTCATACATCAAATAATTCTTTGACAGAAACCGAAGTTAAAGACTATAGTTACCAAATTTTAATTGCTTTAAAGCTAAAACTTCTACGAGTTATTTATTAATAAGTATTCGTGATATAAAAGAAAAATTCTAATTTTAGCACATTAGAACATAGACATAAAAACAATATAATTAAATAAATAAAAAACCAGCTCGTATAGAATAAACATCCACAAATAATTGAACAATCGAAAATCCTGAATAACTACTACAGTCTACCAAAACCAAAAAAATAACAAAATCAACTAAAACTTAGAATGGAGCAGCAATAATTTGACGGCAATAAAGAGATTTAATCAGTACCTAAGGAAAATTAAGCTGACGTTAAAAACGATCTGATGAAAATTCAACGCAACGGCATACATACCTCAAAGAAGAAGCTAAGGACGTGCTTTAAAGAGAACGTGAAAATCTTTGAATCGACGACTTCATTGAACTGAGAGAAATTATGCTATAGCGATGAAGACAAAAATCCCTAAATTGGAACTCCATTGAAAGACAATGGAGGAAGAGAGATAGGAAGAGTGTTACAAGAGGGAAAAGAGAGTAGTAAAGAGATGAGCAGCAGAGCAGGTATAAGGTAGCGTGTGGAGTTTGTGAACATGCATGTGAGAGAGAAAACTTGGGGTATGGCTGGGTTTGACAAAACAGATGAAAAACAAGGTAAAAAAATTGAACTTTAGCCAAACAATGTTGTATTGGTTGACAAGGGATATATATATATATATGTATATATATATATATATATATATATATATATATACTATTTTTTTGGTACGTGCGTTGCACGTTATGTGTTTATAATATTGTGAACTTAATGGATGATTTTGATCAAACTGATTTCAGTTCAATGTGTTGATGTCAATTTTTGAGAGTTTGTGCAAGTATTTTGCTCTTCTAGAGGTGGACATGATAAATGATTTCTAAAGAATTTGTACAAATAATGACAGATTCAGCTATGCCTGGGATCATTTCAAATTATTTGGAAATGAAATCCCATATCCAAGAGTTGTAATAATAGCCCTTCAAAACGGCCAAAATTAATGACACCGGTATACTAATTTACAGAAGCCATTTCAATATGTGAATAGGATGGAACAAAATTTCGTTCTTGTTTTATGCATGATCTTCTTCTGAATTAAGTCAAAGTTTCAAATGCTCATATTTGAGTAAAAAATATTGATCTGCTATTTCCATCACTACAATTGCTTGAAGGTTCGGTGAACGTATCCCTCCTTATTGAAGTTCTAACGTATAGAAAAAACAAATTAACCATGAACAATCAGTGTCATTGTGGTAACGATAATGAAGTTTTCCTCTGTTGTATTACATGATAAATTGTCCATTGCTAGATAAACTTCTACTTCTATTCCATATCAATATCACCATGCTAGATTTTTATATGCAGACACATATCACATTAGTATCTTTAGAAACCTTGATGCCCTTAATTGATCAAGCTCAAATCTGCCATTTAGTATCTTTAGAAACTTTGATGCCCTTAATTGATCAAGCTCAAATCTGCCATTTATAAACTTCTGCTCTCACAAGTGTGCAATTGGAAGTTCGTTAACATAAGTAAATTTTATGCTAATCAAAGGTTTTGACAAGACTTGGATAAATAAGATTATCAAAAGAAAAGAAGAAAATCAGAAACAGGAAATAGAATTGGTACTCAAACTTTCTCTTAATTATGTGCAGAACTCAAGAAACAAGCATAATAGAAGGGCATAAAAGAGGGGAGAAGAGAAAAATCTGAGAGGTGGCAATGTAAAATATACCGTAATGCAAGCGACAAAGGATCCAAAATCCTAATCCCCCTCCAACACTAAGAGCTTGTTTGGTACAAATTATAAAGGGTTTTTAGTTTTCCATTATTTGACCAAAATCTATTATTTGACCAAAATGATCTTTTTTTCTAGTCAAATATTACGACTCCTTTGAAAAGTAAAAGGTCATTTTGGTTATTTTCTCCCTATGGTCAAATAATGAAAAACAAAAAATCCATTATAATTTGTACCAAACAAGCACTAAAAATGCCAGCAGTTTGCCTCATCAATCTGGAGCAAGGTTTTGCATCTGACCTCATTAGTTCCCCATCTAAAAATCCAAGCATGTGCCTTAGTGCCATTTTGATGTGCCCTTCTAAATATTCAATTTTTCCCACCAAAGCAACCGACATCGGCTTAATTTGAGCCTGCCAAGAGAATAGCAATTGTAAAAGAGGTACTCTTAATTTACTAAACATTACACATAGGGATGACGTTCATTCATAAAAAAGATCTTGTTGATTGAAATATAAATCATTTTTGACTTTTAAGATGTAATAGTGGCTATATCACAATAACCTTCAATTCTCTTTTGGTTCTGATCGTGCATACTAATTATAACATATGAACAATGAATTACGAGAAAAAGGTTAAAAAACAATAACTTAACATTAAGCTGACAGATAACAGCAATTAATTGGATAACAAAAATTTGTTGTGCATGCACGCAACTACACTCCAATTTCACTAAAAGCAATGCAATCATCCCTTTTTAAATGAAATTGAATTCAAAAGCTCTAAACGAGCGCGGCCATAGAGTATTGAACGGTGTTTTAGTACTTGACTGTAAAAGTTAACTTAGAAATTTTGTCAAACACGTGCACGGCGAAGTATGAACAAACAAAAAATATTTTTAGAATAAATATGCGAAATCCTCACCAGAAATTTCTTTACTGATTTGATCTTTGACAGGGTTTTTTAGATGATTTCATAAACTGCAAAAAGGATAAAATATTAAAATTTAAATGGTGGAGTGGGGTTTTGCTCTGAGGCATAATCATTAGAGATTTCTGGATGCAAAGTATGAAGTTGTAGGCTAATATCATAGGGGGTGATGGACAGTGTGAGGGCCTGGGTAAGCCTGTGCCTGAAACATATGATTTCTATTACAAGAAAATGACATCTTCATGTATGTCAATTATAACTAACAGTTCTGCCTACTATTATATTAATCTTGATTTGAACTGATCTTATAAAATGTCAAAAAGTATGATGAATACCAATCTTGATCTAAAGAACAGTCTCAACTTGTATCAAACTTCTGATTTTTTCTCCACCCATTAAATTAAACAATAGAATTTTCAAATTAAAGTAGCCAAAAGAGCAAGAAATAGAAATCTCCACTCATGGAAGGAGCCAGGACTTTACAACCGGGGTGGGGGGAATTTTTTTTTTTAAGGGAACATTTGTAAAAGCTTTTAGCAATAAACATATAAATAACAAGAAGCTAACATACAAAATGAAAACAAAAGTAAACAAACAAAAAAAATTAGAATTTGATGGTCAATATAATTATAATTTCATATACAAAACATATCAATCAGAGTTAAGCAAAACATAATACAGTATCAAAGCTTCAAAAAAATTAAGAATGCCTTTATTAATACGTCAAAATTAATCTTGAATCCATTTACCATAAAATCAAGAGTGCCTTCATTAATTTTCCCCATACTATTTTTCTCCAAATGGGTTCTCATTAAGAGACGATAATAAGATAAATAGCAAAGAAACGTACCAATACATAAACGGCTAAAACAAATTGGAATCAAGATTCAAGAAATAGCCCAACAACAAATTATTCAAAAATATTAATCAAAACTTATAATTATGCTAAGAAAATAAAAGGGATCATTTTTAAAGAAGCGCATACTCATATAATAATGAATACTGCCTTTTTGATGGTTGTCCTCTTTTTGCTAATGACATAAGAAATGATGCTCGTCACTTTCAACATTTTTTCAGATATTGTCTATGTGATGAAGAACAGGGCACGGGCCCCATAGCTTACAATTTGGGGGGGGGGGAGGAGGGGTTCCAATACCCGATTATATTTTCACGTGTAAAGATGCTCAACCAACCATCAATTTCACATCAAACTACAATTCTGTGAAACAAAATAAGGATATGAGAGTAGCTATTGAAGCAAAATCAATTAGCGAACCAGTAGGAACATCATTTAAGGTAATTAAGCAAAATTATATCATTAGAAAAAATAATTGAAACGGAAAACTTGTAGAAGAGTAAATATTTGAGCAACTAATAGAACCCTCACAGCACACCAATGATCCAGACATTCTCGATGAACATACTTTGACGTCCCTTTACAAATCTGACAGCCATTATGTTTACGTGAAGTGATACTCCCTTAGATTATGAATTGTCGTTAGTCAAAATATAGTCTCAATGCACAACAAACATTATGCCAAAACCAACACATAAATAGAACCTATTACACCATAATATCCAAGAACATTGGAACACAATGTCAACAAAATACATGTGATCACATTAAAGTTGAGAAAATATTACTCATCTAAAGCTCAAGTATGACTAATATTTATTGTCATTTAGAAACAACGGTGGCATTGCTATAATTTATAGCATAAAACCAAATTTACTCTAGCATAGAGTGCCAAAAACCAATTGCTTGAGTAAATAGGAGCATAAATTTTTCAAAACATCAGTAACTCACACCAAATCTGGACTACGTATTGTTTGTGCAAACAACGATTGCAACAAGAACCATTTACGTAAACAATGACAACAACAAGCACCCATAAAACCAAAATTGGACAAAACATAGGCAAATAGTTTGAAAACATGAACAATGAGTGCTAACATGCTAAATGAGAAAACCAAGAACTTCACAGATATCTCACATTAAATGTTACTTCTTACGCACAAAAATTATCGTTAGGTTGCAAAGATGAAGTACCAAAATTGAGTTAGCGACTTAGCGTTGAAAACACTGAAATGGCAAAACCCAAAGAGTTCAAAAGATAACTAAAATTAGGGTAAATTAAATTATTTCCACTAAATTAATCTCCAACATCAATAAAAACATGCAAATTCGTAATTTACATAGCATTTCAGCAAGAATTAACAAAACCGATAACAGTTTCACACATAATTCCCAGAAAAGAAATAATTTTCTCCCAAAAAATTACAATTAGCATGCCCAAAAACGAAATATTCAATGAAAAATTGTAGTGTACCAGATTCAATTAAAATTCTACAAGAAACGCAAATGAGCACTCAAAAAGACAAAAGAACCCACTCAAGCAAAAAACTGCACCTTCTGGATCACGGAAGAACTGAATGAGCTCAAGAGCTGAGTCAAAGAAGTGCAGTTATTTCTCCTTGCTTTTCACAAGCCCCAACGATTCGTGATCTTGTCGGGGTCTTTTTCTCTCTCGAGGGGAGGGGTAGTGTCGGTGGGTATGTTTGTGTATTGGAAAGGCATTTATTGAATAAGAATGCCCATAAATCTGAAATATATATATATATACAACTATATATGCATATATAACCATACCAAAGCACAAAACCCCATTTGGTTAAAGAAATCTACCCCAAATCTCTGCTACGTTTTTCACAATAGCAAGTAACACAAAACATGAAAAAAAAAAAACCCACAAGTAATACTTGATTTTTTGAACAAAAGAAGAAGAAAGTGAAAAATCATAACCCAAATCTGAAAAATATAAGGAAGTTACCTCATATTCAAGCCCTTATATATTTCGTAAAATATACAGAGATTTGGGGATATTTTCTTGTCCTTGTGAGCCAATTTCTTAGTCCAGCAAGCTTTTTGTTCGGATTCTACAAAGAAGATTATGGAGAAATTATAGAGAGCAGAGACGGTATGGACGTCGGTAATGGACGAAAAATTTGGGTCAATACGACGTCGGTATGGACGAAAAATGAACAGTAAATCCAACTATCTTATATAATTGTAGTGATATATCTGTGGAGTTACTCGACAGCCATGGTCGAGTTAACTATCGAGTTAACTCGACAGCCATTGTTGTCGAGTTGCTCGACAACAATGGTTGTCGAGCAACTCGACAACTCGACAACAATGGCTGTCGAGCAACTCGATAGCCATTGTTGTCGAGTTGCTCGACAACAATGGTTGTCGAGCAACTCGACATCAATGGTTGTGACAGCCATTGTTTTCGAGTTGCTCGACAACAATGGTTGTCGAGCAACTCGGCATCAATGGTTGTCGAGTTAACTCGACGACCAACCATCTCAGCTACTTATTTCATCTGACTAACTCGACGACCAACCATCTCAGCTACTTATCTCATTTGACCTGATTGTGGAGGATTTTGTTGTGATAACTCGTCTGACCTAATTGTGGATTATCCAATTTTGTCCATATTTTTTTTATATAGTTCAAACATTGCTGAAATAAGAACTTATAAGACAATAAGAGATTTATATAAATATTTTTTATGACAAAATGAAGAGATTTGATAAGTTCTAGAAATATGAACTTTCATATAAGTAATTTTAGTGTTGTAGTTTTTGTCCAAATGTTAATATTTTTTTTGTATTAGCCACATTTATTGACTTGTATATAATTTTTTTTTTATTTTAAGTCTTAAATCCAAACTTATCTCATTTCTTTTATTAGTTACTTAGCTTTGATTTGTCTCTTTTTTTCATATTTTTCTTTGTCGAATTACTTGATAAAGTAAGCACATGTATAAATCTTTGTATTCTATCATTTATTATAATATCAATTTATTATAAATAAAAATATTGATTTTTGACTTTGTGGTATGTGGCATTTTATTCATATAATTAATTGAGCAACTTGGTAATCTCAAATTTCAGTTTGTCGAGTTCCTTGATAATTTAAGTACATGCATAGTTTTTTTACTCTATCATTTATTATAACATTGTATAATAAATTATATATGATATAAAATTATTATATATTATATTAAATTATTATAATATATTTTATTTTTCTAATTTTTTTTCTTTGACACCTAATTTTTATTCAATTTTTTACTATTTTTTTATTTTACCTTTTAAATCTACAAATTATTCTAAATATATGCTGTTAATTTTTTCTTTTTACTATTCACACACATTCGTCAAGATTAAAAGTTGTAGAACTTCATTTGTAATGTTATTTTATTTTATTGTTTTTTTTATGCTGCATTTATTTAGAATAATATGTAAAAAAAAGTTTTTGAAAAATATAAAAAATTTACCTTACAATTCAAAAGGTAAACTGAATTAAAATCGAAATTAAAAAAAAAAAGTCGAGTTATCTGACAAATTTTTGTATTTTTTTCTTTATTTTATTTTTTTTAAAGTTACTCGACAAAACCAAAACCAAATCTTATAAAAAAAAAAAAATAGCAAAGTCAACAAAAGCTGATTTTATAAAAATTTAATGCAAATATGTAGGACAAAAGGGTGATAGTTGGATGGCCAATGCTCAAAAAAAAAAGTTGTGGTAGATTAGTTACAAATTTGAAAGGTTTGGACCAAAAGTGCAAATTAAAAAAATGAAAAAATGTCAAAATCAAAATGGGCTACTTTTTAAAAGTTGTAGGACTTCATTTACATTTTTATTTTATTTTGTTGTTATTAGTTTTTTTTATTTATTTAAAAAGGAGGACAAAATAAAATTTGCAACAAAATTCAAAGGTCCCGGATGGCCAATGTTAAAAAAAAGGTTAGGGGTAAATTTGTTATAAATGATAAGGTTGTGGACTAAAAGTGCAAATTACTAAAAAAAAAAAAACACACATATTCAAACAGGCAAAGTGGAAAAAATTAAAAAAACAAAATTTCATTTTTGCTTTCTCGAGTAACTCGAGAAAGCAAAAATGAAATTTTTGTTTTTTTTTTTTACTTTCTCGAGTTACTCGAGAAAGTCAAAAAAAATTTTTTTTTTTTTTTTTTTTGGTTTACTCATTTGGGGAATTTTTTTTTTTTAATACTAACTTTGCCGAGTTATGAGGCAAAGTGGGGAAAAAGAAAAAAAATAAAATTTCAAAACTTCACTTAGTTATGGATTAACAAAAATTTATTTGACATAGAAAACGATCACTGAAAAATATGAAATTTTCAGGGAATATAGAATACTCATGTAGCTACCATATATCAAAATTTGATAGTCCGACGGCATGTTTCGGCTTACTAAAATGCTAATCGAAACATCCTACTTAGTTTTTCGAATTCATGCTGTCACAGTTTACAAAATTGTCCATAAATTGAGTTATATAACATGAAATTATGTAAAACCAAAGCCAATGGTTAGGTAACCCATAAGGCTATCGCCTCCAACTGGAATTATGTAAAAATACTTAATATATAAGGTGCAATAAATTTTTGAGTTGGACAATAGAAAACTGCATCTTAGAAAAACATGAAGTTTAGCAAAACCTTTCAAGTTCACATCATTAATGTGTAACCAAAACATGAGAATCCACTAAAACTACCACAAAACCAAGGTCCACAAAAGTTTAAGAAGATATTTACACTACTTAAAGTTTTTTGATTGGTTTACAGTATCGATTCCGGCACGCCGACGGCATAAATCCGCAAAACAGCCTAGGAGGTTTTGCGATGAGTATTTTAATATGCCTAAACATGCCGTCAGACTAACAATTTTTTGATATGTGGTAGCTACCTGAGTATTCTATGTCCCCTGAAAATTTCGTATTGTTCGTTGAAGGTTTTCTATGTCAAAGAAGTTTTTGTTACTCCATGACCAGGTGAATAAAATTTTCAAAATAAGGGCAGTGTTACTAAACTTTCTTCACCCGGTCATGGAGTAACAAAAATTTGTTTGACACAGAAAACGATAACCGAAAAATATGAAATTTTCAGGGAACATAGAATACTCATTTAGCTACCACATATCAAAATTTGATAGTCCGACGGCATGTTTCGGCTTACTAAAATGCTCACCGAAACACCCTAGGCAATTTCTCGGATTCATACGGTCGCAGTTTACAAAATTGTCCATAACTTGAGTTATATACCATGAAATTATGTGAACCCAAAGCCAATGGTTAGGTAACCCATAGAGCTATCGTTTCCCACTGGAATTATGTAAAAATACTTAATATATAAGGTGCAGCATATTTTTGAGTTGGTCAACAGAAAGTGCAGTTTGGAGAAACAATTCACCCAGTCATGGAGCAAACAAAATTTCTTTGACATAGAAAACGATCACTGAACAATATGAAATTTTCACGGAACGTAGAATACCCATGTAGCTACCACATATAAAAATTTGATAATCCGAAGGTATGTTTTGACATACTAAAATGCTCGCCGAAACATCCAAGGCAGTTTCTCGGATTCATGTTGTCACAATTTACAAAATTGTCCATAACATGAGTTATATAACATGAAATTATGTGAAACCAAAGCCAATGGTTAGGTAACCCATAGGGATATCGTCTCCAACTGGAATTATGTAAAAATAAATAATGTATAAGCTGCAGCAAATATTTAAGTTGGATAACAAAAACTACATTTTAGAGAAAATGAAATTTACCAAAACCTTTAGGAATCGATTGTATTTCGTCCTTTGTTCCCCATAGCAACTGGAGATAAAAAAGCACCAAATTTAATGACTTATTAAGGGAAAAATGAATATATTGTTATGAAGTTACTGGTCAATTTTTTTGTTAGTTTTTTTTAATTTTTTTTTTTGCTTTTTTTTAATTTTGTTTGAAACATGGTAGGTTGATTAAATGAAATGACATTTAACCAATACGAAAATTTTTTTTTTTGAAAATCTTAGGGTGCGTTTGATTGCAATACATTTTTTATGAAAAAAACTTTTCTTCCACCTATTTTCTAACTAAATATGTTTGACAGCCACATTTTTCCATGGAAAATACTTTTTCTCACTTATTTTTGAATTAAGCGTTTGATTGATTTTTAGTAAAACATTTTCTCATTTACGTTAAAAAGGTAATATTTTATTTTAATTGTTTAATTATTTTTATTACAGTGAGTTGCTCAAGATTTTTTTTTTTCCACAAAGTTTAATTTTTTCCCTAGTAACTTGTAATGCACTAAAATTTAACAGTTTTTTGTTTATTTTTGTCTCAGTTCATTGTTATAATAATTGCTCAACAAATTTTATTTTATTTTGACAAAGATTTTTTTTGTTTTCCAATAAGTCGACACACTAATAAAATAAATTTAACAAATAAAAAAATAAAAAATAAAATAAAAAAATAATTAGGCTTGTTGAGTAACTGGACAATTTATTTTACTAACTTGATTATACAGTAATCATAAAAATTTATGAAAAAGAAAACAAATAAAGATAAAATATAAATTAACTTTTGTTTATATAAATTAATGAGTTTTTTTTTTTGAATAATGTTGTCGAGTTACACATTTGATTAATGTTTTTTTATATTGCTGTCGAGCAACTCGACAATATTTGGTTGTTTGATTTTTTTTTATTTTTTATTCCAAAATATTGTCTAGCAACTCGACAATATTTGGCCGCTTGAAAATAAATATATATATTTTTGGTTAGTGTTGACACTAAGCCAATGGAAAAGTTTTTTTTGTATTTTTTTTTGTTAGTGTTGTCGAGCATCTCGACAACACTAAGCCATTAGAATTTTTTTTTTAGTGTTGTCGAGCAACTCGACAACACTAACAATGAAGTCATTGAAAATGGGCTTTGGCCCAATTTCACTTTTGTTAGTTGTTTTTTTTTTTTAATGGTGCCTTTTACTTTTTTACTTTTTTATTTATTGTAGGGTGTGCAAATTAGTCCATTTTGACAACAAATTTTTTCTTTTAATTTTTTTTCTAATTTTTTTTCTTTGACACCTAATTTTTATTCAATTTTTTACTATTTTTTTTATTTTACCTTTTAAATCTACAAATTATTCTAAATAAATGCTATTAATTTTTTCCTTTTACTATTCACACACATTCGTCAAGATTAAAAGTTGTAGGACTTCATTTGTAATGTTATTTTATTTTATTGTTTTTTTATGCTGCATTTATTTAGAATAATATGTAAAAAAAATTTTGAAAAATATAAAAAATTTACCTTACAATTCAAAAGGTAAACTGAATTAAAATCGAAATTAAAAAAAAAAAAGTCGAGTTGTCTGACAAATTTTTGTATTTTTTTCTTTATTTTATTTTTTTTAAAGTTACTCGACAAAACCAAAACCAAATCTTTAAAAAAAAAAATAGCAAAGTCAACAAAACCTGATTTTATACAAATTTAATGCAAATATGTAGGACAAAAGGGTGATAGTTGGATGGCCAATGTCCAAAAAAAAAATTGGAGTAGATTAGTTAAAAATTTGAAAGGTTTGGACCAAAAGTGCAAATTAAATAAATGAAAAAATGTCAAAATCAAAATGGGCTACTTTTTAAAAGTTGTAGGATTTCATTTACATTTTTATTTTATTTTGTTGTTATTAGTTTTTTTTTTTAATTTAAAAAGGAGGACAAAATAAAATTTGCAACAAAATTCAAAGGTCGGGGATGGCCAATGTTAAAAAAAAAGGTTAGGGGTAAATTTGTTATAAATGATAAGGTTTGTGGACTAAAAGTGCAAATTACTAAAAAAAAAAAAAACACATATTCAAACAGGCAAAGTGGAAAAAAAAAAAAAAAACAAAAACAAAAAAACGAAAATTTTGTTTTTTTTTTCTTTTTTTCTCGAGTAACTCGAGAAAGGTTTGTTTTTTGTTTTTGTTTGTTTTTTTTTTTTTTTTTACTTTCTCAAGTTACTCGAGAAAGTCAAAATTTTTTTTTTTTTAATACTAACTTTGCCGAGTTATGAGGCAAAGTGGGGAAAAAGGAAAAAAAAAAAATTCAAAACTTCACTTAGTTATGGATTAACAAAAATTTATTTGACATAGAAAACGATCACCGAAAAATATGAAATTTTCAGGGAACATAGAATACTCATGTAGCTACCACATATCAAAATTTGATAGTCCGACGGCATGTTTCGGCTTACTAAAATGCTAATCGAAACATCCTAGTTAGTTTTTCGGATTCATGCTGTCACAGTTTACAAAATTGTCCATAAATTGAGTTATATAACATGAAATTATGTAAAACCAAAGCCAATGGTTAGGTAACCCATAAGGCTATCGTCTCCAACTGGAATTATGTAAAAATACTTAATATATAAGGTGCAATAAATTTTTGAGTTGGACAACAGAAACTGCATCTTAGAAAAACATGAAGTTTAGCAAAACCTTTCAAGTTCACATCATTAACGTGTAACCAAAACATGGGAATCCACTAAAACTACCACAAAACCAAGGTCCACAAAAGTTTAAGAAGATATTTACACTACTTAAAGTTTTTTGATTGGTTTATAATATCGATTCCGACACGCCGACGGCATAAATCCGAAAAACAGCCTATGAGGTTTCGCGATGAGTATTTTAGTATACCTAAACATGCCGTCGGACTACCAATTTTTGATATGTGGTAGCTACCTGAGTATTCTATGTCCCTTGAAAATTTCGTAGTGTTCGTTGATCGTTTTCTATGTCAAAGAAGTTTTTGTTACTCCATGACCAGGTGAATAAAATTTTCAAAATAAGGGCAGTGTTACTAAAATTTCTTCACCCGGTCATGGAGTAACAAAAATTTGTTTGACATAGAAAATGATAACCGAAAAATATGAAATTTTCAGAGAACATAGAATACTCATTTAGTTACCACATATCAAAATTTGATAGTCCGACGGCATGTTTCTGCTTACTAAAATGCTCACCGAAACACCCTAGGCAATTTCTCGGATTCATACGGTCGCAGTTTACAAAATTGTCCATAACTTGAGTTATATACCATGAAATTATGTGAAACCAAAGCCAATGGTTAGGTAACCCATAGAGCTATCGTTTCCAACTGGAATTATGTAAAAATACTTAATATATAAGGTGCAGCATATTTTTGAGTTGGTCAACAGCAAGTACAGTTTGGAGAAACAATTCACCCAGTCATGGAGCAAAAAAAAATTCTTTGACATAGAAAACGATCACCGAACAATATGAAACTTTCACGAAACGTAGAATACCCATGTAGCTACCACATATAAAAATTTGATAATCCGACGGTATGTTTTGACACACTGAAATGTTCACCGAAACATCCAAGGCAGTTTCTCGGATTCATGCTGTCGTAATTTACAAAATTGTCCATAACTTGAGTTATATAACATGAAATTATGTGAAACCAAAGCCAATGGTTAGATAACCCATAGGGATATCATCTCCAACTGGAATTATGTAAAAATGCTTAATGTATAAGCTGCAGCAAATATTTAAGTTGGACAACAAAAACTGCAGTTTAGAGAAAATGAAATTTACCAAAACCTTTAGGAATCGATTGTATTGCGTCATTTGTTCCCCATAGCAACTGGGGATAAAAAAACACCAAATTTGATGACTTATGAAGGGAAAAATGAATATATATTTACTATAATATATAAGAAGTCAATAAATGCAGCTAAAAGATACTAATGTATGTATATTAAAATAAATAAAAGAAAAGAAAAGATGAAGAAGTCAAAAATTGCGGCCAAAGATATTAATTTAATATAAAAAAAGTGTCAAATGATTAGGACAAAATGGTGAGATTTGGACGAAATTAGGAATACTAAATCAACAAAACGACGTCGCGTTGGTTGAAGGGTGAATAGTAAACAGGTGATAGACACTTATATTATAGTAAAGATATATGGTATTATGCATGATGTACGGTGTTCGTTATCACTTCTCAGCTTTGGGTCAAATCACGGTACGTACAATATACTATGCATATAGTACAATAGATTAACTTTGGTTGGAGTTTTTACAAAGAAGGATCCTCACGTGATCCTGTTAGCCCTTAGATTGTTGATATAGTTCTACTGAAGCTCCCTCATGTTCTTTTGAAAGCCTTTACCAAAGAAGGTGTCATTTTCACCATTTAGGTGAAATGGTCTATTTTCACCAGACATGGAAGGAGGTTTGCAAAAGGTGAAAGTCAAAAATCAACTCCACCGATATCCAAAGGTGCCCATGTTTTACTTTTGATGCTGGTCAATCTTCAAAATCCCTGCCAAAGCTACCAGTCAAAGTGATCTTCATGGTTTGGGCACATAGGTAGCATGTAATGGAAAAGAAGCCAAATTTGTTGCTTGCAGATACCATGATAAAACCCGGTGCAGATCCGCCGCTTATAAAGCTTCATTGTTAGTTGTGGCGAAAGTGGTGGAGGAAACTGATAGTGAAGCAAAATCAAAGCATGAATTGAAAAATTTCAGCTGCGAAAATGTGGTAGAGGAATAAAAAAATAGTAATGAGAGTGACGAACTGAGAAATTCAGTGAATAATTTCTCCAATCGCTTAATTTGGAGAGAGAAAGTGCGTGGAGTCCAATTCTGAGATTTAATGAAAAAAATAGATGTAAACTGTTAAGAGGGACATACGATGCCTATTTCTTCAAACGTTAGGGATGTGTGGTGCTATTTTTTTAGGTTAAGGGCACATCTCCAATATTTTTGAAAAGTTGGGGACCTACTATGCAATTATCCCTAAGAAATATAACAAACATAACAACTGTTACAAAAATAAAAACTGTATTTTTAGAATAAAAAAAATTTAGATAGTCATTTTTTATAATTATTTTATATTTTGTGATTAATAGTAAAACTATCCATTTATTTAATGATAAATTGGTCCATTTAATAGACTTCTTTTTCAACACGCTTATTTAAAGAATCAGATGTAGGATTCTTTCCACACATCTATTGTTTAAATATTGGAACTTTACTAAGATATTTCATTTTGTTCCACATTGAAAAATCATCCTTCATATTAGAAAAGAAAAGTCTATAAACAATGTAATTTTTGTTATATTCTTAATAATTCAAGTGTTTATTAATTTTAATTTAATAATTTAATTTAATATTTAATATTTAATATTTAAATTAAAAATTTAAAAGGGAAAATAAATAGGACAGGGGGTTTCCCCACCCCAACCCCGCTAGGTAGCAGAGGTTGACGATGAAGGTTAGAGCTGGAAAACGGGTTGGGCCGGGCCAGAGCTAGGCCACACTTGAAACTGGCCCAGGCGAGCCCCATCTAGTTTTGTGTGGGCCAACCCAGCCCATCAAGTCAACCCGATCCTAATTTTATTTTTTTTTCTTTTTTTGTTAAATTATTTTACGTTTGAAGGATATTTTTTTAATGTCGGAAACCTGATCAAATATATGCCAGAAATTAAACTTTACAGTCTTGATATATCGTCAAAAAAAAAAAAAAAGACAAAACAGATACCACGCCACGTAGTGATGTTGACCATGCAGAGACATATATGGAAAGAATTCGAAAGACAGAGTATGTTTGACAAAGATTTTTGTAGATTATAAGTACTTGGATCCTACGAAATATGTGTATAAAAAGTGGGTAAAAATTGTGGATCATACTAAATGTGTGGATAAAAATGATGTTTGACCAGCTTATATGTGCTTATAAGCACTGACAAACATATTCTAAGTCTCGACATAATTACTACCCCAACCGACATTGTTTCTCAGATTTCAGCACTCTTAGTTCGATCGTCTCCGTGATCAGATTAAGGATCATCAGAAAGGTGATCAATCACTCTAGTATGTTAAAGGCGAGATTGATGTAGGAAAACAAAAGGGCTTCTCCATAGCTAATGACAAGGTACTGTATTATTAATGACGTCTGTGCATTTCTAACTTCGTGAACTGAAAAAGGAGATTCTAGAAGAAGCTTACTCTATTCCTTATTCGATACATCCAGGAGATACAAAGATTTACCATGACTTGAAGATGATATATTGGTTGAAGAATATGAAGGGAGAAAAAGCTGAGTTTGTTGAGAAGTGGCTTGTATGTCAACAAGCGAAAGTCGAACATCAGTGTCCGTCGAATTTACTACACTAGAATTCCAAGAGTGAAAATAGGAACATGTGACGATAGATTTTATAGTTGGTTTTCCAAAGTCAATGAAAGGACACGAAACCATTTGGGTTATCATAGACCTACTCTCCAAGTCAGGTCACTTTTTACATGTACGAATGAATTTTACAATGGAACAATTCACACAATTAGACGTGAATGAGATTGTAATGTTGCACGGTGTACCAATTTCGATAGTTTCAGACAGAGATCCAAGATTTACAAGAGCCTACATCGAGCAATGAGAACTAAGTTGAAGTTTAGTACAGCCTTCCACCCTTAGGTCGATTGAAAACCTGAGCAGACGTTTTGGACTTTAGATGATATGCTTTGAACTTGCATTCTAGAGTTTGGAGGGAATTGGAAGAAGTATTTATCCCTAATAGAGTTCGCTTACAACAACGATTATCACGCATCTATCGGCGTAGCACCATATAAGACATTGTATAGGAGTAAGTGTAAGTCGCATGTTCATTGGGATGAAGTTGGAGAGCATAAGATTTTGGTATAAAGAAGAAAGACTTAGAATTTGTTATCAGCGACAAACTGTTTCTTAAGGTTACGTGATAAGTGTTGTTTTACACTTATCTGGACAATCAAAAGTGGACAATTGTAAATACTTTTAAAAGATTTTCTACTTAATTATTTGTCTATTTGATTGTTTTAGGTCAAAACCCCGAGATCGGATGGAATTAGAGAAAAACAAAGCAAAATAGACGAAAAGGGATTGAAAGCGTACGAAAAATTGGATATGGGGATCAACTTGCAAACATCTAAAAGTTGAAGGACTTGTGTTGCAAATAAAAGAGGACTAAATAGAAATGAAATAAGAAATTGGAGGACTAAAGAAGACAAAATCCAAAGTTGAAAGACTTGGACTGCAAATAAGATGACAAAAGAGGAGAAAATGACAAAAACATGAGTGGGGACCAAATAATATACACATCAAACTTTAGAGGACCTAGTGTGAAAATATGGATTGGAACCATTTTTGGTAATGAGTTTTTGTTTGCCGCGGTGTGACCGCGGTTGACCACAGCAACGCGCGGACAGCACGTCTGGATGTGTTTTGGCTTATTTTTAATTTTAGTCGGAGCCATTTTCGTCTTTTCACGTACATGAGTTTCAATTTTAGTGAAACACTATATAAAGACCTAGCCTAGGTCAAAAGAAAAGACGGGGTTGATTCTTTGGAGAACACAAGAGAAGACGGAGAAAAGAACGGCGAAGAAAACGAAGAATGACCAAGATCAAGAAGATTAGAACATGAAGATCAAGATATCTTGGTCCAAGATAATCAACATCTTTTCATCTTTTCTTCAGAACCCGGTTATGTATTCAAATCTTCTAATATTTTCTTCTTCCCGAATCATGAGTAGCTAAATTCATAGTTTGGATGAACGATGTAGCCTAGTTTTAATTCTTTAATTCCGAATCTCAAGTTTTGACTTATAAATTGTTTAAGTATTTGATTTTACTTCTTCTCTTAATGCTTGGAATAACTGGCCATTATTTCATTGATCTCGTGAATTGTAATGAACTGAGAAGCAAATTATTAATCTAAACCACGTAATAAAATCCGGCAATTGGATAAAAGGTAGAGATACACTTTTATTATTGCTGCGGTTTTAATTGAATTCTTAGGAGAATTAATGCATCTAATTAATGACCATTCTGACTGCCTAAGTTGACTTAATTAGATATGACTAATTTGAACTCGAGAGAGGTAAATTCGTGAATTCGACCGAATACAACTTTAGGTTAAATTCGTGAATTCGACCGAATACAACTTTAGGAACAAATCTTGACAGGAGGAATTAGAGATGACAACTAGGTGAATTCGTTTGTCCAAACGCTTTAACCATAATTCTTATCTAAAATTCTTGTTATTTGCTTTTGCATACGTTCTTATATTATTTTATTAAATTCGTAGTTCTACTTTAAATATTTCAAATCAAATCAAATCAAATCATTTCAAATTGTTTTCAATAGATTGGGATTACGATTAATTTAACTAGTATTTAAATAAAATAGTCTTCGTGAGAACAATAATCCGGACTCAATAGGTCAACTTTATTACTTTTGTGCGATATTGTACACTTGCAATCACAATATTTTCCCAACAAGTTTTTGGCGCCGTTGCCGGGGAACTATTCTTATTTAATATTAGTTTAGATTAATCGTTAGTGTTAGTTTTATTTTATTTTATTTATTATTATTATTATTATTTATTTTTATTATTATTGTTATTATTACTATTTCTTTCTTTTTTGTTTATTTCTTTCAAATGACAGATGCTATTAATGCACAACTTACTGCATTGACAAAGCAGGTGGAGCTCTTGATCAGAACACAGATGCAAAGAATGAATGTCATCCAAGCAACTATCATGTATGAAAACTGTGGGGCTACCCACTCAACATCAGATTGTATATTATTGGCCTCTTCAGAACAGGTCAACTTTGTGTTGAATAATACACATCAGCAGTATAATCTTTACTCACAAAGATACAATCCGAGTTGGAAACAACAATGGTAATCCCAACAATGCTCAGCAAGAGAGAAGACCAAGTTTGGGGGAGATGTTCCAACAGTATATGCAGAAAACTGATAAAGTATTGGAGCAGCTAGATGCAAATAGTCAAAATCAACAGGCTTCTATCAGAAAATTAGAAACTCAGATTGGTCAGTTGGCCTTACAACTATCAGATAGAGTTCCAAGGTCCCTACCTAGCAATACTGTAACAAATCCAAAAGAGCAAGTACAAGCAATCACTACTAGGAGTGAGCTACAACTGTCAGAAATTCACATAAAAAGGCCAGAGAAAAATGATAAACAGTTGGCAATTGAAGAACAAGAAGCTGGAAAGCTAGATGCAAAATCAAAAAAGAAGAGTATGGGGAAAAAGAGAAGTTGGTCCTAAATGAGCAAAATAAAAAATTGACATTCAATGATTTTGCACTTATTAAGCAATTCTCCAACTCCCGTATTTATTCTAAAATTGATTTTGTGATCAATGCCGACGAGGAAGTTGAAGTTTTCGTAGTGGTGTTCGAGCAAGGTGCTAAACTACAATTATATTTATCTGAGAAGCGCAAGTTAAATTTTTGAAGGATAAACGAAAAATGGTGCAAAGTCAACAGATGCAAGCAAAGCAAGTCCTCCAAAGCACTATTTAAAGTGCCGTAAAGCAACTAAATAATAAGTCGAGCTCTAGACTATAAATCGAACGCTTAATGGGAGGCAACCCATTTTTCTATCCCTTATATGTTTATTGCATTGCATGTAGAATTTTAGGACTACATTAGGAAGTAGAGCAAGTTTCCCGATTTTTAGTAAATGAGTACATTTAATTTTTTTTTCAGGCTACACATCGTCATTCCAAACCCAATGCGCACTGATCAGCTGAAAGTCCGACGTTGTCTCCATGCCTTTTGATTCGGGTTAACTCTTTCTTTTTTTATTTATTTTACTTTCTTTTGTCACATTGAGGACAATGTGGATTTTAAGTTTGGGGGTGAAACTTTATTATTTTCATTATTGTTATGTGTGTGTGTGTTTTGAAAAAACAATTATTTGTGTACTTGTATGTTGGATAGCTTTCCGGCTTATGATGGTATTATTTGAAACTCTTATCAATTCATAAATTATGACTAGGTGATGCTGCTTAAACTATTTTTATAGACTATACTTATCCATGTGAGATATGATTAAGTGTGAGCACAATAGTTATGAATATCACTACCTTTGGTTGGTATATTAAATAGAATACAATGAAAGAATACTGAACCTAAGTTGTGAAACCAAGATCACCAATTGGCAACTCAATTACCTAATAAGTTGAAAGAATAGTTTGGGGGTGGTTAAACCAATGCAGAAGGTATTTAGATAGGTGTTGATTCTGTGCATGAGTAATATTTGTGTGGATTGTATTTGGCTACTAAGTGGAATCTAGGTATTGACTAGATGCTAGGAATCTAATCCCCGCGTATTTATCTTGCAAAAAAAAATAAAATAAAAGGCATTGGACTTGTATTATCTTATACCTGTCTTCGTAGCCTAGTTGACTCGAGTAAGAAAGTCCGTTGGAGTTCTCAAAACTTGGTGCCCTAAAGTCTATCAGACCTGGGAACCATCGGCCTAAAGCTCGCTACAAGGGTCATCTAGAAAGCTTAAGGGATTGAAGTTTTACGCAAAAGATATATATCTATATATGATTAAAAAAAAAAAAAGAAGCAAAAGCAAGATTGAGCCTTTGTGTGCATAACTTGGGAATTTAGATGACTAGTGGGTTTGACTTACCTAGTGGAAGCTTGATGGCCAAAGCATTCAATAAAAGGAGAATCATCACAGATCTAGATAGCAACTGTATTGGCTAGACCTAACCAAATTTTGAGCGGTAAAAGAATAAGTGTTTTGAAGGCAACTTTAGAGTTAACACCCAGGATGAGAGAATGGATATCAATATGAAAGTGTGTATTCTTACGAGAGAGAAAGGAAATATTTGACAATGGGAGCAGAATATTACCAACCTAAAGGTTTATGTTGATTGGATTGATTGTACGCACACACATATATCAATCGAGCATCGGATAAGTAAAAATTGATTTTTGTAGCATAATTTAGAAATTTTTTATGAATTGACTGAGTTGTTTAAAAAACATGAGACAAATATGACAAGCTATCTATTATAGTATATTTTAATATTATTTGTTTGATTGTTTAAGTAAATAGTCATGTTCGAGGACAAACAAATGTTCAAGTTTGGGGGTATTTGATAAGTGTTGTTTTACACTTATCTGGATCATCAAAAGTGGACAATTGTAAATACTCTTAAATGATTTTCTACTTAATTATGTGTCTATTTGATTGTTTTAAGTCAAAACCTCAAGATCAGATGGAATTGGAGAAAAACAAAGCAAAATAGGCGAAAAAAGACTGCAATTGTACAAAAAATTGGATATGGGGATCAACTTGCAAACATCCAAAAGTTGAAGGACTTGTGTTGCAAATAAAAGAGGACTAAATTGGAATGAAAGAAGAAATTGGAGGACTAAAGAAGACAAAATTCAAAATTGAAGGACTTGGGCTACAAATAAGATGAAAAACGAGGAGAAAATGACAAAAACATGAAGTGGGGACCAAATAATATACACATCAAACTTTGGAGGACCAAGTGTGCAAATATGGATTGGAACCATTTTTGGTAATGAGTTTCTGTTTGCCGCGGTGTGATCGCGGTTGACCGCGGCAATGCGCGGACAGTGCGACTGGACGTTTTTTGGCTTATTTTTAATTCTAGTCGGAGCCTTTTTTGTCTTTTCACGTACATGAGTTTCAATTTTAGAGAAACACTATATAAAGACTTAACCTAGGTCAAAAGAAAAGAGGGGGTTGATTCTTTGGAGAACACAAGAGAAGACGGAGAAAAGAACGGCGAAGAAAACGAAGAATGACCAAGATCAAGAAGATTAGAACATGAAGATCGAGATATCTTAGTGCAAGATAATCAACATCTTTTCATCTTTTCTTCAGAACCCGGTTATGTATTCAAATCTTCTAATATTTTCTTCTTCCCGAATCATAAGTAGCTAAGTTCATAGTTTGGATGAACGATGTAGCCTAGTTTTAATTCTTTAATTCCGAATCTCAAGTTTTGACTTATAAATTGTTTAAGTATTTGATTTTACTTCTTCTCTTAATGCTTGGAATAACTGGCCATTATTTTATTGATCTCGTGAATTGTAATGAACTGAGAAGCAAATTATTAATCTAGACCACGTAATAAAATTCGGCAATTGGATAAAATGTAGAGATACACTTTTATTATTGCTGCGGTTTTAATTGAATTCTTAGGAGAATTAATGCATCTAATTAAGGACCATTCTGACTGCCTAAGTTGACTTAATTAGATATGACTACTTTGAACTCGAGAGAGGTAAATTAGGTTAAATTCGTGAATTCGGCCGAATATAACTTTAGGAACAAATCTTCAGAGGAGGAATTAGAGATGACAACTAGGTAAATTCGTTTGTCCAAACGCTTTAACCATCATTCTTTTCTAAAATTCTTGTTATTTGCTTTTACGTACGTTCTTATATTATTTCCTTAAATTCGTAGTTCTACTTTAAATATTTCAAATCAAATCATTTCAAATTGTTTTCAATAGATTGGGATTACAATTAATTTAACTAGTATTTAAATAAGATAGTCTTCGTAGGAAAGATAATCCGGACTCAATAGGTCAACTTTATTACTTTTGTGCGATATTGTACACTTGCAATCACAATATTTTCACAACATTACGCCTATGAAAGTGGTCTTATGTTTTGGCAAGAAGGATAAGTTCAGACCAAGGTACATCCGTCCTTTAGAGATCTTGAAGCGAGTTGGGAACATTGCTTACGAGTTGGCTATGCCACCAAAACTCTGCGCAGTACACAATGTCTTTTATGTATCCATGCTAAGAAAGTATGTCCCCGACTCAAGCCATTTGGTGAAACACCAACCACTCTAAATACAACGAGATTTAAGTTATGAAGAAGCACCAGTATGCATTATAGCCCAGAAGATTCACAAACCTTAGAACAAGGAGATTCCATTGGTCTCGGTTGAAGAAGCTACTTGGGAGCGCGAAGAAGAGATGTGGACTAAGTATCCCCATCTTTTTTTTTTATAATAACCAAGGTAAATTTCGAGGATGAAATTTATTTAAGGAATGTAGATTATAGTACCCCGAATTCTTAATCTTAGCCGTTATTTTTGATTTTAGAACCTTTTTGCAGACATATGAAAGGAAGGTAGATTATAAATCCCCATTTTTTGTTCCATTTGCACATTTTTTCTTTTTTACATAATTCTATATTATTCAGCCTTAATTTCCTCACGTTTTAGAAAGGTAAAGTTGGCAAAACACTATGCTTAACACCGAGCTTAATCTTTGACTTTAATGTTTTCTTGTTCAATTCCAAAATATGAAAAATAAAACAAAATATAATTTTCTTTTTTACGTACAAATATTGGGAAAATATAGTTGAGTATTTTTAATTTTTTTACTTAACTCGAACAAACTTTTATTTTTTCTTTACTTATCGGGAATATAGTTTTTGTATTTTGTTTACTTTATTTTCATATTTATATACACAAGTAACTATGATTTTCATTTTTTTTACCTTTTTTTTCATTTTTGAAGTTTGGTTTAATCCAAACTTGAATTTTTTTTTTTTTGAATAAAATATTGATTCTGCTTTTCATTATTTTATTTATATACAGCTAATTCAAAATCAATTACTTTTATAAAATAACAAAATTATTGTATAAATTAAGTAGTTTTATTATTTTCTTCAAATGCTGCTATTTCTACTTACTATCGATGCGTCGTCGACTACTAAAGGTGTTACAAGTCATCACAGTGCCCCCAGCTGGCACTTTGGCACTGCTAACCACCATAGTGCCCCCAAAACCTAAAATTTATAGCTCCGCCCCTGTTAAGCATGGTGTTTTTCCAACTTTACCTTTCTAAAACGTGGGGAAATTATGGATTAATTTGTTCTCGAACAATCTGTCTTTTATGTGAGAACTGAAGAAAATCCGCACTACCATCTCTCTTGTATCATAGAATAATACAGGAACTTTAAATATCAAAGTGTTGAACGAAGAGGGGCTCAGGATGAGACTTTTCCCACATAATATAAAGGATAAAGCTTGAGAATGGTTAGAATCATTTACCGTTAGGTAGCATGACAACGTGGACAGATTTGGTTCAGAAAGTCATGCTAAATTACTTCTCTCCTGCCAGAGTGAACATATTAAAATATGATATATCCAATTTCCAACAATCTGATTTAGAAAATTTTCACGAGACATGGAAAATATTCAAAGAACTGCTCCGAAAGTGTCCAAGTCATGGTTTTCCTTTAGCAACACATAATCATTACTTCTATTCTGGATTAACTCTGAATATAGCAGGTGGCTCTATCCTAATTAATTCTGCTAGAGACCTTCACGAATTGAATGCGACGATGATTGAATTGTTTATGATGTGGCCGGACAAAGGGTCGTAAAAGAAAGCAACATGAATGCGTAGAAATCAATTCACTACTGCTGGCCAAAATTGATTCATTGGCAAAATAGATAGAAACATTCAAACATTCACAGTCTGACAATATGATTCAGATGTTCCTTCTGATATGTGCAACTTGTAGAGAAAACCATCAATCATTAGACTACCCTTTAACTACCACTGATATCCTATCACCAGAACAAGTAGCATACGCTCAAAATTTTTAGCGGTAGCAGAATAATCCATACTCACATACCTATAATCCGAGGTAGAGAAGTCATCCTAATTTCTCCTATGGCAATAACCAAAATATTCAGAATCCTCCAATTCAAGGAAGACCACAGGAAATAAAAGGAGGATGGGAGGAGGCCTTCTCTAAACTATGGAGTTAGGCACTAGACCTCATCAACCGTTACCATCCATTCAACAAGCTTCGACTCTCGAGTGAAAACAGATACCATCTTACATTCGATATGCATATCTCAGTGAATCACCCACTCTTCTGGTCATAATTACAAATTCTATCAATCAAGATCATGAAGGTAAATTACTTTGAGTATTTGGAGTACACAAATCATCTATTGGTTGGACTATTGCAGACATCAGATATATTATTCCATCTATTTGGATGCACAAGATACTTATGGAAGAAGCGTTTAACCCGACAGTGCAACATCAACGTAGATTAAATCCTCATTTGTAATTGGTAGTCAAAGTAGAAATTTTGAAACTACTTGATGCCGGGATCATTTATCCAATTTTAGATAGCGTATGGATAAAGTCC
Organism: Forsythia viridissima; assembly: GCA_030279155.1. Lineage (NCBI taxonomy): Eukaryota > Viridiplantae > Streptophyta > Magnoliopsida > Lamiales > Oleaceae > Forsythia > Forsythia viridissima. The sequence goes on along the minus strand of CM059035.1, from coordinate 18,924,731 downwards.
ATTTCAGGTGGTACCTAAAAAAAAAGGATAATCACAGTTGAAAAAAATGACAATAACGAGTTCATACCAGTCAGATTAACTACCGGATGGTGGGTTTTTGCATTGATTATCGAAAGTTGAGTGATGCAACCTAGAAAGATCACTTCTCCCTACCATTCATCGATCAGATGTTGGAGCAATTGGCATGTCATTCTCACTATTGTTTTCTTGATGGATATTTGGAATACAATCAGATCCCTATAGCCAGAAGATGACGTTTACATGTCCTTATGTCACATTTGCATATCGGAGAATGCTGTTTGGCCTTTGCAACACTCTTGCCACATTTTAGAGTTGTATCATGTCTATTTTATCGGATATGGTCGAAAATTCATTGAAGTATTAATGTATGACTTTTCGGTTTTTGGGTCATCATTTGATGAATGGCTAAAAAATTTGACCCTTGTACTTCAGCGTTGTGGGAAAACGAACTTGGTGCTTAACTAGGAAAAAATGCCCACTTTATGGTCCAAGAGAGAATTGTGTTGGGACATTGGATTTCGTTTAAAGGCATTGAAGTTGATAAGGCAAAAATTTAAGTTATCGAGAAATTTTCTCCGATGAAAACAGTTAAAGTTATTTGAAATTTTTTGGGACATGCGAGATTTTATAGATGGTTCATAAAAGACTTTTCCAAGATCATCAAACCTTGTGTAACCTGTTGGAAAAGGATGTCAAATTCGAATTTTTGTAGATTTCAAATGCCTTCAATACACTTAAAGACAGGTTAATCTTCGCACCAGTAATTGTGGCACCTAATTGGGATTTACCGTTTGAGCTCATGCAGCATTAAAATACCTCTTTGCTAAAAAAGATACGAAACTGAGGCTAATTTGATGGATATTACTTCTTCAAGAATTCAACTTGAAAATTTGGGACAAGAAAGGAAGTGAGAACGTGGTGGCCGAGAACTTGTCAAGGTTGGAGCAACCCAAAGGAATAATGAAGATGAAATATATGAAAAATTATCAGACGAGCAGATTTTTAAGATAGAGCTGGCCGAAAAAGAAAGAGTTGCACCGTGGTTTCCTGATTATGTGAATTATTTCGCAAGCAATATTGTACCACCGGATTATGATCACCAACGACGAAAAAAGTTATTTTTAGAACTTAAATACTAATTTTGGGATGACCTTATTCTCTACAGAAGGGTGCAGATCAAGTTAATTGGAGGTGTGTACCAGAAGAAGAGACGTAAATAGTTTTTGGAACAGTGTCACTCTTCACCTTACGGATGACACTTTAGTGCTCAAGACTGTAGCTAAGGCTTTGCAATCGGGATTTTATTGGCTGAAATTGTTTAAGGATACTCACAGTGCCAAAGGACCGAAAGCATAATCATGAAAGCAAGAAATGTCTCTTCGAAGCATCTTGAAAGTTGAATTGTTCGATGTATGGAGAATTGATTTCATGGGTCCATTTCTGACTTCATTCTCCAATTTATACATCTTGGTGGCCGTAGACTATGTCTTAAAGTGGGTAGAATATGTAGCTTTAGCTACTAATGATGGCCGAGTGGTGGTCAATTTCTTAAAAAAAAATATTTTCACGCGTTTCAGGACCTTTCGGCCAATTAGAAGTGATGGAGGTAAAAACTTTTGCAATTAGCAATTGGAAATACTCTTGGCAAAATATAGTGTGAAGCACAGGGTGGCTACGCCTTATCTCACGGAATCCTGGGGTGGTCTTGATTATAGGTCTCTCCCAAAATCTGTGTGAAATACTTGCATGTGCTTGTATCTGATTATTGGTGTTCTTACTTTCTTGTCTCGTGATTTTGTCATTGAATAAAATATCTCTTTCTTGTTTTCGTTTTTCTGCTATCTTTGTGATGAAATTGTTATAAAGGGTAACTTCAAGTTTTCATTTAGATCAATTTAATGGAAAAAGAGACTTTGCTATTTGACAACAAAAAATGAAAGGCATTTTAGTTCAACAAAAAGTGTTCAAGGCCATAAATAAATCCTTTCCAGATACTATGTTTGGTGATCAAAGGGTAGAGGTTGATGAGTTAGCCTATACCTCTATTATACTTCATTTGTCTGACTCTGTGCTTAAGAAAAATTGGTACCCTTGATGATGCTTAATCTTTATGGGAAACCCTTGAATCAACTTATCTTGAAAAATCTATTTCAAATAAATTGTTTTTACTGGAAATTTTTTTTAGTTTTAAAATATATCCTTCAAAGGATCTTGATGAAAATTTTGATACATTCAATAAGTTGATCCAAGATATAAAGAACTGTGGTGACAAAGGTATTGATGAGTATAAAGCCATAATACTTCTGAACTCAATACCTGAAGCCTATAAAGATGTCAAAAGTGCCATCAAATATGGTAGGGATGATTTGACTGTTGATATGATCATAAATGCTCTAAGAAGTAAGAGTCATGAGCTGAAAAATGATTGAGAAACTAGAAGTAATGGTGAAGGCTTATATGTTAGAGGTAGATCACAGCATAGTCAGTCCAATAATCAAGAAGGTAATAATCTTAATGGCCAAGTTCACAAAAAGAAAGGCAAGGGTAAGTCTAGATCAAAATCAAAGGTAAAAGGGAGAAAGTGTTACAATTGTGGTAAGATGGGACATTATATTAAAGATTGTTATAAGTTGAATAACAATTCTCAGAAATATAAACCCCCTGAACAGAGCAATGTTGCTACCACTAGTACTGAAACTCTTGGTGAGCTGTATTTAGTCTGTGATAATGAAGAGCCTGATATCTGTGTGAACTCTGTGTCTTCAACTTGTGAATGGTTACTTGATTCAGGATGTACTTTTCATATGACTCCTAATATTGATATGTTCTGCTCTTATACTAAAGTGAACTCTGGTATTGTTGTTATGGGAAATAATGTTGCATGTAAAGTCCATGGAATGGGAAATATAAGAGTTAAATTTGATAATGGTTTTGTTTATCTCCTTGAAAATGTGAGACACATTCCTGATTTATCCAAAAATCTTATTTCTATTGGCACTCTTGAAGATTCTAAATTTGTTGGAAAATTTGGTGATGGCTGTTTTAAAATATCTAAAGGTGCCCTTCTTGTTATCAAAGGATATAAAAGAAATAGCTTGTATTTCACTCAAACTAAAAAATCTTCTTCAAGTACTACTATGGTTGACTCTGTCAATAATGATTGTACTGATCTTTGGCATAAAAGGCTAGCTCACTTAAGTAATAAGGGGATAAGTATCTTACAAAATCAAGGTTGTTTTGGAAAAGATAAAATTTCTTATCTCCCTTTATGTGAAACTTGTATCATGGGAAAACAACATAGAGTTCAATTTTCTAATGGCTTACATAAATCTTTCTCCATACTTGATTATGTGCACTCTGATCTGTGGGGTCCATCTAGCACAACTACACATAGAGGGAACAAGTATTTTCTGTCCATAATTGATGATTTTTCAAGAAAAGTGTGGATTTTCCTTTTGAAAAATAAATCTGAAGTGGTTGATAAGTTCAAAACTTGGAAAACTCTTCTTGAAAATCAAACTGGTAAAACTGTAAAGTGTTTAAGGACAGATAATGGTCTTGAATTTTGTAATAAGGCCTTTGATGATTTTTGTAATCAATCTGGTATAAAAAAGCACAAAACTGTTCCTTATTCCCCTCAGCAAAATGGTGTTGCTGAGAGGATGAATAGAACTATTCTTGAAAGAGTTAGGTGTATGCTAACCAGTTCTGGTCTATCTAAACCTTTCTGGGGTGAAACTGTTGTTACTGCCTGCTATCTTGTTAATAGATCTCCTTCTGCTGCCTTAAGTGGTAAAACCCCTGAAGAGATATGGCATGGTAAGCCTACTGACTACTCTAATCTTAGAATTTTTGGTTGTATTGCCTATTCTCATCTGAAAGATGATAAACTTGATCCCAGATCTCAAAAGTATGTGTTCTTAGGATATCCTGATGGAACAAAAGGTTATAGACTATATGTTAGGAGCTTGGGGGGTTTTAAAACCATTGTCAGTAGAGATTTTGTTTTCAAAGAAGATGAACTGCCTTGTTCAAAACAAACTACTGAGACAAGTGATAATAGTAATCCCGCTGATACAGAAATTGAGGTGGAGCCTGATAATGTAGTTATCACTCCAACTGAATAGTGTTCCCCAGATGTTCCTCAACCTGTAGTCTCTGATGATGATTCTAACTACAATCAGATTAGAAATGAAAATCAACATCAGACTCAAAACCTGGGATTAGAAGATTATCAGTTAGCCAGAGATAAGGATAGAAGAACCACTAAGGCACCTTCTAGGTTTTCTGATTATGACTTTGCTGCTTTAGCTGTAAATTCTTTTGATGATTTAAGTGATAATGAACCTAAAACTTTTGATGATGCAATGAATGGAAGTGAATCTGATATGTGGTGGAATGCAATGAAGGAAGAAATGACTTCGTTGTATAAAAACCATACTTGGGAATTAGTTCCCAAACCTCGACATAAATCCATTGTAGATTGCAGATGGCTATACAAGGTTAAAGAAGGTGATAAGTCTTCTCATCCCTGTAAGTTTAAAGCTAGACTTGTTGCTAAAGGGTTGACTCAAAAGCAAGGTGTTGATTATACTGAAATATTTTCTCCTGTGGTAAAATATACTACTTTAAGAGTTATGTTTGCCCTAGTTGCTCATTCCAATTTGGAAATGGAACAACTTGATGTTGAAACTGCTTTTTTACATGGTGAATTGGATGAAAATATTTATATGAATCAACCCATTGGCTTTATTGATAAACACAAGTCTGATCATGTTTGTTTACTTAAGAAATCCTTATATGGTTTGAAGCAATCTCCCAGGCAATGGAACAAGAGGTTTGATACTTTCATGTTATTCTTAGGTTTTAACAGAAGTGATTTTGATCATTGCCTTTATTTTAAATCTAAACTTCCAAGCAATACTTTTGTGTTCTTACTACTGTATGTTGATGATATGTTACTAATTAGTTCTTGTGTTGACTTAATTAATAACATTAAAACAACTTTAAGTTCAGAATTTGAAATGAAAGATCTTGGCAATGCCAAGAAAATTCTAGGAATGGATATAATAAGAGATAGGTCTAATTCTACTTTGATGTTAAAGCAACAGTCTTATATCATGAAAATTTTGAGGAAATTTTCTATGCTTGATTGTAAAGCAGTGTCTGTTCCTTTGGCTAACCATTTTATGCTGAGTAAAGACCAATGTCCCCAATCTGTTGAAGAATTAGAATACATGAATAAAGTGCCTTATTCTAATGTTATTGGTTCTGTTATGTATACCATGGTTTGTACTAGACCTGATATTGCTTATTCTGTTAGTGTGTTAAGTAGATATATGTCAAACCCTGGGGAACAACATTGGGAGGACTTAAAATGGTTACTGAAATATATGAAAGGTACTGCAAGTGTTGGTTTAGTTTTTAGACATTGTAGTGAAGGAATAAAACTGAAAGGTTATGTTGATGCAAATTATGCTAATGATAGAGATAGTAGGAAATCTACTACTTCATATATGTTTACTCTCTGTAATTCTTGCATAAGCTGGAAATCTCAGTTACAACATAAAGTGGCTCTGTCCACTACTGAATCTGAATATGTTGCAATTACTGAAGCTGTGAAAGATGCTTTATGGCTGAAAGGTTTGCTGTCTGAATTAAACTTACTCCATAATCCTGTTGTTGTGTTTTCTGATAGTCAATCCGCTATACAGCTTTGCAAGAATCCTGTATTTCATGATAGAACTAAGCATATGGATGTTAGATTACATTTCATTAGGGACATTGTGTCCAAGAAAATGATTAATCTTGAAAAGATTCTTACTCAGTCAAATCCTTTTGATATGAGAACTAAACGACTGTCTTTCAACAAGTTTAAATCATGTTTAAGTTTACTTAACATGATTCAGGTTAAGTGTTTAAATATGTCCAATAAAATAGTATATGTAGTGTATATATATATATATATATATATATATACTATTTTTAATTTTTAGTGCTAAACTTTGTTTTAGCACTAACTTGTTTAATTTTTTGCAGGTACGAGATGCTATGATATAAACATTATGATTCCCTTCTTTTTGCATTGTGAAGCTAAATTTGGTTCAATGTGGAGATTGTTGTAATTTGTGACCAAATGCGGTTAGTCCACAATGATGATTAGCCCACTATGCTGTTGGTCCACAATGAAGAAAAGCCCAAACACTTGGCCCAGCAGAAAGTACCCAGTTCGTTGGCCCAAAAGGTGGATGAGGCATGCTTTTGCGTTCTGCTGAGAATGCGCTTTTGCTACCGAAAACGCTGTTGATTTCCAGCCATTGATATACTACTCTTGATCTCAGCCGTTGAGGTGCAATATAAAAACGCTCACTCAGTCGCTTTTAGGGTTACGTTCTGTGAGTGCGCAGCTTTCCCCTTTTGTTTTTCCTTCTCCGATTCTATTCTACTCATTCTTCCTTTCTGTTGGTGAACCTTTGGTTCGCTCTTGGTGTGTAGAAAGGTTGTTGCTACAATAATGATCAATCGAACTGTATTTGTCTGTGATTTATCCTCAAGTCTATTGTGAGAGGATGTTATCTTGATATTGTGAGAGGAGTATGTAATAGACAAAGATTAGGGCTATTCTGAGTGGTTTGTAGTTGTAACCTTGGATCTTGAACGATTGTGGTTTCTAATAGTGAAAAGGGAGGCCGAATCTACATTTGTAGAGCTTCAAAGGCAGATGTAGGCATTAACGTGCTGAACTGCATGTCCCCTAAAACGGGACGCTCATATCTTGTGTGAAAGATTCTCTAAGTATCTGTTTGTGTGAAAGATTCTCTAAGTATAAGAAACTGAAAACCCAACAACATGTAAAGGAAAATGGAGTGAAAACATTTTCACTAACCAATTAGAGCATGTTTGTTATGTAGTAATGGACTAAACTGTGTGCATTTTTGGTTTATATTAGGTGATGATTGTATTTCAATTGCAAATGGGTCTAAATATATTCAAGTTACGGATATAGTATGTGGATTAGGCTATGAAATCAGGTACATATATGAGCGTGTAACTTATTTTTTCTCCCTTTTGGAATATGTTTCCAAAAAAGAAGTATATATTAATATGCTTAAATTTCTTGATATCCAGAATTGGAAGCCTAGGTGAAAATCATTCGGAGAATCATGTTTCAGATGTATTAGTAGATTGAGCAAAGCTATTAGAAACCACAAATGGAGTCACAATAAAGACTTGGCAAGTAAAATTCATGGTTTCTGCTATATATTGTTAATATAACCTTGCACACCAGAATTTAAATTAACTGCATGCAATAATTTCCACAAAATATGGCGACAATGCCAAATCGAAGAAACATGGTAACTACATAATTTTGTGCACACAAGAGATCGTTGAAAAAAATATCAATAAATAATTTTATCCTTTACTTCATTTTGGTTCAACATTCTTGTTTTTCTTAGTTTCCTACTATATATATTGTTAATTCACTTATCCCATTAATAGCCAAGGTCTCCCACAACCCCTTTCTCACGGTTTAGGCTGCTCGCATTTCATTTACCGCTGCAATGCGATGAACAAAATTATATCTTTCTACTTATTCCTTAATTTGGAAAAAAATCAGCAAATAAATCAAAATCCATGTATCATAAGCATACTACAAATAGAAGATTTAAAAATTAATTAAAAAAAATTCTACTCTCTTAGCGTACGGTTTAAAAATGCACACCCATCAATCATTGATCAACCTAACTTCATGTTTTTTCTTTATTACTCTAAATATTTGTGTTAAGGGTGGTAATGGATATGCAAGGAACATCATATTCCAAAATATTGAGATGCAGAATGTTTCCAATCCGAAAATCGTAGATAAGAACTATTGTGATAAAGATGAAGCATGACAACCGCATGTACAATTTCTTGTCCTGCTCCGTTTAAATAGCCAATCAACTTTACTAGTCCAAGACTATTAGTTTTGGGAACATATTTGATACACAATTTTAGACAATCTTTATTTTTTATTTTTTTAATATTATCCAGTACAATACAATTATATATGTCATAGGGCATATTGCACTATATGTATAGCTACATAGATTTGTTATAGTGAGTGTGAAACACAATAATGGACAAGATGATAGTTTTAGTAAAGAAAAGCTAAAATCTTGTTCTTTATAACATGCAGTTTGTGTATAATATTGCGTATCAAACATGCATTAATATATATATATATATATATACATTACACAAATCAGTAGTGCTAGTAATGAATGTGCTATACAAGAATATAAGAGGGACAAGTGCTTCAGAGGTGGCTATAAAATTTGGATAATTTGTAATTTTGATCTCCAACCTTTTAAAAAAGTAACTAATCTACCCCAAACTTTTTTTTTTGGCATTGGCCATCTCCAACCTTTGTATTTTGTTGCAAATCATGTCCTTTTGACATATTTTGATGAATTTGTACTTTTCTTTAAATAAACAAAAATACAAAAAGCTAAAAATAACAAAATAATAAAAGCAAATTGTAAATAAAGTCCTACAACTTTTAAAACGTACAAAATAAGTTCATCTTTCCCAAAAATCCACCCCACCCCAACCCAACCCAACCCAAAAAATTCACTTCTACCACTTCTCTGCCAGGCTGCTGCTCAGAAGTGTTGTAATTCCGATTACTTTCTAAACTAATGTCTGTTCTACTTCAAGTGAAAATCAATAGAAATCCAATCTCCATCAATTCAAAGTCATCCACAAATTAAGAACAAATCCGTAAAAGCCCTTTTGTCAACTCTATACAAAATCTAGTTTCAATCGACTGAAATGTTGCAACTATTGTTCACAGTGGCATTTTTTGCAGTCCCTTTGATTCTTTACATCCCTCCAATCAGAAGATTGAATCTCTTTGTGGAGACGATGGAGGATATGTGGAGAGAGTCAAGTGTTTATACTAGCAGGATGTATCCTCGTCTGAGGTAGGCTTGTGGTAGGATTTTGAATTGTATACTTAATAACTGCACTAGGTAAATTAGTTTAATTATTTCAGTTTGAATTCAGAGCTTAAATTGAACTCATCCAGATAGATTCAAAACAATATTTGTAAATTCTTGGCTCTTTTTTTCCTTTTTCTGTTGGGGTTTAGCCATCTGTTTTAAGTGTTTTTTGGGATCGATTTGTAACAGTCTAAGGTTAGTTTCACTTCTACCACTTCAAGTTCCTTTTCGCACTAGGTTATGATTTTCTTGTTCCAAGATTCCATTTTTGCATTTGGGTTTCTCTTCAGACTGAATGAGCCAGACGTGGAGCATGCTGCCACGAGCCTAAGAGATCGAAACGCGGGGGAGTGGAGGAGTCAGACCATGGTGTCGGAGAGGGTAAATTCTGGGGTTTTGAGAAATAGAGGGTAGGGTAGGGTGGGGTTGGGTTGGGTGGGGTGGGGTGGGGTGGGGTGGGGTGGAAAAGATGAACTTATTTTGTACTTTTTAAAAGTTGTAGTACTTTATTTGCAATTTGCTTTTATTTTATTTTTTTGTTTTTAGCTTTTTTGTATTTTTGTTTATTTAAAGAGAAGGGCAAATTTGTCAAAATATGTCGAAAGGACGTGATTTGCAATAAAATAAAAAGTTTGGGGATGGCCAATGCCATAAAAAAGTTTGGGAGTAGATTAGTTACTTTTTTGAAAGGTTGGGGACCAAAATTACAAATTACCCATAAAATTAAACTACTGTAACAAGGAGAGGAATTGTACAAGAAAATATTAATTTAAGTCTACAAGGGGAAGGAGAAGCTGAAGCTAATTGCATTAATATTATTTGATTGAATAGATTAGGGACTTCTGTTTCTCCAAGTTGCCTGAATTTCGGCAACTAAAGGGATTCAAGCATTTCTTGGATAAATTGATATTGCATTTTTTTGTTTTATTTGTTTTTGGTAAATATGATTACTTATTTACATGTGGCTGTAGTGCAATTTTATTTTGTTATGTAGTGAAATTATATAATTTGATTTTTGTATAAACTTGAGGTTTGAAAAAAACTTGAAAATTGAAGCTTGAGATTCCAACTTATTAGAGTTGTGCAATGTTAGGAAGATTCTTTATTTAGATAGTACTTTAGGAGAATCTTTGAGAGGTTGAAGAAGTTAGAGAAAGAACTTGTATTATATAATCTCTAAAATGGCTTGTTACAAAAGACGAATGAGCACCTATATTTATAGTGCTCAATTGACTATTCAACATACCTCTCAATAACCAAAATATTCATCTCCCAACTACATACTAACATCCATTACACATTCTCTAATACAAGCCAATTCTAGATAGTGGGATTATTCTAGAACATTGACTATTCTAGATTTGGACTCATGATTATTCTTCAAGATTGCTTTGATTTCTTCATCCTTGGCTACTTGCTATTATTCGAAAACGATTTGCAAAGAGACAAAAGAGTGTTAGTTCATTTTGATTTTCAGTTACCTCATATAGTTCTTGTCAGCTCCTTGTATGTGGTCTCTTTGGTAGTGTTCTCGAGCTTGAACTTCCACTTGGTAAGTGTTCATAAGGACTTGATGCTCTTGTATTTCTTATCTTGCTTGATCTACTTCCCTTTCTTGTTCCTCTTCGATAACTAGAGGAAAATCATAGTCATCTTCTTGAGTGTCTCATTTCTATGAATCTTCTTCATTAAATTCAACATCTCGACTAATTATGACCTTTTTGGTGGTTGGATTATAGAGCTTGTATTCTTTATATATTGAATCATAGCCTATAAAGAGGAATTTTTTACTTTTATCATCGAGTTTGGATCTCTTTTGGTCAGGCACAAGAGCATAGGCAATGCTTCCAAAGAATTTTAAGGTTTTGAGATGCCGGGCTTTCTTCCACTCCATGTTTCTTGAGGTGTCATTCCCCAGAGTTGTAGACGAGATGAGCAAATAAGCAGCACGATCTATTGCTTTGGCCCAATATTCTTTTGGGAACCTTTTGCTTTTTAGCATGCTTAGGGCCATGTTGAGAATGGTTTGATTTTTCTTTTCGATGACATCAATTTGTTGAGGGGATTTTGGAACCGTTAGAGGACAACAAATTTCATTGTCTTCACACAAAAATGTTAAATTCACTTTGATGTAAATTCTTCTCCTCAGTTGGATCTCATAACTTTAATTTTGAGGTTACTTTCCCTTTCGGCAAGTGCTTTAAATATCTTGAAAACACCAAATGCCTTAGATTTTTCTTTTAGAAAATAAATCCATATTTTTCTATTAAAATCATATATAAATAAGAGGAAATAATTGCTCTTATCGAGGAAGTTAGAATGGGTCGGCCTATACACATCGGTATGAATGAGTTCTAGTGGCTTCTTTTCTCTTGTGCTTGCTTATTTTGAAAAGCTCTTTCGAGAATGCTTTCCAAGTAGGCATCCTTCACAAAATTGATTCGGGTGATTGATGGATGACAATCCTCTCACCATTCTCTTTTTGGATAGAAGCTCCAGATCACCAAAATTGAGATGCCCATAGCGATGTATCTTTCACACAAGCCTCAAAGTATTTTGCAGCACCATTTTGAATATCTAACAAGAACATTCTATTATTTGGTTAGCGACCGGAAATTTTTTTAAAAAAAATTCTAAAAAAAAAAATTATTAATTAGTCGCGTCTCTACAAACTTCCTATTTCTAATTAAATTATTTTGGTCACGTCAAATTTTGCCTACATCTGCTTTTATTTTAATTTGACGAAGTGGAACATTATTTTATCAACGACCCTAGTTATAATTTTTGACTTGGTAAATTTTAAATTTTCATATCATAATAAAATCGGTTAGTATGATTTTTAACTCTATATTTTGAACCTCCAATTCAAGTCAAAACAATTCCATTTTCTAGTCCAAAAATCAAAAGCATTGAGCCCCATAAAAACAGGCCCCTTTGGAACACAACCCGACGATTATTTTCGTTTTCTCCAGCACAAAACCTGATTTTTAGCCCAAAATGCATCCCAAACCCCATCCTCAAAACAGCCTCAAAAACTGGCCCAACCTGTCCAGAAGAAAAACCATCCATAAAACTTCAGTCAAATATCCCTTTAATCCCAACCAAGCAACCCATTGCCATTATCTGAAAATTGTCCCCGTGTACACTAGAAAAACGGCCCCATACTCCCACCTTCCTTCTCCCATTTCCCGGCCCTCACTTTTCAGCCCTCAAACTAACCCCCCTCCCCCCGAATTCAGCATTCATAGTCCCATATACCCCTCCATTTTTCAGTCACAAAAAGTCCAGCACTTCTTCTCTTTTTCACTCAGGTTTTCGGCCCCCACCGTCCTCGTATTTTCTTCTCATTTTCAGCAAAGAAACTGCCCCTCCAGCAACAAGAAACCGCCCCCATGACCTCCCAAAAAACTGCCCATTATCCAAGTAGCAAACCCCCTACTTTCAGCTTACTCATTTTCCCCTTATTTTTCAGTCAAAGATAACCAAATTTCCCCCTTTCTTTTATCCCTGAATTAGGCCCTTACAATGTATGTTTCTCCTCCCAAAAATCAGCTTTAACTTAAGCAAAAACACCCCATTTTCTCCTTCAAAATTTGACTCCCAGCTATAGCCCATTCCCTTGTGTTTTCCTTTTCACTTTTCAGAAATTATATACTCTCTCCTTCTTCAATCCCCGCTTTATTTCCAGCCTTAAAATTTAAGCTTTTACTCCCCATTTTGCACTCAAGTTTTCGAACCAAAATTTGAGGCAGCACCCTAGTGTTCTTCTTCTTATTTTCAGTCATTTACATCTCATAGTCTTCCACCAAAAATGAAGTGAAGGCCCGTTTCTTTCTCCTTCATTTTTAGGCCACCAAGAACCTCAAATTTTCCCCAAATTTCAGTGCATATAACACATACTAAACTGCCCTTAAAATTTCAGATTTCATTCTCATAGTTTCCTCCACAAATCGGCCAAAATTTACCCTATTACCTTCACTTAAATCTTTTTTTTTTTTTTTTTATCGAAAATGTAAATGTATTATAGATCAAAAGAGACTATACATGTATGCGGGGCTTCCCCCAAAATACAAGTAGAAACCAGAAAACAAGACTTAGTACCATTTAATGGTACTAAGCACAGGATAAATCAAAAGCTAACAACTAGACTGGCCATCCCCAGGTGAGCATAAATACAACAAGGTACACTAGCCATACCCAAAAAAAAAAACAAAATTAAGGAGAAATACCTAAGGACTCAAAACAAATCAAAACATTAGGATACAACGAAAACATAACTTTGTATACATGTGCTTTGATCTTCCTAACTAAAGTCTCCGGGGCAATCTTGATTTCTTCGAAAATTCATTTGTTCCTCGCAATCCAAATATGGTAAACCGTAGCGGCAAAAGCAGTCCGCTTTGCTTTGGATTGCCAACCAGTTCCGCGCACCTCCATTTTTAACCATTTGAAAGTACTAGGAACCGTGGTCATGGCCATGTGAATTCCCAACCACTGTCTAATGACTGACCAAACTAGAGAAGTGACACGGAAATGAAAGAAAAGGTGCCCAACAGATTCCTCAGCTTGTTGACAAAAAATACAGCGCCTATCAATGTCCAAATAAGTAATTATGTCCCTTGTGAGTAGTTTTCCTTTAGCACTCAACCATACAATGAACGAGTGTTTGGGGGATATACACGGCTTCCACACGTCCCCAGCCCAAATCTTACGTGTTCCTTTGGACCTAAAATAATCATAGGCAGCCAATGTATTAAATTTTCCACCAATGTTCCACTACAACAGCCGAGCAATGGCATTACCTGCTCTCCCTTCTGCCAAACAGATTTGGTCCCTGATTCCCATAATTCTTTTCAATAGTGGAGAATTGGCTTTGTTCGCAATTGACTCCCAATTAGAATGTCCGTTAAGGAAAACTTGATTCACCCACCTTATCCACAAAGTATCTTTTTTAATATGAATATTCCACAATGTCTTAGCCAGTAAAACCGTGTTCCAGCAAGCAATCTGCCTGAAGCCAAGACCTCCTTCGAGTTTCGGTAAACAAACTTCATTCCACGCAACAAGTGGATTTTTATTTCCCCAAACAAAACTTCTACAAAGGCTAGAAATTCTTGCAATAACGGCAGCCGGGATGGGAAATATTGATAGCCAAAAGCACTCAACTCCCTGAAGGACAACCCTAATTAATTCAGTGCGCCCAACATAAGAAAGTGACGCGGTTGTCCATATATTAATATAACCTGCAACTTTATCAATGAACGGGGCAAAATGCATAACTTTTAGCCTTTCTGCAGTAAGAGGTATACCCAAGTATCGGAACGGCATCGATCCAAGAGGGAATGAGGTAGTAGCCATGACCTGCTCTAAATCTGTCCCCGAAATCCCTGCCATATACAAAGTAAATTTCAAAGCGTTTTCCCAAAGACCCGATACATTTCCAAATGTTACAAGGCATTCCATGAGGATTGAAACCGAGATGGGATCCCCCATTGACATTAACATAAGATCATCCGCAAATGCCAAATGTGTAATCTTTAGCCTGCCACATTTCGGGTGATAATTGAAGTGAGAATTTTCCGTAGCCTTTTTCAAGGATCTTGAAAGATACTCCATACAAAGAACAAACAAGAATGGAGAAAGAGGATCCCCTTGTCTAAGCCATTTCTTGCCTTTAACGAAACCAAATAAGTTACCATTGATTGCAATTGAGTAGGATGTAGTCACAACACATTGCACGATTCTTATAAACAAAAAATTCTTATAAACAAAAATGCAAGCGTTCACGATTGATTTTGGAAATTTTGCTGTAACAATTCATTCTCCATCACAAATTCCACCGAAAACTCTATTTCGATGTAGTTTTATACTACATAAATTGTATGATTTCATGAAGTTTAATTTGAGAAAATATTACGTAACCCATATGCCATGTTAAATGTTTTGACGTCGCCATACCGTGTTAGATGTATTTATTTTATCTAACTTGGTTATGGCACGTTTATGATTGGAACACTGTGTTGGTGATTACCTAGAATGTTAGTGATTGATGGTAATCACTTTTGAAATTACATTGTGCCAGCTACCAAAATTTTCGTTGTTAAAAATGAAATTTCTTGTAGTGAATGCTCACACCCAAATTTATTTACACTCCAAATTGATGGGCTTATCAGTGACGCGACGGCAAAAAAGTAAAGACAAGAAAAGTTTGTGTTTATTACGTTTTGGTGTTGATATAATAGAGCCTTTTTATATGTAAATTAAAGTACAATTTTTAAATTATGTTTAAATTCAGTAAATTTGAGCAAAAACCGAAAATATGTTTATTTCACCAATTGGAAATTAAAGCTGAAATTTCAGTTTTATGTGTAGCAAATTCTACTGTTCTTCCGCTGATTTCAAAGTAGCATAACTTCCTGTATAATTCGAATTTTTTAGTGAAATTAGTGGAGTACGATAGATTTATAAGTTTTCTATTAGTAGAATTTGGAATCACCTTAAAATCACGTCGGATAAGTTTATTATGACAGTTTTACCCGGTAGTGTCAGTTGTACACAAGGACAAGGAAGATGTTCAAGCTACTTTATAGGTCTTTATTTTTTTATTTTTAAAGCTACTTTAAAGGTCTATATTTCACATGTCAAATGACTTGGATAAGGTCTATATTTTTTATTTTTTGTTTCTTAAGGTGTCAAGTATCTATAGTTCAAAATCATAATTTTTAGATGACATTAGGTTTGTCAAATAATTTTTGGCGACATCTAGTGTTGCCGGTAAACTATAAAGTTTTTGAAGTCCATTTAGATTTTCCTTGCGCGCTTGTTATTTTTCCGCTGCAAATAAACTATAAAACCATTTAAGGGTGGGGAAAATTAATTTAAAGTCGTTAATAACTTTAAGATTTTGAGTGACCCTTCAGGTTGAGAAAATTCGGGGCGTTACAATTTATCTTTGGTACTTTAGCTATTGAATAACTTTTGCAATCTTTTAGTGAAAGGTCTTTTTCTTTCATATGAATGGCATAGCCCTTTTCTAAGAGTTGACCCAAGCTCAAAAAATTACCAATTTTGATGTATGGGAAATAAATTCTGAATTTTACATCCTCATATGGTCTTTCCGTCCTCATTTGGACACATCAAACCAATTTTGATATATGAGAAAGAAACTGTGAATTTTACAAAAGTTACAAGTAAATTGACATCTGAAGAAAGAATGTTGAATGGTTGAAGTAATATTTCATATGAAAACGCATTACTTGTTGTTGAAAAATGAAAGAAGAATAACTTCATGAAAAAAAAAGTATCTTGTTGAAACTATGGACAATTCGGTCATGTGAGGAAAAACTATCCAAAGGGTGGAGTAGGCTGGGCTAACTGCTCGAAATCAAATACGGACATTGTATCTCTCTTTATGTGAAACGATGATGTTGCTTGAGTAAGATATTTGCATAATCATGGCATGCACTAGTTTCCATGATAGAGATGATGTGTTACTACTAGCGGGTCTACGTATTTGCACACGGGCATTGGCTTGACAATAATGCAATGTGTGTGGTGGAATCAATGTCGATTGTTGATAAACACTCAAGTAAGTCAAGGAGGGGGTTGCACTATAATTTTTAGCAAATTTATTCGACATGAGTCCATGAAATTCATAGAATTCGTTAATTCTAAGTGGTTATAATTATATGGTGTAGTATGTTGATTCTCTGTTTTGAGAATTGTGATTGTCAAAGTTTACCCTTTTTCTCAAGTACCGTGGTCAAGACGTGCAGAAGAAATGACAAAGTCTTGACTCGTTTTTGTCAAGGTGGAGATTGTTGAAATGTGCCAAAAACATGCCATAATTAAAAATGTATCAATTTAAAAATGAAAGAAAATTAATTTGGAGAATTCTTCCCATGGTAATTTGGTAGGTGAATTGTGAAGATAGAATAAAGGGATAATTGCATATTTGGTCCTCCAACCTTTCAAAAAGGTTGGAGATATACCCCTAACCTTTAAAATTAGCACCAGACATCCTCAATGTTTAAAAAAATAGGCATCCTAGGTCCTTTATGACAACATTGCACCTCCCTTTAAATAAACAAAAAAAAAAAGAAAAAAGAAAAAAATAATTTAAAAATCACCAAGTTTACCTCCAAAAAATAAAAAATAAAAAATTGGCCTTCTTCTTTTTCAAACCTCAAAAAAAATAGAGGAAAATCTTCTTCAAAGTAAATTAAATCAGTACTAAGAATAGTAGAGTGTAATTAGAAAATCAAGAAACCCACATCATCGGCTGTTGTCGCCACCACAACCACAACAACAACCACCATCACACAAATCACCGACCGCCACCGCCACCTAAATATTAGAAAACCATTCTCTACATCCTCCCAAAACCCCACGACCACCATCCACTATTCACTCCATCAACCGCCAACCACACACTATGATTGGAAGAGAAACAAAATACAAAATGGTTGGGAGTTACTTTGCAGCAGAGACAGGAGGGTGGGAGTTTTTTGGCCTTGGATGTGGAGGCTGGAAAGACAGTGTCAGGGTTGCCGGTAGTGGTTGGTAGTGAGTATGAAAATCCTGTTTTCTCCGTCGACGAGTTGTCGGATCATGGTGGTAATAGAAAGGTAGAACAAGCACAGCAACAACTTCCTTGATTTCAGAAGAAACAAGGTGCTGCTATTGAGTTGTCTTCCCCAGAATCAGTTCAAGATACCCCAATTTTCTAAAGTAGACATCTTTGATTGATTTTAAGAATATGAATGTATTAATTGTTTCTTGTGTGCTTTTTGAATGAATACTTAATTGGATTGTATGTAAGTACTTTAAATTGGGATTTTGATGGTTGGATTGGTACAGTGAGAGAAGTGCAACAAATCCATTGTCTGGGCAGAGAATGGTTTACTAATGTTTAGGTGGGGATAGAGGTGGTGGCCGACGATTTAGGTGGTGGTGGTGGTGGTGGTGGTGGTGATGGCAGTGGCAGCGGCAGCAGTCGATGATGTGGGTTTCTTGATTTTCTAATTCCACTCCACCATTTTTAGTAATGATTTGATTTCCTTTGAACAAGATTTTCCTCTTTTTTTTTTTTAGGTTTGATAAAGAAGAGGGTCGTCACTTTGTTACTTTTTATTTTTTATGGGTAAATTTAGTTATTTTTTGATCATTTTTACTTATTTTGTTTATTTAAAGGGAATGACAATTTCTTCATTAATGATCTACCATGCCTATTTTTTCAAATGTTAGGGATGTCTGGTGCTATTTTTAAAGGTTATGAGTATATTCCCAATCTTTTTGAACGGTTGGGAGACCAAATATGCAATTATCCCTAGAATAAATTGATTGTCCATCCTTTTGACATTGGAAAACGTACGACAAGTTGAAATGAAAATGGTATAGAAAATTTGACAAAATCCATGTATTATTTCAGCCGAGAATAGAGCAGATTTTAGTTTAGATTTTCAACGTGATCTCTCTTCTTTTGTGGTAAATGATTTGAGGGTTTTGAGAGAATTTTTTAGCGTAAAATCTTAGTTTTTTCTTGTTCTCTTTGTGGATTGTTCAAAGAGTAGAAATTTGTAGGATTAGTAAAATTAAAATATTATTTTTCTTATGATACTAAGGGGATTTGGATGAGTGAAATTCTATATGATTGTAACAATTTTCACATATTAAAAAATTTTAACAATTCATAAATTTTTCTTTATCTTTTTTATATTTTTTGTCTCATTACTTTTTTTTTTTTTTGAACAATAATCTGGAGGGCAGTAGAGAATTAGTCTCAATTTCCAACAAGAGGTGGGTGCCATCGGCCGATGGGAGTTGAAGGAAAAACTATTCATATTTATTTGTTTTACCATTCAAACAATATTTACGGCCGTGCACATAACTTTTTAACCCTAATATGGACAGAAATTGTCAATCAAGAACCAATACTACACATTTGAAAGACTCGGGAAATTGATAAAAATATTGGAGACTTTCATACTCATATGATGGAAAACCGAAAGTCAACTCTCTCCGAAATAATCAAGTGTTGCCTAAATTAAGTTTCGTTTGAGTATAAGAATTCTTATCATAAGATGTTACAAAGCTTTATATTGATTGTTAATTTATCGTAACTCTCATACTTTATTCAACATTGAAATCCACTCGAAGCATCATCGAAGTTAAAAAGGTTATCTCTCTCGAACTAAAATGGAAAGAGAGAGTGTGTTTGTTTTTTGGCCTTTGATTTTATATTAAAATTTCATAATTACTTTTCAACATTTTAAATTCTAAATGTAACACGTGTAACACACATTTTTTTTATGAAATGTAACAAACATAACAAATGTAATAACAAGTGTTACAAAAATAAAATTAGTATTTTTGGAATAAAAAAAAGTTAGATAGTATTTTTTAAATTATTTTAAAATTTGTGTTGTATGGTGAAACTAACCCTCAATTTTTTTTAATAGTGAGATTATTTGATTAAATAGCTCGACTAAAATAGTGGAAATTATCCACTACTTGTACATTTGAAAATAATTTTAAATTTATAAATTATATTCAATTTTTCTAAATATACTGTCTTATTCAAATATTTATTTATTAAAATAAAACAAATTATTGCACATACGATAATAAGAAAGCTCAAGTCTTAATTTAATTTTGGAAAAGAATCCCCAAATTGTAGAGTTGTTCAAAACCATCATTCTCCTTCCCCTAATTTCTTGCAAATGACATGCATTCCATCCATTTTTTGCCTTTTCTCAATCTATAAATGTGAAATCTCTGAATTATAATTCTAAATTCTTATTCTTCTTCTTCTTCTTCTTCTTCTTCTTCAATATTAAGTAATTTCTTCATTTTGAGCGCATATTGCTTCTCCATTGCAACACAAATACTTTAAACAGATGTTACAAGTGAAGCGATTAGCAAATGCAACAAACTATGTTAGAATGTATCATAATAGTTGGTAGAATTTGTAACATTATATAGTGAACATAAATTTAGTCGAATGTGTAACATCAAATGTAACAAGAATATAAAATTTAATACAATAACATGTATTTAACATTAAGTACTAGCATTAAATTTAACACAACCAATGTGCTTTGCTCAATGTGTAACATAAGGCTAAAGTAAATATATATTAGCATAATCTATAACAACGAATTCAACATAAAAGATATAAGAACACTTAACACAATGACAAGTGTGGGTTTAACATAATTATTGGCATAAAATTTAAGAGAATAACACCAAATGCAACAAGATGGAATATGTATCACAAGAATTGATAACATCATGTGGAGTTCATATTTTATTATAGTTTTTTTTATAAGCTTCAACTACAAATATACATATAATTATCACAGTCAGAATTACATAATATTGCAAACTTTGTAAAAGAAAATCATTTAACACTATGAAAATCAATGAAACATAATTAAATTTTAATGATAAGAAGCATCGCGTATCATGACTTAATTAACGAATTAACATCTTCCGAACTTTGGAATTTAAAAAATATTTACCACACAATCTCGACTGTGTTAGAAAACTAGATTCGTTGGTACCAAAAATTCGATGTTCATCCACCGTTGACATTATTGTTTGGAAGAGAGCGAATAATAAATTTTCTCAAAAAGATAATTATTCTAATTATGGATTTACAATCATAGATGTTGTTGGAGGAGAGAAAAAAATAAATCTTTTATGATGGATCCCTTCAATATTATATTAGAATCACTAGCATTTTTTAGACGTTTTTTGCATGGATTTTGGTAGCTACAAAATAATATTAATAATTTTAAGGAAAAAAAAAAACAGAACTAGTATTTTAAAATTTTTTGACATGTAATAGTTTTTTTAATATTATTATCAATTAGCGGCTTAATGATGTAAATTTTTCATTAAAATACTACAATAGAGTACGACTATAGGCCTCAAGTAAGTCAATAATAATTCGATATCTAATACACTACATATATACTGTTACAATAGTATAATTGTCCAAAACATATTTTAAGATAAACTTTATGAGTAAATCGACTATAATTATACTAGTTCACACAAAATATTCTAACATGTTCATTTGTAAAAAAATCGGCTGACAAAGGTAATTAGTAATAGAATAGAGGCAAAGATTAGATGACGAGTTTTGAAATTGTGACATTTGTACAATTGAAGGACATAGAAGAAGGGTAATAACACAACAAACAATGGTATAAGAAAGAGAATTCTTTTGCTATAAGGACTAAAGAGAGAAAATGTATAAATTGATAGAAGCGATTCTCTACTTATACTCACTAACTGTGCACATATATTCAACTTCAAAATAAGTATTCAATTTCATCCATAATCTCACATTCCAATTTATACGTTAATTTCATAACTTTAATATTTAGCTATTTAAATTTAATATATATAGTTATAATTTATAAAAATAAACTATTGTAAATTTTAATAGGTATTAAGATTTAAATAAACAAAATGTAAATAATTAATTAACATCAAATTAACTATGTTTGTAGTGTAAATTAAGAATTTAAGTAAATGTTTTCTAAGATATGTTAATTCTTTTTTGTTACGCGATTAATAAGAATTCTAAAATGAATCAACTTGATTTGATAATCTATGATTGCGTGTATTTGTTTATGATAATAATTGTTTGGTCACCATTTAAATTGAGCAAACTATTTTCAAAACAAAACTTATCTAAATTGACATCTCATATATGTAATTTCATTTTTGACAATTGCACCTTCAAATACAATTGACGTTGTAGCATTGTATATTTTTAACTTCTTCTCGTGACAATTTTACATTTTAATATAAAGTTTAGACAAGTTTATGAATATTTACATTCGTAAATCTCATAGCAGTATGTTACACTCCACTTGTAACATAATTGAAAACTTACAAATGTAGCCAACACTTGCACTCGAGATTGCATTAGGAGTGTGAGAGGGATGTGTGGGTGTTTGAGATGCAAATGAGGCCAAAGGCTGAACACAATAAACACGTTCAAAAGCTAAAATTAGCTAGTGATGTTGGCAGCCGACCTACATATTTGACAGAACCTTGAAGATGTTAGCGGAAGACTATATATAGAAACATGGAGAACCTTGTGGAGAAAGTCAATTCTAAGGAATTCTATATAATGAACTTGTTAGAGCATTCTAGAATAAAGAAAGATGTAAGAGGACTTTGTAACTATATGTTCTATTAAGAATTTGTAAGAAACTTGTAATAGATACTTAGAAGGTTGTAGAAACAATATTACTAGAAAAATCTATGTAAATATGTATAGAGAATAATATTGAGAAAAACTATCAACCATAAAACAAAATTAATCTTCACCGTCCACTTAAAGGAAATAAAACTATAAAATGTCAAAGAAACCTTATTTGTAACCAACTAAATTAGAAGTAAGTTAAAAGTTATATAATGAGAGTAAGTGTTTTGAGAGATATTGTAATATTCTTTGAGACTTTATATTTAAAGATATTATGCCCTCACTAAACTAAACTTTTAACTCCGCCTATGGATGCATCATCACTTGAACATGAAGGTGGACCTATCTTTTAAGGAATTTTCAAAACGCCCCAAAAAATTGGCTTGGAGTGGATTTCTATACCTGTCCATGGATGATGAAGTGTTTGATTGCACATCTCATACTAACTATAGCTTATAGGAGAACTGGTTGTACCACCCTAGATCAAAATTGTAACCTCGAATAAGAGGTACTCCTAAATCTTAATCGCGTAACCATCCTGCATTACAATTTCACTATTGATTAAACACGTTATAAAGAGTAATACATAACAAAACGCATTCACATAAAAAAAAGTTTGACATTAAAGACGCTGAAAACTAGACGTTTTATCCCTTCATTAACTAAAGATATCCCTTGATCAATAAATTTGTGTTTCGAGACCCCTGCCTCATTAACTAAAGATATCCCTTCAAATCCAGGAGAAGAGAGACTATTGGGTTCTCCATAAAATTGCATTTCTTCATTCTTATCACCAGTACTGCATCCAAATAATGCCGTACTTCTTCTTTGAAGCCTTTTTTCCATATTCTTTACTCTTATTGGGTGATTTCTCACCTAACCCTTTAAGAGAATGCTTTAGAGAACAGCTGTATTCGTTCTTTAATGGTCCAATCTTGTCTTCATCTGAAAAAGGTGAAACATCAAAATTTTCTTCTTGAGTCGGCAACCCAGAAGCTGCCCTCAAGCATGCCCTCAAGCATGCAAGAAGAAGCTGCCCTCCATCTCCAAAGCTCCTGGACAACCTCTTTAAGATTTCTGACTTGGTGACATGCTAACTATAAAATCAACATCTAAAATAAAGAGCTCCTTGCTAAGCTAAAAGGTGGCCACTTAGCTTTTTTCATCGAACAAAACAAATGATCCTACAACCAATAGCAAGAGTAATAAACAATTTAATCTATTGACTTTGATTTTTACACACTCTGGTGGCATTCTAACAAATGAACTACAACTAACAACAAGAACAAGATGTGTCTCAAGAATGTTCAGTGCACATAGGGATAAAAGAAAAATCCAGATTATAAGTTAGGATTCCAAACAAACCTTTGGTAAAAGATGACATTGCAAATTAAAAGGTTATAATAAAATAAATCATGACAAAACGATCAAATTTTAATCATATTCAAATTCCAAGGCCTCCAAAAATAAAATAAATCTAAACCTCAAAAAATTCACAGTATATTTCCATACCTTTGAGATTTTTTTTTTTTTTTTGGAACAAATTTTCTCTCCTAATCTATTGAAAGTGGAAGAGAAACTCACTGGGAGTGGTTCGACGGCTCATGAATTTTCACTCTTTTCATGCATATAATAATGTCCTTGTATGAATAGCTATGTATATGTAACAAGTGTTGGGGTTGACTAATAACTCTAATAAAGTTAGAGACGAATTTGTATAAGAAGTCTTTTCTATATATTACACACACGGACTCGGTTTCGGGCACAAAGTAGTTAAAATTCAGCAATTAAATCCTTTTATATTACCTACAAAAAGAGCAAGTGTGCGATTATGTTTAATTGGGAGTAGTTTTTATATGTTATTTCATGGCTATGTTTATTTTTTGGTCCATATTATGCAAGATTTATTAAGTACTATGGAAGATTTATCATGAATGGACCGGAGTTTAGTACCGCTATGCATGAGGATTTGGTACTATCTAAGTTCAGTTCAATTTTCATGAAGGTTAAAATAATTAGGCTATATGTAACAATTGTTGGATTGACTCATAACTCTAAAAAAATTAGGGACGAAATTGTATTAGAAGTCTCTTGTTTATAAACCATTCATGAAACTTAAAATAATTAGGCTTTTCGGTTGAGAATAGAGTTCTGCAGCCAATGAACAAAAGAAGTAAAATTGAATTAGAAGTAGGATTCTTGTGTAATTGGGCAGTGTACTTATTATGCAATTAGGAAGAGGAGTTGTATTATAATTAGGTGACTTTAATGGAATTATATATATATATATATATATATATATATATATATATATATATATATATATATATATATATATATATATACACACACCCAATTAATGCACGGAACGACAAACACACTATCAAGGTGTTTGTATGTGAGAGAGAAAGTGCTTTGAGAGAGAAAAAGTGAGAAAAATTAGAAAAACAGCACGTGTCGTCGTCGATTTGTTGAACCACGTTTAATTCACATTTTTCTCTCTTTTGCTCGTTGTTGTTAATGCTAAACTTCATTCATCATAAACTGAAAAAAAGGATGCCAAAAGATTTTTCTTTCACACTTTTGATCATTTTAATATCTTCTTCCTCCTTTCTTGGCATCAACCTCCAAAAGGTATCCATCTTCAAATAATTGACATAACATTTATTCTGAAAGTCCAATGGCTGTCCTTAAACCTTATGTCCTTATAATGTCAAATAGTTCATCTCTAGTTGACAGAAATCATCCAATGGACTGTGAAAATGTCAACTTCCCCTAAATACTATCACCCGAATGCATTTTTAGGTTATAGTTGGCTGAGCGTATAACACTCATTTTTTTTGTTAATATGCTTAAAATTTTTGATATCCAGCATTGGAAGACTAGGCGATAATCATGTGTAGAATCATGTTTCAGATGTATTAGTAGATAGAGCAAAGCTATCAGGAACCACAAATGGAGTTAGAAAAGGACTTGGCAGGTAAAATCAGTTCGTACTTGCATATTTATGCTTCCACCTATATATATTCCTAATTTCACTTTGGCTTTGCAACCTAGCATGTAAATTCTCCTGCTTGCTCTCGTCTTACTTGATATTACTTTATTATGCAGGATAATGTGTCATTCTTGTTGGTTGAATTGAATGGATAGTGATTCTCGTAAGAAAGTATACATTTATACCTCTGTTCAAATGAGTTCATAGTATAAAGTCCTTATATTTTCTCCACATTTTAGTTATATTTCCAGTGCTATTAACACAAAGAAGAATCGTCAAGTAATGCAAGACACGACAGTTAGAGAGAAAATATAAACTATTTATATTAAAACTCACTTATACAAATATTCACTCAAATTCTCTTAGGCCCGCTCTCAACTCGCTCTCTCACTTGGATAATTTACAAATGAGAACTCCTTAACTTTATATAGCTTTACCTCCTTATAATGGATGGTGGAGATCAAGTTATTTTTATTGTAGATATTAATTCTCTAAATTTACATAAATATTTCCATAGAAGATTATAGAAATGTTATATATACAACGTTCTAGACATCTTTTACCATTTTCCCTACACTTGTTGTTTGTAACATTAGAGTCATATATATGTCTACACTTAATATTCTCTACAAGAGTCAACAATGTTCAAGAGAATTTCATAAAACTTTTTGTGATGCGGGTTTTTTGAAATTTATGAATTGGGCTAAAAGTGGCATTACGTTAATAGGTCCAATCAATAGGCCTCGTTATATATTTTGAGCCTCCTGGGCAAGTGAGGTAATTTTTGCCAAATAGATGCGGTATTTTTCATAGCTATTCGTCAGCCCCTCTACCGTTTGACACTTTGCTGCATGCTCCCGTCTCAATCTCTTGAAAAGTGAAAGAAAGACGCCTCTCTAAGCAGCCATTCCCGTTACTTCCCTGCAAAAACCTCTCTCTCTCTCTCTCTCTCTCCATATGCAGGCAACTTTTACAAGTCTATATATATGTACGTGTGTGTTTGCTGATGATTAGACAACACTTTTAGTACCTCATAAATTGTTAATAGACTGTTGTTAATTCTAAGCTTTATTCATCATAAACTGAAAACAAAAATGATGTCAAAGGCTTTATCTTTCAAACTTTTGATCATTTTAGGATCTTCTTCCTCATGTTTTGGCAACCCCCAAAAGGTCCATCCATCTTCAAAGAATTTACATAATATCCATTCTGAAAGTCCAACGTTTGCCTTAAACGTTCTGTCCTTATAAACAAACACAAGGAAAAAATTCCTAGCTTCAACCAGTCCAGCAATGGTGTTGTTCATGGTGCAAGGAGAAGGTATTGAATCGACCATTATGGAGCCAAAGCTAATTGGCAAACAGATGATTCTCAGGTGCTACATTGATCCGGCAAATTTGCATAATTTCATAATTTATTGTATTTACGATAATCTCATTTCTTCCAATAGAGAGGGTCCGCCTTTTATATTATTACAACTAGATTTGACTTGTATCATTTAATATCTATAGAGTAAGAAATAACACCAACACTTACTAAACATGGAACCATACATAACCTTGGTATCAAATTTGAGGCGTAAATACTAAGGAAAATTGTAAACAGTTCCTTTCTTGGCATTCAAGTCCCCAACCTATGAATCCTAGTGCACTGAGGTCGCCAGTTAACATCAATCATCCAATTGATTATGAAAATGTCACCTTTCCCAAAATACTATGATCAGAATGCATTTTTAGGTTTTAGACTTTTAGTTGGCAGGAGTGGATGACTCACATGTTGTGTTATTTTTTTTCTTTACATTTGTCGCATGGTTAAATTTTAGTTGTGTGGTTGTTTGCCAACAATTTTTGTTCTTCACTCTTTTTAATAAAGGGTAATTTGCACTTTTGGTCCTCAACCTTTGCAGTTTGTTACTAATCTATCTTCAACCAATTTTTATACCACCAGACAACCCAACCTTTCATTTAATTGCAAATTACGTCCCCATTAACAGATTTTGATGAATTTTCCCTCCTCTTGAAATAAAAAAAAAATTAAAGATAAAAACAACAAAAAATAAAAAAATTGCAAATGAAGTCCCATAACTATTAAAAAGTACAAAGTAACTTCTTCCTCCACCTCCACCTCCACCTCCACCTCCACCTCCACCCACCCCAACTCATTCCACCATAGCCACAACCACGCCACCATGCCACAACCACCACTGCCACCGCCACCGCCACTACAAAATAGTATACTAAAGTGAATTCAAGTTTTCTACATGGTTTGGATTTGTATCATTACCTAGTACATTTGGAACACACTTTCTATATGGAAGAATTTTTTTTGGCATGATCATTTTTTGGTAATGGCACATTCAGTTTTGAATGATCCACCAATTTGACTAATTAGCTTGGGATTTTGCAATCGTAACTCCACTGGAAGAGCTCTCGCCGGTTATGCCACATTTTGTTGGTAATATGACTAATCTTCGAGTTTTATCACTGTCCCACAACTCGTTCATTTGACAGTGTTGGCGGTGGTAGTTGTGGCTATGGTGGGATGAGTTGGGGTGGGTGGAGGTAGCTAGAGGGTGGGGGGAGAAGAAGTTAGTTTGTACTTTTTAAAAGTTATAGGACTTTATTTGCAATTTTCTTTTTCTTTTTTGTCGTTTTTATTTTTATATTTTTGTTTATAAAGAGTAGAGCAAATTCGTTAGAATCTATCGATGGCAACGTGATTTGCAATTAAATAAAAAGTTGGGATGTCTAGTGCTATAAAGAATTGGAGTATGGTAGATTAGTAACAAATTGCAAAGGTTAGGGACCAAAAGTGAAAATTACCCTTTAATAAATTATAAGCTTCATTATGATTAGTTTTTTTTTTTTTTTTTGGTCATTCAGGCATTTAGGAAGGCTTGG
This sequence comes from Forsythia viridissima, assembly GCA_030279155.1. Taxonomy (NCBI): domain Eukaryota; kingdom Viridiplantae; phylum Streptophyta; class Magnoliopsida; order Lamiales; family Oleaceae; genus Forsythia; species Forsythia viridissima. The sequence goes on along the minus strand of CM059035.1, from coordinate 18,896,606 downwards.
GACAAGGCTTGCAAGTCTTTGAAACAAAGTATTTTTGTAGTTTCCAGGCACAAAAATTATCATATTAGGCTAACTAATTTTACTGGTGCTTGTAAATCTAGAATGAAAATGGAGGTTAGTTTCTTTATTTTGATTGTATAATGTGAATTTTCACAGCTAAATAAAGCCTAAAATGGTAACATTATGGCTGCGGTTAACTTGTAAAATATAAATTTTCATTTTTTTCTGAATTTATAGATTAAAGGAACAATCAATGTTTTATGAACTGGATAAAGTTTCATAATTTAAGAAACTTTTAAGTTCAAGGTGGAGGAATCATAGATGGCAATAGAGAAATATGGTGGAGCAATTCTTGCAAGATAAAAAACACCGGTATGTAAAATAATTAATCGATTTCCTAACTATATATGTTAGTAACATATTGATGTGGAGCATTCATTGAACATGGGGTGAGCCTATTGCGTAAAGGGGTTGGCCCTAAAACAAATAGTGCTCATGGTGGATTCCAGAGTCAGATCTAGGATGATATGGGATTTTATTGCGCTTCTCCTATTAGCTATACATTTTGGAAAAAGTGTATACCATCACTATTAATATTTCTCCTCTTTTTTGCTATGGCAGCCTTGCCAAAATCAGGCGGAGCCAATGGTACGCTCATGACTTTCTTTTGCTATTATCAAATGCTTACATAAATTAAACAAGATTGAAGAGGATGCTTATATACACATACTTATTTTTCTCCCAGGCTGACCTTTGACAATTGTATGATTTTAAAGTTACCCCATCTATACATACAAAATTCTCAGAAAATGCATCTGATTTTTCAGGATTGTGTGGATGTTATACCTTAAAGTGACAGCACCTGGAAAAAGCCCCAATAATGATGGAATTCATGTCACAAGAACAAAAAATATTGATATTACATTGTAAGATATTAAAACCGGTAAAGGAAAATGGTGTGAAAACATTTTCACTAACCAATTAGAGCATGTTTGTTACTAGTACTCAACTAAACTCTGTGCATTTTTGGTTTGGATAAGGTGATGGTTGTATTTCAATTGTAAATAGATCTAAAAATATTCGGATTTATGGATATTAGTAGATGGAGCAAAGCTTTTAGGAACCACAAAATCAAATTGGATCATGCGTAAGCAATTGGGTATATACAATTATTCCCATCGATTCCAATGGTAGAGATCAATTGACCCCCAAATTCTAATTTAAAGAGAACCTAAATAATTGCTCTATCTGATATTAATAATGCCAAGAAGTAATATAATAAATATCAGTGGGCATTAGAAAATTTTACCTCCTCCACTCTTACCTGACGAGCATGTTCTATTCAAATTCTCTAATGAAGCCAAGTGAATATGGAAAGCCCCAAAATTTAAAATTTTGAAAAATCAGTAAAATAAGGGATAGTTTCACCATTAACCACAAAATATAAAATAATTTAGAAAATACTATCTAACTTTTTTTATTCTTAAAAATATTATTTTTATTTTTGTAACACTTGTTGTTACATTTGTTATGTTAGTTATATTTCTTATAAAAAAATATGTTACATTTGTTATTTTTGGAGTTTAAAATATTAAAAAGTAATTGTGGAATTTTAATAGAAAATTAAGTATGTAGCAAAATTTTCACAATAAAGGATTTCTGCAAAAAGCCCATAGTTTCAAACATTTTATTGTTCATTTACTTCAATAGTATCTTCTTTTGCACAAAAAAAAAGTTTTAAAAAAAGAAAGAAAGAATCAAAACGACATTTTAAATAAATATATATATAATTAGTAAAATCATGCTAGTCTTATTGCTTTGAGGTATAAGCATGTTTGGCTTAAATGAAAAAGTTTACTTATAATTAAATAAAAATAAATAATTTACTTGTCTCACCAAACATAATTTGGATTGAAACTTGAATTAAACCAAATTTTAACTAATTCTAAACAATTTTATGCTCGAGCTTGGGATTCATGGACTAATGTTTCAAAAAAAGACAATTTAAATTAGAGACTTGGGCTTAGGCCATTTTAGATTGATATTATTTAGATTATGTATTGGGTCTATTCACAAAATGAGTGATTACTGTTAAGGAGAGAACAAAAATTGCAGGCTAGACAGGCCAGGCCATATAGGCCCGGTTTTATTTGGGTCAGGGTCAGCCCAACCCAAAATCCGGGTTATACGGGCCTGCCCGTGGGCCGGGCCGAGCCGGTTTGGCCACCTCTAAGAGCGTCCCTTGAATATGAAGGTGGACCCATCTTTTAAGGAATTTTCCAAATGCCTAAACAAATAGACTTTGCATGGACATGGCGTGGATTTCTAGATCAAGTCCTGGATAAGAAGGGTTTCATGGCATCTCTCCTACTAATAGGTATAAAACTTGAATGATCCGTGTAATTTACACCTTATGCGACTAAAGTGTCTAAACTTTAAATCGTACTTTATTAGTCCTTCCACTTAATATTGTGAAAAAAACGAATGGACTAACGGAATTCACGTAGTTCATGTTTAGGGACCTTTTGCACGCAAATTGTATAATTCAGGAACCAACCATATTTTGAATTGGACAAAATTAATAGCCACGGAAGCAATTCTGTCTGCCGACTCATCATTTCCATTAGTTGAAATAGTATAGACGGACTGAGGAACTAACAGGGTACACGATATTTAGTTGAAAGACTAATGAAGTACGATTTAAAATTCTGGGATTTACTTCACACAAGGTGTAAAGTACAAAGACCACTCATATTTTTTACCCCTATTAACTATAGCTTATAGGAGAACTTGTTGCATCACCCTAAATCAAAATTGTAGCCTCGAATAAGAAGGTAATTTCATGGTCCTAAATCCTAATCGCGAACCATACCGCTTTGTAATTTCACTATTGCTTAAACATGTAATAAAGAGTTGGGAAATTTGCACTTTTTGTCTCCAACCTTTGTAGTTTATTACTAATCTACCCTCAACTAATTTTTATAGCACTAGACATCCCCAACCTTTCATTTAATTACAAATTGCGTACCCATTAACATATTTTGACGGATTTACCCTCTTTAAATAATAAAATAAAAAAGCTAAAACCTACAAAAATAAAAAGAAATTACAAATGAAATCCCCAACTTTTTAAAAAGTACAAAATATCATCTTTCTCACCCACCCTACCTCCACCCACCCACTCACTCACTCACTCACTCACTCCACATCATCCCACATTTGGCTCCTAAAGGCGACCACCGACTTCAACATCAATGGAGTCGTAATGGAGAAACAGCTCTATCAACCTTGAAACCAGCTTCACAAAATCTTTTCTGGCACACTGTTTGTTGTTAAAGGTGAGACTCTCCATTTCTAGCCCGTTAGACCATAGCATGTGCTTCAACAGTTTTTCACACTCGTTGCCGATGAACCTTTCTAGTAGAAACTCATCGGCTTGGTCAAAAATCTTAGAATCCTTGGTCGCAAATGGTTGGAACCCGAATAGCAATTCTCCCTTCTTAATTTGAAACGCAACATCGTGGGATTTGATCGCGAAGTCACGTTTTGCTCTTACGTACTAGGCGGGCACTAGCGGCTTGATTTGAAAGGATTTTTATACTACTTACTTCATCAACGAGATGCGGTCCATGGAAGCCATGGTGACTTCTTTAACCGAATTTCTTGAGCCAACTCTATGTGGAGCTTGAACCCAGCTTGACCAACCCATTTAAGCATGTTGGGGAAGAAATTTTTTATCCCATCAAAGGAATTGAAGCAGGCAGCAAAGATGAGGTTGTGACAAGCTTCTTCGATCTCTTGATAGACCAAGTTTTTTAGCTTCATCAAGAATGGAAGTTGAGTTCTAGTAAAAGAAATCATACAATCTCTTGTAGTCTTTCTTTATCTAGAAGGGCAGGGTGGGGTGGGGTGGGGTGGGGTGGGGTGGGGTGGGGAAGAAGTTACTTTGTACTTTTTAAAAGATATGTGACTTTATTTGCAATTTTCTTTTATTATTTGTTGTTTTTAGTTTTTTTTTTTCCTATTTTTGTTTCTTTAAAGAGGTGGGCAAATCTGTTAAAATCTGTCAATAGAGACGTAATTTGCAATTAAATGAAACGTTTGGCATGTCTGGTGTTATAAAAATTGGTTATGATAGATTAGTAACAAATTGCAAAGGTTGTGGACCAAAAGTGCAAATTTCTCTAAAGAGTAATGCATAATGAAACGCATTCACATACAAAAAGGTAGGCATTAAAGAGGCTGAAAACTAGACGTTCTATCTCTTCATTAACTGAAGATATCCTTTGATCAATAAATTTTTTTTTCGAGACCCCTGCCTCATTATCTGAAGATATCCCTTTAGCCAAACTTCGAACAGCATGAGATGAGAGACTATTGGGTACTCCATAAAACAACATTTCTTCATTCTTATCACAGTGCTGAATCCAAACAATGCCATACTTCATCTTTGAAGCCTTTTTTGTTGTCAAAATTGACGAAAACAATCAAGAAAAGCAGAAAAGAAAAAAAGTAGAAATGAAATGAAACGAGGTATGCCATAACAAATCTTCTTAAGACGGATTTTGTCCCTACAAAAGTGCTAATAGGATCAAAGGATGTTTGTTTCCCAAGATACAACACTTTTTCTAAAATTGATACTGCACTTATACCAACCTTTCCAGTCAATAGGATCAAAGAATGACTGCACTCTTTTTGAAAAGAAGAAAAACAAACTTCAGAAATTATTTTAAGCAGAATTTGGAGAGAAAGAGATAACTTAAAATCAATTAACTCAATATTAATTTGATGTGTAAAATTCGAATGTGGGGTTCCATATTTATAGATTTGTAAGTGTCTTTTAGAATGTGTATGAGCCTTCTCTGAACAGGTGCACCATTTGGTCTAGATCAATTTGAGCTCTAGGATTGCACCATTTCATATGATGGTCCGAATCAAACTTAGAATGGATGTGTCCATTATCAACCTATTCACCAATTCTGAATAGCCACCATTCCATGCAAACTCCATGCATGCACAACTGCTTGCCATCTAGTCACCATCCATACATGTGCCACCTTATATGCCAACTCACTGAGCCATCTAGTTGCCACATCATTGAGCCACAGTTCCAATTCTGAAAACTTATGGCTCTTCACGACGATGCGTACTTGAAAAGTGCGCCACTAAAGCGCCCAATGCGACCTTTGCGATGGGCGCAGTGGTTCAAAGCACCACCATTGTAAAGACTAGCTAAAGCTAGCATTTAAGGAACAAGTGGCTAGCCCATGTTGTATGTGGACTAGTTGTATTAAATTACATATTAAAAAGCTATCATACTATATAAACATGTCAAGTTTCTTGTAAACTTTCGATGTGGGATTCTTTTCCTTATATTAGACACTTAAAATACTAATAGGCCTAAATTGTTATAATATTTTTATTGGAGACTTTTCCAATTCACCCAATTAAATGTAATGACCCATATCATTAAATTTATCTTATTAATGATTCAACCTAGTAGATTCAATTAAATCCAACAATCCTCCACATGAATGGAAGAAGTCGACTCAAATCAAGGAAGACATAAAAAGTGTGCAATTTGAAAGAGTACACATCAAGATAGGTAGCTTTCGCTTTGAACCTTCTTTAGTAATAATCAATCGAACTCACTTGGCTAATTAGTGAATGCAACGTTTTGAAATGTTAGCCTTTATTGCAAGCCTAGACAATAGATCAAACACATTATCTCTCATATCAAACTTGGATCTCTATTGTGTTCATTATTTCGGTCTTGAACTAACATAGGTGATGTTCACCTAAGTAAAATTCTCAAAGAACCGGTCACGTTCGCACTAACATAGGTGATGTTCTATTATAAGTACCCTACAATACTCCACTTGTACTTTTACAAGAGATAGTCATCATTAAAACAAAAGCTTATCATTAACAATCTCTGTAGGTATCACTTTTGCATCCTAGAAATGGGAAAGAATTAAAACTCCGAAGTGCTTCTCATCGAGTCATTCATAACTAGTTTTTCTATTGAACCTACTCCGTGGGATCTCCATTCGCCAGGTTAGATTTCCATTAAGTTGACTCATCAGAATTTAGGCTTTAAATCCATTTTACTCGATTTGCAATCTATTATATCTCTAGATAACCTTTTTGTAAACGGATCCGCTAGGTTATCTTTTGACTTAACAAAATCAATTGATATTATTTCATTTGAGAGTAACTGTTGAATGGTATTATGTCCACGACGTATATGTCTTGACTTTACATTATACACAAATTTTCTGCCCTAGTTATAGTTGCTTGGTTATTGTAATGAATACATATAACTGGCATAGGCTTCAGCCATATAGGAATATCTTATAAGAAGTTCCTAAGCCATTCTGCTTCTTCTCCTGCTTTATCTAAATCAATAAACTCGGATTCCATAGTTGACCGAGGTACACAAGTTTGTTTAGACAATTTCCAATATATAACACCACCACAAAGAGTAAATACATAGCCACGATTTATCTGTATCTAATATCAAGTTGGCATCACTGTATCATTCAACTAATGGAGGATATTTTTCATAATGTAATGAATACTCTTTGGTACGTTTCAAGTAGCCCAACACTCTAAGTAATGCATCCCAATGTTCATTATTAGGGTTACTTGTATATTGACTTAGCTTACTTACCGAGTAAGCTATGTCTGGCCTTGTACATTTCATTAAGTACATTAGGCTTCCAATTATTTGGGAATATTCTAATTGATTTTTTCCATTTCAAGTATTCTTGTGAAGAACGACACGAGGAAGAAGTGGATTACTAGTTTCTTTTATACTATATGTTTTAAATCTCTCAACCACTTTGTCTACATACTGAGTTTGTAACAAAGTTATCTAATTAGATGTTCTAGATATTTTATTCCTAGAATCACGTCTGCTTCGCTCATATCTTTCATATCAGAGTTAATTGGTGAGCATTTTCCTTTTTTTTTTTGGTTAATGACTTTCATATTTGTCCCTAATATGAACATGTCATCCACATAAAGACAAACTAATATCTATGCTTCTCCAAATTTCTTTGAATATACACATTTTTGCATTCATTTATGGTGAATCCATTCATAATCATGACATGTAAAATTCTGGTGCCATTATTTAGGAGCTTGCTTCAATCCGTATAAGGACTTGATAAGTTTACAAACTTTAAAGCCTTCTGGTTTCTCCATATAAACTTCCTCGTTTAATTCTCCATTTAAGAATGTAGTCTTAATATCCATTTGATGTATCTACAGGTTATACAAGGCAGCTATTGCAATAAAAACCCGGATAGATGTAATTCTTGTTACCGGTGAATAAGTGTCAAAGAAGTCAATCCCTTCTTTTTGATGATATCCTTTGGCAACGAGTCGAGCCTTGTATTTATCTATTGAACCATCGGGTTTTAATTTTCTTTTGAAAATCCATTTGCATCCTATTGGTTTAGTCCATTGCAAAGATCAACCAATTGCCAAGTATTATTACGCATAATGGATTCGGTCTCGTTATTTATAGCTCCTTTCCATAATAAGGATTTCGAACTAGACATAGCCTTGTTAAATGTTTGAGGCTCATTCTCTATCATGAATGATATAAAGTCTGGAACAAATGATTTAGTAATTTTTGCTCTTTTACTCATTCTTGGTTCAGACTCTTTATTGCTTTCAAAAGTAGTATCACGAGTTCTTTTTTGAGTATTTTCGAGAATATCTCTTTTATTAGGGAACACATATTCAAAGAATTCAACATCTCTCTATTCAATAATAGTATTGACATGAATATCACTTATGTCGGATTTATGCAAAAGAAATCTATAAGCACTACTATTAATTGCATATCCGATAAAAATACAATCAATAATTTGAGGACCTAATTTAATCCTTTTAGGAGGTGGAACATCCACTTTTTCTAAACACCCCAACACTTTCAAGTATTTGTATGAAGGCATTCTTCCTTTCTATAGTTCAAAAGGTATCAAACCATTTTTCTTGTGAGGAACCCTATTTAGAATAAAGTTAGCAGTTAGAACTACTTCCTCCCCCCAACAAGTTTTACGGTAATCCAGAACTAATAAGCATATAATTAACCATGTCTTTTAAAGTTCTGTTTTTCCTCTCAACAACTCCATTTTGTTGATGAGTTTTCAGGGTAGTCGTTTGGTGAATAATCCCAAACATAGCACATAATTCATCAAACAGTAACGAATCATATTCATTGCCTCTATCGGATCTCAATACCTTGATCGTCTTACAAAGTTGATTTTCAACTTTATTTTTATAAGTGATAAAAGCATCTAATACCTCATTTTATTACTTCATAAGTATCTATTGTGATCATCAATAAACATGATAAAATACTTTTTTACCACCTCGAGATACAACAAATTTTAGACCACTAATATCACTATGTACCAAACCTAATGATTCACTACTCCTTTCAATTAAATTAAAAGATTTTTTAAGCAAATTTTGCTTCAACACAAATCTTACATTTTTGTTTGTCTTCTGTTTCAAGTTTAGGTATAAGCCCTAAACTTACTAATTTTCTTGAAGAAACACGATTAACGTGTCCTAATCTACTGTGTCATAAAATAGAAGACTCATACAAATAAACAAAATAATTTACTTTATTAATATATAACTTGAGGATACAAGTACTTGGACTTCTTGTCCACAACAACAACATTGGCCTTAAATAGACCATCTAGTAAATAACCTTTCCCAAAATACATACTCCCTTTACTAAGTACAAATTTATCAAATTCAAACACCATTTTAAAATCCTTCTTACTAAAAATAGAACCAAAAATCAATTTCTTCCTCATATCTGGGACACGCACCACTTCGTTCAGCTTCAATTCCTCCCCCAATGTGAATTTCAAAATAATTTTCCTAGTTCTTTTAATTTTAGTCGCTGCTGAATTGCTCATGTAGAGATGCTTGTCATGATCCAACTTTGTGTATCATGCGAATAGTCCTTTGTCTGCACAAATGTGACTAGTGGCTCCAGTGTCCACCCACCAATCCTTGGCATTTGATACCAAGTTAACTTCAAAAACAACTGCAGATAGGTTCATGTCGACAACATGTGTAAAAATATTATCCACTTTTGTTATGTTGGCTTGGGTTTTTTTTCTTCTTCTGTATATCTTTCTTTTTTCGCCAACTTTTTGGACGATGCACTAGTTTTCCACAATTATAACAGTCCCTTTTGAACCGCTTTGCATTGTTTTCCTTTGTCTTTAGACGAGTTCGAATGCTTCCTTCTATTGTTCTTAGACCCTGAATCTTCCACCATGTTAGCTTTTGCTTCCATGTTTCACACATAATTTTTCTTTTCTGCACCCTATTGTCTTCTTCTATTCGAAGTCGAACAATCATATCCTCCATCGTCATCTCTTTGCGCTTATGTTTGAGATATTTTTTGAATTCTTTCCAAAATGGAGATAGCTTCTCAATCATAGCAGCAATGTGGAAAGACTCACTCAATGTCATGCATTCTGCCTCAATATCATGGAGAATAATATGCTTCTCTAGAACTTGACTCATGACCCTCTTTCAATCGATCATCTTGAAATCCAAAAATTTGCCGACGATAAATTTCTTAGTCCCGACATCTTCTGTTTTATACTTTTTGTCAAGAGAATCTCACAATTCTTTAGCCATCTTGTAGGAACAGTACACATTATACAATGTGTTATCGAACCCGTTGAGAATGTAGTTGCGGCATAGGAAGTCTACATGTTTTCATGCTTCAATGGCCAACTGTGTATTTTTGTCAACAGCATTATCCTCTGTTTGAGCAGTGCATTTTTCACGCAGAAACTTAACCAAGTTCAACGTCGTCAGATAGAATAGCATCTTTTGTTGCCAACGTGTGAAATATGTGCACTGTGCCGTTGAATTTTTTTGACTTTTCATGTTGAGATGCTGGCGGCATGACAAACTAATTGGACCTAGAACTCTGTCCAATCTCTCCACTAGTATGTTCAGTTGTACTAGTCATCTTTCTGTAACACAATTACATAAAATAATATTAATATTTTAATATTGAAAACACATAAATATATTACCTTATTAATAAAATATGTCTTAAGATTGTTGTCAAAATTGACGGGAATAATCAAGGAAAAACAAAAAAGCAAAAATGTATAAATGAGATGAAGCAAGTTATGCCGTATCAAATCTCCTTAAACTGATTTTGTCCCCTGCAAAGGTGCTAACAGGATCAAATGAAATCTGTCTCCTACGCTTCTTCTAAAATTGGCACTGTACTTATACTAACCTTGCCAGTCGAACCAAAGAATAACTGCAATCTTCTCAAAAAGAAGAAAAAGAAACTTCACAAATTATTTTAATCACAATTTGGAGAGAACAAGATAAAATAAAATTAATTAATTTAGAATTGATTTGATGTGTAAAATTCGAATCTAGGGTTCCCTATTTATAGATTTATAAGTGTCTTTTGGAATGGGTGTGAGCCTTCTTTGAATATGTGCATCATTTGGTCCGGATCAATCTGAGCTCAAAGATTGCACCATTTTCATATAGCCAAATAATCTGATGATCCAGATCAAGCTTGGAATGGATGTGTCCATTCATCAAATCTATTTACCAATTCTAAACAGCCACCATTCTACGCAAATGTCATGCACAACTGCTTGACGCCTAGTCACCATCCATGCATGTGCCACCTTAGATGCCAACTCGCCGAGCCATCTAGTTGCCACGTCATCGAGCCACGGTTCTATTTCTGAAAACTTTAAGGCTCCTCAGCTCCTCCGACAATGAGTACGTGCAAAGTGCGCCACCAAAATGCCCAATTCGACCTTTACGAGGGGCACAGCTGCGGGTGGTGCAAAGCACCACCAATTTGAAGACTAGCTAAAGATAGCTTTTTAAGGCACGAGTGGCTAGCATGTTGTAGGTGGACTAGTTGTATTAAATTAAGACTTAAAAGGTTATCCTCCTATATAAACAAGTCAAGTTTCTTCTAAACTTTCAAAGTGGGATTCCTTTCATTAGATAAGACACTTAAAATAGTAATGGGCCTAAAATGTCATAGTATTTTTATTGTAATGACCCATATCATTAAATATGGGAAAATTTTCACAAGTAAGCTATATTATGTTATTTAATATTATAAAAAAAAGCTCTTACATGTTATTTATTCCTAAAATACTGAATTTTTTTATTTAATTAATTGAGTTATTATTGTAACATAATCCTTAATTATAGTCATTTACAATATTGATTAGGATAGCATATTCAACTAATTGATCTTATGTCTTGATGATCACTGTAATCTCTCTCCTGCTCCATCTATTTTATCCTATTTATTTTCTCTCCTGCAAGAAAAATTATGAATCCTCATTGCAAAATTCAGGTTAAAGAAGACTATCAAAACATTGTTTACTATGAAATTTCAGATTGCATATTTATTTGAATGGATTCTAGTGACATTAATACACATTTTGTAACAACCCATGCAATAATACCAAAAATTCAATACAATGTAATAGATTTTGTAACAACAAATGCAACATCTTTTTAACACTCAATACAATTGAAAATGATGCGCAACAATTTGTTTTCCACTACCCATGTTACATTACTACAAAATTTTGTAACAACGCATGCAAAATAATTTTAACACTCAACGCAATTTTGTAACAACGCATGAAAAACTTCTTTCCATGACCAATGTGGCATTACTACAGAATTTTGTAACATCAATCGCAATGTTTTTTACTCTCAATGCAATGTAACAGAAAAGGTAACAGCAAACATGTAACAGATTTTGTAACGCCGGCTTACAAAATCTGTGATTTTGAAAGTCTGCTTGGATTACAACGTCGGCTTCTTTCCGTGTTCTGGAAAATCCTTTTTTGTGAACGACCGAGTTAATCTTCGAGTTGGAGTATCCATTGCACGGATTTTGGCTTCAATAACAGTAAATCAATGGCTACCAACACTTATAAATTAAAAATTCGTGGTAAGGGGTTTCAGTAATGAGGATTACCGGTCTTGAATAATGAAGAATTGAATGGCATTTTGTCGAGGAAACATGAATAATGGTTGATTGTTCAGGAACCGTAGAAAATTATCGCACTCTCTAATAGGTTTGGTCGCTAGGTTGAAGCCGGGAATTTTGGGATTGTGATTTTGGTGTGCGATAATTTGGGGATGAAAGGATTTTGTTGGCATTCGTTATTTTAATATAATATTTAATTATTTAAACATCACACATTATTTTGGGAATAAAAACAAATGGAAAGTAGATGTGGAAATATATTTCAAATGCACAGTAGGGGTGCAATTTCCACTTAAATTTACCTTATTTAATGATTCAATCCAATAGATTCAATTAAATCCAACATTTTTTCCGTATTCTCTACTCTTTTTGGGTGATTTCTCTCCTAACCCTTTAAGAGAGCTTCAGAGAACACATGTTTTCTTTCTTTAAAGGTCCAATCTCGTAATCATCTGAAGATGATGAAATATAGAAAATGCCTTCGTGAATCGGCAACCCAGAAGCTGCCCTCAAGCTTGTCAGCTTCATCTCTCCGCCTCCAAAGCTGCTGGACAGCCTCTTCAAGATTTCTGATATGGTGGCATTCTAACAATAAAATCAAAATCTAAAATAAATTTAGCCTTTTATGTCAGACAAAACAAATGATCCTATAACCAACAGCAAGAGTAATCAGCAAGTGAATGCATTGACTGTGGCATTCTAACAAATGAACTACAACCAACAACAAGAACAAGATATGTCTATAGAATGTTCAGTGCACATACGGATAAAAGACAAATCCAGATTATAAGTTATGATTCCAAACAAACCTTTGGTAAAAGACGACATTGCAAATTAAAAGGTTATAATAAAATAAATCATGACAAAACGATCAAATTTTAATGGAATCGTATTCAAATTCCAAGGCCTCCAAGAATAAAATAAATCTAAACCTAAAAAAATTCACAGTATATTTCCAGACCTTTAACAAATTTTCTCTCATAATCTGTTGACAGTGGAAAGAGAAACTCACCAGGAGTAGTTGGACGCCTAATGAATTTCCACTCTTTTCATGCATATAATAATGTCCTTGTATGAGTAGCTATGTATATGTAAAGTGTTGGGGTTGACTCATAAATCTAATAAAGTGACACCACTACACATTTAGTGTTTCACGGCATTAGTTTACGGCATATATATAAAAAAATGCCGTTAAAATAGATTATTTATGACATACCTTAAATGTGTGCCGTAAATTACCAATTACATATAATATTCAAGGAATACATATTGAGAACACCGTAAAAAATATCATTTTATGGCATATTTATTGACACATGCCATGTATAGGATGGAAGGGGAAAAAAGCTTCATTTTCATTTCCAGCGCACCCGTTTATTTGTCTCGCCCCCAAAACCTTAAATTATTTCTTTTCATTTCTTAAATACATTTTTTTTGGGGTCAAAAACCACCATTTTCATCTTCTAGCAGAAATCACCCTTTTCTTCATCCAGCAGAAATCACCATTTCATCTCTTCGAGCAGAAATCACCCAAGCTCTTCCCAACCCTTCCAATAGAAATCGCCGGTGACCAAATTCATTCCAGTAGAAATTGCCCAGCTCTTGAAACAGATGAAACCTTTCCCAACCCTTCCAATAGAAATCGCCAGCACAGTGACTTCGTGAACGATTGTGAGTTGGAACATAGATGAACCTTTCCCAACCTACAAGAAATCACCCAAGCCCTTCCAACAAAAATCGCCTTTCCCAATCCTTTCTCTCATCAATAATCCTCTGTTTGTGACATTGAAGATTATGAGAACCGCCTCTCTTTGTGGAATTTGATACATGAGATGAAATAAAGAGGGATTTGGTAGCAGATCTAGGTGGAAATTTAGAATTTTTTTGTTCATTTTTTTATGCTTTAGTCTGTTTTTGAATGGGAATTTTTTTAATAATATTTTTTTATTGTTGTGTTGTTTCATTTGAGAAATGCTCATATCATTGCTTGAACAAGTCAATACCCAAACTACTAAAGAAACTAAATCTTTGTTTGTTCTTTTTTTTTTCCCCTATAGTGGCTGTTTTCAGCATGAATTTAGTCATTGTTATGAATTTAATTAGCCTATATTGCTAACAAACATCTGGACAAAGAGCTTTGGGAGATCTTTGATGTGATAATCATAATAGTTCATTGAAGTGATTTTGTTTGGCGGGATTTCGTTGATGATTAGATATGAATTCACTAATTTTTTGGAAGTCCAAAATGCAAGTCTGTTCGTTAAAATTTATTGGGTTGTAAATATTTATAGATTATGAATTATAGACAAAATAATTCTAGAATAGTCCAAACATATTTGGATCACTTTTATTATTATTATTATTATTATTATTATTATTATTATTATTTTAATTTCCTAACCCAATTGTAATGATTGGAAAAGAAAAATATGATCTTTGCATATTTACATGTAAAACTCCAAGAGTTTGTAATTCTCAATGCCCACTCTAATTCCCTTCATTAATTGCTCTAGCCAGACAAGGAGAAACTATTGATTTAGGGTAGTGGACCTAGACAAGGAATATGGATGAGAGATAGCAGCTATATACAATGTTGATTCCAACCCCCCCCCACCCCACCCCACCCCACCCCCCGACGCCCAAAACACCCAAAAACAAAAAAAAAATAGTCAAGGCCTTTTACAAAGTCTGCATGATAGAAGATAATTCAATCCCTTTGACATGGATGGAACCTGAGATAGACAGTCTTTAATCAATTAGTGATAATGAAAATAATATCTTAATTAGTTGGAAAACAATAAAAACTCATATTTTAGGGAAATTAGTGAACTCCTATAGATTTGATTCCAGTGGTCTAATAAATAGGTCACATAGTGGACATTAGAGCTATACTAATTTTGCTGATATTATTTTGTTCATTGAACTGCGAACCTTCTTTTCATTGTGTAAGCATCATTTTCAAATCTTCTTATTTTCTATTTCTTGTAATTTGGAACTTTATTTATTACCAATTTCTCTAGTATTTACAGTGTTAAGTAGTGGAAAAATGATTTCTGAATCTACATAGTGCTGAATTGATATGCAAATTTTCATGAATAAATTACACTACTACCTATAATTTGTGAACTACTGTTAAATTTTTTATTTTTTATTTTTGTAAAAATGCAAATGCAAAGTGAGAACTCGTTATATACAAAAGGACATGAACTCGTTTATTTGGCTTACTTGTGACAATTAGTGTTATCTGCTTCTTAGAGAGCATTAGAAGGGCTCACATTCACTACAACAAAGAGGGTCTATAGCGGCGACATATATTGCGACGACAAAAAGTCGCCTCTATTAATTCTACATAGTAGCGACGACAAAGAAATGTCGTCGCAATACCAACAAAACTTATAGCGACGACATATGTCGTCGCTATAAAACCTATCTCGTCGCTGTTGTGTAGAGACTATAACGACATCTTTCTGTGTCGTCGCCACTCAGATTAGGAAAAGGCGGGAACTAATGGCGGCATTTTGGTGCATATATAGCGACGACAAATGTCGTCGCAATTGATATGCTGATGATGATGTAAGTCACGTGAATCATGTATTTTCTCGTAAAGTGTGAAGGGGTCTATAGCGACGACATATGTCGTCGCTATATACCAACATCAATTTAGGCGGGAAATTTGGCACCCAATTGTTATATATAGCGACGACACATGTCGTCGCTATACCTATTTTGATTAAATTTTGCAGGCGCGTGAATAATTGCTTTCCTCAGAAAATGGGAATGCACCTTTAGCGACGACTTCTGTCTATAGCGACGACAATGTCGTCGCTATAGACTCTTCTTTATCTTCTTCCCATCTCCGCATTTCTGTATTGCATACTACACACAATTAAAAAAAATTCTTCTCCATCTCCGTTTCTTCATCTCCATTTCTTCATAATCATCTCCAATTATTATCAGTACTGTATTTGTAAGAATATAGTATTTTACAAGTATGGATATTGATAAAAGTTGGACAACAATTAGAAATTGCACAAAGTCTGCAGATTTTTGGAACGGTTTGTAAGCATTTATAAACATGGCGAGGCCATACGTTAACGACAGAGGAAGAATTAAATGTCCGTACAAAAAATGTTTAAACGGTCTCACACATCCATTGGAAATTGTCGAGGCTCACATATTTCGTAGTGGTTTTGCAGAGAGTTATGTCACCTGGATATATCATGGCGAGATTGATGTTCGTACTGCGAATGTGTATAGACAGAATGAGCGAGATGGTGTGGAAGATGAGATGATGGATGTAATAGACGATGTAGTTGGTGATGAGCATGCAGATACAAGCACCGATGGTTACTATGACGAACTGTTTCAGGCTCTCCAGTCAGAACTGTACCCGGGAGTTTCATCATTTTCATCCCTAAATTTTTTAGTCAAGTTGATGCATATTAAAGTTATGAACAAATGGACAAACAAGTCTGTCGATGATCTTTTGAAATTGCTGAAGTTAGCATTCCCAAATATGAACCTGGTTGACTCTCACTACGAAGCTAAGAAGCTGATGACGAAGCTTGGTTTGGGTTACAAATCCATTCATGCCTGCAAGAACGACTGTGCACTGTTTTGGGGTGAACATGCTGATAGACAAACTTGCCCGATTTGCCAGGAAAGTCGTTGGGTTCACACTTCTGGGAAAGTGAACGGGAAGAATGTTCCGCATAAGGTGTTGCGATATTTTTCCTTGGCCCCCAAACTAAAACGTATGTTCGCGACGAAGGATACTGCAAAAATTATGAGATGGCACAGTATAGGAAGGTCTAGGGACGATGATGAAATGCAGCATCCCGTTGATGGAAAGGCATGGCGGGATTTTGACATGAAACATCCAATGTTCGCAAGTGAGATTAGGAATGTCAGGTTAGGTTTGGCCACAGACGGATTCAATCCATTCGGTGACATGAGTATGTCGTACAGCATGTGGCCAGTAGTTGTAACAGTTTCAACTTGCCACCCTGGTTATGCATGAAGCCCGAATATCTCATGCTTACTCTGTTGATACCTGGTCCTAAAGCACCGGGTAAGGACATTGATGTATTTTTACGACCATTAGTGGATGAGTTGAAGGAATTGTGGGCCGATGGGATTGACACGGGAAACGGTGGAACCAACAGCAAGTCGGTATTCAGACTGCGTGCAGCTTTGTTGTGGACTGTTAACGATTTTCCAGTGAGAAGTAGTTTATCCGGTTGGAGTGGTCAGGGATACAAGGCATATCCGACGTGCAACGAGGATACTCCTTCAGTCCGTGTGATAGGTAAGACAGCTTATGTGGGTCATCGTCGGTTCTTGCCATCCAGACATCATTTTCGGAGTAATTTAGACTTCGATGGGAGGACAGATAGACGACCACCTCCGCATCGGTTAACGCCTACAGACATTTTAGCACAGTTAAATCGTGTCAGATATAGAAGTCTAGGAAAGCACCCAAATTACGGTGGCGCTACAATTCGAAGAAATGATGACGAGCTCAATTGGAGAAAAAAGAGCATTTTCTATGAGTTGCCGTATTGGACTTCTACCGAGCTCAAACATAACATCGATGTCATGCACGTAGAGAAGAATGTTTGTGATAGCTTGCTCGGCACAATTATGGACGATCCATTCAAATCAAAAGACACAGTCAATGCGAGACGCGGTCTAATGCAATTAAGGATCAAAAGAGAGTTGCACTTGTATCAGAACGGGAATAAGTGGATGAAGCATGCCGCATGTTACACCATGTCGTCTTCAAATCGTAAGAAATTTTGTCAATTTATCCGATCGGTTGAGTTTCCAGATGGCTTCGCTTCTAATCTTCAGAAGAATATTGCTCCAAATGACAGCCGTATTATCGGGTTGAAGTCACATGATTGCCATATTATCATGCAACGGTTATTACCAGTCGGATGTCGGGCGTTCTTGAATAAAACAATTTCCACGGTCATTATTGAACTGTGCACGTTCTTCAGAAAGCTTTATGCAAGAACACTAAAGGTTAGTGACATGATAGCATCCCACGATCACCTTGTACTCATTCTCTGTAAGTTGGAAAGGATATTTCCGCCAGCCTTCTTCGACATCATGATTCACCTCGTAATGCATTTACCAGAAGAGGCAATCCTTGGAAGTCCGGTGCACATGAGATGGATGTATCCATTCGAGCGATACCTGAAGAAATTGAAGGGCTACGTCAGAAATCGAGCTCGGCCCGAGGAATCAATAGCTGAAGGGTATGTTGTGGACGAGGCATTGACCTTTTGTTCGAGGTACTTCCAGGACATAGGGACAAGGTTCGATCGACCAGACAGAAGCGAGGATGCTACTGTTCCACAGACACAGCTTTCTGTTTTTCAGTCGCAGTGTCACCCACTTGGAAAGCAGTCACCAACGACGTTTCCTACTCAAGTTCGAAATCAAGCAATTTTTTACACCCTGAACAACTATTATGAAGTTGAGTCATTCTTGCAGTAAGAAGGCTTTAATTCTTGATTATTATTCTTTTATCTCGAATTAACTTTATCATTTGAAACGAACTAATGAACATTGATCTTCAATACTTTGTTCAGGGAACATAGGCAGGAACTAATGAACAGTGGCTGTCCAAATATCGAACTAGTGCACAGAAAAGACTTTCACGGTTGGTTCTACAGAAAGGTAAACGAACATCGACTGAATAAAATTGCAAGTTTTCAACATAATTGCTTTCAATAACAGAGAATAATTCTACAATTGCAGCTATATGCAATGCGCCAAAGCCATAACCATCAAGTTTCTCATGAGTTATTTGCGTTGGCCAGTGGATGTTACCAGCAGGTCATGTCATACACGGCTTGTGTTGTCAAAGGAGTTCGGTTCGTGACATATGATCGTGATATTCGAAGAAAAACTCAAAATAGTGGTTTGTCCGTCCCAGGGACTGGGGGTGAGAATTACTACGGGCAGCTGCAAGATATACTGGAGCTACAATATGGACCGAAACTTTCAGTCTATCTGTTCCGATGCAAGTGGTTTAGGTGTGATGGGAGACGGATGGTAACTGAGAATAACGTTACCAGTATTGACATCAGTGCAGAGGCGTTCAAGGATGATCAGTTCATACTTGCTAGCCAAGCACAACAAGTGTTCTACATTGAAGATCCATCTCGTGGTCCGAACTGGCGAGTAGTACAAATTGTCCATCACAGGAGCACGTGGGACACAGTGGGAGCTAACATCACAGAGATTGACCTGCTCCACAATAACTACTCTTTCGGTTTATCTCTAGTCGTTGATCTTGGCAACATAGAGCATGTATCCTTGCACCGCGATGATGATAAAGCTGATGAGATCGATACATCGGTTATCAGGAGAGCCTCGTCAGATACTGCAGGAGAAACTTCGTTTATAAATGACAATGATGTTGAAGACGATACAAATGCAGAATACGAGGATGAAGAAACATCGAGTGAAATCAATGAGGACGTCAGTGACGATGATGTAGATCAATCGTATCATGATAGTGAATCAGATTGAAATGTTATTGTGCGTCACTAAATTTGCAATGAAATTACTTTAAAAAAATGCATGTTCAAATTGTTGTAACTGTTTTCGGCTTGAATGTTTGTCATTCATTCATCGGTTCATTGGTATTGGTCAAAACGCGAGTTTGGATGGAGTTTCAACGTTTGTGTACATAATTCCTAACAAAAAAGTTCTACAATTGTACAAAAAACATGATTTCATTTTCCCATTATATCTTCAATCGTAAAACTTGAAGGACTTAAGTTGCAAATAAAATTGAAGGAAATTGAAATAAAAGAAAAATTAAGAGGACCCAAATGAAAAATGTTTAAAGTTGAATGACCCAAATAAATATGAAAACATAAAAATTAAATATTCAATATTAAATACTAAAAATTATTATTCATAATATTAAATCTCATTAAATATTAAATATTAAATATTAAAAATTCAAAATTCAAAATTACATACTAATAATTTTTATTGATATTATTAAATCTCAATAAATATTAAATATTAAAAATTCAAAATTAAATAATAATAATTATTATTGATAATATTAAATATTAAAAATAATTGATAATATTACATATTAAAATTTTTTCATAATATTAAAAAGCGGGAAAATTAATAATTATAAAAATTATTTCAATTAAAAAATCCCCTTCAAATGAGAAAGCAACATTTAATTTTCTGTATTGTATTGTCAATAGCGACGACATATGTCGTCGCTATTGTTCTGAAAATTGGGCGCCACCTTTAAGGCCCGTGTTCAAAAAAGCTGAAAACATGTCGTCGTTATTTAGTCAGACCTTTTAATTCACGCGTAGCCTTCTTCTTTTCCATTTTGGCTTTGACTGTACTTTTTCCAGCGTCTTCGCGCCGCCGCCGTCGTCTGTCGTCTGCCGTCTGCCATCTGCGCCCCATTCCAGCAGCAGCAGCAGAACCCAGGGCTCGCCATCTCTCTCTCGAATCTTGGCTCGCCAGGGCCCAGAACCCAGACCCAAAGACAGAAGAATCTCCTCCGTCTCCGTCTCCGTCTCTCTCTCCCTGTGTCGGTATTGGTCTCCTCACACTTTCCACGCCTGTACATTTAATTTTTTTTTTGAGTTTTTCTTAATCTTTGTTATGATTAATGTTGATTAAAGCTTGAATTGAAATTTCGAATCTTTGTTAGGAATTTTGAGTATTGTTAATCATTATTATAGTGTGTCTCCTATTGGCTATTCATCACCAACATTTCTTCTAAAACCCTTTCTATGGAGTGAAAATTGCAAAGCAACCATACAATTTGTAATCAATTTTTGTTGCAGCAATTGAAACATTCAACAGTTTTTTAGATATGGCTGCAATTCCTAGATCATGTTCAATACAAGGCCAATCTTCCATCAGCACATTCACATAAGAGTTCGATTAATTACATTATTTTCTCACACTTTGATCTGTTTTGAGTCTGGAAGAAGCTCAATTAGGGTACAAACAAAACCACCTTCAATGGCTTTTAATTGGCATTTTTTTGACTCATCCAAATATTTCTATTGCCCTTTCTTCAATTGTTTCACTATTGGTGAATGAGTGTATGTATGAGTGCTAGAAATTGGTGAATGAGTGTTTTTTTTTCATCTCTCCCTTTCTAAGAAAGGGGACGGATATTTATAGACAAAAATCCTCCACTGATGACGTGGAAAGTTTAGGGATTTTTAAATCCTCCAATTTATATTCAATTTATTTTGAATATTTTCCTATAAATTTAAATTTTAGGGACTTATTAGCAATAAAATAAGATTAGGGACCAATTTGAAATAAAATATAATAAATTCAAAATTTTTCCATAAATTCAAAGTTTAGGGACTTCTTTGCAATAAAATAAGTTTAGGGACCAAAGTGAAATTAAATATAATACATTCAAATTTTCTCATAAATTTAAAGTTTAGGGACCAATTTGAAATAAAATATAAAAACTTCAAAAAATTTCCATAAATTCAAAGTTTAGGGACTTATTTGCAATAAAATAAGTTTAGGGACCAAATTGAAATAAAATATAATACATTCAAATTTTCCTATAAATTTAAAGTTGAGGGACTCATTTGCAATATAATAAGTTTAGGGACCAATTTGAAATAAAATATAATAAAGTCAAATTTTCTCATAAATTCAAAGTTTAGGGACTTATTTGAAATTAAAGTAAGTTTAGGGACCAATTTATAATATAATATAATAAAGTCAAATTTTTTGATAAATTCAAAGTTTAGGGACTTTTTTGAAATTATAGTAAGTTTAGGGACCAATTCATAATATAATATAATAAAGTCAAATTTTTCCATAAATTCAAAGTTTAGGGACTTATTTGCAATAAAAAAAGTTTAGGGACCAATTTATAATAAAATATAATAAAGTCAAATTTTTCCATAAATTCAAAGTTTAGGGACTTATTTCAAATTACAGTAAGTTTAGGGACAAATTTATAATAAAATATAATAAAGTCAAATTTGTCCATAAATTCAAAGTTTAGGGACTTATTTGCAATAAAATAAGTTTAGGGACCAATTTATAATAAAATATAATAAAGTCAAATTTTTCCATAAATTCAAAGTTTAGAGACTTATTTCAAATTACAGTAAGTTTAGGGACCAATTTATAATAAAATATAATAAAGTCAAATTTGTCCATAAATTCAAAGTTTAGGGACTTATTTGCAATAAAATAAGTTTAGGGACCAATTTATAATAAAATATAATAAAGTCAAATTTGTCAATAATTTCAAAGTTTAGGGACTTATTTGCAATTTTACAGTAGTTTAGGGACCAATTTGAAATAAAATATAATTAATTCAAAATTATCCATAATTTTAAAGTTTAGGGACTTATTTGCAATAAAATATTTTAGGGACCAAATTGAAATAAAATATAACACATACAAATTTTCACATACATTTAAAGCTACTATGGCTGACGTGATATTCGCAATTATGTCATGTGTTAGTATGGCTGACGTGATGTCGCACGAAGGTGATGGTGCAGGAGATCCTCCACAACAGCCATCTCACCGGCTCCCTTCGGCATGCGAGTCTGGTAAGACGTTTCTTTCAAATTGTAATTATTTATTATTTTATACATATCGGTGAAGAAAATCGTATGATCAATACATTTTTCAATTTTTTCATTTTCAGCACCCCCGCCAAAGCGACGGGGTATATCTCGAGGCATCAATCTCGAGATGGTTTGGCAGGCGAATGGGAAGATGCCACTTCCTATCGCGTTCGACAATGTCGAACGCACAATGCAGCCGATCCCACAATGCAGCCGATCGGGAATAACGCGAAGTATTTCACGCGCTTGGTTGGGAACCAAGTGAGATTCACCGTGCCCCCGTGCTACCCTTCATGGACAGAGGTTCCAGAGGAGTAGCAGGCACGGTTACGTAGCATTATCGAGGTATGAACGTAAATTAGTTTTGTTATTAGTACACTTCATTAATACTTGTTTTACGACTTGTACACTAACATATTCTTTTTTCACTCTTGCAGAGCTACTTCGATCTGCAGGGCGATCGGTCGCCCGACGAGTACCGGGCAGTATGTGCCGCAGTAGATCGTCTGGCGGCCGATCGTTATCGCGATTACAAACTCAAGGCGCATAATCACTTAAAAGCGCATGGACCGAGCCGACCATACGGCGAGATGTCCGCCGTGGACTGGCAGAAGTGCATTGACTTCTTCACCAGTCCTACTTTCGTGGTAAGTATTGTTTATATATTGTTTACAGTATTTTATATACTCTTTTAACTAATACATTTTTTGCTAATCAATTATATGTTATACCTTCAGGACCGGTCCTCCAAAAATAAAGCCAATCGGGGTAAGGCTAAATACTCGAGCGTGCAGGGGTCGAAGAGCTTCTCTGCCACGCGTTACGATCAGGTACAACATATAAATTTTCAATATCATTATAAATATCTTCACTACATTACGTAAAAATGTATACTAAATTTCACGTTTAAATTGTCGTAGCGGGACCCCGAGACCCAGAAGTGGCCGGGGATTATTGATTCGTTCCGGACGTTTCACACCTTCCGGGATGGCAATTGGGTCAACCCGCAGGCGGCTGGTGACTATGTGAGAATTTTTAAATTATGTGAATATAATTTTATCTGACATGTATGATATTATTATTTATTATTATTTTTTCACTGAATAGGAAATTGAAATAAAAGAAAAATTAAGAGGACCCAAATGAAAAATGTTTAAAGTTGAATGACCCAAATAAATATGAAAACATAAAAATTAAATATTCAATATTAAATACTAAAAATTATTATTCATAATATTAAATCTCATTAAATATTAAATATTAAATATTAAAAATTCAAAATTCAAAATTACATACTAATAATTTTTATTGATATTATTAAATCTCAATAAATATTAAATATTAAAAATTCAAAATTAAATAATAATAATTATTATTGATAATATTAAATATTAAAAATAATTGATAATATTACATATTAAAATTTTTTCATAATATTAAAAAGCGGGAAAATTAATAATTATAAAAATTATTTCAATTAAAAAATCCCCTTCAAATGAGAAAGCAACATTTAATTTTCTGTATTGTATTGTCAATAGCGACGACATATGTCGTCGCTATTGTTCTAAAAATTGGGCGCCACCTTTAAGGCGCGTGTTCAAAAAAGCTGAAAACATGTCGTCGCTATAGTACTTAATAGCGACGACATGTGTCGTCGCTATTTAGTCAGACCTTTTAATTCATGCGTAGCCTTCTTCTTTTCCATTTTGGCTTTGACTGTACTTTTTCCAGCGTCTTCGCGCCGCCGCCGTCGTCTGTCGTCTGCCATCTACGCCCCATTCCAGCAGCAGCAGCAGAACCTAGGGCTCGCCATCTCTCTCTCGAATCTTGGCTCGCCAGGGCCCAGAACCCAGACCCAAAGACAGAAGAATCTCCTCCGTCTCCGTCTCCGTCTCCGTCTCCGTCTCTCTCTCCCTGTGTCGGTATTGGTCTCCTCACACTTTCCACGCCTGTACATTTAATTTTTTTTTGAGTTTTTCTTAATCTTTGTTATGATTAATGTTGATTAAAGCTTGAATTGAAATTTCGAATCTTTGTTAGGAATTTTGAGTATTGTTAATCATTATTATAGTGTGTCTCCTATTGGCTATTCATCACCAACATTTCTTCTCAAACCCTTTCTATGGAGTGAAAATTGCAAAGCAACCATACAATTTGTAATCAATTTTTGTTGCAGCAATTGAAACATTCAACAGTTTCTTAGATATGGCTGCAATTCCTAGATCATGTTCAATACAAGGCCAATCTTCCATCAGCACATTCACATAAGAGTTTGATTAATTACATTATTTTCTCACACTTTGATCTGTTTTGAGTCTGGAAGAAGCTCAATTAGGGTACAAACAAAACCACCTTCAATGGCTTTTAATTGGCATTTTTTTGACTCATCCAAATATTTCTGTTGCCCTTTCTTCAATTGTTTCACTATTGGTGAATGAGTGTATGTATGAGTGCTAGAAATTGATGAATGAGTGTTTTTTTTCATCTCTCCCTTTCTAAGAAAGGGGACGGATATTTATAGAAAAAAATCCTCCACTGATGACGTGGAAAGTTTAGGGATTTTTAAATCCTCCAATTTATATTCAATTTATTTTGAATATTTTCCTATAAATTTAAATTTTAGGGACTTATTAGCAATAAAATAAGATTAGGGACCAATTTGAAATAAAATATAATAAATTCAAAATTTTTCCATAAATTCAAAGTTTAGGGACTTCTTTGCAATAAAATAAGTTTAGGGACCAAAGTGAAATTAAATATAATACATTCAAATTTTCTCATAAATTTAAAGTTTAGGGACCAATTTGAAATAAAATATAAAAACTTCAAAAAATTTCCATAAATTCAAAGTTTAGGGACTTATTTGCAATAAAATAAGTTTAGGGACCAAATTGAAATAAAATATAATACATTCAAATTTTCCTATAAATTTAAAGTTGAGGGACTCATTTGCAATATAATAAGTTTAGGGACCAATTTGAAATAAAATATAATAAAGTCAAATTTTCTCATAAATTCAAAGTTTAGGGACTTATTTGAAATTAAAGTAAGTTTAGGGACCAATTTATAATATAATATAATAAAGTCAAATTTTTTGATAAATTCAAAGTTTAGGGACTTTTTTGAAATTATAGTAAGTTTAGGGACCAATTCATAATATAATATAATAAAGTCAAATTTTTCCATAAATTCAAAGTTTAGGGACTTATTTGCAATAAAAAAAGTTTAGGGACCAATTTATAATAAAATATAATAAAGTCAAATTTTTCCATAAATTCAAAGTTTAGGGACTTATTTCAAATTACAGTAAGTTTAGGGACAAATTTATAATAAAATATAATAAAGTCAAATTTGTCCATAAATTCAAAGTTTAGGGACTTATTTGCAATAAAATAAGTTTAGGGACCAATTTATAATAAAATATAATAAAGTCAAATTTTTCCATAAATTCAAAGTTTAGAGACTTATTTCAAATTACAGTAAGTTTAGGGACCAATTTATAATAAAATATAATAAAGTCAAATTTGTCCATAAATTCAAAGTTTAGGGACTTATTTGCAATAAAATAAGTTTAGGGACCAATTTATAATAAAATATAATAAAGTCAAATTTGTCAATAATTTCAAAGTTTAGGGACTTATTTGCAATTTTACAGTAGTTTAGGGACCAATTTGAAATAAAATATAATTAATTCAAAATTATCCATAATTTTAAAGTTTAGGGACTTATTTGCAATAAAATATTTTAGGGACCAAATTGAAATAAAATATAACACATACAAATTTTCACATACATTTAAAGCTAGTATGGCTGACGTGATATTCGCAATTATGTCATGTGTTAGTATGGCTGACGTGATGTCGCACGAAGGTGATGGTGCAGGAGATCCTCCACAACAGCCATCTCACCGGCTCCCTTCGGCATGCGAGTCTGGTAAGACGTTTCTTTCAAATTGTAATTATTTATTATTTTATACATATCGGTGAAGAAAATCGTATGATCAATACATTTTTCAATTTTTTCATTTTCAGCACCCCCGCCAAAGCGACGGGGTATATCTCGAGGCATCAATCTCGAGATGGTTTGGCAGGCGAATGGGAAGATGCCACTTCCTATCGCGTTCGACAATGTCGAACGCACAATGCAGCCGATCCCACAATGCAGCCGATCGGGAATAACGCGAAGTATTTCACGCGCTTGGTTGGGAACCAAGTGAGATTCACCGTGCCCCCGTGCTACCCTTCATGGACAGAGGTTCCAGAGGAGTAGCAGGCACGGTTACGTAGCATTATCGAGGTATGAACGTAAATTAGTTTTGTTATTAGTACACTTCATTAATACTTGTTTTACGACTTGTACACTAACATATTCTTTTTTCACTCTTGCAGAGCTACTTCGATCTGCAGGGCGATCGGTCGCCCGACGAGTACCGGGCAGTATGTGCCGCAGTAGATCGTCTGGCGGCCGATCGTTATCGCGATTACAAACTCAAGGCGCATAATCACTTAAAAGCGCATGGACCGAGCCGACCATACGGCGAGATGTCCGCCGAGGACTGGCAGAAGTGCATTGACTTCTTCACCAGTCCTACTTTCGTGGTAAGTATTGTTTATATATTGTTTACAGTATTTTATATACTCTTTTAACTAATACATTTTTTGCTAATCAATTATATGTTATACCTTCAGGACCGGTCCTCCAAAAATAAAGCCAATCGGGGTAAGGCTAAATACTCGAGCATGCAGGGGTCGAAGAGCTTCTCTGCCACGCGTTACGATCAGGTACAACATATAAATTTTCAATATCATTATAAATATCTTCACTACATTACGTAAAAATGTATACTAAATTTCACGTTTAAATTGTCGTAGCGGGACCCCGAGACCCAGAAGTGGCCGGGGATTATTGATTCGTTCCGGACGTTTCACACCTTCCGGGATGGCAATTGGGTCAACCCGCAGGCGGCTGGTGACTATGTGAGAATTTTTAAATTATGTGAATATAATTTTATCTGACATGTATGATATTATTATTTATTATTATTTTTTCACTGAACAGGAAATTGAAATAAAAGAAAAATTAAGAGGACCCAAATGAAAAATGTTTAAAGTTGAATGACCCAAATAAATATGAAAACATAAAAATTAAATATTCAATATTAAATACTAAAAATTATTATTCATAATATTAAATCTCATTAAATATTAAATATTAAATATTAAAAATTCAAAATTCAAAATTACATACTAATAATTTTTATTGATATTATTAAATCTCAATAAATATTAAATATTAAAAATTCAAAATTAAATAATAATAATTATTATTGATAATATTAAATATTAAAAATAATTGATAATATTACATATTAAAATTTTTTCATAATATTAAAAAGCTGGAAAATTAATAATTATAAAAATTATTTCAATTAAAAAATCCCCTTCAAATGAGAAAGCAACATTTAATTTTCTGTATTGTATTGTCAATAGCGACGACATATGTCGTCGCTATTGTTCTAAAAATTGGGCGCCACCTTTAAGGCGCGTGTTCAAAAAAGCTGAAAACATGTCGTCGCTATAGTACTTAATAGCGACGACATGTGTCGTCGCTATTTAGTCAGACCTTTTAATTCATGCGTAGCCTTCTTCTTTTCCATTTTGGCTTTAACTGTACTTTTTCCAGCGTCTTCGCGCCGCCGCCGTCGTCTGTCGTCTGCCATCTACGCCCCATTCCAGCAGCAGCAACAGAACCTAGGGCTCGCCATCTCTCTCTCGAATCTTGGCTCGCCAGGGCCCAGAACCCAGACCCAAAGACAGAAGAATCTCCTCCGTCTCCGTCTCCGTCTCCGTCTCTCTCTCCCTGTGTCGGTATTGGTCTCCTCACACTTTCCACGCCTGTACATTTAATTTTTTTTTGAGTTTTTCTTAATCTTTGTTATGATTAATGTTGATTAAAGCTTGAATTGAAATTTCGAATCTTTGTTAGGAATTTTGAGTATTGTTAATCATTATTATAGTGTGTCTCCTATTGGCTATTCATCACCAACATTTCTTCTAAAACCCTTTCTATGGAGTGAAAATTGCAAAGCAACCATACAATTTGTAATCAATTTTTGTTGCAGCAATTGAAACATTCAACAGTTTTTTAGATATGGCTGCAATTCCTAGATCATGTTCAATACAAGGCCAATCTTCCATCAGCACATTCACATAAGAGTTCGATTAATTACATTATTTTCTCACACTTTGATCTGTTTTGAGTCTGGAAGAAGCTCAATTAGGGTACAAACAAAACCACCTTCAATGGCTTTTAATTGGCATTTTTTTGACTCATCCAAATATTTCTATTGCCCTTTCTTCAATTGTTTCACTATTGGTGAATGAGTGTATGTATGAGTGCTAGAAATTGGTGAATGAGTGTTTTTTTTTCATCTCTCCCTTTCTAAGAAAGGGGACGGATATTTATAGACAAAAATCCTCCACTGATGACGTGGAAAGTTTAGGGATTTTTAAATCCTCCAATTTATATTCAATTTATTTTGAATATTTTCCTATAAATTTAAATTTTAGGGACTTATTAGCAATAAAATAAGATTAGGGACCAATTTGAAATAAAATATAATAAATTCAAAATTTTTCCATAAATTCAAAGTTTAGGGACTTCTTTGCAATAAAATAAGTTTAGGGACCAAAGTGAAATTAAATATAATACATTCAAATTTTCTCATAAATTTAAAGTTTAGGGACCAATTTGAAATAAAATATAAAAACTTCAAAAAATTTCCATAAATTCAAAGTTTAGGGACTTATTTGCAATAAAATAAGTTTAGGGACCAAATTGAAATAAAATATAATACATTCAAATTTTCCTATAAATTTAAAGTTGAGGGACTCATTTGCAATATAATAAGTTTAGGGACCAATTTGAAATAAAATATAATAAAGTCAAATTTTCTCATAAATTCAAAGTTTAGGGACTTATTTGAAATTAAAGTAAGTTCAGGGACCAATTTATAATATAAAATAATAAAGTCAAATTTTCTGATAAATTCAAAGTTTAGGGACTTTTTTGAAATTATAGTAAGTTTAGGGACCAATTCATAATATAATATAATAAAGTCAAATTTTTCCATAAATTCAAAGTTTAGGGACTTATTTGCAATAAAAAAAGTTTAGGGACCAATTTATAATAAAATATAATAAAGTCAAATTTTTCCATAAATTCAAAGTTTAGGGACTTATTTCAAATTACAGTAAGTTTAGGGACAAATTTATAATAAAATATAATAAAGTCAAATTTGTCCATAAATTCAAAGTTTAGGGACTTATTTGCAATAAAATAAGTTTAGGGACCAATTTATAATAAAATATAATAAAGTCAAATTTTTCCATAAATTCAAAGTTTAGGGACTTATTTCAAATTACAGTAAGTTTAGGGACCAATTTATAATAAAATATAATAAAGTCAAATTTGTCCATAAATTCAAAGTTTAGGGACTTATTTGCAATAAAATAAGTTTAGGGACCAATTTATAATAAAATATAATAAAGTCAAATTTGTCAATAATTTCAAAGTTTAGGGACTTATTTGCAATTTTACAGTAGTTTAGGGACCAATTTGAAATAAAATATAATTAATTCAAAATCATCCATAATTTTAAAGTTTAGGGACTTATTTGCAATAAAATATTTTAGGGACCAAATTGAAATAAAATATAACACATACAAATTTTCACATACATTTAAAGCTAGTATGGCTGACGTGATATTCGCAATTATGTCATGTGTTAGTATGGCTGACGTGATGTCGCACGAAGGTGATGGTGCAGGAGATCCTCCACAACAGCCATCTCACCGGCTCCCTTCGGCATGCGAGTCTGGTAAGACGTTTCTTTCAAATTGTAATTATTTATTATTTTATACATATCGGTGAAGAAAATCGTATGATCAATACATTTTTCAATTTTTTCATTTTCAGCACCCCCGCCAAAGCGACGGGGTATATCTCGAGGCATCAATCTCGAGATGGTTTGGCAGGCGAATGGGAAGATGCCACTTCCTATCGCGTTCGACAATGTCGAACGCACAATGCAGCCGATCCCACAATGCAGCCGATCGGGAATAACGCGAAGTATTTCACGCGCTTGGTTGGGAACCAAGTGAGATTCACCGTGCCCCCGTGCTACCCTTCATGGACAGAGGTTCCAGAGGAGTAGCAGGCACGGTTACGTAGCATTATCGAGGTATGAACGTAAATTAGTTTTGTTATTAGTACACTTCATTAATACTTGTTTTACGACTTGTACACTAACATATTCTTTTTTCACTCTTGCAGAGCTACTTCGATCTGCAGGGCGATCGGTCGCCCGACGAGTACCGGGCAGTATGTGCCGCAGTAGATCGTCTGGCGGCCGATCGTTATCGCGATTACAAACTCAAGGCGCATAATCACTTAAAAGCGCATGGACCGAGCCGACCATACGGCGAGATGTCCGCCGTGGACTGGCAGAAGTGCATTGACTTCTTCACCAGTCCTACTTTCGTGGTAAGTATTGTTTATATATTGTTTACAGTATTTTATATACTCTTTTAACTAATACATTTTTTGCTAATCAATTATATGTTATACCTTCAGGACCGGTCCTCCAAAAATAAAGCCAATCGGGGTAAGGCTAAATACTCGAGCGTGCAGGGGTCGAAGAGCTTCTCTGCCACGCGTTACGATCAGGTACAACATATAAATTTTCAATATCATTATAAATATCTTCACTACATTACGTAAAAATGTATACTAAATTTCACGTTTAAATTGTCGTAGCGGGACCCCGAGACCCAGAAGTGGCCGGGGATTATTGATTCGTTCCGGACGTTTCACACCTTCCGGGATGGCAATTGGGTCAACCCGCAGGCGGCTGGTGACTATGTGAGAATTTTTAAATTATGTGAATATAATTTTATCTGACATGTATGATATTATTATTTATTATTATTTTTTCACTGAATAGGAAATTGAAATAAAAGAAAAATTAAGAGGACCCAAATGAAAAATGTTTAAAGTTGAATGACCCAAATAAATATGAAAACATAAAAATTAAATATTCAATATTAAATACTAAAAATTATTATTCATAATATTAAATCTCATTAAATATTAAATATTAAATATTAAAAATTCAAAATTCAAAATTACATACTAATAATTTTTATTGATATTATTAAATCTCAATAAATATTAAATATTAAAAATTCAAAATTAAATAATAATAATTATTATTGATAATATTAAATATTAAAAATAATTGATAATATTACATATTAAAATTTTTTCATAATATTAAAAAGCGGGAAAATTAATAATTATAAAAATTATTTCAATTAAAAAATCCCCTTCAAATGAGAAAGCAACATTTAATTTTCTGTATTGTATTGTCAATAGCGACGACATATGTCGTCGCTATTGTTCTAAAAATTGGGCGCCACCTTTAAGGCGCGTGTTCAAAAAAGCTGAAAACATGTCGTCGCTATAGTACTTAATAGCGACGACATGTGTCGTCGCTATTTAGTCAGACCTTTTAATTCACGCGTAGCCTTCTTCTTTTCCATTTTGGCTTTGACTGTACTTTTTCCAGCGTCTTCGCGCCGCCGCCGTCGTCTGTCGTCTGCCATCTACGCCCCATTCCAGCAGCAGCAGCAGAACCTAGGGCTCGCCATCTCTCTCTCGAATCTTGGCTCGCCAGGGCCCAGAACCCAGACCCAAAGACAGAAGAATCTCCTCCGTCTCCGTCTCCGTCTCCGTCTCTCTCTCCCTGTGTCGGTATTGGTCTCCTCACACTTTCCACGCCTGTACATTTAATTTTTTTTTGAGTTTTTCTTAATCTTTGTTATGATTAATGTTGATTAAAGCTTGAATTGAAATTTCGAATCTTTGTTAGGAATTTTGAGTATTGTTAATCATTATTATAGTGTGTCTCCTATTGGCTATTCATCACCAACATTTCTTCTAAAACCCTTTCTATGGAGTGAAAATTGCAAAGCAACCATACAATTTGTAATCAATTTTTGTTGCAGCAATTGAAACATTCAACAGTTTTTTAGATATGGCTGCAATTCCTAGATCATGTTCAATACAAGGCCAATCTTCCATCAGCACATTCACATAAGAGTTCGATTAATTACATTATTTTCTCACACTTTGATCTGTTTTGAGTCTGGAAGAAGCTCAATTAGGGTACAAACAAAACCACCTTCAATGGCTTTTAATTGGCATTTTTTTGACTCATCCAAATATTTCTATTGCCCTTTCTTCAATTGTTTCACTATTGGTGAATGAGTGTATGTATGAGTGCTAGAAATTGGTGAATGAGTGTTTTTTTTTCATCTCTCCCTTTCTAAGAAAGGGGACGGATATTTATAGACAAAAATCCTCCACTGATGACGTGGAAAGTTTAGGGATTTTTAAATCCTCCAATTTATATTCAATTTATTTTGAATATTTTCCTATAAATTTAAATTTTAGGGACTTATTAGCAATAAAATAAGATTAGGGACCAATTTGAAATAAAATATAATAAATTCAAAATTTTTCCATAAATTCAAAGTTTAGGGACTTCTTTGCAATAAAATAAGTTTAGGGACCAAAGTGAAATTAAATATAATACATTCAAATTTTCTCATAAATTTAAAGTTTAGGGACCAATTTGAAATAAAATATAAAAACTTCAAAAAATTTCCATAAATTCAAAGTTTAGGGACTTATTTGCAATAAAATAAGTTTAGGGACCAAATTGAAATAAAATATAATACATTCAAATTTTCCTATAAATTTAAAGTTGAGGGACTCATTTGCAATATAATAAGTTTAGGGACCAATTTGAAATAAAATATAATAAAGTCAAATTTTCTCATAAATTCAAAGTTTAGGGACTTATTTGAAATTAAAGTAAGTTTAGGGACCAATTTATAATATAAAATAATAAAGTCAAATTTTCTGATAAATTCAAAGTTTAGGGACTTTTTTGAAATTATTGTAAGTTTAGGGACCAATTCATAATATAATATAATAAAGTCAAATTTTTCCATAAATTCAAAGTTTAGGGACTTATTTGCAATAAAAAAAGTTTAGGGACCAATTTATAATAAAATATAATAAAGTCAAATTTTTCCATAAATTCAAAGTTTAGGGACTTATTTCAAATTACAGTAAGTTTAGGGACAAATTTATAATAAAATATAATAAAGTCAAATTTGTCCATAAATTCAAAGTTTAGGGACTTATTTGCAATAAAATAAGTTTAGGGACCAATTTATAATAAAATATAATAAAGTCAAATTTTTCCATAAATTCAAAGTTTAGGGACTTATTTCAAATTACAGTAAGTTTAGGGACCAATTTATAATAAAATATAATAAAGTCAAATTTGTCCATAAATTCAAAGTTTAGGGACTTATTTGCAATAAAATAAGTTTAGGGACCAATTTATAATAAAATATAATAAAGTCAAATTTGTCAATAATTTCAAAGTTTAGGGACTTATTTGCAATTTTACAGTAGTTTAGGGACCAATTTGAAATAAAATATAATTAATTCAAAATCATCCATAATTTTAAAGTTTAGGGACTTATTTGCAATAAAATATTTTAGGGACCAAATTGAAATAAAATATAACACATACAAATTTTCACATACATTTAAAGCTACTATGGCTGACGTGATATTCGCAATTATGTCATGTGTTAGTATGGCTGACGTGATGTCGCACGAAGGTGATGGTGCAGGAGATCCTCCACAACAGCCATCTCACCGGCTCCCTTCGGCATGCGAGTCTGGTAAGACGTTTCTTTCAAATTGTAATTATTTATTATTTTATACATATCGGTGAAGAAAATCGTATGATCAATACATTTTTCAATTTTTTCATTTTCAGCACCCCCGCCAAAGCGACGGGGTATATCTCGAGGCATCAATCTCGAGATGGTTTGGCAGGCGAATGGGAAGATGCCACTTCCTATCGCGTTCGACAATGTCGAACGCACAATGCAGCCGATCCCACAATGCAGCCGATCGGGAATAACGCGAAGTATTTCACGCGCTTGGTTGGGAACCAAGTGAGATTCACCGTGCCCCCGTGCTACCCTTCATGGACAGAGGTTCCAGAGGAGTAGCAGGCACGGTTACGTAGCATTATCGAGGTATGAACGTAAATTAGTTTTGTTATTAGTACACTTCATTAATACTTGTTTTACGACTTGTACACTAACATATTCTTTTTTCACTCTTGCAGAGCTACTTCGATCTGCAGGGCGATCGGTCGCCCGACGAGTACCGGGCAGTATGTGCCGCAGTAGATCGTCTGGCGGCCGATCGTTATCGCGATTACAAACTCAAGGCGCATAATCACTTAAAAGCGCATGGACCGAGCCGACCATACGGCGAGATGTCCGCCGTGGACTGGCAGAAGTGCATTGACTTCTTCACCAGTCCTACTTTCGTGGTAAGTATTGTTTATATATTGTTTACAGTATTTTATATACTCTTTTAACTAATACATTTTTTGCTAATCAATTATATGTTATACCTTCAGGACCGGTCCTCCAAAAATAAAGCCAATCGGGGTAAGGCTAAATACTCGAGCGTGCAGGGGTCGAAGAGCTTCTCTGCCACGCGTTACGATCAGGTACAACATATAAATTTTCAATATCATTATAAATATCTTCACTACATTACGTAAAAATGTATACTAAATTTCACGTTTAAATTGTCGTAGCGGGACCCCGAGACCCAGAAGTGGCCGGGGATTATTGATTCGTTCCGGACGTTTCACACCTTCCGGGATGGCAATTGGGTCAACCCGCAGGCGGCTGGTGACTATGTGAGAATTTTTAAATTATGTGAATATAATTTTATCTGACATGTATGATATTATTATTTATTATTATTTTTTCACTGAATAGGAAATTGAAATAAAAGAAAAATTAAGAGGACCCAAATGAAAAATGTTTAAAGTTGAATGACCCAAATAAATATGAAAACATAAAAATTAAATATTCAATATTAAATACTAAAAATTATTATTCATAATATTAAATCTCATTAAATATTAAATATTAAATATTAAAAATTCAAAATTCAAAATTACATACTAATAATTTTTATTGATATTATTAAATCTCAATAAATATTAAATATTAAAAATTCAAAATTAAATAATAATAATTATTATTGATAATATTAAATATTAAAAATAATTGATAATATTACATATTAAAATTTTTTCATAATATTAAAAAGCGGGAAAATTAATAATTATAAAAATTATTTCAATTAAAAAATCCCCTTCAAATGAGAAAGCAACATTTAATTTTCTGTATTGTATTGTCAATAGCGACGACATATGTCGTCGCTATTGTTCTAAAAATTGGGCGCCACCTTTAAGGCGCGTGTTCAAAAAAGCTGAAAACATGTCGTCGCTATAGTACTTAATAGCGACGACATGTGTCGTCGCTATTTAGTCAGACCTTTTAATTCATGCGTAGCCTTCTTCTTTTCCATTTTGGCTTTGACTGTACTTTTTCCAGCGTCTTCGCGCCGCCGCCGTCGTCTGTCGTCTGCCATCTACGCCCCATTCCAGCAGCAGCAGCAGAACCTAGGGCTCGCCATCTCTCTCTCGAATCTTGGCTCGCCAGGGCCCAGAACCCAGACCCAAAGACAGAAGAATCTCCTCCGTCTCCGTCTCCGTCTCCGTCTCCGTCTCTCTCTCCCTGTGTCGGTATTGGTCTCCTCACACTTTCCACGCCTGTACATTTAATTTTTTTTTGAGTTTTTCTTAATCTTTGTTATGATTAATGTTGATTAAAGCTTGAATTGAAATTTCGAATCTTTGTTAGGAATTTTGAGTATTGTTAATCATTATTATAGTGTGTCTCCTATTGGCTATTCATCACCAACATTTCTTCTCAAACCCTTTCTATGGAGTGAAAATTGCAAAGCAACCATACAATTTGTAATCAATTTTTGTTGCAGCAATTGAAACATTCAACAGTTTCTTAGATATGGCTGCAATTCCTAGATCATGTTCAATACAAGGCCAATCTTCCATCAGCACATTCACATAAGAGTTTGATTAATTACATTATTTTCTCACACTTTGATCTGTTTTGAGTCTGGAAGAAGCTCAATTAGGGTACAAACAAAACCACCTTCAATGGCTTTTAATTGGCATTTTTTTGACTCATCCAAATATTTCTGTTGCCCTTTCTTCAATTGTTTCACTATTGGTGAATGAGTGTATGTATGAGTGCTAGAAATTGATGAATGAGTGTTTTTTTTCATCTCTCCCTTTCTAAGAAAGGGGACGGATATTTATAGAAAAAAATCCTCCACTGATGACGTGGAAAGTTTAGGGATTTTTAAATCCTCCAATTTATATTCAATTTATTTTGAATATTTTCCTATAAATTTAAATTTTAGGGACTTATTTGCAATAAAATAAGATTAGGGACCAATTTGAAATAAAATATAATAACTTCAAAATTTTTCCATAAATTCAAAGTTTAGGGACTTCTTTGCAATAAAATAAGTTTAGGGACCAAAGTGAAATTAAATATAATACATTCAAATTTTGTCATAAATTTAAAGTTTAGGGACCAATTTGAAATAAAATATAAAAACTTCAAAAAATTTCTATAAATTCAAAGTTTAGGGACTTATTTGCAATAAAATAAATTTAGGGACCAAATTGAAATAAAATATAATACATTCAAATTTTCCTATAAATTTAAAGTTGAGGGACTCATTTGCAATATAATAAGTTTAGGGACCAATTTGAAATAAAATATAATAAAGTCAAATTTTCTCATAAATTCAAAGTTTAGGAACTTATTTGAAATTAAAGTAAGTTTAGGGACCAATTTATAATATAATATAATAAAGTCAAATTTTTCGATAAATTCAAAGTTTAGGGACTTTTTTGAAATTATAGTAAGTTTAGGGACCAATTTATAATATAATATAATAAAGTCAAATTTTTCCATAAATTCAAAGTTTAGGGACTTATTTGTAATAAAATAAGTTTAGGGACCAATTTATAATAAATTATAATAAAGTCAAATTTTTCCATAAATTCAAAGTTTAGGGACTTATTTGAAATTACAGTAAGTTTAAGGACCAATTTATAACAAAACATAATAAAGTCAAATTTGTCCATAAATTCAAAGTTTAGGGACTTACTTGCAATAAAATAAGTTTAGGGACCAATTTATAATAAAATATAATAAAGTCAAATTTGTCCATAATTTCAAAGTTTAGGGACTTATTTGCAATAAAGTAAGTTTAGGGACCAATTTATAGTAAAATATAATTAAGTCAAATTTGTCCATAATTTCAAAGTTTAGGGACTTATTTGCAATAAAATAAGTTTAAGGACCAATTTATAATAAAATATAATAAAGTAAAATTTTTTCCATAAATTCAAAGTTTATGGACTTATTTGAAATTACAGTAAGTTTAGGGACCAATTTATAATAAAATATAATAAAGTCAAATTTTTCTATAAATTCAAAGTTTAGGGACTTATTTGAAATTAAAGTAAGTTTAGGGACCAATTTATAATAAAATATAATAAAGTCAAATTTGTCCATAAATTCAAAGTTTAGGGACTTATTTGCAATAAAATAAGTTTAGGGACCAATTTATAATAAAATATAATAAAGTCAAATTTGTCCATAATTTCAAAGTTTAGGAACTTATTTGCAACAAAGTAAGTTTAGGGACTAATTTATAATAAAATATAATAAAGTCAAATTTGTCCATAATTTCAAAGTTTAGGGACATATTTGCAATAAAATAAGTTTAAGGACCAATTTATAATAAAATATAATAAAGTAAAATTTTTCCATAAATTCAAAGTTTAGGGACTTATTTGAAATTACAGTAAGTTTAGGGACCAATTTATAATAAAATATAATAAAGTCAAATTTTTCCATAAATTCAAAGTTTAGGGACTTATTTTAAATTACAGTAAGTTTAGGGACCAATTTATAATAAAATATAATAAAGTCAAATTTTTTCATAAATTCAAAGTTTAGGGACTTATTTGAAATTACAGTAAGTTTAGGGACCAATTTATAATAAAATATAATAAAGTCAAATTTTTCTATAAATTCAAAGTTTAGGGACTTTTTTGAAACTACAGTAAGTTTAGGGACCAATTTATAATAAAATATAATAAAGTCAAATTTGTCCATAAATTCAAAGTTTAGGGACTTATTTGCAATAAAATAAGTTTAGGGACCAATTTATAATAAAATATAATAAATTCAAATTTGTCCATAATTTCAAAGTTTAGGGACTAATTTATAATAAAATATAATAAAGTCAAATTTGTCCATAATTTCAAAGTTTAGTGACTTATTTGCAATAAAGTAAGTTTAGGGACCAATTTATAATAAAATATAATAAAGTCAAATTTGTCCATAAATTCAAAGTTTAGGGACTTATTTGTAATAAAATAAGTTTAGGGACCAATTCATAATAAAATATAATAAAGTCAAATTTGTCCATAAATTCAAAGTTTAGTGATTTATTTGCAATAAAATAAGTTTGGGGACCAATTTATAATAAAATATAATAAAGTCAAATTTGTCCATAAATTCAAAGTTTAGTGACTTATTTGCAATAAAATAAGTTTAGGGACCAATTTATAATAAAATATAATAAAGTCAAATTTGTCCATAATTTCAAAGTTTAGGGACTTATTTGCAATAAAATAAGTTTAGGGACCAATTTATAATAAAATGTAATAAAGTCAAATTTTTCCATAAATTCAAAGTTTAGGGACTTATTTGAAATTACAGTAAGTTTAGGGGCCAATTTATAATAAAATATAATAAAGTCAAATTTTTCCGCAAATTCAAAGTTTAGGGACTTATTTGAAATTACAGTAAGTTTAGGGACCAATTTATAATAAAATATAATAAAGTCAAATTTTTCTATAAATTCAAAGTTTAGGGACTTTTTTGAAACTACAGTAAGTTTAGGGACCAATTTATAATAAAATATAATAAAGTCAAATTTGTCCATAAATTCAAAGTTTAGGGACTTATTTGCAATAAAATAAGTTTAGGGACCAATTTATAATAAAATATAATAAATTCAAATTTGTCCATAATTTCAAAGTTTAGGGACTTATTTGTAATAAAATAAGTTTAGGGACTAATTTATAATAAAATATAATAAAGTCAAATTTGTCCATAATTTCAAAGTTTAGTGACTTATTTGCAATAAAGTAAGTTTAGGGACCAATTTATAATAAAATATAATAAAGTCAAATTTGTCCATAAATTCAAAGTTTAGGGACTTATTTGTAATAAAATAAGTTTAGGGACCAATTCATAATAAAATATAATAAAGTCAAATTTGTCCATAAATTCAAAGTTTAGTGATTTATTTGCAATAAAATAAGTTTGGGGACCAATTTATAATAAAATATAATAAAGTCAAATTTGTCCATAAATTCAAAGTTTAGTGACTTATTTGCAATAAAATAAGTTTAGGGACCAATTTATAATAAAATATAATAAAGTCAAATTTGTCCATAATTTCAAAGTTTAGGGACTTATTTGCAATAAAATAAGTTTAGGGACCAATTTATAATAAAATGTAATAAAGTCAAATTTTTCCATAAATTCAAAGTTTAGGGACTTATTTGAAATTACAGTAAGTTTAGGGACCAATTTATAATAAAATATAATAAAGTCATATTTGTCCATAAATTCAAAGTTTAGGGACTTATTTGCAATAAAATAAGTTTAGGGACCAATTTATAATAAAATATAATAAAGTCAAATTTGTCCATAAATTCAAAGTTTAGGGACTTATTTGCAATAAAATAAGTTTAGGGACCAATTGATAATAAAATATAATAAAATCAAATTTTTCCTTAAATTCAAAGTTTAGGGACTTATTTGAAATTAAAGTAAGTTTAGGGACCAATTTATAATAAAATATAATAAAGTCAAATTTTTTCATAAATTCAAAGTTTAGGGACTTATTTGAAATTAAAGTAAGTCTAGGGACCAATTTATAATAAAATATAATAAAATCAAATTTTTCCATAAATTCAAAGTTTAGGGACTTATTTGCAATTTTACAGTAGTTTAGGGACCAATTTGAAATAAAATATAATTAATTCAAAATTATCCATAATTTTAAAGTTTAGGGACTTATTTGCAATAAAATATGTTTAGGGACCAAATTGAAATAAAATATAATACATACAAATTTTCACATACATTTAAAGCTAGTATGGCTGACGTGATATTCGCAATTATGTCATGTGTTAGTATGGCTGACGTGATGTCGCACGGAGGTGAAGGTGCAGGAGATCCTCCACAGCAGCCATCTCACCGGCTCCCTTCGGCATGCGAGTCTGGTAAGACGTTTCTTTCAAATTGTAATTATTTATTATTTTATACATATCGTTGAAGAAAATCGTATGATCAATACATTTTTCAATTTTTTTCATTTTCAGCACCCCCGCCAAAGCGACGGGGTATATCTCGAGGCATCAATCTCGAGATGGTTTGGCAGGCGAATGGGAAGATGCCACTTCCTATCGCGTTCGACAATGTCGAACGCACAATGCAGCCGATCGGGAATAACGCGAAGTATTTCACGCGCTTGGTTGGGAACCAAGTGAGATTCACCGTGCCCCCGTGCTACCCTTCATGGACAGAGGTTCCAGAGGAGTAGCAGGCACGGTTACGTAGCATTATCGAGGTATGAACGTAAATTAGTTTTGTTATTAGTACACTTCATTAATACTTGTTTTACGACTTGTACACTAACATATTCTTTTTTCACTCTTGCAGAGCTACTTCGATCTGCAGGGCGATAGGTCGCCCGACGAGTACCGGGCAGTATGTGCCGCAGTAGATCGTCTGGCGGCTGATCGTTATCGCGATTACAAACTCAAGGCGCATAATCACTTAAAAGCGCATGGACCGAGCCGACCATATGGCGAGATGTCCGCCGAGGACTGGCAGAAGTGCATTGACTTCTTCACCAGTCCTACTTTCGTGGTAAGTATTGTTTATATATTGTTTACGATATTTTATATACTCTTTTAACTAATACATTTTTTGCTAATCAATTATATGTTATACCTTCAGGACCGATCCTCCAAAAATAAAGCCAATCGGGGTAAGGCTAAATACCCGAGCGTGCAGGGGTCGAAGAGCTTCTCTGCCACGCGTTACGATCAGGTACAACATATAAATTTTCAATATCATTATAAATATCTTCACTACATTACGTAAAAATGTATACTAAATTTCACGTTTAAATTGTCGTAGTGGGACCCCGAGACCCAGAAGTGGCCGGGGATTATTGATTCGTTCCGGACGTTTCACACCTTCCGGGATGGCAATTGGGTCAACCCGCAGGAGGCTGGTGACTATGTGAGAATTTTTAAATTATGTGAATATAATTTTATCTGACATGTATGATATTATTATTTATTATTATTTTTTCACTGAACAGGATAAGCTTGTTGAGTTCAGAGAGACTCAACAGACACAAGTCGCCTCCAATAGCGCGTCATTAGATGAGCGTGCTATTGCAAAGGAGGTTCTCGGAGAACGACGAGGTCACGTCCGTGGGGTTGGTCGGGTTCCGAAGGGCACCTCTCACTCGCTCGATTCGACTGTTGCATCGTTTGCCCCACAAGGAACTTCCCATCAGTCCTCTGCAGACCCCCAGAATAATGATGTTCGGTTTGCCATGTACGAGGAGCAGCTACGCCAAAAGCAGCGTGAAATTGAGCTTCTAAAAAGTAAAATACCAGCTGCGCCTGCGGATGAGGAGGACGGGGACGACGGTGTAGAGGGTCTATAGATTTTTTGAATTTTTTATATATTATTTATATTATTTGGAAACAAAAAAAATTCAAAACGTTTATAGCGGCGACAATGTCGTCGCTATAGGTAATTACATTATTTAAAAAAAATTCAAAACGTTTATAGCGGCGACAATGTCGACGCTATAGGTAATTACATTATTTGTATTAGCGACGCCTTTATCGTCGCTGTAATGGATGAACGTATGTCGACGACACAATGGTCTCTATTATTTTGTCTATAGCGACGGTTTTTGCGACGACTATGTCGTCCCTATAAGTCCGTTTTCGAGATATGGTCACGACTCTATTGAGACGACATTGTCGTCGCTATACATACAAATTTATATAGAGACGACGTAGAGTCGTCGCTATAACTCTAGAGACACTAACTTGTTGCGGCGACATATTGCGACGACTTTGTCGTCTCTAAAACCTTAAAGATACGACTTATGAACATTTAGCGACGACAAATGTCGCCGCTATTTCCCTCATTTCTGGTAGTGATTGTTCCTTTTCTTATTATACTAAACAGCTCATGGGATAAAAATTGGAAAATTAAGCTTAATTATTCAAATTTGATCAGAAAATTTTGTGGGAATTAAGAGGGCCAATATTTTTTATAAATTAGGTTTAATTTTCTGGTTTTCTGAGGTTTAGACATTGGAAAAAATAGGAAGTGTTTACTGTTGATAATCAAGTGATAATATTTTAGACTTAATTTTTTCACTTATCAAACAAGTTATTATTTTCATAATGTTGGACTATTATCGTGGATAAAGATTGGGTATACTTATCAAGGTTATTTTACCCCTTTAAATATACAAAATTTTAAAATGTGTTCTTAAATGTATTTTAGATAATTTATACAGGATTTTTTTTGTAGAGTTACAAAGACATATTAATGTGGTGCAAGAAAGTTAGCAAATATGGTGCAAGCCTATGCGGATAATTCAAACAAGGTCATGTGCCTTTGCAAATGTTGCAAAAACCTTTTTCACCAACATTTTTATACAATGTATGGGCATTTGGTCATACATGGGATGGATCCTACGTATATTACGTGGGTGTTTCATGGGGAAAAACCGATTGCATCATGACCTCCTCAAGATGTCGAAAATCTAGAGACCTATATAGAATGTATAGAGATGCATTTTTTCAAGATGACAATGTTGTTGCAAATGGTGAAATCGCATAAACAATTCCAAGCGATCTAGTGCATCATGTATCCCTTGGTAATGAATGTTGGAGAGTTTGGGTTATTGAAGTGGTTGATAATATCACCTTAATACTTTCATTTTGCCCGTTTGGTTTTCGAGCATTATAGACAATATTTCTTTCTTGTTCATTGAGCTAGTTATTCCCCCACCCTTTGATTTAGCTTGAAAGACCAGTAATTATATTATTGAAGGAAGTATTAGCTTTAAGATCCCTACACTGATAAGCTACGAAACAAATGGCAATATTTTCAACAGTTTGAATAATTTGATATTCCATCATAC
This sequence comes from Forsythia viridissima, assembly GCA_030279155.1. NCBI lineage: Eukaryota > Viridiplantae > Streptophyta > Magnoliopsida > Lamiales > Oleaceae > Forsythia > Forsythia viridissima. Next base: position 18,852,539 of record CM059035.1, on the reverse strand, counting down.
CATCAAATTCCATTCGATTATTTCATCTCCAAGATTTCTTTTCCTCACATTGCATATCAAGAAAAGATGGTCAGAGTAATAATTAATTTGGCATTTTAGAGTACCCTTGTTTTGAAAAGGTTCTAATTCCTAGAGGAAATACTGAAGTAGTAGCTTCTCCTTTCAAACAAATCAACAATATACAAGAAGATTCTAGATCTATTTGTTAGCATATATTGTATATATGGCATAATTGAGACATCATATATTCTATCCTTTTTAGACTAGCTATGTATAGAAGAGTATATTGTAATTAGCATCTACCATATTTAGACTAGCTATGTATACAAGATTATACTGCAATTAGCGTGTAATTGATAGGCGTTTATTTTGGTAAGCTATTTACCTTGCATCTATATAAATGAAGGAACCCTCACAATGAGAGGTATTCAAAACAAAACCTTCTTTGACATGGTATCAGAGCCAAAGTTATTTTATTTTTTTTCACGTTTTTCTCTTGGCTTGGTTGAATTTCTGGTTTATTGTTAGAGCATTTTTTTAGCATCAGGACTGTCCGAAACCTCTTCATAGGTTCTTTCGGTAGTCTCTTCGTTTTCTAGAGGATTATTTTTTTGATTATTTTTTTGGTGATTTAGGCTGTCAGAATATTTTTTTTGAACAGCTTCTTGTCTCAGATTGTTGAGAGTCTTGATTGATCATACTGTTCCTGTGACTGTTGTGATCTGTCGGGTCTTTCAATTTTATTTCTGGTGGTTATTATGTCAGGCGAAAATTCTATTGTTCGTTTTAATGGTAAGAACTACGCCAGTTGGGAATTTCAGTTCAAGATGTTTGTGAAAGGGAAAGAGTTATGGGGTCATTTGGATGGGTCTTCTACGGCTCCAACTGATCCCAAAGAACTTAGTTCATGGGAAGGCAGGGATGCCAAAATTGCTTCTTGGCTACTTAGTTCTGTTGAACCCCATATGGTCAACAATCTTCGTGGGTTCACTACTGTTAAGAAGATGTGGGATTATCTTCGGCGAATTTATTATCAAGATAATTCCACCTAAAAGTTTCAATTAGAATTAGACATCGAAAACTATCGCCAGGGGAACCTCTCGATTGAACAATTTTACTCATGTTTTCTTAATTTATGGAGTGATTATTCCGGTTTGGTGCATTCTAAAGTTTCCAAAGATGCTTTAGCGGCACTACAAGCTGTTCATTCTGAGAGCCAGTGGGATCAATTTTTGATGAAGTTTTGACCTGAGTTTGAAAGTGCACAAGCTGGGTTAATCAATCGCACACCTATCCCCACTTTGGATGTTTGCTTGGGCGAACTCTTGCTTGAAGAACAGTGTCTCGCTTTACAACTTGGCATTGCTCAAGACGCTGATGGTAGTACTGAGATGGTTAATGTAGCCTACGCTGCTCATGGCAAAGGACGATATAGATCTCCACTGCAGTGTTACAATTGCAAAGAAGTTGGACACATTGCAAAACATTGCAGCAAGAAATTCTGCAATTATTGTAAGAAGGAATGCCATATCATTCAGGATTGTCATGTACGCCCTCATAATCGATCCGCTCCTGCTTTTCATACTGCTGTTCAGTCCACCTTTATGCCTGTCTCTTCTACTCAACCAGCTGTTTCGGGTTCTTCGTCCAACATTACCCCTGAGCAAGTTCAACAGATGATTATTTCCTCTCTTTCTGCTCTTGGTCTCCAAGGTAAGAAATGTCTTCTTCATTCTCCTTGGTTAATTGATTCCACGGCTTCATTGATGGTGAGTAGCATATTCAGATCGCTGATGGTAGTACCCTTCCTATTACTGCGGTTGGAAATCTGGGGTCTTCCTTTACTAATGTTTTTGTATCTCCTACTTTATCTGCCAATCTCATTTCTATTTCTGTTGGACAATTAGTAGAAGAAAATTGTTCTCTTTATTTTGATCACAGTGGTTGTCGTGTGCAGGATCAAGTGTCGGGACAGGAGATAGCGAAGGGGCCTAAAGTGGGACGTCTTTTTCTTCTTCAGTCGTTTTTCATTCCTCGTTCAATTTCTGTTGGTTATTCTACTATTGCAATTATTAGCCATTTTTGGCATAAGAAATTGGGACATCCCAACTCTGTAATTTTGACACATCTTATGAAACATGGTTATTTGAGCAATACAAATGCATGCTCTTCTTTGTCTTTTGATTGTGTATCTTGTAAACTTGGTAAAAGCAAATCTTTACCATTTCCTTTACAAGGTAGTCGTGCTTCTACATGTTTTGAGATTATTCATTCTGATGTTTTGGGTATGAGTCTTGTTCTTTCTCATGCTCAATATAGGTATTTTGTGACATTTATTGACGATTACAGTCGTTTCACTTGGGTCTATTTTCTTCGTTCTAAAGCTGATGTGTTTTCGACCTTCAAAACTTTTGTTGCCTATCTAGAAACACAATTTTCTACATGTATTAAGACCCTACATTCAGATTCTGGGGGAGAATATATGTCTCATGATTTTCAATCTTTCCTACAACAGAAAGGTATTCTCTCTGATGTCAAATTTTAATTAACTCGCAAGTGTACGAATCTATTGGAATATAGAAAAGTAGTAACGAGGTCGATCCCACAGAGACTGCAATGAAGAAAGTCTAATTTAATCCTAATTAACTATTAGTCTAGGCTAGTTGAGTCGAAATAAATTTTGTTGAAATTATTTAATTTAAAGAATAACTAATTATGCGAAAATAATGAGGTTGAAGAATCAAGAAGTTTAAAATACCAAGGTTTCAGAATCCACCATTGTTTAACTTAGCAATTATCCAGTTATTGATTAATTCTAAAAAACAACGACAACACGAAATCAATCTATTGTCGTCCCGAAAGATTTATCAATTAAGTTCAAAAGAAGAAAATCAAATATAGGCTCCCCTTATGCTTCAAACATAAATTACTTAAGTGTTTTTCTTATCAAGTTCCATTGAAAGAAAACAAAGAATCATTGATTTTCTAAGCATTCAATGTATCCCAATTCGAATAAAAGATGACGAAAAATTAAAAGCAATTAATAGAACATGTTTAAGCACCAAGCACGAATTAATTAAATCAATTTCTAACAATAAAAAATACATGATATTTTTAAGATGAAAGGAATTTTATCTAATTAATTCAATAAGAACAAACCATGAACGTTAAAGCTCTAAAATTGAATTAAACGAATAACAACATAATCACTTTGCTAAAATAAGGTTTCATTGTCTACCTTGGCTAAAGAAAATTGGAAGAACATAACTAAATAAAAAAGATAAGAATTGATAGAACCCGGCATGGATTGAATGAGAAGAAATCTTCAAAAAGAACTCTTGATTGCCAAGGAGTTGTCTTCTCTTGTTTCTTCCGTCTTCTTCTAAGTTCGGCTCCCAAAAATTCCCCTTTGTTATGAGTTAATAACTCATATTTATACTATCCTAATTGTGCTCCAAAAGATCCTAAAAAATTACAAAATCCGCGGGCCAAAAGTTACCTAACTAGATTAGGGCATAAAAAAGGAAATAAAATCTTCTTAACCGGATTTGGCCTGGGCGAATTTGCTCACTGCTTCATTCTTCAAATACTGGGCGATTGCCCAGCTTGATGTCTTTGAAATTCTTGCGATTTGGTCCTTCAGATTTGGTTGTTGGTCATTTTAGTCCTCAGACTTTCATATTATCTTCTTTAGTCCTCCAACTTTTCATAACCTCTAATTTGGCCCTTCAATTTTCCAATTGAGTGCACTTGAGTCTCCGTGCTGCTAAGACACCTTCCAATTTATTGCTCTTTTCGTCTAATCTTCTCCAATTGTTCACAAACGAGTCCAAAACTGAAATAGAACAATAATAAACTAGATTAAGTAGAAAATCAACTATATGACGACATAAATGATTAATTCAAATGCTAAAATAAGTACACAAAACGCACTTATCACTCTCTCAACGTTCATGTCCTTACAACCCTCAACAAAATAGAGTCGCCGAGCGTAAGAATAGATACCTTTTAGATGTTGTTCATACCTTGATGCTTGAATCTTCTGTCCTTCCAAGATTTTGGGTAGAGGCATTATCTATGGCCGTATATTTGATTAATCATTTACCTTCTCCTACCTTGCACCTTGATTCTCCATATTCTCATTTGTTTGGTGTTCATCCTGACTATAATTCTTTACATATTTTTGGTTGCATCTGTTTTGTTCACTTACCTCTCGTTGAACGTCACAAGCTTGCTGCTCGAGCTGTTCAGTATGCTTTTCTTGGCTATAATAACTCTCATAAAGGGTTTGTATGTTATGATGCGGATGCTAACAGACTTCGTATTTCTCGAAATGTGATTTTGTTTGAAAACCAATATTTCTTTCCGTCTCGTGCTAATCCTGTTTCTTCCTCTATTTTCCTTCCTTCTTTTGATGATGTATCTAGTACTCCTTCTCATTTTCAGCCGGGTATTGTGTACCAGCGACGTCATCTACTACCTCTTCCTTCTTCTGAACTACCACCTAATCATGTATTGCATGAGCCCCACCAGTCTACTAGGGTTTCTCAGCCTCCGGATTGGTATGGATTTTATTCTTCTACTCTTAAGGATACTTTTGATATGACTTCTGTGCCTAAGTCTTATTCTCAGGCTTCTACTCAAGAGTGTTGGCGCCAAGCTATGCAGGACGAACTTCAGGCTCTTCAAGACAATCACACTTGGGACATCGTCACTTGTCTTGTTGGAGCTAAGCTTATTGGGTGCAAATAGATATACACCATCAAACTACGTGCTGATGGCTCAATTGAAAGACATAAAGCTCGTCTGGTGGCCCTTGGGAATCGGCAGGAGTATGGGCTTGATTATGAAGAAACATTCACTCCCGTGGCCAAAATGACTACTGTCCGCACTGTTATGGCCATTGCTATTTCGAAAGGATGGTTGCTTCATCAGATGGATGTGAAGAATGCATTTTTACATGGTGATCTGAAGGAACAAATATTTATGTCTCCTCCTCCTAGCTTGTTTCCTCCATCTTCTGTTGAGGTTTGTCGCTTGAAACGTTCTCCATATGGTTTGAAACAAGCACCGCGGGCATGGTTTGAGAAGTTTTGTACTACTTTATTAGATTTTTCTTTTACTCAGAGTCAGTATGACTCCTCACTCTTCTTATGCAAGACTACTATTGGGATAGTTATACTTCTTGTGTATGTCGATGATATTATGATTACCGGATCTGATCTCCAGTTAATTAAGAAGCTGCAGCAGCGTCTCACAACTTCGTTTCATATGAAAGATCTTGGTCCACTACAGTATTTCCTTGGACTTGAGGTCCAACATTGTCTGAATGGCATGCTCTTACATCAGCATAAGTATACCCAAGAACTTTTATTAGCCGGTCTTCAAGACAGTAATTCGTGTCTTACACCTGCGGATGTCAATTTGTAGCTGCATCAAGTGGATGGTGATTTCTTATCTGATCCCTCGATGTATCGGTAGTTGGTGGGCAGTTTGAATTATATGACCATTACTAGACCTAATATCTCATTTGCTATTCAATTTGTCAGTCAGTTTATGCGTGCTCCTTGTCAGACACATTTGGCAGTTGTTCGTCGTCTTCTTTGATACCTTAAAGAGACATCTGGTTGCAGTTTGTTTTTTCCTTTAGAGAAGTATTTAAATTTGGAGGGCTTTAGTGATGCCGACTGGGCTGGATGTGCAGATACTCGTCGTTCTGTTACAGGTTGGTGCATGTTTCTTGGTAATGCTCTTATTTCTTGGAAGAGCAAAAAGTAGGCTCGTGTCTCAAAGTCATCCATCGAATCTGAATATCGGGCTATGTCATCTGCTTGTTCTGAAATTGTATGACTTCGTGGGTTGTTAAGTGAACTTAGTGTTCCGCAACTTACTCCTACTCCTCTTCATGCTGATAATACCAGTGCTATTCAGATTGCTACTAATCCTGTTTTTCATGAGCGCACCAAACATATTGAAGTGGATTGTCATTCTATTCGCGAATCCCTTGCTCGCCATGAAATTACTCTTCCACACATTTCCACTGAATGCCAAACCGCTGATTTCTTCACCAAAGCTCTCTCTCATCATCGCCATCAGTTCATGATTGACAAATTGATGCTTATTGATCGCCCAACATCAATTTGAGGGGGGATGTTAGCATATAATGTACATATGGCATAATTGAGACGTCATAAATTCTACCCTATTTAGACTAGCTATGTATAGAAGAGTATATTGTAATTAGCATCTACCCTATTTAGACTAGCTATGTATAGAAGAGTATATTGTAATTAGCGTGTAATTGATAGGCATTTATTTTGGTAAGATGTTTACCTTGCATCTATATAAATGAAGGAACCCTCACAATGAGAAGTATTCAAAACAAAACCTTTTTTGACACCATTGTCAAAGATATCAAATATATACAAGCCCAAAATAATTATACAAATATTTTATTACATTTAATGACAGATCAATTAAAAAGAATTGAGTCAAATTCTAAGTCTGAAGAATCAGCAACAACAACCCCTACAAAAGAAAGAATAACGTCAAATTCTTTGTTCAAGCCTCTTGGTGAAACTACTTCAAAACATAAATTAGGAAAAAAATCTTTCAATTGAAATAATTGTTCTGGCAAAAATGTCAAAACAACTTTCAAAGATAAAATCTTCCAAAAATGTAAATGTTGTAAACTCAATTGATGAGCTTGAAGAACAATTTATTGTAGAACCTTATCAAATAAATAAACTTAGGGGTCAAATTTTTTTAAAGTATGTAAAACAACAAAGATTAAAATATGCCTTAATCTTTACTTTCAAAGTACAAGTGCTATTTTCCAATTTTTACAAGTGATTTACATAATTATTCTATTTTATATCATCAATATTTCTTCTCTTATTTAATTGGTATCTGCTCAAATATGTTATTTCGCTCATTTGGTAACAGTAACTGAGGTTTGCAAGGCTTATCTCTAAATGACTCTGATACCAAATGAGCGGAATAATAGATTTGAGCAGATACCAATACAGAAGAATTATTGATGATATAAAATAGAACAATTATGTAAATTACTTGTAAAAATTGGAAAATAACACTTATGTAATTTGAAACTAAAGATTAAGGTAGATCTTAATCTTTGTTGTTTTACACACTTCGATATTTATATGAGATGGGAAATCTCATTAATTGAAAAAATAAAACTTACAATATCACTTGAACTGAACGTGTAATGATAATATTGTTTAAACTTGATTACAGAAGTGCTAACAAAAGAATCTTTCTGAAAAACACTCAACATGTTGTTGAGAGTAACATCCCTTTATATAACCTTTTGACAGAGTTCAAATCTGGATTTGAACTTGCAAATTCGTCGCGATCTTTGCATTCGACTAACATTGCCATAAGCTTGCTTTTTTCTGTTAAGAAATCGGCTTGCTTATCTTGATTTTTTGAAAGTTGTCCAGTATTTTTCAAGTTATCCTTATTTTTCTGTTGATGTATTTGATGGGGCTATTTCAAATACCCACACTTCAGATCTAGAAACAACAGAAATTTTAAATTTTGATGAAAGATCAAGATCTATTGTGGTTATTTACCGTGTCTATTACAAGGTAATGAGTACCATCTCTCAATCCTAGAGCACTAAGATTCTCCAAAAGATGAATTTTTTTTAATGGAGGTCAATACTCTACATTCCAATGTTATTGTTCCAAAAAGAGTACCTTAGGACAAGATTTCCAGATCCTTAACCAGGGATCTAGAATGAGTCAATGTTCTTGAGGGAAAAGAATCTAAAGAAGCTCTCAATCAAATTCTACATTTTCCAAATAAGAATGTTAGAATGTTTTTTATGAACCTTCTTCTAGTTCAAGACACTCAACTTTGGTATGAGTTGAAAGGACTTTTTCCTTTCAACCACCAAGATATTCAACTTCTTTTGAAAAATTCAAATTAGTTGATTTCGATCCAAATACCTAATACTCATTATGAACCAGAAGGTGAAATTGAATCTGAAAGATCCATATCACCAATTGCTTGGCAGATATATGAACCTTTATATCAAAGATTTAGAAAAAAATCCACCCACAAGAAGTCAAGATCATAGTCTAACTGCTAAGTTAATTAAGCAGTCAAAACTCTTCGTTGCCTCCATATCATCAACCCCGAAGCCTTTCTCTTTGTTGAAACTGATGCTTCTGAAATAGGCTATGGTGGAATTCTCAAAAAAAAAAATTGATAATCAAGAGCAATTGATTCGCTACCATTCTGGAATATGGATCGAACGTGAGAAGACTATTCTACTGTCAAAAAATAAAATTTGGTAATAGTTTTATGTATTACAAAATTCCTTGATGACAAGCAAATATTATCATGTATATTCAAGGAAATTCAAATGTGATATCGGATTTTCTATATATCCAATTAATGCACCGAACACTATAGAATTTAGCAGCAACGACAAACACGTAATCAAGGTGTTTGCACATGGGAGAGAAAGTGCTTTGAGAGAAAGAAAAAGAGAGAAAATTAGAAAAATGGAACGTGTCGTCGTCGATTTGATGAACCACGTTTAATTCAAGTTTCTCTCTCTTCTGCTCGTTGTTGTTGTTGGAATAAATAGGTCGTCCATGTGGGTTGACCCAACCCAAGTAATATGAAAATGGTTTTGGGGGGAGAAGTTAAGATTTAATTTGAATTTTAACTCCCTACTACATGTAACTTCCATACAACTCCTACACCTCTACATATTCTCTGCATATGGAAGTTAAAATTCGTGTATGAAGAAGAGAGATAGTGAAGATTACATGAAGATGGTGGTTTGACAATTAACTCAAAGAAAATTCGGTTCTTAGATTGTGGAGATTAAACTCTATCATTGTGATTGAGTTTCGGACCAAATAGAAGCATTTTAAGCACATAGTAAACAAGTATACAAGGCAAGTGATTCAACCTCTTGGTCATGGATTTTCAAGTAAGTTTTACCATTTTTGCATTCGGTAAAAGCATGTTATATGATATTACATTGGTATCAGAGCCTTTTCAGGTTGTTTCATTGCATGTTAATGTACTGATAATGTATTGGTATGCAAATAGATGGAAGAAATCCGAATTCATGCCATTTGTTAAAGCTTGAACACACTTTAATGGTACATTATGAAATACTCAATATTAATTCATGAAATTTATACCATATGTTAATATCATGATGTACAATATGTCTACAAAATTTCACACAGTTTGGATTTATATTTGAAGAGTAAATCAAAACCCTAGTTAAAATAACCGAAACTTCATAAGATTATCATTTTATGTTCTCTATTTTTTGTGTTATGAAATTGGTATGTTTAGAAAGGTGATTCCATGATCTTTCGAAGGGTATAAAGAACTCATAATTCGGACTTAAAACGAATGAGTTATGATGATTTAAAGTTTTTGCCATTGGTAGGAAATTCTGAAATTTTTGAGGAAGATGATGAATTAGTTTTTTTTTTCATTTCCTCACTCTCTGTCATTATGTTGCTGTTCCAAACACTACATTATAAATGCTATTTGTGAAACATGACCACACAAATGAACTTAGAACGTCGAAATTAGAGGAACAAAACCCAGGAAGTCGTCAAAAACGTTTCATAAGGTGGTGAGTGTAGTACACTCTTTGACTGCCGAGAGTGGGAAAGAGTTCTTTAATAAAATAAAAATAAAAATCTGCCTTTTAAAAAGTGACGTGCAAGAGATCATTTGGAATGTTTGAAAATTGCAGATTGGTCCCCTTAATATTTTGGAATTTCCAATTGGATCCTCAAATTTTTTTTGGAATTAAAAAAAGGGGCAGATTTTTGTTTTGGGGCGTGAGAGTTCATGAGGGACTTTCCAATTCTAAAATTTTCAGAATGGTCCCCATAATATTTTGGATTTATTATTTGAGTTCAATATAATTTTTTCTTGTGAATTTTTTTTTTTGTATTTATGTTTAGAGAAAATTCATTTGTAAATACATAATAAATATTTTCTAAGTGAATTATAATTCTGAAAATTTTATATTAAATCCAAAATATTTGGTTGAGGGTTTTGTTTCCTAGTGGGAGTTTTCGTGATGCTCCTATATTATTATTATTGTTAAAATTATAATTTTATTTTAAAAAATGGATTTAAGTCAGAAAATTATGATTTTGGTGTCAAATTTTTCTGATTTTAAATAGAATAATATTGTGCATTCTTGAGTAGTGTGAGTCTTATTTGGTTATGTGATCCATTTGATAAGTTCCTGTCTTCCCGTGCTTAATCAGATATGGTTAAATTTATGCACATTTTTAGCATCCTTGGAAAGAAGGCTAAAAGATTACGGGCTAAAGAACGTGTTGAAAAGCTATGAGCTTATCAAAATCGTGAAATGGATTTAAGACATAACTTAGTACAATACATAAAGTATCTTGAAGCAATGCGCCTAGAAGCAGTGCATCTAGGACAATATATTTGTGAGGAGAAGAAAATGTATCATGTCATCTTTAAATGCCTAGTAGTTATATTTAGAATAATTGGATATAATCGCATGTGTACATATGACATTTTTTTTGTTTTAGTGCATACTATCAAAATGTTTTGTTTACATAATACATGTTTAATTGATTTATTCAGTGGAAATTCTAAGGTTAGATGAGTTTATGTAATTCTCGCCTAGAATCATTGTTTTTGTATTTTGAAATTAATTTTTGTGATAATGAAACATTAGGATAATAGATGATGATTGGAAACTTAGTGAACTTTCGACTCTATGCCTAGTGTTAAATTATCATAAAATTTAATTTGTATGAGTGCAAAATGACACGTGTGCATAAAATGGACATTTATACGATTGTCTCCAAAACTTTAACAGATCATGGTATCTAAGAATATCATTGCTGCCTAAATAAGGGTGACAAATTGAATGGCGATAACTATAACATTTGGCGCCATAAAATTTGGTATGTGCTGGAGGAATAGGATTTCCTTGAGGGCATTAACTATGTGATGGAAGGCCCAGGTGTGGGTCAGACTGCTCAACAAAGAAGGTATCATGAAACTTACCAAGTATGGAAAAAGAAAGATTCCATTGCACGAGGAATTTTGGAAAGTTCTGTTGTGGATGATCTCATTCACGAGTGTGAGCAATTTCCAACTGCTTATGATATCTGGGTGTATCTGAGAGAAAAATATGGTGGTAATAGCATGACTAGGCTCAGACAGTTGACTGTTAAGTTTGACACTTATAAAAAGTCTCATGATCATAATATCAAACAGCATGTGAAGATTCTGTCTAACATGATCAAAGAGCTAAAGTCGGCTGGTCATATTTTCTCTGATGAGCAACAAGTTCAGGCTTTGATCCTCTCTCTTTCTAATAATTGGGAACATCTGAAAGTCAATCTGACTCATAATGATAGCATAAAAAATTTTGCTGATGCTTCCCGCCATGTTGAACTAGAGGATGAACGGCTTGGAGCAGCTAAATCTCTAGGACGTACTTTGTAGCTGAGTCTAGTCCTGGCAAAGCTTCGGGCTTTAAGCGTAAAAAGGAAAAGAGACTGGACAGTGACCTAAAAAGAACAAGCCCAAATGCAACAAAAAAGGAAAATGGTTTGGTAAATAGAAAGACAAGAGCAAGTTGAAAAGCTACAATTGTCAAGTGCTGGGTTACTTTGCTCGGGATTACCCTAAGCCAAAGAAGGTAGCCCTTGTTAATACTTCTTTTAGTGCTGTTTATGTTTCTAGCACTATTTTTCTTACTGAATCTTATCCTATGTAGATTATAGACTCAGGAGCGACAGACTATATAACTAGAGATAGAGAGGCATTTATGGAGTTCCGTCGATTTCCAACTGGTACAAAATGGATATATGTCGGCAACAATGATAGAGTGGAGGTGAAATGTACCGGTACATGCAAGTTGCATTTATGTGGTGGTTGTACTATTGTCCTTCATGATGTCCTGTTTGTACCAGGAATACAACAGAACTTAATTTCAGTTACTGTTCTTTTAAGATTAGGTTTCAGTTTGAATTTTAGTAGTACTTTTGTTCGTATTAGCAATGGTGATGTATATTTTGGATCTGGATATTTGTCTGGTGGTTTTCTAGTGTTGGATTGTGAATTAAACACTTATAACTATTATGTTAATCGTTGTTTTTCTATGAATGTATCTTCTTCTAAAGATATGATTGTTGATACATGTGTATGGCATGCTAGATTGGGGCATATTGGGCAAGAAAAAATGAATAGGTTGGCTAAAGAGGGCTTACTAGGTTCAATTTCTAAAGTTTCATTGCCTATTTGTGAGCATTGTCTACCAGGAAAAACAACACGAAAACCATTCGGTAAGGCTTTAAGAGCCGAACTTTCATTGCAATTAGTCCATTCAGATATATGTGGTCATATGAATGTGAGAGCAAGACATGGAGCCTCTTATTTCATTACTTTTACAGATGATTTCACGCGGTATGGTTATGTCTATTTGATTTCTCATAAGTCGGAGGCATTAGAATGCTTTAGATGATTTTTAAATGTGGTAGAAAATCAAATAGATAGAAAGGTGAAAGCCTTAAGAACTGACCAAGGGCGTGAATATCTATCTGATGAGTTCAAAGAACTATGTAATGATAAAGAAATTATTAGGCAGTTAACTATTCTTAATACACCACAAGAAAATGGTGTTGCTGAGAGAAGAAATATGACATTGCTTGAAATGGTGAGGTCCATGATGGTGCAAGCTAACTTACCTATTTCCTTTTGAGAAGATTGCTTTGTTAACTGCGACTTACACCCTTAATAGAGTTCCTTCCAAATCGGTACCTACAACACCATATCAGCTTTCGATAGGTACATTACCTGATTTAAGTTGTATTAGACCCTGGGGATCAGCTGGATACATCCATGACTCCTCAAGCAAATTTGAAAAGTTGGGTCCAAGAGGCAAGAAATGTATCTTTATAAGATACTCAGACCAGTCCAAATTATATGTGTATAGTCACGCGATATAACATTCCTTGAGAATGATTTTCTTAGTAGAGGAGAAATTAAAAAGGGAGAACATTTACTTGAATTAGATGATAGAGCTGTCTTCGATAAATCGATTGAGGTGCAAGAAGATGTACTTCCACATTCTGATCCAAGTGGGAGAAAATTGTCTCCAAGTGACAAGGTCACTACGGAGCTTCCACTTCGTAAGAGTACTAGGAAAAGTATGCCTTAATATCATTTCGAAATTGAAGGGCAAGCTTTTCTAGTATCTCTAAAAGACGACAAAGAGCCTAGATATGTTCATGAAGCTCTATCTGGCCCTGCAAATGAAAAGTGGAAGAAAGCAATAGAAGAGGAGATGGAGTCTATGAAATCTAATCAAGTGTAGGACTTGGTTGATCTTCCGTCTGGTCAAAAAGCTATTGGGTACAAATGAGTTCTCAAGATAAAGAGAAGGGCTGATGGGTCCATAGAGAAGTATAAAGCTCGCTTGGTGGCAAAATGTTATACCCAACAAGAGGGTATAGATTATGAAGAAACCTTTTCACCAATAGAGAGATTTACTTCTGTTCGCCTGCTCTTAGCCATAGTGGCGCATTTAGATTTAGAATTACATCAAATGGACGTAAAGACTGCTTTTCTCAATGGAGAATTGGATGAAGAAATCTACATGCAACAACTAGTAGGTTTCGTCAAACAAGGCCAATAGAATAAAGTTTGTAAATTGTAAAGATCAATATATGGCCTAAAACAGTTTTCGAGACAGTGGTACTTGAGATTTGACAAAGCGGTAATCTCATATAACTTCGTTATGATGGACGAAGATCACTGTATTTATGTGAAAAGGTCCAATGGAAAATTTGTAATTTTATCTCTTTACGTAGAGGATATCTTATTGGTTGGGAATGATAAGGAGTATGTTGAGACCGTTAATAAATGGTTGTCTTCTAATTTTGAAATGAAGGACATGGGTAAAGCAGATTACACACTTGGTGTTAAAATCCATAGAGATCATTCTAAGAGACCTCTTTCTCTGTCATAAGAGTCATATGTAAGGAAGGTTCTTGAATATTTCAAAATAGAGAATTGCAACCTAATTGATACTCCTATATCTAAAGGCGAAACTCTAAGTCTACGCATGTGCCTTAAGACTCCTAAAGAAAAAGAAGAAATGTCCAGTGTACCATACTCTAGTGCGGTTGGGAGTTTGATATACGTTATGATGTGTACTCGCTCAGATATTTGTTATGCCGTTGGTCTAGTCGGTAGGTATCATTCTAATCCTGGAAGAGGACACTGGAAAGCAGTCAAGAGGATATTGAGATACTTGAAAGGTACTGCTGATTATTCTTTATGTTATCAAGAAAACAATCTGCACTTAAAAGGATAGACAGATGCCGACTGGGGTGGAGACCTAGATGAGCACAAGTCAACTTCTGGATATGCATTCTTGCTTAATAATGGTGCCATCTCTTGGAGTAGCAAGAAGCAAACATGCATTTCTTTGTCTACAATGGAGGCAGAATTTGTGGCTTGTGCTTCAGCAGTACAAGAAGCTGTTTGGTTAAAAAGATTCTTTCAACATCTAAGAGTCCTTAGTGGTGATATGGAACATACGTTGATTTATTATGATAGTCATGCTGCTATTGCATATACGAAGGATCCATAGTATCACAGCAGAACCAAAAATATTGATACAAAATATAATTTTGTAAGAGACAACATAGCAAATAAAAAAATGACTTTGCAGTACATTTCTACGTATAATATGGTAGTTGATCCATTTACCAAACCGATACCTAGGGATGTCTTTATGACTCATGTCAAATCTCTAGGATTGCGTAGAATTTAGTTACATATATTGTAAACTCTTGAATGTCCATTAATGAACAATGTTTTGAGTTCATATATTATGTGTAATCTATTGTTGTGATTAATAGATGATTGATTTTTATGCACACAGAAAGTATGTCGAGCAGGTTGAGATTGACTCACTTACATGAGCAATCACCTCAGACAATTTTAGGTTGTGCTGGGATGAGACGAAGTTATCATGTTCTGTACATGATCTGGTCGCCTTGATGAGATATCGAGATGAGATTACTATAAGTAATCAAAATGGATTCCACTATCCGTTATACCTATTTAGTAGCCAGATTGAGTTCTCGAATGGGTTTGCTTTGAGGAATGAATGTTAGGAAAATTCAAGTTAGGTATCAAGGATACCTGAACAAAAATCTGTACGATGTGTTTTAATTTACAGAATATGACATACGCCCTGAAAAGGGAGAACTTTCATACCGCGTGTGCTTTTACGACCAATATGGGAGAAATGAGTGAATGGATCCATGCTTCCTCATTGTGTGAGACCCTGTGGTTTTCATAACCTTATGTATACCCTTATGACTTTTGACTATTTTCTCAAAATTTTATTTCAGTGTTGCTACTTTAACATGTTGCCGATAACTATGATTGATTCAGTTTGATGGAACATGTCTAGGAAAGCAACTGATTTAAAGTTGAAGGATTTGAGTAAAAAAGAAAAATCATTTTGATCAACATTTTTTATTTGTATTCACTGGCCAGATAACTGTGTTAACCATGTAGACTTTACAACACAATTATGAATACAAGAATTAAATATGGAGTTCAAGTATGTTCCATAAAAATTTGAGGGATCGGAAATATTTGAATTAGTGTTGGTAAATAATTTGGGGTATAGAGAAAAAAGTATTTCCTCTAGTAGAGCTGCTATATATCCCTAACAGGTGTATGGCGTTGTGTGCTCTTTTAATAAACTCGCTGGTCGAACGATCCATTTACTAGTATGAACTTTAAGATATTGAGATAAATCTAATTGATATTATATTAGATTCAGGTCAATACCATCATGTGTAGCAACGACAAACACGTAATCAAGGTGTTTGCACCTGGGAGAGAAAGTGCTTTGAGAGAAAGAAAAAGAGAGAAAATTAGAAAAACGGAACGTGTCGTCGTCGATTTGATGAACCACGTTTAATTCAAGTTTTTCTCTCTTCTGCTCGTTGTTGTTGTTGGAGGGAGGAGTTAAGATTTAATTTGAATTTTAACTCTCCACTACATGTAACTTCCATACAACTCCCACACCTCTACATATTTTCTGCATATGGAAGTTAAAATTCGTGTATGAAGAAGAGGGATAGTGAAGATTACATGAAGATGGTGGTTTGACAAATAACTCAAAGAAAATTCGGTTCTTGGATTGTGGAGATTAAACTCTTTCATTGTGATTGAGTTTCGGACCAAAAAGAAGCATTTTGATCACATAGTAAACAAGTATACAAGGCAAGTGATTCAACCTCTTGATCATGGATTTTCAAGCAAGTTTTACCATTTTTGTATTCGGTAGAAGCATGTTAGAAGCATGTTAGAGGATATTACAGTTGTTAATGCTAAATGTTATTCATCATAAACTGAAAAAAAACATTGATGCCAAAAGCTTTTGCCTTCACACTTTTGATCATTTTAATATATCCTTCCTCCTATCTTGGCATCAACCCCCAAAAGATCTATCCATCTTCAAAGAATTGCCAAAACATCCATTCTGAAAGTCCAACCGCTGCCATTAAACCTTATGTCCTTATAAACCAACACAAGGAGAAATTTCCTAACTTCAACTAGTTCAATCATGTAACAGTTCATGGTGCAATGAGAGGGTCTCGACATACGGTAATTATTAATGTTGACTACTTTGGGGCCAAAGCTGATGGGCAAACAGATGATTCTCATGTGCTACAGATGGTGCTTTCTATATTGCTTCTAGATCCCTTAAATTTGTCTAGTTTTATAATATATTGTATCTACGATAATATTATTTGCTCTGATGGATTTGCCTTTTCATATTCGTACATCAAGATTCGACTTGTGTCATTTAATATCTATATAGTAAGAAATAACACCAACACTTACTAAACATGGAACCATGATTCATAAGTGCGGTGTCAAATTTGAGGCGTAAATACTAAGAAAAATTTGCAAATAGTTCATTTTTTGGCATTCAAGTCCCCTGTTGACAGAAATCATCCAATGGACTGTGAAAATGTCAACTTTCCCTAAATACTATCATCGAATGCATTTTTATCATCGAGTGCATTTTTAGGTTATAGTTGGTTGAGCGTTTTGTCTGTTACTATTTTTCTTTACATTTTTTCATAGTTAGTTAAATTTTAGTACTTCATTATGATTAATTTTTTGTTTTCGTTTTTGTTTTTTATTTTTATTTTTCTGGTTATTCAGGCATTTACGAATGCTTGGGACAGGGCTTGCAAGTCTTCAAAACAAAGTATTTTTCTAGTTCCCAAGTACAAAACATATAATATCAGGCGGATTAACTTTATTCGTCCTTGTAAATCTTGCATGAAAATAGAGGTTAGTTCTATATTTTTGATTGCATAAAATCAATTTTCACAGCCAAGTAAAGCTTAAAATGGTAACCCTGTTGTAACGCCCCGAATTTTCTCAACCCGGAGGGTCACTGAAATAAATCTTTAAATGAATATGACGACTCCAAATAATATTTCCCATGACCTTGAAGATTTTTAAAAATCAAAAGTTTACGAAAAAATAATAAGTGTGCAAGGGAAGAAGAATTTACTTCAAAATTTCATAGTTTTGCCTATACCACGATAGGTGTCGCCACAATATATTTGACCATTTAAACGAATTTCAAAAATTATGAAACTATAACTACAGATACTTGGGACTACAGACTACAACATATTAAAATTTCAAATCTTAACTGCGTCCACTACAATAAATGAGACTTTCACCAACTAAATTTTACTGACTAAAAATATCTGGTCCGTAAAAATTGTTTTTATCGACTAAAATTATTACATGGTCTCCCAAACATTATTGATTGGGTTGGTCAACCCATGGAAGGATTCATCGACCAAAAATATAGTCGGCGAAGGTGTTAATGCCGACTACAAATACTATAGTCGGCGAAAACTTACACGGGAGGTTTTCCCGCGTTTGACAAATTGCGGGGGCGTAATCTCCGACTAAGTTATTGGGTCGGTGGTATTTTGGCCGACTAAAAATTGGTGGTGGGTAATTAATGGGTTGACTATATAAGGATTAGTCGCCTATGTTTTGGTGTTGGTGGGAATTGCTGGCGGGCTGAATAAAAAGTTTTTGTGGTGTTGGCTCATTTGGTCTCTTCAATTTCCCTCACGTTCGTTGTCTTCTCCACTGCCCCTCTTCTCTCCGCAACTAATTAGCCTCAATAACTGTAAATCACTATTTTCATTTCTCTACAATTTTATTCCCCATTTCAATTTTTGCTTCAATATTGGGTTTAAACCAATAAGTAGCCATCAAAGAACACTGGTCAGTCTCCCGTTGCCGTAGCTGTAGCCATCACTGGTAAGGCTCTCCATACTCCATTTATTCAAGGTAATTTCTCTCTCAATAAGTGGAATTTTTAATTTGTTTTTACCTTACGGGTTCTTCCTTTACTGGTTCGATTCTCTAAGTTTATATTTTGATTTCTTGTTTTGTGTTTGATTGGGTTTTGATGCATAACATTTGATTGAGTTTTACTTATACTTTAGTTTAATTAGTTGCTTTACCAATACATTTAGATATTAAATCTATTTTGTTTTTGAGAGATTGAAGAACTCCAGATTTTGTACAGATTCCCAATTTTTTGTGGGATTACACCTACATAAAATGGCTAAAATTGTATACAATGTAATAGAAATTATTGAGATGAAGAATTCTTTGTTGTATGTGTTTCTGGAAGGCGTGTTAATTTTTTAGTAGAACATAAAGAGCAGTAAGGAATGTTAAATTCCCAATCTGTCTGGAATTGGCCCACTAAAAGAGTTGTTGGATAATGCTAAGATCTGAAGTGCTGAGCATTGATGTATTCATGTTGGGAGTTGGCCATTTAATTGATCAAGATGCAAATAAACCACTTTAAGTTGGGTTCCAAGAGTGCACATATTTGTTGGGAGAGTCCCAGATAGGTAACAACTTGAAATATCAAAATATTGCAGTGAGGAAATGTCAAATATACTGGCTGGTATAGAACCTGTAAGTGATTCAACATAACCTACATATATACCATAAGCAGCATGCTTGGTTGAACTAAGTGTTTGGGAAATCACGAAAGGGAAAATATAATGAATGTTAAGATCCCTATGACATTAAGTTTCGTTGAGAAAGAGCAATTCAAATTCAGAGAATGATGCAGATGATAAAAGGGCTGTTGGGGTGTTTATGGTGTTTTTTGGTTATTTTCAGGGATGCCATGTGGGATTTTTAGAATTCAAATGAATATGCTGTCTGCTATCATCTATATAAACAGATTCAGGGACCTGACATGTTTGTGTTTATTTTTCAAGATTCTATTAATTGAAATAAAGATTGAAGACTTTGAAATTTCGATTTTGGATTGTAGTGTTCTGATCAATCCCCAGTTTGACTGTTCTATAATCTATACAAGTTTTGAATTGGTCAAATGAAACTAGAGTTCTAGGTGTATTAATTTTCTAGTATATGTAGCGACGAAGAACTGTAAAAAAAAATAAAATAAGATTCATATTATCGACTCTAAATTTATTATTTAAAGAACTTTTAGTTTGTTATTGATTTATCTATATTTATAAAATGTGAGTTTGTTCCCTGATTGATTTACTGTATGGCATTCTGTTTTTCTGTTTTCTCTGGAAATTTAACGGTTTATTTCGTCACAATAAATATAATTTTGTGAGCTATTGTGACAACAGTTCGATCTTTAAATCTTGAGTAATGATCTTCCGTATCACTCCGTCAGTTGTAGAATCAACCAACACTGTTGCTTCATCTAGAACAAGAAAGCTGCTTTTCTTTAATAAGGCTATTCCAAGACAAAATAGCTGCCTTTGGCCCACACTCCAGTTCTCTCCATTTTCAACCACTGCCAGAACCATACCTTTTAGCAAGTCCAGTGGTATTTTAGTAAAATTTAAAATATTTTTAATAGCAGGAGTTTCTGGAATCAAGCTCAGGCTAGGTCAAGTTATGTTTTGGCATTTCAAAATGATTTAGAATTGGTTTGGTATGTGTTTCCAAAGAAAAAAAGTCTCGTTGGAAAGAGGAAAGCTAGTTGTAACTTACGTAGTGCTTTGATTCTGGGGGAAGAATTCATTTTTTCAAAAATTTAAAAGCCTTTAATTTTTGAATTGCATGATACAATTCCAGTCACATGTGTGATGCCAATGGGGGATCTAGGAGCGAGTCCTAGAGTTCTTCTTCTTGTTCTTTTTTCTTTATTTATTTTTCAGCAATTCAAAACTATGCCCAGAACCATTAAACCAGCTTCAAATTAAAATTAAGGACAAGCAGTTTAGGATTTTTTCCTTGGTAATTACAATAAAAATGGGGAACAATTTACTTTGTAGGAGAGGGAAAAGGGAAAAGGGAAAATCACCCCCACTTGGCACCAACTGATCTTGTGTTGCAGTGAATTCTACCAATGATTCACTTTGTTCTTGTTATTAGCTGGCAGGGGAAAGTGATGTTATCAGTTATCTCCTAATGGAAAGTTTGCTCTTATCCTAATATAGCGTATCAAACGTGCCCTTTATGTACAATTGGCTTTATCGGGCTGGTTTAACACCCAAAATCTTCTTGTGGTGGGTATCTTTTTTACTGTTTCATTCCTCTTCAAGTGACCCGGTTATCTCTTCTTCATCAAGAAAACTGTGAACAATTTCTTGAAACTACCCCTTTATAGCAGAATGGCTCGTGCATGGCCCTATATTTTGTAGTGCCAATTTCTAACTTTTGAGAGAGATTTTAATGGGCAAACCATTCTGGGGAAGAGCAAAGGGTGCATATTGAATTCCATTTTGTGGGCCCACCATAGACCACCTGTAAGGATAAGAGCAAACTTTCCATTAGGAGATAACATCAGACATACTATATTTGGGAAATTGAAATTTTTTTACAACATTTGATTTGTACTCAGTTAATTTTTAAGGTTTTTTTTACGTGTAATTTGTGGTCAGATGATGTACAAGTACCAAAATCTCCATCTTGGCCAACTCACTCGAGGACCTATACTGTGTAATTTTGTGGAGTGGAGAGTATATAAAGTTGTCTATAAAAGATATGCCAGCCTTTATTTTTGCATGTGTATTGACCAGGAAGACAATGAGTTGGAGGTCCTCGAAATTATCCACCATTTCGTGAGATACTAGACCACTACTTTGGAAGTGTGTGTGAGCTGGACTTGATATTTAATTTCCATAAGGCTTAATATATACTGGATGAAATTCTAATCGCCGGTGAACTTCAAGAAACAAGCAAAAAAACAGTTGCACGTTTGATAGTTGCACAGGATTCTTTGGTGGAGCAGGCCAAGGAACAAGCTAGTACTATAAGTAATATGATTGCTCAAGCAACAAAATGAGAGTGCAGTATGAATGTTTATCTTGTGTCAAATTCATGGTTTTATTTCAATTTAATCCCTCTTGTACCAAATATACCTCAAAGATTGACCCTCTTTGAGCTTTTTTCCTTTTCTTGTAATGAGCGAAGTCATGTATTTCACTATTTAATCTTGTTTATTTTATGTCAGGAAAATAAAACCATTAAACCAGCTTCTTTGATTGTTAAAACCCTAAACCATCAAGTCTGTAGAGCGAATGATGCAGGTGATTATAACATGGCAAGAATGGCAATACATCTTTTTATCATCACAGTACAAGAAAAGAGAGTTATAGGGACGACTTTTGTCGTCCTTATAGATAGAATTGTCGTCGCTAAAGGGCTACAGGGACGACTATGTCGTCCTTAACGATCGTCCCAATAAGCCCGTCCTAGTAAGTCAACAGAGACGACAATAGTTGTTCCAATATATTCATGATTTATAGGGACAACTTTTATCGTTTATATAGCCCTTATTTTCGTCTTTTACTATCGTCCAAATATTCGTTTCAACTTATTTATTGAGACGACAAATTGTTGTCCCAATAAATGTTGAATCTATAGGGACGACAAATTTATGTCCCACTTCCAAATTGAATAGTGGGGTCTTGAAAAAACTATTGGGACGACTATTATCGTCCCAATAGGTTAAACTTATTAGGACGACTATTATCGTTCCAATAGAAAAATATCTACAGGGACAAACTATTGGGACGACTATTATCGTCCCAATATCTATAGAAAAATATCTATATGAACTATTAAACTAATTGTCGTCTTAATTAATTTTTTTTTCAAATTTATTGATTATAGTAATTATTACACTTTCGATACTAATTAAAATTATTTAATAACAATGACTTAATTGAAACATTAAATAAAATGTTTAAAAACAACTTAAATAATATTAATTATATTATCATATTTGTGTACAAAAACAAATTGTACCAAAATATCCTAAAAAATCATGCACAAAAACAAAAAACTTCCAACACAAAATAATCATAATGTACAAAACAAAATTATGTGTAACTCAAAATAGATAGACAGAGGAAGACTAAAGATTAGATAAATAATCTTCGTCGTTCGAAGAATGTAACTCTTCTTCATGCATAGGCAACATGGGAGGTGGTGGTGGTGGCGGTGTCGGCAGCTGAATTTTCGGCATGACAGATTGCAAATTACTCGTTAACAGTGTGATAAATTCATTCATTTGATGCATGTGTGTCTCTATTTTGGACTTCAATAAATTGGTTGCCTGAGTAGATTGACTGGTACTGTGTTGGTCCCGCAATGTCGTAGTGGACGAGTGAGAGCGGGAAATGCCCCTCAAAACCCGTCTAACTGCGCACCGGTGTCCCCTTCTCTCTCCCAGGGCCTTAAGAACAACGTCGTGCTCGTTAACTGCCACGTCGCTATAGCTAGTTTGATGCGTTTGCTCTTCCCGTTCCTCAAACATTTTTTCCTTAAATAATCAAATTTAAAATATTTGTCAATTAAATGTGAAACTCAAAAAATTAACAGTAATGCATCACTTTGTATTAACTTTTACGTACATAATCTTGCGTAGCCCTTTCGTTCACCCACTCACCATTTCTTTGATGGTTGACTTTGAAAGTTTCAATGATACTCGGCCACTCCTGGGTCTGGCGGTCCCGCTGTATAAGTATGCAGTATTAAATGAATAACTCAAATGTAAATGAAATTATGGATGAAAAATAATATATATTACCATATTGAAACGCGTAGCAACGATAGTTTTTGACCCATGCAGGCTAGTATAATATATTTTTCCCCCGTTCACTATGTTCGTCATTGAAATATCCTATAAAAAATTAATTGAAATGAATACAATGTTAATATTAATATTTAGTGAAAATTCATTTAATTAAATTAAATGAATTGTGCTTACCTTAAATTTTTTACTTGATGAGCGGTCTATGCACTTTTCCCATACGTCCGCCGTCAGGCCACGGTAAGGTACAGCAGTACCTTTATCTCTTATGTATGTATTCACATTGGCCTTGTACTGACGATATTGTCGGGCCGCTGTATCTTCGATACCGTCAACAACGAGCTTGTAATCAGCTTTAGAGTAATGTCTTGGATTGACGTCGAAGAATTCCTATAGCAAATCAATCTTGTTTAAGTTATTGAAGTTAGACTTTATTAAAAGTACTTAAGGTATAAAATGACAGCTAATTCACTTACGTATACACAGCCCGTGGCACGGGCTTTTTGTTCCTCTGGAACATTCGCCCATCTATCGAAGTAGGGGTGCACAAATTGTCTCACACGTGTCCCTACAACCCTCGATAAGTATTTTTGGTTCTCTCCTGTAGATAAATAGGTCACCTCTTTTGTATCAAAATCTATGGGAAGGGGTTTTTTCCTGTTAGACTGGAATAGTTTAACAAGATGTAACGATTTGGAAGGGCCCTGTTTTTTAGCTGCAGGCGCTACGAATTCACAAAAAAAAATTGGTAAGATAATTTTTTTGGCAAAACATAGTGTGTATTTAAAGTGATTTACATATTAAACCATTTTTTTTGTGAATTCGTAGCGCCTGCGGCTAAAAAACGAGGCCCTTCCAGATCGTTACATCTTGTTAAACTATTCCAGTCTAACGGGAAAAAACCCTCACCCCATAGATTTTGATACAAAAGAGGGGACCTATTTACCTACACGAGAGAACCAAAAATACTTATCAAGGGTTGTAGGGACACGTGTGAGACAATTTGTGCACCCCTACTTCTATAGATGGGTGAATGTTCCAGAGGAACAAAAAGCCCGTGTCACGGGCTGCGTGTACGTAAGTAAATTAGCTGTCATTTTATACCTTAAGTACTTTTAATAAAGTCTAACTTCAATGACTTAAACAAGATTGATTTGCTATAGGAATTCTTCGACGTCAATCCAAGGCGTTACTCTAATGCTGATTACAAGCTTGTTGTTGACGGTATCGATGATACAGCGGCCCGACGATATCGTCAGTACAAGGCCAATGTGAATACATACATAAGAGATAAAGGTACTACCGTGGCCTAACGGCGGACGTATGGGAAAAGTGCATAGACCACTCATCGAGTAAAAAATTTAAGGTAAGCACAATTCATTTAATTTAATTAAATGAATTTCCATTAAATATTAATATTAACATTGTATTTATTTCAATTAATTTTTTATAGGATATTTCAATGATGAAAAAAGTGAACAAGGAAAAAATAAATAGTAGGGGTCAAAAACTATCGTTACTACGCGTTTCGATATGGTAACATATATTATTTTTCATCTATAATTTCATTTTCAAATTATGAAATACGTTTGAGTTATCCATTTAATACTGCATACTTATACATCGGGACCGCCAGACCCAGGAGTGGCCGAGTGTCATCGAAACTTTCAAAGTCAACCATCAAAGAAATGGCGAGTGGGTGAACGAAAGGGTTGCGCAAGATTATGTACGTAAAAGTTAATACAAAGTGATGTATTACTGTTAATTTTTTGAGTTTCACATTTAATTGACAAATATTTTAAATTTGATTATTTAAGTAAAAAATGGTGGAGGAACGGGAAGAGCAAATGCAGCAAGCTAGCTCCAGCGGCATGGCAGTTAACGAGCACGACGTTGTTCTTAAGGTCCTGGGAGAGAGGAGGGGACACCGGCACGCAGTTGGACGGGTTCTGAGGGGCACTTCCCACTCTCACTCGTCCACTACGACATTGCAGGACTAACACAGTACCAGTCAATCTACTCAGGCAACCAATACATTGAAGTCCAAAATGGAGACATACATGCATCAAATGAATGAATTTATCACACTGTTAACGAGTAATCTGCAATTTGTCATGCTGGGAATTCAGCTACCACCACCACCTCCTCTATCGCCTATGCATGAAGATGAGTTAGATTCTTCGAACGATGAAAATTATTTATCTGATATTTAGTCTTTCTCCGTCTATCTATTTTGAGTTGCACATACTTTGTTTTGTACATTATGGTTATTTTGTGTTTGAAGTTTTTTGTTTTTGTGCATGGTCTTTTAGGATGTTTTGGTACAATTTGTTTTTGTGCACAAATATGATAATATAATTAATATTATTTAAGTTGTTTTTAAATATTTTATTTAATGTTTTTATTAAGTCATTGTTATTAAATAATTTTAATTAGTATTGAAAGTGTAATAATTACTAGAATCAATAAATTTGAAAAAAAAAATTAATTAAGACGACAAATAGTTTAATAGTTCATGTAGATATTTTTCTATAGGACGATAATAGTCTTCTCAATAGTTTTTTTGAGACCCACTATTCAATTTGGAAGTGGGACATGACGAAAAATGTCGTCCCTATAGATTCAACATTTATTGGGACGACAATTTGTTGTTTCAACAAATAAGTTGAAACGAATATTTGGACAATAGTAAAAGACGAAAATAAGGGTTATAGGGACGGTAAAAGTCGTCCTTATAAATCGTGAATATATTGGGACGACTATTGTCGTCTCTGTTGACTTACTAGGACGAGCTTATTGGGACGACTATGTCGTCTCTGTAGCCCTTTAGCGACGACAATTCTATCTATAGGGACGGCAAAAGTCGTCCCTGTGACTCTCTTTTCTTGTAGTGTATGTGAAAATGATACCCGAAGTTGCTTGAAAACTGTCCCGGTTGCCTTAAGGCAGCTCGTTCAAACGTACATAATAAATTCATACGATAAAATTTTTGAGTGATTCCAGTTTCTGTTATTAGAACACATATAGGGCTTTCTATAGTCACTGATTTCACTCAAAAACTCTAACAGTAGAAAAAGTTGTGATTTTTGAAAAGGGGACGGTGAGCTGAAAATTCTGAAAACGAAACTAGGCAAATTTCTAGTTTAAAACTTTGAACAGCAATTAAACAAATATCATGTTTCCGTACATATAATTGACTTGATCATCTCGACATTAAAACTTAAACTAACTAAGAATTTTTATGACAAGCACGTTAGTCTACCGCCATCGCATCAACGTCAATCAGTTCAATCTAAAAATTTATTCGTTTTTGGGGTGAGTATTTCATAAAAAACACTCAGTAGTAATACTTAGAACATGTGGAAAAATTATACTTGAACATAAATTCGACATGCCATCATTTTTGAAACGTGCATAAGAACATAGAAATTGGTAATCGGCACCACATAATGTCATACATGATTACCTTCAATCACAAAAATGTTAAAGTGATTACATTCAATCACTATCATAAGTTCTTTCGTAAATAAGTTTGCATGTCATTCATATAACATCATAATTTTTCCAAACGTCATTTATAAATTGCAGTAAAATTTGCAAGTAAAACTACCTCAAAACGAGTTTTTGGTTGAAACTTTGATGAAGAAAAATTGTTTCTGCAGCTTCCCAAAAATCCAAACCTGTACACTATATATATAGGGAAATTTTGTGAATTAAAAAGCAAGGTTAACAACCTTCACCACTGGTCAAAAACTAAACTGAAAGTGAGGGAGGAAGACTGGAAATTTGGGACTGAAAAATGAAGAAAAAGGAGGCTTTTTGTTGGACGAAAATTTGAAGGAAAAGTTGAATAAATGCTAGAGTATTTTTGGTGATTTAGACCGAGGTTCCAGGCCTTCTTGTTGCACAAAATTGAAGAGAAGAAGAAATGATTCTTGCTGCTGAAATTTGGAGTATAAACTAGAACTGCTGGGGCCGAAAATGATGAGGGAAAAATGGAGTTTTTGCTCAACTTTGGGCTGCTGTATGGACGAATTTGGGGTGAGAAAACCAGTTTGTTTGTGGACTGAAAGTGAGGGGAAAATGGGGGAAAGTGCTAGAATGTTGGGGCTAAAACTGGGGGTCGAAACTAGAGTGTAAAGGAGGAAAATTCTGGACTTCTTGCTGTTGAATTATGGAGATCAACTTGGGTTGAAGGGGGCCGACTTCTGGGATATTTTGGGAGGGGGGAAGGGCAGTTATTTTGGTGGTTGAAAGGTGAGGGGAAATGGGAAGATTGTGGGGGCATTTGGCTTATCATGGAGGGCTGTTTTCAGGTGGAAGTGGACAGTTAATTCTTGGCTGAAATCTGGGTCGGTTTTGGGCAGCTTAGTGGATGTGTTATTGGCTGAGATTTGGGCCGAAATGTACCTGGTGTTGGGCTAATTATTGCTGGATCTTTGGGCCGAAAGATAAGTCGAGTATTGGGCTAGGAGTGAGCGGGTTTTTATTGGGTTTAAAATGGGTTGACAATGATAAAATAATGTTTATCGTTTGCGTAAATGGTTAGCATAAATTTATCTTGACATTAACTCAAGATAATTTATCCGATCTAAGAAAATTAACGAGGTTCGAATAAAATAATATTCCATATTTGTCAAATAAAATTTAAAGCGAACTTGTGCAATATTTAACGTGACAAAAATTTATTTTTTAAAACGTATTGGGAGTTTCGTAGCGATGACGTCGAAAGTAAATCTTTTATTTACTTGAAATTAAAATGCAAAAAAAAATCTGGTTATTACAACTGTGGTTGTTATTGACTTGTAAAATATATATTTTTCTTTTTTTGTGAACCTATAGATTAAAGGAACAATCAAAGCTTTTTCTAAATTGTATGAGGACATCGATAGATTTTGGATAAAGATTCAAAATATAAGGAACTTTGAAGTTCTAGGTGTTGGAATCATAGATGGCAAATGGAGAAATATGGTGGAAAAATTCTTGCAAGATCAAACAGTCTCTGCTGTGTACATTTATTTTATTTTTTTCTCCCTTTTGGAATATGTTTCCAAAACAAAAAGGGATAATTGTATCAAAGGTCTCCAACATTTCAAAAACGATAGGGATATGTCCCTAACTTTAAAAAATAGCACCAGACATCTCCAACGTTTGAAGAAATAGACATCGTAGGTCCCTCTTGACAGATTCCATCCATTTTCTCCGTTAAACCTCAGATTTGGACTACACGCGCTTTCTCTCTCCAAAAAACGCGACTAGATTTGCAGGGGTAATAATCCATCGAAGCCTATTTCTCCATTTTTATATTCTAAATATTTTTTGTCAAATCTTTGCAATATTTGATCTTTCTTTCACTAGAAGCCATTAAAGAGATAGGCAAAGCTGTTGAAATCTACAACAACGATTCATATTTCAACTATTCTGCATCGGAAATACCTTGCAGGAATTACCCATCTTCATCTTCTGTTCAAATATGTGCTTACTGCAATGAAGAATTTGCGTGATCAAATGGAAGTCTGAGAATGCATCTAGAAAGTCTGTGGAACAAACGGAAAATAGTCTGGCAAGCATCTCTAATACCTGGGCTTCTTGATCATATAGCACTTTTTTGTTTGACAAGAGTTTCTTGGAAGTATCATCCATTTTTCAATTGTGTTTCGAAGAGATTGAGAGAATTGGTGTGTAGTGATGAGTGGCATTTATATTGGCGGAATAATTGTTTGGCAGAGACTTGGATTTATGGTTTGTGCATAGACAAGTCAGATCAGTTATGCTGCTACGTGTTGTAAGTGATGGTGCCAACAAATTGGACAGGGATGTTGTGAGCGGAGAAATGAGGCGGGAGAGGTGAAGGAGCTGGTTGTTATGGCCTTGTGCCGGTAGTGGCACCATAATCACCGCGACTTGAGCCACTGCCATACCATTTTGGGAAGTAGGAAATGAAACAAAAAACTCGGATGAATGGTAATGCATTTGTTTGACCTCCAGCATCTTTGAAACCTCTAATCTCTAGTGGAGTTTGCTGATTTGGGGCCTTAATAAGGGTTTTTGGGCCCACCTCCGCAATCCCTTTTTTCCTCATTCTCCTCCGTCTCTTCTTCACCATAACCACCACTCTCATCAATACCATTGACCTTCATTTTCTCTATTTTTGACAATGCCGCTGGCATGGTAACGGCCGCTTAAGGGACAGGGTAGGATAGAAACTCAATAGGGGCGGCAAAGTGAGAGGAAAGCTTTGATCCACCTTGGAGAGGCGGCGGGGCTTGCTCTGAGGCAGATGGGTTAGTGTTTAACACCACCTTAGGAGGCACCTCGGATGAATGAATACCTAAATAAAGAGACACTGTAAAAGATAATTCTTTCCCTAAATAAAGAGATACTGCAAAAGAGGCATTGCCATCAATGCCAACACAGTCCACATTGTTTCTAATTGGATCCTCACAGAACTTCCTAAATGAACTCCATTTTGTGCTACTCAAACCCAGAACTGACCGTGTGCAGAAGGAAAGTCATGTCATCTACTTCAAAACCCCAAATTTGTGTCTGGATTTGGAACTAGATTTTTTATGGCCATTTTTCTTCACTAAACAAGAACCTGAAGCTCTGTTGGAAAACCGAGGCCATTTTTACCCCTGCCATTCTAACTCGCCTTTTTTTGGAGAGAGAAAGCGCGTGTAGTCCAAATTTGACTTTTAACGGAGAAAATGGATGGAATCTGTCAAGAGGGACCTACGATGCCTATTTCTTCAAACGTTTGGGATGTCTGGTGCTATTTTTTAAGGTTAAAGGCATATCCCTATCGTTTTTAAAAGGTTGGGGACCTTTGATGCAATTATCCCAAACAAAAAAGTATATATTAATATGCTTAAAATTATTGATATCTAGCATTGGAAGCCTTGGTGAAAATCATTCGGAGAATCATGTTTAAGAAGTATTAGTAGATGGAACAAACTTTTCATGAACCACAAATAGAGTTTGAATAAAGACTTGGCAGGTAAAATTCTGTTCATTCTTGTATATTTATGCTTACTGCTATATATTCCTAATTTCACTTTGGGTTTGCACCCTAGCATACAAATTCTCCTGCTTGCGCTCATCTTAATTTTTAATACTTTATTATGCAGGGTAATGTGACGAGTCATAATTTTATGCACATTTACATTTCTATTCAAATGAGCTCATCACATAATGTAAAATCTTTATATTTTCTCCATATTTTAAGTATATTTTTACTGCTATTATCACAAAGAAGAATCGTCAAGTAATGCAAGATAGGACAATTAGAGAGAATATAAAATGTTTGTATTAAAACTCTCTTATACTAATACAAATATTCACTCAAATTCTCTTAGACCCGCTCTCAACTTGCTCTCTCGCTTGGATAAATTACAAATGAGAACTTCTTATCCTTATATAGCTTACCTCCTTATAATGGATGGTGGAGATCAAGTTAATTTTACATTGGATATTAGCTCTCTAAATCTACATAAATATTTCCATGGAAGATTCTAGATATGTTGTGTGTACAACGTTCTAGACATCTTGTACCATTTTTACCTACGCTTGTTGTTTGTTACATTCTAGAATTCTTTCAAGAGTTATAGATATGTTTACAATTAATATTCTCTACAAGATTCCACAAGGTTCAAGAGAATTTCCTAAAATTATGTGATTCTGGTTTTTTGAAATTTATGAACTGGGCCAAAAGTGACATTACATTAATTGGGCCAATCAATGGGCCTCGTTATATATTTTGAGCTTCTTGAGAAAAAATTTGCCAAATACATGCTGCATTTTTCATAGCTAGTCGTCAGCCTTCTACCGCTCGCACACTCTGTTGCATGCTCAGTTTTCATCCTGTGTGTCCAACCTCTTGCCCTTAGCTTGTATCGATAACCTTTCATATATAATCTAAACATATAATTTTTCAATTTTTACTTCATTAAACCAAAAAAAAAAAAAAAAATCCCCAAAGAAAAGAGCATTCGCGTATCTGAGTTTGGGTTTAGGTTTAGCTTTAGGAATTGGAGGGTCAATAAGAATCTCGGGTAAATCTTGTAAAAATAACTAGATTTTCAACAAAATCATTAACAAATATGTCTCAAAATCATTTACAAATCTCGAGCAAAACATAAGTTGCTGCAAAAACATGATCCAAAGTAAAGAAAGAATAGATGGTTGATGGAAAAAAAAATAAAAAAATAAAAAATTGGTGTTCAATTGGTTTTTTTTTTTTTTTTTTTTCTTCCAACAAGAAGTATGCATGTATATTGGTAAACAGGCATAAGGGTAACTAACTAGCTAGCACTTCATTTTCATTGGTTGAATTTTACCTAAAGCAAGAGTCAACTACCTTCCCAGTTATTCTTCTGTCTCAATCTCTTGAAAAGTGAAAGAAAGATGCTTCTCTAAGCAGCCATTCCCATTTCTTCCCTTCAAACCCCAAACCCCCCCCCCCCCCCCCCCCCCCTCTTCTCTCTCTCTCTCTCTCTCTTCATATGCAAGCAACATTTACAAGTCTATATGTGTGTGTGTGTGTTGGCTGATGATTAGATAACACTTTGAGTACCCCATAAACTAAAAAGAAAAATGATGCCAAAGGCTTTTTCTTTCGAACTTTTGATCATTTTATTATCTTCTTTCTCATGTTTTGGCAACACCCAAAAGGTCCATCCATCTAAAGAGAATTTACATAATATATATCTGAAAGTCCAACGGTTGCCCTTTGACCTTCTGTCCTTATAAACCAACACTAGGAAAAATTTCCTAACTTCAATCAGTCCAGCAATGGTGTTGTTCATGGTGCAAGGAGAAGGTCTCGACATACTGTAATTATTAATTTCAACCATTTTTGAGCCAAAGCTAACGTGCAAACATATGATTCTCAAATGCTACATTGTTAATATTAGAACAATGCTTTCTTTATTGCTTCTACATCCAGTAAATTTGCCTAGTTTTGTAATATATTGTATTTACGATAATCTCATTTCTTCCGATGGAGAAGGTCCGCCTTTTTATATTCTTATATCAAGATTCGACCTGTATCATTTAATATCTATAAAGTAAGAAATAACACCAACACTTTCTAAACACGGAACCTTGATGCATAACCGTGGTGTCAAAATAAAGATGTGGCAGGAAAAATTCAATTCATTCTTGAATATTCATACTTTCTGCTATATATTCCTAATATCACTTTGGCTTTGCACTCTGGGATTTAAATTAACAGCATGCAATAATTTCCACCAAATATGGCAATCAGGCCAAATTGAAGAAACGTGGTAACTAAATAATTTTGTGCATGTCGGAGATCGTTGAAAAAAAATATCAATAAATAATTTTATCCTTTACTGTTAAATGAAGTGGTTCAAGATTCTCGTTTTACTTAGTTTCATACCATATATGTTATTGTAAGGCCAAGAACGATTAGAAACTTTCAAGAAGATTAACTTTCAACATAACTAAGCAACATAAACTAAATAAAACTGTAAAGAACACAAGAGATTTTTCGGCCTAAGCCCCAGAGGTTCGGTGACCAAATCTAACACCTACATCCTCTGTTGAGCATCCACAATGTGGAATATGCTCTAAGCATCAATATAACAACCAATCGGCAGCCAAAGTACAGAGTAGTTCAATATTACAGACTTCCCTTAAACCACTAAGGTTTAACTCTCAAGAAATCACAGAAATTACAGAAATCAACCATCAGTTACTGTTCACGCAACAACATCACATTTCAGTGTTTGATTCGGTAACTAAGAATAAAGAACCAAGTGGTCTTGATCTATCACCAAGAATCATCAACTGATGACCTTTAACAAAAGAAAAGAAGGAGATGAAGATTTCAGAGACGAAGAGAGCATTTCACAAAGAAACCCTAATCTGTCTGACTGAAGTGAAGGATCCAGATGAAATGAAAGAATATATCAGACGCCAGTTTCATCCCAGGGTTGTAAAGCCTCCACGTGTAATCATCTGATCAATTGACTCCACTAAGAAAAGTGCGTTTCATTTTAACTGAAGATATAAGCAATTCTGGTGGCACACGTTTTTCCCAACAGTTATTAATTTACTAATCACATTAATAGCCAAGCTCACCCACAACCCCCTTTCCATGGTTTAAGCTGCTCCCATTTCGTTCGCCGCTACTATGCAATGAACAAAATTTATTTTCAAATTTCATTTGACTTGTAATTCAATTATATCTTTTTACTTAGTCCTTAATTTGGAAAAACTCAGCAAATAAATCCAAATCCATGTATCATAAGCATATTACAAATAGAATATTTAACAATTAATTAAAAAAATTCTACTCTCTTAGCATTTGCTTTTAAAAACGCACACTCGTTAATTAATTTAATATATCAACCCATCAATCATTGATCAACCTAAGTTCATGTTTTTTCCTTACTATTCTAAATATTTGTGTGAAGGAAGCGGAGTGGATATGCAAGGAACATCATATTCCAAAATATTGAGATGCGGAATGTTTCCAATCCCATAATCGTAGATCAAAATCATGCCAACCGCAGGTACAATTTCTAGTCCCGCTCCGTTTAAATAGCCAGTCAACTTTACTATCCAAGACTATTAGTTTTAGAACATATTTGATACACAGTTTTGAACGATCTCACTTTTTTTCTTTTATTTTTTAATTTTGTCCACTACAGTACAATTATATATGTTTCATAGTGCATATTGTACTATATCTACAACTTCATAGATTTGTTATAGTGAGTTTGAAACGCAATATTGGACAAGACGACAGATTTAATAAAGAAAAAAAAAGCTAAATTCTTGTTCATTATAGTGTGCAATTTGTGTCCAATATTCGTATCAAACATGCATTAAATTTACATAACTGTAAATATATTAAATTTATGAAAATTCATTTCAGAAATCAGCAGTGCAAGTAATGAATGTGGTGTACAAGAAAATAAGAGGGACAAGTGCTTCATAGGTGGCTATAAAATTAAATTGCAGTGACACGGTTCCATGCAGAAAAAAATGTTAATTTAAGTCGGCTAGGGGAAGGAGAAGCTTAAGCTAATTCCGTAATATTATTGGATTGAATATTTTAGGGACTTATGTTTCTCCAAGTTGCCCTAATTTCGGCAACTAAAGGGATTCGAGCATTTCTTGGATAAATTGATATTGCATTTTTTTTGTTTTATTTGTTTTTGGTAAATATGATTAGTTATTTACATGTGGCTGTAGTGCAATTTAATTTTTTTTATATAGTGAAATTATATAATTTGATTTTTGTATAAACTTGAGGTTTGAAAAAACTTAAGCCGAAGATTCTAACTTCTTAGAGTTGTGCAATGTTAGGAAGATGACTTAGTTAGATATTACTTTAGGAGAATAATTGAGAGGTTGAAGAGGCTAGAAAAGGATATTGTATTATATAATCTCTAAAATGACTTGTCACAAAAAACACACAGGGAACTATGCGAATTTTTTTTTTCTTTTTTTTTTTTTTTTTTTGCTTTTATGGTTTTCTAAACATAACCTTAAAAATTTTAAAAATGTGCTTGTGCAGAATGATGATGATGATAGCCCCTTATTACCTAAGAATTGAAAGTGCTTACTTTAAATCCTAAAAGTATAAAAATGTGCAAAATGTCAAAAGAATCCCAAAACTTAAATGATACGGAAATTGAAATAAAAGGGTAGAAAAATGGGTTGTTTCCCATTAAGCGCTTGTTTACAGTCTTTAGCTCGATTTTGTCGTGATGATCACTCCGGATTGTTTAAAGTGGTGAAAGACTTTTCGTTCAAAAAATCACCCTCCAAGTACTGTTTTAGCCTTTGTCTGTTTACCTTGAACCTGCCATTTGTGTCATGAGTAACTTATACAGTTCCATGTGGATAGACTTTCACTACCGTGAATGGCCTGAATCATCTTGAACGTAGTTTTTTCGAAAAGAGCTTGAGTCATGAATTGAATAAGAGAACTTTTTGTTCCGCCTCAAACTGCTTTTGTTGAATGTTCTTGTCATGCCACTTCTTCGACCTCTCCTTGTATAGTTTGGCATTTTCATAGGCCTCAAACCGAAATTCATCCATTTCGTTCAATTGAATCATTCATTTTCCACCGTCCTCTTTCAAATCAAAGTTTAACTTCCTCAATACCTAGTAAGCTCGATGCTTCAACTCGACCGGTAAATGGCATGCATTCCCAAAAACTAGGCAGTATGGTGACATTCCAATTGGAATTTTAAATACAGTTCGATATGCCCACAGAGCATCATATAGTTTGCTCGACCAATCTTTTCTCGAGGTACTCACAGTTAGTTCCAGGATCCGTTTCAACTCTCAGTTGGAGATTTCTACCTGGCCACTAGTTTGTAGATGGTAAGGAGTAGCCACTTGGTGCTTCAATCTGTATTTTTCCAAGAGAGTTTCAAACTATCGGTTGTAAAAATATTTACCTCCGTCACTTATGATTGCTCGAGGAGTCCCGAAACGTATGAAAATGTTCTTTTTGAGAAAATTCACCACCACCCGGCCATCATTAGTCGATAAGGCTACAACTTCTACCCATTTTGAAACGTGGTTCACGACCACTAAAATGTAGGAATTTGAGAACGAGGGTGGAAATAGTCCCATAAAGTCAATTCCCCATATATCAAATAGTTCAACTTCTAAAATGCTTCGAATGGGCATTTCTTGCTTTCAGGATATGTTTCCCATCCTTTGGCACCTATCACAATTTTTTACCAAACTGTAAGCATCCTTGAATAATGTCGGCCAATAAAACCCGGATTGTAAGATTTTGGCTATTGTTTTGGTAGTACCGAAATGACCTCCATATGGTGAAGAATGACACTGCTCCAAGACAGTTTCCATTACTTCTTCAGGTATACATCTCTGAATTACTTGATCAGCACCCCGTCTGCAGAGAATATGATCTTTCCAAAAATAGTATTTAAGTTTTGAAAAGAACTTTTTTCAGCGTTGGTGATCATAATATGGCAGCACAATGTTGCTTGCAAGGTAATTCACATAATCAGCATACCATGGTGTGCTATCTTCTTTTTTCAACTGCTCTATCTCAAAAATCTGCTCGTCTGGAAATTTTTCATTTATTTTACCTTCTTCATTCTTTTCTGACTGTTCTATTCTTTACAAGTGGTTAGCTACCACGTTCTCGCTCCCCTTGTTATCTCAAATTTCCAAGTCAAATTCTTGACGAAATAGTATCCACCGAATCAGTCTTGGTTTTGCATCTTTTTTAGAAAAAAAGATATTTCAATGATGCGTGATGTGTGTGCACTATCACTTTCAATCCAATGAGGTAAGATCAAAATTTTTTGATGGCAAATGCTAATACTAGTAATTCATTTTCTATAATAGCATAATTCATTTGAGCATCAATGAGAGTTCGGCTGAGGTAATATATGACATGTATAACTTTTTCTCTTCGCTGCCCCAAAACTGCCTTGATAGAAAAATCACTTTCATTGCACATGAGTTCGAATGGTAGATCCCAATCAAGGACCACAATGACTGGTGCTGAGATTAGATTTTCTTTGAGAGTGTTGAAAGCTTTAAGAGAGTTTACGGAAAAATCAAATTTTACTTCTTTTTCCAACAAACTGCACAACGTTTTAGTTATTTTTGAAAAATCTTTTATAAACCGTCTATAGAACCCTGCATGTCCTAGAAAAGATCGAATTCCTGTAACCATAGTTATAAAACTCGGACCGGAGAATGACCCGGATTTGGCAGCGGGTTAATGGGTCACCGGTTCAACACCGGGTTAACGGTTGAACCGACGGGTCAATTCCTAAGTTTACACCCTTAATTACTCTTAACTTATAATACAAAAATAAATAATTTTTTTGTAAAATAGTGAAGACAACAAACTTTTCATAACAAGAATTATTAAAACAATTATAAAAAGTTATTAAATTGAGTTATATGGTCAATGCAAAAATTATCAAAACAATTTTTATGCAACAAGTTTGAACGAAACACGATTCTAATACTTAAAACAATTATAAAAAATTCGGTAAGTGTGTCTTTGACGATCTAAAATTGAGATGAAATCACATGTAATAACATATTAATTGTGAAGAAAAAAGAAAAAAAATAAGAAAAAGAGTTGAAAAAAATATAAGAAAAAGAGCTGATGCAGATTGCTTAATGAATTATGAAAGTTTTTACTAGGTTCTTAGTTGAATAATTGTGAAGAAGATAATAAAACTTTAGATTTACGACAGCCACTAGAAGACAAAGAGTTGAATTTGAATGTTTTTTAGTTTTTAAATAATTAAGAAAAAAAATAGAAAGAGACCCGGGTTTACCACTAAAACCCGGGTCACCGGGTTGCACGGTTTTTTTTTGGTTTATTCGATTTTTTCCGGGTCATGTCCTTGTTTGGTTAAATGAAGTAACCGGACCGGTCTAGTGTCCGGGTCACCGGTCGAACTGGCCGGGTCGGTCCGGGTTTTATAACTATGCCTGTAACTGTTGTCGGAGGAGACAGTTTCTCTATAACTTGGATTTTTGATTTGTCGACCTCAATACCTTTAATTGAAATCCCGTGTCCCAACACAATGCCTTCTTGGACCATAAAATGAGACTTTTTCTAGTTAAGTACCAAGTTCGTTTTCTCGCAACGCTGAAGTACCAGGGTCAAATTTTTTAGGCATTCGTCGAATGATGATCCAAAAACTAAAAAATTATCCATGAATACTTCGACAAATTTTCCAACCATATCAGAGAAAATAGATATTATACAACACTGAAATGTGGCAAGAGCATTGCACAGGCCAAATGGCATACGTCAATATGTAAACGTGCCGTAAGGGCAAGTAAAGGTCATCTTTTATTGATCTTTCGGGGCTATATAAGTCTGATTGTAGCCTGAATACCCATCAAGAAAGCAGCAATGAGAATGACCTACCAAACATTCTGGCATCTGATCGATGAATAGTAGAGAAAAATGGTCTTTTCGAGTGGCATCATTCAATTTCCTATAGTCAATACAAACTCGCCAGCTGGTAGTCAATCTGACTGGTATAAGCTCATTATTATCATTTTTCTCAATCGTAATCCCGCCTTTCTTAGGCACTACCTGTATTGGGCTTACCCAAGTGCTATCTGAAATAGAATAGATGATATCAGCATCAAGTAATTTTAAAACTTCAGCTTAGACTATCTCTTGCAAATGAGGATTTAATCTATGTTGATGTTGCATTAGAATCTTGTGCATGCATATGGATGGGCTGATACCTCTAATGTCTGCTATAGTCCAACCGATGGATGATTTGTAATTTCTCAGGACTCGGAGTAATTTGTCTTCCTGATCTTGATTTATGGAATTTGCAATAATGATTGGAAGAGTAGATGACTCACCGAGATAGGCATACCTAAGGTGAGAAAGTAATTGTTTTAACTCGAGAGTTGGAGCCTGTTAAATGAAGGTGGATGTTGAAGAGGTGTGGTACCCAGATCCATGTATTTATTTCTTCTTTCCATCCATTCAACTCCTTGTAAATATCTGGCACATTCCTCAATAACGGGAGAGTCAGAATTTTTGTCTTAAGAATGTATAATACACACTTCCCATAGATCTGAAGGATTTTCCAAAGCAAAGGTGTTAGCCGCCTCTTGATCGATGATATCGATCTGAAAACATGAGTCAGAGGAGGTTGGATATTGAATTGCTTTGAACACGTTGAAAGTGACTTGCTCATCGTTTAATCTCAACACTAGCTGCCCTTTTTGTACATTAATTAGTACTCGTCCAGTGGCTAAGAAATGTCGTCCCAAGATAAGTGGTGCATCTTTGTCTTCTCCCATATCCAAGATAATGAAGTCACCTGGGAATATGAACTTGTCCACTTTCATTAAAAATATCTTCAACAACCCCGTGTGGATGTTTAACTGATCGATCAGCTAACTAGTGAGATTGTAGTTGGCTTTGCTTCTCAGAGATCTAGTTGCCTGAAAATAGAGTAAGACATCAAATTAATGCTAGCACCTAAATCACATAATGCTTTCTAAAAAAATGTACTACCAACAGTGCAAGGAATAGAAATACTCATCGGATCTTTTAATTTCAGAAATAGCTTGTTTTGCAAGGTAGAACTGCATTCTTCAGTAAGCATGACTGTTTGGTGCTCTTCCAACTTCATTTTGTTTGAAAGAATTTCTTTCATAAATTTTACATAGCTTGGCATTTGAGCTAAAGTGTCACCAAAAGGTATGTTGATTTGGAGTTTCTTGAATACATCGAGAAATTTCTCGAATTGCTTGTCTAGCTTATGTTTTCTCAGTCTTTGAGGAAATGAAATTGGAGTAACATAAGCT
Source organism: Forsythia viridissima (assembly GCA_030279155.1). Classification (NCBI taxonomy): domain Eukaryota; kingdom Viridiplantae; phylum Streptophyta; class Magnoliopsida; order Lamiales; family Oleaceae; genus Forsythia; species Forsythia viridissima. The sequence continues at coordinate 18,813,025 of CM059035.1, read as the reverse complement.
TTGACTGGTGGCGGAATATAATATGGTGGAGAGCTTTCTTTTTCTTGTTCAACTTTTGCATTTGATTTGTTTTCTTTTTCTTTACTTAACACAGTTTCCTTTTCAACACTCGATTTTTCACATGAATCTCTAGCAACTCAACTCCTATTCTCATGGTGATTGCATTTACTTGCTCTTTTGGATTGACTTCGGTATTGCTTGGCCATGTGCCTGGTTGTCGCTCGATCAACAGTTTAGCCAACTGCACAATCTGATTTTTTACATTCTTTATCGTGATATCTTGTCTTTTCTACATCTCTTTTAATTCAGATTCCATGTGTGTGACAGTTTCTTCCAATCCTCATTTTTTTTCTTGTGGTCTCTCTTGATTTGACAGATTTTGAATATTTTAAGTATTGCCATAGGAGGAGTTTGGATGATTTCTCCATCCGGGATTGTAAGTTGAGTATGGATTATTCTGCTGTCGCTAAAAGTTCTGAGCATATGCAGCTTGTTCAGGTGATGACATATCAACGGTGGTTAAAGGGCACTCTGATGATTGATGGTTTGACCCGCATGTCACACATATTGGTAGAGACATCTGAACCATATTGGCTGAGTGAGAATATTTCATTGCTTCTATCTGCTTTGCCAATGCATCGATTTTTGCCAGTACAAACGAATTGATTTCCACTTCGTGCATTCTTGTTACTTTCTTCTGCAACCCTCTGTCTGGCCACATAATGAACTGTTCACTCACCGTTTCAGACAGGTCGTGAAGGTCACCGGTGAATGTATTTTAGATAGAGCCACCTGCTACAGAATCTACTAAAGAACGACTATTTGGAGCTAATCCAGAGTAAAATTAATGATTCTGAGCTGCTAAAGGAAAACCATGACTTCGACACTTTTAGAGCAGTTCCTTGAATCTTTCCCATGCCTCGTGAAAATTTTCCAACTCGGATTGTTGGAAATTAGATATTTCATACTTCAGTCTGTTCACTCTGGCCGGAGGAAAATATTTCAGTGTGAATTTTTGGATCAAATCTGTCCAAGTAGTGATACTCCCAGACGATAGAGAATCTAACCATTCTCTAGCTTTATCCTTCAGTGTGTGTGGGAAGAGCTTCATCCTAAGTGCCTCTTCATTAACACTGTGGTATTTGAAATTTCCACAATATTCATCGAAGCGAGAAATATGTCAATGAAGATTTTCATCTATTCTCCCATAGAACAGCAGATTGTTCAAGAACAAATTAATCAAATCTAACCTCAACTGGAAGTTATCATGTCCGTAAGGTTAATAGATTATGCTGGACCGTTTCTCAACAATCGGAGGCATCGTATACTCACCCATAAGAATATCTCATTCATTAACTTCAACTGGCCGAGCCATTGGTACATGATTATTACTCACTTCTGCAGGTAATGGATCACGGATTCGGTTGTCTTTCATTATGTCTTTTTGCTGTTTTTTCTTTCTTCGTTGTTCACGTTGTGTTGGAGAAAGCTCCGTTTGATTTCTGGGTCTAAATCAAATATATCTAGATCTTTGGTATGGTGCATAAACATGACACCTGAAAATTTAGAAAATAGCTAGAATTCAGCAGTAACACAAAGAATTGAAAAGGAAAATAAAAATAAAAATAAAAATAATAATAAAAAAATTGTTAAAAACTAAATTATCAACTAGCGTAATAATTAATAAAACTAGTCACTGGCAACGGCGCCAAAAACTTGTTGTAGATTTTAATCCCGCAAGTGGACAAATTGTTAACAAGTAATAAAGTGGTGTATAGAGTGTCGAACTAACGAAGACTAGCTACCAATTAACATATTAATTTATACTTCGAGTTTTAACAATGTAAAGACACATATTCGTTTTGATTTCAGTTCTAAAATTATTCTACTTATGTTTAATTCAATTTAAATTATCAAGCAATTATAATAAATTATTGAGAATGAATGCTAGTTTTACTAACACTAGGATTCGCGAATCCACCTACACGTTCCTTAATCAATTATCCGTTTGATCGCTTTAGCTTATAATTACTCTAAATTGAAAATCGGTGATCCTATAATAATCAAAGCCTCTCTCGATGATCAATCAAGTCTATATCGATATGACCTAATTACCTCTAATTAAATTTCGAACATAAAAATATGCATGTAATTCACAAGAACACCTAACCAGGTTTCATGAGGTATAATAGTAATTTATGTTTATTATTGGACCCTATGTTATTCAATACCATGTGCTTAGTCTATATGAATCTCTCGACTTCAATAAAGATCACAAAACATTCTAATAGTGGTCAAACATTAAAACATTAGAAAGAAAGAATAAAGAATAATCAACCCAAAATCAATTAATTACTAAAACGAAAAAATTTCTAATTAATTAAAAATGAGGTTTCATCGTTTATCATAGCAATAAGTAATTTAGCCAGACATGATTTTGTACAAGAATAAAAGACTTGTATTAATCATGTTCTGGCAGAAAAAAAATGAACTGAATTTGGTGTCTTGCGATCGAAACCTTATTTAACCATGCGATCGTATTATTTTAGATGAAGTTCTTGAATTTTTTTCTTTGATATTTGCATACCAAGCCCCTCTAGTCTTTTTGTCTTTCCAATTGAGTCCATTTTTCTTCTATTTGCTTTCTTTTCGTTAGATTGATACTTGAATTTGATTATTTTTTAAAATGATAATAAAACATTATGTCATTATAATGAAAACATGTAAGAGTACTAATAATTGTCCCTTTTTGTAGGCCTCGATCATTACAAAATTATACTTATCAGCACCCAACGACTTTCCAAGTAGATCGGACAAGTTTGCCTATCAGGATACTCATCCCAAAACAATGCACAATAATTCTTGCATGAGTGAATAGATTTGTGTCCCAAACCAAGCTTCGTCATCAGCTTCTTAGCTTCGTAGTGGGAGTCCACCAAGTTCATGTTTGGAAAAGCTAACTTCAACAACTTCAAAATATCATCGACAGACTTATTTGTTCATTTGTTCACAACCTTAATACGATAACTAAAAAGTTTATGGACAAAAAAGATGAAACCCCCGGGTATAGTTCTGAATGCAGATAGTAACCATCAGTGCCTGTATCAGCATGCTCATCACCGACTATGTCGCCCATGACATCTATCATCTCATCCTCCACACCTGCTTTCTCATTCTGTATATACACATTCGCAGTTTGAACCTCAGCCTCGCCATAGTATATCCAGGTTACATAACTCTCCACAAAACCATCACGAAATATGCGAGCCTCGATAATTTCCAACAAATGTGTGAAAACGTTTACACATCTTGTGCACGGACATTTAATCATTTCCTTGTCATTTACGTATGCCCTAGTCATGTTTATAAATACTTTAAAACCGTTACGAAAATCTGACGATTTTGTGCGATTTTTAATTTTTGTCCAACTTTTATCAATATCCATACCTGAAAAATACTATATTTTTGGTAATGAAGTATAGAATTTTCAGAAATATAGTGATGAAATGATATATAGTGATGAATTGAGCCAAAAAAAAGATGGAGATAGAGATGGAGAAAAAGATAGAGATGGGATGGAGAAAAAGATGGAGATTGAGATGAAATGGGCGAAAAATAATTTTCAGAAATACAGTGTAGAAATGTGGAGATGGAGAGCTGAAAAAGAAGATTCTATAGCGGCGACAAAGTCATCTCTATAGATTAAGAAAGTCGTCGCTATGGATAAGAAATAGGCACCAATTATCTCGCCAATTTTGACAACTCTACAGGGACGACAAAAGTTGTCTCAATAAACTTTAATACGAATTACGAGGAGAATCATGTGTCATGTGACTTAAAAACAACAGCTATATCTCTATTGTGACAACTTATGTCGTCTCTATATGTACACAAAAATGACGCGAATTATTCCTGCCATTTGGAATATATATAGCGATGACAAATTTAAATATAAAGACGACTTATGTCGTAGCTATAGAGTTGGAACTTATAACGACGATATTTCATTGTCGTCCCTACTATACAGAAGTAGTAGCGACATCTTGTTGTCGCTAATGGTGTCTTCGCTATAGGTACATTTTCTTGTATCTTTTCTTGCAGTGTTTTTTTACCATTTTTAACTTTTTACTTCTAAAATTCTTTCAATTTAACTTTGTTAAAAATTTTGTAAGATATATTCAACATTAATCAACTAGAACTCAATTTGATTGAGTTAGGCAAGTATGATTCTGATTGTCGCTCTCATCTTAATTAAATCGTGGGATAATTGATTGAATAAGGATATGGGAACATATTAGAATCCTACCCATTCTCTTCTAGTTATTTCTGTCCATTAGTTCCATGACCATCATTTTCTCTCTCTCTCTCCCTCTATTTCATATCCCAATAAAGATCCAATGAAGGGTGTGCTTGGTATCCGCATTAGACTGAATATAGATAATTTTTATTTAGTAAAGTGTTTAGTGCATACAATTTGGACGATTTATGAATATTTAGCGAGGTCTATAAAACTCTATTGAATACGTAATTTGCATGTGCAACTTGTAGCTATATATATTTAAGAATTGCATGAGACCATATATAGAATTAAGTAAAATTAAATCTGCATATTCATTTAATATTGTTCAATTTTTTTGAAGTTGAGTTTGTTAGTTGAAGTATTTAACTGGCCAATATAATTTATATTTATTATTTGTTTTGTTAGACAGACGGGATTGTAATCAGATAATAGGAAGCACATAGTACCAATGGAGATTAATTAGTATAATTACTGAAAATTTGAACCAAAAATAAGCCAAAAATTATTTTAGCATTTTGACTTTTGCTTTTAGAGTTTTTTTTTTTTTTTTTATTTAGCTTTTTAGCTGATTATGAGGAAAAATAAATAAATTGTGTGATAAAGTTAATAAAATTTGTGATTTCCTATGAAATGTTTAGTTAAAGTTTGACCACAATTTTTTAGCAATTTTTTAATCTTGACCAACAAGCACTTAGTCTTGTTTGGTTTTGCTAAAAAAATTGAAGTTAAAATTAATAATTAATTTTAACCACATATTTCATGGGACTCACAAATTTTATCAAAATTTCAACTACAACTTTTAGCAACTTTCACTTTTAAGCTTCGTTTTTTTTTTTTTTAAAGATCAATGGAGAAAGGAACCATTAGTTTTTCCCCACGAAAAATGACTTCTCATTAATGCTGCTTATTGGGGGTGCTTACATTATAATTTCAACTAGTCAAACATATTTTTTATCCAACAACTTGCATATTTTGCAAATGTTAGGAATCAAATTACAATTTTATCTAAGTAAAAATTGGGACATATTTGCGATTTTCATTAAATAATGATCAATAGTGCACTAAAACACATAAGTTAAGGACTTATGTGCAAAAAAAAAAACAAACGTTATGGACTATTTTCACATTGGGACAAAGATTAGGGACCATTTGCGCCAATTTCCCCATTTATAATTCATTCTTGAAATTCAAAGCTACAAAGTACAAATTTCTCTACAACATCAAAATATATTCCCTATTGTGAAATTTAAACATCATATTGTTAGGGGTTTAGGGCAAATGGGTAACCTGACATTGGTAATTTGACATCCTAATTGCCTGAATTACACATACACATAATCAATGCACTCAATTCATAAGCCTTAACACAAATCAATACACTCACAAAATGATGAAATTGTATATTTAAGCAAAATTAAAGCATTTTTTCAAGAGCAAAACAAGCAAAAGTACAAAACCCGCTTAATATTCATGACTTACCTAAGAGTAAATAACTATTAAAAAATAAATAATAAGATTAAGAAAGAGAGATAGAGTAGTAAAAATTAAAAAATCTGCTTCTTCAATGTGGTGTGCTTCTTCTTCCAAAATGCCAAGCGTCGATTTTGATGCTTAGTGTCTATTGAGTTGGAATAGAACTATTGTAGCAGGTAAGGAGTAAAATGGGGTTTTAGACATTTGTTTAGGATTAATTGAAGAAAAAGAACCGATTAAGCGAGTATTATTTCGGATGGGTTTTGAAAAAAAAAAATTTTAATCAAAGGCTTTATTGGGATTGAACCGGGATTATGGGATAGAATTATTTGGAAAAGAAATAAAAAAAATTACGAAAACTTGAATTTAAAGCCAAGCCCAGTTCAAGACACTTAGAAACTCAGTGGAGGTGACTGCACCCATTGGACCCTTAATGTGTCCGCCCCTGCTCTAGTTCCACCCCTGTTTGAAATGGCACTTTGTAATGTTGTATCATTAAAAGAATAGCATCAATTTTTTTACGAGCAACTTCTACAATAAGGATGCACAAAAAGAAATAAAAAATAAATAAAATCGAGGCAAGAGTACTACATTTTGATTTTGGCCCAAATTAGTGCTATCTCTGTAGATTTTCCATATGCCATAGTATTGTTATTGGGGTCAACCATTGACACATGAATAGGTCTACTAAGGAAAACAAGGCCATGGTCTTAATCCAGTTTAGTATTAATTAGTGGAAATTGTATATAAGTCAAATGTAGGTGACTTATCACAAATTAGGTCAAAACATTTTTCAGAATTGTCATTAAATTATACACTTCAGTAATATTTCAAATTAATCCCAAAAATATATTTGTGATCCATATTTTCCACACTCATTGTCACTACAAGAAAAAGAGCCTTTTGCAACAGACAGAATACATTCCAAAAGAGTTTTGACAACATTCATCCGTACGTTACATCCTTTGATGTTGCCAAAAAGTATCCATTTACGGCAACAGGTATTGCACGTTGTTAAAAAACATATGTACGTTGCCATTTATTTTTTTAACAACAGTGAATATACGTTGTCGTTTATGAACGAGTGGTATTTTGACAACTTTCAGTTGCACGTTGTGGTTTATTTTTTAGCAACGTTCATATGTTCGTTGTTATTTCTCTTTAACAATGTTCAATGTCCGTTGCCATTTAGTTTTTACCAACGTTCATATGTTCGTTGTTATTTCTCTTTAACAACGTTCAATGTCCGTTGCCATTAAGTTTTTAACAATGTTCATATGTTTGTTGTTATTTCTCTTTAACAACGTTTAATGTCCGTTGCTATTTAGTTTTTAGCAATGTTCATTGTGCGTTGTCATTTAGTTTTAGCAATGTATATTTGCACGTTGCCTTTGCCTATGTTGTCATTCATTTTCAACAACGTTCTTGTTCACATTGTCTTTATCTTGAGCTTTTTATCTATTATTTTGAAACATATTATATATATATTCATGTACTTTCTCAATCATTTTAATACAAATTACATTGTAGATATAATAAAACTCAATCCATTTACTACATCAACTCTTAACCAGAATTTATACAATATTAATGAAATTTATCATACAAAATATGGCCTACAAGTTTCTTTAAACATACAAATTTTGAACCAAACCTAGCAAAACACATGTCGTGAAAGTTTCTTACAATGTTGTATATTTAATCTAACAAAATATAGCAAAACAAACTTGATAACTAACACCCCAAATCAACGAATCCGTAACGTCAAACATTTATTGTCCGAAGATTCAAGTTCACAACACATGACTAATCACAAATGTCCTAACCAGGATTGCTGCAAGGAAAATATATTCAATCAACTCACTAAAATACCTAGAAAAAGTAACATGATAAATAAAATGCATAGTTGAGCAATAATGAATCGGTTGTCATCCATAAGGTGATTTCAAGTGAAACACATGGTAAAGTGAACATACTTTAAACACTTCAATGTATAATGAAAGCAAACCCCCAGCACATGTTGACATAAGTATGCAAGGAGGTTGATAATACAAATAAAAGGTTCATAATAAAATAACAGAAAATTATGAACATGTCCGGTCCTCATCCCAGACTAGCAAAGATACCACACTTTACAGTGGACGCATAGTGAACCATGTCGGGTATATAGATTATTGCCTTGGTGCTGTCTAGAAGCGTAATTGGAAGATTAGCTTGAAATTTGGTAGATTGCATGTACTAAAACAAGAAATAAAGGGATTCTGGATATCCTATCATAGTAAATATGTTGCTTTATGTACTTGGAAGATTAGCTTGAAAATTGTATGAATATTGCAATATATCACTCATCACCACCTCCTATACGCGAGTACAATAAGATAAACATTACTAGAAATGGAAAAGGCATCATCATGCAGTAAAGTGAGTCGAAATAAGAGAGTAAAACTTAAAGTACATGAGGGAGCCAACATCAGCTTCAGTGCCTGCATCATTTCTGCATTAACTCTTGATAAAAGGTGTGCATGAAATTTTTCATTAGCACTAGAGCAATTATATAAGAAAATATTTTATGATTTCTAATATTTTATTTTCCACTAAAAATAGCCTACTATCCTCGGCTCAATCTAAATTGACTAGAAATTTAATTTCGCAATCAAAATCACAAATCATAAATTCAGCAGGAGTCCTGGTACAACAAGTCCTTATTATTCTAGTAAATAGTTAGGGAGCATAACAACCTACTGAATTTTGTTCACTCTGTGTTGTATAACCTAAGTGATTTTCTTTAGTTTTTTTTCTGAATACAAAGAGTACAATGACATGAATCTAGTTGATAACGGTGGCTTAAACTCGAGTCGGACTTACTTCCCTGCTAATCAGTGAGCATCAGATTTAAAATGGAGCAACGGGAAGAGGAAACAATGTGACAGTTCAGGAGGTATGACGGAGAAATTCTTGAAAGCAAATGAGACTTTTTTGTCCTTATTTATATTGAAATTCTTCTAAGAGACTAGCAATTTCAAAGCGCCAGCCTCCGGTGTCACCATGCATTGGTGCCGATGACGATAAGAATGTCAAATAAACATTGTCTGGTCTGCAGCTAACTCACGAGAGAGGGGTTGCGTTTAGAACTAGCTCTAATCTTAGCCTGGATGTGGTTTAAATTAACTACTGAATCAAACTACATTTCAGAATTTGATATGGAGTCATGTCCATTACATCAAGAAAGCTATAACATTCCGCATATTTGAAGTCATGTTTGGATCATCAAAAGTCTAACAAAAGTGACGTGCAACGGCAGAACTTCAACTGACAAAACTTTTGATCCGGGGAGGACAGAGGAATTACACAGGCTACAACATATGCAAGAAAAACTATCTTCAAGCTCTACTGCAGGTATAACGGGCTTGCTATATGACGCAACTTTTGGGCTTGAAATTCAGTTATTTCGAGGGTCTGTTGAATTGTTTCTTCTTCTTAAGTAATGTTTTTAGGATCTCATACTTGTCATTTCCTATTGAGTCTGTGTTGAATTGACCCAATAACTGAGGAATTTTCATAATTTCATGTTGTTATAGTTTTAGATAAAGGTTATTGATATTTTGAATATGTTTGCAAGTAGTTGTGACACGACCTGTCCCGAATCACCCTAGTGGACCCAAGACGTGCCGTGTGCCAATGATGGATGCCAACTAAATGTCGGACCCACTATTAAGGCTACTTAGACTTTTTTATGTCCGATTGACTTTTCTTTGACTAAAAAGATTTTATAAAAATTTTGGTAGAATCTCCCCTGTAAATTGAACTAAACCAAACCTGAAAAGCAACAAATTCCCAAAACATGATATATACAATATCAACTGGGGTCCACCTGCCCCTCCAAAATAAATATAACCATTGTTCAAAATAAAACTAAATTAAAAAATCATAACTACTGAAATATGCTGTCTATAAATTGAAGTAAAATGCAATAAGTCCATCTAAGTTCTATATGTGATATAAAATGACTCGTATACAAATAAAACGAACATATACTCCAAATTAAAAACTACATGGCCTAAATAATGAATCATGAAAACTAATGGATCGTGTGGCTCCGACTTAGCTCAAAAGCTCTCCAATCTGCTCAAAACTCAATTACCTGATTAGAAGAAAGCATAGAAAATCTGTGAGCTAATAGCTAAGTGAGTGGAGAGTTCGCAATTAATTATAATTTTCAAAACTGATTTCTCATGTTATATATATTGAGTAATGCGGACTGAATATTATAAACAAACTAGATAATCTAATATTTTAGTAAATCTGCAAAGAAGTGCAATCTGATAACAATATATGCAAACATGTATTTCTGCAAACTAAATAAGCTGTCATATACTCATAAATCACACCATGATACTAATAATCTGCAATCTGGAATGTGAAATCTATATACTAATTATTCTAAGATATATACACTAGGAAGTATCATGAATCACGAATCACTGATAATCTATAATCTGAAATCTGGTCATACGCGCGCAGAGCTGCCCCCAAAGGGCTAAGCACCCTAGTACACGGCCCAAAGCCTATATGTGTACGAGAGTGGGTCCCAAAGACCTCTAATAATATGGTCATACGCGTATAGACTGGCTGAGCACTCCCGTACACGGCCCAAAGCCCCTCAGTGTACGAAAGTGGGTCCCAAAGGCCTCTGAGATAAGCACCCTTATACACAGCCCAAAGCCCCTCTGTGCATAAGAGTGGGTCATAAACACCTCCGAATGTACACTCTAGTACACAGTCGAGACCCCTCAGTGAGCTATATGTTCACGACCAATTAAACCCCACAGTGTAATATAGAACACGGCTAAGACCCCTTAGTGCACTAGAATAAATGAAATCATAGGCACTTTTCTAGTAGATTTCAATATCACATATTTCTCGCCTTCCATTTTACAAGTAATCAATTTACAATATTTGTAATTTCACAAATACTATGACGAAATAAGCATTTAATTATAATAACGTAAAATAAAAAACAAGTCCTTAAAATCACACGTAACATAATAATATAATTAATTGTCATTTTCCAGAAATATTTAATTTTTTCCACTCACAAAGCTAGTGACTGAAATCTAGTTCGGTTGATAAGTCTGACCAATCTCTATGTCACATCCTGAAAGTTAAAATAAGAATTCAAATTAAACTTAAGTTATCTCAATTAATTATTACTTGCTCAAAGTAAATCCACATTCAACATACTAGCCAAACTCCCACTTTACTTCCAAGTACTACGGCTGGACCTCTTTCAAATCCACAAGAAAATACTTTATAGTGGCTAATTCATTCTCCCTTTAACTTATAATTCAAAAACAACGCACATTTATACCAAATCTCTTTTTCAATTAACTTCATAATTGGCTAAAATTGGACTTATATACATGAGTATGCTAAACTTTAAATAACTCCACCAAAACAAGCCTCTTGAACAAGTAATAAACTAACATGGACTTAATAAACTTAAACTTGTTTAAATCTTGAATTTAATACACTAGTTTCAAGAATCCTAAATTTCCACCATTAATTCCATCACTAAACTTGAATAATTAGCCTATTGAACTCAAAACAATTATTTAACCTTCGTAAATTCCACATTCTAACCAATAAACGAAAATCCTAATTATTTACACTTTTCTTAAATAAGTAATTTCTTACTTACCTCTTAAAATTGCAAACGAAATGGACAACCTCAAGCCTAAAACGTTGATTTCGGTCGACATCTTCTTCTTCTTCCTTTTCCTTTTTCTTCCTTTCTTTTCTTTTCTTTTCTTTCTGTCCGCAGTGTCCCTTTTCCTTTTTCTTCCCAAATTAATTTTACAATTCAACTAAAATTGCAACTTAAACCCCTAGCTTCCTTGAGGAGTCATTTAAATCCCTAAGTAACCATATTTTACAAAATAGCCCCAAATAATTTATTTACTTAATTTAAGTCCTACTTTGACTATTTGACTTGGACTTGACCAAAAATTATATTGACTTTGACTACATAAACTTTAACTTTGACTAATTTAAAACGAGTCATTACAAGTTATTTCTCATAAGTGCTTTGGAGATTCTGCCGGCTAGGGCTATCTTATAAAAATAGTACTCATGCACTCTTTTCAAAATAAAATCGGACATTTCTTCTTCCCTTGCATGGTTTTTTACCTTGGGGTTTGAAGACATTCTTCTTCTATTATTTCATTGCTTTTTCTCTGTCAAGAGGTCATGTGACCAACTTTTTCATTCATAACTGATGAGCCAAAATAAAATGAAAGACTATCCCAATTTAAATTGCCAACCAAATTCACGATGAATTCTAGGAAGAGAGAAGTTCTAAAATTATCGAAATAATAGTGTCTCCTTTCCTTCCTGTGACTATAACGTGGACAGTAAATTACTAGAAAATAGACTCGATTAAAGAAGAAAAAGAAGCTGAAATCTTGTATTCTCAAGTTCTGTTCAGGTTTTGTGTTCCAAATGCCCTTTCAAGTACATTTAGATTAGGAACATATTAACATTCTAGGATGAGGTTTCACCTAATCGTGCTATTGACATCACATTTCACCAGAATTTAGGGTATTCATTTCAGAGCTAGAAACAAACTAATTGACTAGTTGAAGGTGCACTTGCAGGAAAGAAATGACAATATGGCACAATCAACATACCTGAAAATGTTGATGCAAGACAAGATACCATAGCAGAAGAGATCTTGAGCAGACGAAGCAATGAAATATTGAAACCCATATTGACAATGATAAAGAGTAGTGGAAGTAAAGGCGCGCCATCACATCCTGTATCCAGAATAGGTTTGTTACCACACGATTATGATATGGCCGCCACGTCAGCAAGGGTCCCATCCAAGCCCAGCAAGAACCCAACTGGGCCCTGCTAGGGCCTCGGAAGTTCTGATAAAGGGCCAGAAGGCCCATCGTACGCCTTGGCCTTCGGCAGCCAAAAATCTGCGGGGCTTGTGGAAGGCCTCGGCACTCACAAGGCCTCGTCAAGCTTCGTATCATTCATAACCAGCGAGCAACTCGATATGTCGGGATGACCAGAGAAGTAACTAAGGAAAGATTGCATTGATTTGGCGCACGAATCCTCACAAGGAAACCGAATCGTAATATCCTAGAATCATGCAACGTGATAAACCCAAAGAAGGAAGATAATCTCGGAGATTGCATGGGTAAGGAAGGATCTTTATCACATAAGGAAGGAGGATCCGATAGAGTATCAAATTGATTTGTCTCCTAAATCAATTGGAACTCTTGCACTATAAATGCAATGTCTCCGGTTGTTTCAAGGTACGCACTTTTTATGCTTAAGAATCCCACCATAAACTCTGCTCAAATCTCTGCCTGCTTGTCTCTCCCACACCCCACTATCTCTACCCCCGTGTATCTTCCATATACCGGCAGTTGACTTGACCGTCGGAGTGCCAACGATCGCTGGACCTTTTTCCTCTGGAGATCTTGGTGCCTAATGATTGTCCTAATGTGTAGGTAACATACGAGTTGGCAGAGGAGTGACTGGAGATCTGTTGACACTTGGACGTTGCAGGTTTCGACGTCAACAGATTGGCGCCATCTGTGGGAATCAAAAAAACGTAACACGAATAAGAGCTTGTGGTAAAAGCGTGTCTTCTACCCGAAAGAGCATGGCATCCGAACATTCCACAAAAGAGGAGGTGGAGTCCCACCACACTAACCTGCGACAGGAGAGCGTTCAGGATCTGCAGAACATCACCCGTCGCAGAAAGAAAAGACCTCGACAGAAACGGACGGTGGAACAGGAGAACCAGGACCTGAAGATGGATAACGCCCGGATGAAGGCCGCGCTTGAACTGTTGGAGAATCAATCCCTCCAACATGGACCCAAGCGCAGCCGTGCCCGGAGGAGTCCTTCACCCTCTGGTTCACTGGACAGCCACGGTTCCCGAGAGGAACCGCCCATTTCTAACGGCCGGAACCCTCGTAACCCCGTCCCAAAGCCTCTGTAGGATGGTCAGAGAGGGAGACCTTTCCCTGTACGAGAAAGCCACCCCGTTCCTGCAGCTAGCGTGTTTGACAGGCTGGGATTAGGGTCCTCGATTGCACCCCCCTGCCTACACACTGCAGGCGCAGTGAACACAGCGAGGCCCGTACAGAAAAGTGGAAGGACTCGAAGAGTCACGAAAAGCCCGAGGAGGAAAAGGAAAGGCTGGAGTGTTATGAGGACGATGATGACGAGAACATACCATTTACCAACTACATGAAGGCAATGGAGGTACCCGCCAACTTCCGAATGCCTCTCATGGACAAGTATAACGGAATGGGTGATCCCACGGACCACATAAACACCTACAAGACGAAGCTCCAAGGCCAATCCCCCGCGGTGAAGTGTCAGAATTTCTATACCACACTCGCTGCTGACGCGAAGAGGTGGTACAATAAGTTGAAGCCAGGAATTATCCGAAGCTGGCCACAACTTAAAAGGGAGTTCGTTAATGCCTTCATTGGCAACCAGACGATGATTGCTGACATCGCTCAACTCAACGACATCCGGCAAAAGGAATGAGAGACCGTCAAGAGCTACTTCAAGAGATTCAGCAACATCATCAACAAGATCAAAATGGTGACTGACGAGAAGGCCTTGGATGCACTGATAACTGGACTACACATGCGAACTCCCTTCTGGAGGGATGTTCAAAATAGCCAACCGAAAGTCTACAGCCAGTTGGTGGACATGATCCAGCATGAAATCCGATCAGAGGAGACGATCTAGAACAGAGAGAGGGCCGAAAAGGAAAGAGGGGACCGATACATGAGAGAGGGACGTCGCTCTCCAGAGCCTCGGTTCTCCTGTTTTCAGAGGAAGCGTTCCCCGGAACCAGCCAACAACCACTACTAGAGGTTCAATCAGACGGAGGTAGCCCCTGCGCCCCGTCCCAAGGCACCAGTAGCGACCTCCCTACCAGCCGTGACCCCACCCAAGTTCTGTCGTATACACAGAACCATGGTGCATAACACGGAGGATTGCCCGAATGTAAGGGAGTTAATCAATCGCGGGAACCACGGGCAGGGCGAGAGGGATCAGCCGGTGCGAGGATGTTGAGGACCGTCCACACAAGGGCGAAGACCTCCTCCTCGGTGCCAGAACGATGGACCTCGCCGCAACAGAAGAAGGAATGATGGGGACAGGGACCAACCAAGGACGGGGAGGCCCCAAGGAGCCCCCCTTGTCCGAGAGATAAACACCATCATTGGAGGGCCATATGTCAGAGGGAACACAATGAACTCGCGACACAACTACGCGAAGGCAGCCAATGGAGAACCCCTGGAGAGTTGGCAGGTCCACGAGCATCGGCCTAGAGTGCCACCAATCTCCTTCACCGAAGAGGACGAGTCTGGCATACATTACCCACATTGCGATGCCCTAGTAGTCCGCGCCGTTGTTGCCAGAAACGGCCTGGGCCGAATGTTGGTCGATGACAGAAGCATCGTAAACATTCTATTCGGCAGTGCGTTCGACCAAATGGACGTGGATCATGAACTGACGGCTATCTCAGATCTGTTATTTGGTTTCACAGGAGATAGCCTTGTCCCACGAGGAAAGATCACTCTGGCGGTGGACTTTGGAGAATCTTCTCGCCACCTCCAGAAGTTTATGGAGTTTCTGATAGTGGACACATGCTCTGCCTACCATGGGGTCCTTGGGAGGCCCGCGCTGAAGGATTTACAGGCGGTTACATCCATACACTATCTGGCGATGAAATTCCCAATGCCCGGAGGGGTGGTCAAAATCTGTGGTAATCAGACAGAGGCAATGGCATGCTACATGAACGCATTGCGAAAGGCTGCCAAACATGAAGATATCACCCCAGCAGTAAGGACCGTACGCTCGGAGCCAACCTAAGGCCGTATCACCAGTATTTCCATTTTTTGCATTGTTTTGATCTTCTTGCAATTTTTTTGCCGGACGCCACGAAATTTAGCGCCGTCAAAAAATATTCGTCGTTTATGAATCCGAAGTGTTCCTTATGCAAAAGGTACTAATGCAACAAACTCGGCAGTGAGGGAGTGTGGTTCGTAGCCAACTCTATCAATTCGCTGGGTAAACATTTTACGCGTAATCAAGCAAGTGCAATCGACTCAACAGCGAGGGAGTGTGGTTCGCGGCCAACTCTATCAACTCGCTGGATAAACATTTCACGCGCAATTAGACAAATACAATCAATCCGGCAGCGAGGGAGTTTGGTTCGTGACCAACTCTATCAACTCGCTGGGTAAACATTTTACGCGTAATCAAGCAAGTGCAATCGACTCGGCAGCGAGAGAGTGTGGTTCGCGACCAAACTCTATCAACTCGCTGGATAAATATTTCATGCGTAATTAGACAAATACAATCAATCTGGCAGCGAGGGAGTTTGGTTCGCGGCCAACTCTATCAACTCGCTGGGTAAACATTTTACGCGTAATCAAGCAAGTGCAATCGACTCGGCAGCGAGGGAGTGTAGTTCGCGGCCAACTCTATCAACTCGCTTGATAAACATTCAACGCGTATTTAAGCAATTGCGGTTAATTCGATGGTGAGGGAGTGTGGTTCGCGACCAACTCTATTGAACTCGCTGGGCAGGATATCAAACGCGCAAACATTTGGAACAATCATAAAAGTTTCCACTAGTATTTCATGAATTAATTACATCAAAGAATTTTACAACGGCATAATCAGGAGGTATCGCCTATACACATGATCCTACGTCTCGGTGTAACCAGGGACCCCTAGTTTGGCTAGCAGGCCCTTAGCCTTCGTCAACTCGTTCAAAACTTCGGTCAGTTCTCTATCTTTGGCCTGTATCATACTTTGGCAAGACTTTAGCTGTGACTCTGCCTTCTTCTGGGCAACGACACACACCTTCTGGATTGTCTGGGCCTTCGTAACGTCATACGTGGTACGAGTTTGCGCGTCTTCAGAAAATGCGAGTCGTGCCCGAAGATGTTTGATTTCGGCCCGCATAGCTTCAGCATCTTCGTCCTCACCAAGGACGGAATGTATTTCGTCAACCTTCATCTCTAGTATTTTGTACAACTCACAGTTTAAAACGTGACTGCGGGAGGTGTACATTTCGGCCAACTTCATCAACTCCGTCACTTCTGCAGTATCTGCCGCTTTCCCAAAGGAAGAAGTCCAATATTTGTGGACTAACGTAGTTGCAAGGGCAACCGCCGGAGGTAACTTTTCTACAACTGACGGATCCAGCTTGTCTTAGCGAGCCCCAATGTTGATATACTCGCACCTGTCAGGAGGGGAAGAGATGGACGTCTGGAATGCCTGTTCTCCACTCTCGACCTTTGGTTTCCTTTTTGCCGATGGCCTAATGTTCCCGAGGAGAGACACGGGTCTAGCAGGATTCGATGGGGACGGAATGTCCGCTCTTGCCTCTGGCGCTAAGAGAATATGGGGGTTACCCACCACCGTCTCTGGCCCCTGCAACACTGTGGGCCTAGAACTAGACACCGTGGGTGACGCCAAGTGGGGAAGGGAGACATCCTCCACGATTCCTCCACGCCTTATCTTAAACTTTGGGACTTTGGAGAAATGGAAGCCCGATATGACCAGCAATAATCAGAAGTCCGGATATGACGGCAGAATAGCAGAAAAGATGGTGATTTAGGAGAGCCCTATCACAATATATAAGCCCAACGGGATACCAACAATCAGACGGACCGGCACGTGGCGGGAGACTAAAAGCACATTCAGTAAACCCTAGGGAAATACATCGAGCGCGTGGGGACGCGCGGCACGTGATTGTGCAAACGCTAAGGCGTGATAGCAATACCGCCGACGCCCGCCCACGATAAAGCAATTTTATTAACGTCCGCCCTAACCTCGTCGGAATTCCAACATAGCGAGGAGGTATCGATTATGGCTTGTGAACAACTCTGCACCACCCGGGGCGTGTTTGGTGGCCTTGGAATTGTGCCAGTGATTTCGTAAGCGACACTGAACATCAGCGGAGCCCGAAACCAACGTATAAAACATAGGTATCACAAACAAGATGATGACACATGCGCAAATAAGAGGGTAACTCGACACAATTTTATTAAACCCAGAATACAGAAAGGTACAGATACAACTGAAATATGTTCTAACACCCCGTTGCCTCGTTAGGCCGGTACATGAGTGGAGTTGGAGAACCTGACTCCACCATGATTGTACGCTGGCATCGTCCAGGTTGGAGAACCTGACTTCACCATGATTGGAAGTCTCCCAAACCAAACTGAGTTGATTTGATGGCTAATTAGGCCATACTGCTCAAAAAAGGCTGTTGACTCTTTTTTTGGCAGTGGGAGACCTCCCCGGCCCCATCAACCGTTCAGTGCAGGGCAGGGCCGGGCTAAGGCTACCAAACCTAAATCTCCACCCTGTACGTTTGGTCCCCTGAACGTTGATTGGCCAGGCTTTTGGTTCCTCTGAATGTTGATTATCAGATTAACAGGCATCTTGGATGCCAGCTCTCCAGCCGTACTACCATCACAAGTTTGTTATACTCCTCCCGATCACACGGCTCTGACAGGTTAGATACAAAAGGCTCACGGTGGAAGAGCCTTAGTATGCTTGCATCTTATTTATAAGGACTACGTTGGAAATGGATACAGTGCAATGAATACAGTCATAACAGGGAGATTTGGACCGCCACGCTAATGTTCTACCTCTCCAAGGCATTGAAGACGCCAACTCTCCAGATTCCATCAGGTGTCTACGCCATTAATGCCAAGGGGATGATTCTTAGATTTGAAGCGTTCTCCCCACGCGCAATCACCTATAAAATTAAAACGTCGGAATAACGAAAATTCAAGTACAATACGTCAATCAATTTTGTTTCAGTAACATAGGCAAAAACGGACAACAATTACAAAAGTATGAGTGCCCCGCCGCCTCTTTAAGGGTCGGCACGTTGCGGGCCTTCCTCAGTTGGAGGGGGTATTTGCTCACCCACTGCACTAGGTCCGGTATCGGGAGCTTGAGCCTCGGAGGGGTCCTGTCGAAGGAAAGAAAGGTCCCACTCTGGATGGACCTCCGTGATATGCTCCACCAACTGCTCGCCTCCAGCGGTCATCATACGATGGGCGAGGTCCTGATACTCGGGCGTTTCCACAAACGCATCTTGATAGGCCTCCACCGCCCTAGCCCCGGCAACCGTACATTCAGCTCGGACCCTCTCTAGTTCCAGCTTCGCATTCGCCAGCAACTTCCCTTCCTCCGCAACAATGATCTCCAACCTACTGGTCACGGCGGCTAGGACTTTCTCAGTGGCAAGGGCCCGACCCTCGGCCAGCTTCTGAGCCTCTTCGGCACGCTTCCAAGCATCCTCGACATTCTTCTAGACCTCCTCGGTGCGCTTCAGAGAGGCCTCGGCAGCCCGCTTCTGTTCCCGGGTGTCCTTCAGGCACTCTTTTGAGGCCTTCAATTCAATCTCATATTTTTCCTTCACGTCCGCCTCCCTCGCCACTGCGGAGTCAAGCTTGAATTGGAGCCCCCTCTTCTCAGACTCGAGCTGTGCCTTCTCAAGCCGCACAGCCTTCAGCTCCTCGACCAGCTTGGCAGACTTGGCCCCTTCGTCGTGGCATTGGCCATCATAACTATCCAAGGTACTGAACAATTCCTTGCTCAGTACCAGGCCCCGTATCAGGTTCATCTCCGCCATCTTCAGCCTCTCCCGAACAGTAGCCCCCTCGACGGCCTTCTCCTATTTCTGGGTCCAGTACTTATGCACGCTCGCCGCCATCATCGCAAGGTGGACCGGGAGCTTTTCTAGGACGGAAGTTTCCAATTCTTCCTGGCGTTGAGCTATGCGGACGGGGCTCCCCTAGCCAAATTTCTTTGCACACTCGGTCCGACCCGACTTGCGTACATCCTCCATAAACTCCCATGCAGATGCGGGAGCCTTCCTCTTTCGCTAACCCACATCACCCACATCCTCGAGAATACCCTTTCCTTTGTCCTTGGGTAGAGCGGGGCTGGGAGATGGAATGGCCGTCGAAGGCGGGGACGGAGGAGGAACATCTTGACTGGGGACGAATTCGGGTGGCACAGCAGCTGGGATGTCTTGCGATGGCCCAGGTGCCTCCGTCACCGGTGCCTGGACAGAAGGATCCTCTCCACTGGCGAGACGGGCAAGGTGGAATGTAGGGACGCTTTTGAACCTGAAAGCTATTAAGCATAGACATAAGTACGCGACGCGTCCAGATAATTCTCCACTATAGCACCAGCATATCAAGGCGAGCAAGACTTACACATTATCAAGGCGAGCAAGACTTACACAAAAACTCAAAATTTAGAGACTCGTGTGTAATAAACTAAGTGCAGGGGCCAATTCATCACTAAAATAAATGTTAGGGATCAATTCCGCATGAACTTGATTAATTTAGGGACTCGTGTGTAAGAAACTAAAGTTAGGGACCAATTCATCATTAAAATGAAAGTTAGGGATCAATTTCACAAAAACTCAAAATTTAGGGACTCATGGTTAATAAACTACCTTTTCTACAATAATTGATGTTAGGTGTTGTCATGTGCTAGTATGGCTAACGTGATGTCGCACGGAGGTGATGGTGCAGGCGATCCTCCACATCAGCCACCTCGCCGACTCGATTCGACTTGCGAGTCTGGTAATAATTTTCGTTAAAACTAATTTTTTTTGTATTTTATAAACATCGTTGAATTTCGTATGATACGGTTCGTATTTGTTCTTTTTCAGCGCCCCCATCTAAGCGACGGGGTATCTCTTGAGGTATTAACCTTGAGAAGGTTTGACAAGCCAACAGGAAGAGGCCACTTCCCATCGCGTTCGACAATGTCGAACATATAATGTAATCGATCAAGAATAACGTGAAATATTTTACGCGCTTGGTTGGGAATCAAGTGAGGTTCATCGTGCCCCCTTGCTACACTTCATGGACAGAGGTTCCAGAGGATCAGCAGGCACGGTTACGTAGCATCATCGAAGTATTGACTTACAGTAGTTTTTACATTAGCGCATTCTATAAATAATTGTTCCACATAATATACATTAACGAAAATTTTTCCTATGTTGCAGAGCTACTTCGATCTTTAGGGCGATCGGTCACCTGACGAGTACCGGGCAGTCTATGCTGCTGTAGATCGCCTTGCGGCCGATCGTTATCGAGATTACAAACTCAAGGTGCATAATCACTTGAAAGCACACGGACCGAGCCATCCATACGGCGAGATGTCTGCCGAGGACTAGCAGAAGTTCATTGACTTCTTCACCAGTCCTACTTTCGTGGTACGTATTGTTCATTTACTCTTTACATTTTTATGTTAATATTTTTATAACTATAAAGTTTTCTGCTAATCAATTATTTTTTATATCTTCATGAATGGTCCAGAAAAATAAGGCCAATCGGGGGTAAGGCTAAATACCTGAGCTTGCAAGGGTCGAAGAGCTTCTTTGTCACGCGTTACAATGAGGTACAAGTAAATTTTTCAATATCGTTATAGAAATCTTCAATGCATTACATAACCATGTTGTCTAACTAAATTTCACGCTTAAATTGTTGTAGCAAGACCCTGAGAACCAACAGTGGCCTCGTTCCAGACTTTTCACATCTTCCAAGAAGACAATTGGGTGAACCCGCAGGCGGCTGATGAGTGATGACTACATGAGGACTTTTAAATGTTGTTAATTTAATTTTATCTGACATGATATTATTTTTTTTTTCACCAAACAAGATAAACTTATTGAGTTGAGGGAGACTCAACAGACACAGGTCGCCTCTAGTAGCACGTCGTTAGACGAGCGTGCTATTGCAAAAGAGGTTCTCGGAGAACGACGAGAACACGTCCGTGGGGTTGGACGGGTTCCGAAGGAAACCACCTCTCCTTCCCTAGATTCGACCGCTGCATCAAAGACCCCACAAGGAACTTCCCATCAGTTCTCTGGAGACCCCCAGAATGACGATCATCGGTTTTCTATGTATGAGGCTCAGCTGCACCAAATGAAGCGAAAAATTCAACTTCTGAAGAATAGCATACCGGGGGTTGTGCCAGAGGAGGACGAGGACGAGGACGAGGACGAGGACGGGGACAAGGGTTTGTGGGATTTGTAGATTTTTAGAATTGTTTATATATTTTTTAAAATATTGTTAAAAAAAAATTTAAAAATTTATAATGTTTATATCGGCGACATTGTCGTCACTACAATAAAACAAATTAATTCCCATCAGCGACGACAATGTCGTCTCTATATATCTTACGCACATAGCGACGACATTTCGCTAATAATTGTTGTATATAAAAGATAATAGCAATGAAATTACAGTCGCTACTATTTCAGATAACAGCGACGACTTTGGCGACGACATTATCGTCTCTTTTTATCTAATTTCGAGATATAGACAACGACAATGTTGCGACGATGTAGTCATCGCTATAGATTCAAATATATATAGCAACGACATTCAGCGACGACTTTGTCGTCTCTATACATGTAAAGGGACAACATTTGATCCTTCAGCGACGACTTTTGTTGCCGCTATTGACCTCCTTTCTTGTAGTGTGCGATTATCAAAAGCTTACATAAGTTAAACAATATTAAAGAGGGTGTTTATATACACATTCTTATTTTTTTTCCCAGGCCATGACCTTCGAGCATTGCATGAATTTGAAAGTGACAGATCTGCACATACAAAATTCGCAGAAAATGAATCTGATTTTTGAGTATTGTGTGGATGTTAAGGCACCTGGAACAAGCCCCAATACTGATGGAATTCATTTACAAAAACACAAAATATCTAGATTACCACGTCTAAAATTAAAACAGGTAAAGGAATTGTGTGAAAACATTTTCACTAACCAATTAGAGCATGTTTGTTAAGTAGTACTCAAAATTTCTTTTAATATTATAAATGTGTCCATGTTTTGTTTGGATTAGGTGATGACTGCATTTCATTTGTAAATGGATCTAAAAATATTCGAATTACGAATATAGATGTGGACTAGGCCATGGAATCAGGTACACATATATGAGTATGACTTCGAGTCTCCCTTTTGGAATATGTTTCAATTAAAGAAGTTTATATTAATGTGCTTAATATTCTTCAAATCCGGCATTGGAAGCCTAGGTGAAAATCATTTGGAGAGTCATGTTTCTGATGTATTAGTAGATGGAGCAACTCTTTCACGAACCAAAGATGGAGTCAGAATAAAGACTTGGCAGGTAAAATCCACTTCATCCTTGTATATTCATGTTTTCTACTGTATATTCCTAATTTCATTTTGGCTATGCACACCATAATTTAAATTAATCGCACACAATAATTTCACAATAATAAATATTCCTGAGTTTATGTTTTTGTTTTCAAATTGAATAATACGTTTATTTTTCAAATGATTCATATCGTTTTACTTTAATATTTATGTGAAGGGAGTGAGTGGATTTGCAAGGAACATCACATTCCAAAATATTGAGATGGATAATGTTTTCAATCCCATAATCATAGATCAGGACTATTGTGATAAAGATGAATCATGCCAAGAGCAGGTACAATTTATAGTCCCGCTTTGTTGAAATAGCCAATCGACTTTACTAGTCCAATACTATTAGTCTTAGAACATACTTGATACATATTTATTACATTTATCAAAATTCATTACGGAAATCAGCATTGCAAGTAGTAGATGTGGTGTACAATAATATAAGAGGGACAAGTGCTTCAGAGGTGGCTATAAAATTGGACTGCAGTGACACAGTTCCATGTAGAAGAATTGTACTAGAAGATGTTAATTGAAGTCGGCAAGGGGAAGGAGAATTTGAAGCTAATTGCAGTAATATTATTGAATTTAATAGTTTAGGGACTTGCGTTTCTCCATGTTGCCCTAATTTCAAGCATTTCTTGGATAAATTGATATTACATTTTTTTTTTTTGTTTTTTATTTTTTTTTAATAAATATGGATTAGTTATTTACATGTGGATGTAGTGAAATTTAATTTTTTTTTATAATTTGATTTTTCTATAAATTTGAAGTTTGAAAAAACTGAAAAATCGAAGCCGAATATTCCAACTTGTTAGAGTTATGCAAATGGGTAGAAAATGCCATTTGCAACTGCCCTCAAGCTTGAAATCTCATGCTTGTCAGCATCTTGGAGATAAATTAATAAATAAGACAAACATATATATGCATATTAAATATCATACCTACTTGACAAATGCATGTATTTTGCATCACTAGAAAATTATTATCAAGAATGTCCAGAACACATATCACTACATGAAGTGGGGTTTATGGTGACGATATTTCTCACCGCCACAAGATGAGTAGTCGTCGTTTTTTATTATAGTGACGACATTGTCGTCGCTGTAAGTCGTTTCAATAGATTAATACCTCGAAGTAATTAGCGACGACATAATGTCGTCTCTACATATATTTTAATCTATACCGATGACATTGTCGTTGTTACATTGTCGTGCTTAATTTCTCGCAATTAGGGCCATTGTGAAGACTGAATTGTCGATAACGTCGTCGCTATAAGCTAAAAATTTATCGACAACTTTGTCATCGCTATTACATTTGAATTCTTATCATTAATAGCAACGACAATATCGCCGCAATATGAATAAGATATATAGTAACGACAATGGCGTCGCTATAAGTTGTCGCGCTTTTTTCTTTTTAGTAACGATAATATCGCCGCTATAAATATTTTAAATTTTTTTTAAGAATATAAAAAATTCAATAGTGCATAAATCCTACGGATCCCCCAAACCCCCACCATCGCTCTCGTCCTCATCAACCTCCTCATCAGCCTCTAGCACAACCCCCGATAATCTCTGTTGCAGATTTGCCGTAAGACGTGCAGTTGTCCACTCCATTCAGCAGAGCTGGGCCTCATTGATAAGCGCAATTTTAGTCTACATGTTATCCGCTTATCTTCTTTTTTTAGTAATTATTCATTGATAAAAGTACTAATTAATGTCTTATTTGAATTAGGACAAATTGTGAACAACTATGAAGATTTGGGGACCAAGATAGAAGTTTTGGAGCAAACTTAAAGCTTTGGAGCAAAAAGGACTGAACGTGCAATTAAAACTTGAAGTGGGGACCAAATAATATACATATTGGAACTTTTAGGACCAAGTGTGCAAATTTTGATTAGTGACTATTTTTTGGCAGTAAGCATTCTGTTTGCCGCTGTCAACTGTGGTTTGATTGTGGCAATGAATA
The DNA here is from genome assembly GCA_030279155.1 of Forsythia viridissima. Taxonomy (NCBI): domain Eukaryota; kingdom Viridiplantae; phylum Streptophyta; class Magnoliopsida; order Lamiales; family Oleaceae; genus Forsythia; species Forsythia viridissima. The sequence goes on along the minus strand of CM059035.1, from coordinate 18,788,007 downwards.
AAAACAGTTGTTTGCACGTCCACGGCCCATCCGGACATTTTTTTACTTATTTTTAATTATAAGTCGGAGCTTTTTTCGTCTTTTCACATACACGAGTTTCAAAATATATAAAACCCCATATAAAAACCGAATTCAGGTCGAATCAAGGAAGGACGATGGCTAGAAACAAGAGAGAAGAATCACATGGCAAAGAACAGTTTTTTGAAGATTTCTTCTCTGTGACGACTCCTAAATTTTCAGTAAAAAAAAAAAAAAAAATTCAATCTTCACTTCAGGTCTGCTGAAGGCTTTCGGTAGCATCAAGCAGTACTAGAAAACTAACTTTTAAAATATTCTAGTATCCTTCTGTTGAACACAAAACAAATGTTTCAGTTTCTGCTTCAGGTCTAAAAGTTTTCAGTATTCTCGAATTGAGTTAGAAACTAGCTTTTGATTGATACTAGTATCATTATACCAATTACATAGTAGACATGTCTATATCCGTTTTAATTTTATCAGCTTTACTCTTAATACTCAAATTAAAACTATAATTTACGATCCTTAGGTTTTCAAAACTAAGGCAAGAAATAAAACTTTAAAAAATGTAGATGACAAAATTTTAGAAGCTTGATAATATAAACTTAAGGACAAATACAATAAATAAGATTCTCATTCTTTTAGATAAATCGGATACCTATACTTTACAAAATCATGTCTCCCGATTTCCGCCAAAGAAACAAAACAACATCATACCACAGAAGAGAATCTACAAAAGGGATTATACCAAAGGAAAACGATCATTCTTCACATAAAGATATATAGAGTTCTCAAGAGCTCCAATGACATCACGTTATAAATAGAAACCGTTTTATAACTTCTTTCTTTTATGTATACTCCGGGCCACTATGGATAGTGAGTTCAAACGTCTCTTTTCGTGATGATATGATACTCTATTCAATCATTGGACGTCCTTCCCCACGTTTTCACTACCTCGGTGTATCTTCTATCCATTTTTTACAAAAGTCATAAAACGACTTATAAGCTACAAAGCTTAGCGAGTAAAGCAACAAATAAGTCACATAGAATAAGAACATGTTATCATTTAATTCATGCATTTCAATAATACTTTGCTCATAATCACCTTACCTCTTAACTTTAGCTTATAGTTTCATATAGGCTAAATAGAATTCAACACATGAGCAGCCAATTACATAGGGGAAAATCATCTTCATATTGATCACCACATTTATATACATGTAAGGAAAACATAAGGATGCACTTGACAAAAATCTGCACTCTTGAAATGAGAATTTGGTTCAAATAATTCACCTATGAATCAAATACATACCCGACTATTGAATGCATATGCAACTAATTTTATCTTGTCTTTGGGCTTGTCCCATAAATAGAAACTTGTACACTGAGAGCTCAAACATTGTGCTTAAAATAGCACTAAGGTTACCATACTTTCTTAGAGCAATTCTTTGCTCATTGGGATCCCAAAAGCTATATGGCCTTAACTCCTCAAACAGCCCTTGTGGCTAGGAGCTTACAAAAGGCCCTTGTGGCCTTAACTTTCATATGGCCCTTGTGCCGATGACCTTACTGACACCCCATTGGTGTACATCTGTTTAGAGACCTTAATGATTTGTCATGATCTATTTTATTCTTGCATAGCCATAAGTTTAGACTCTTTGATGATCATGATTACATATAAAATTGCAATTCTTGTCAAACATGTTTTCATTTCAAATGTTCAACAGAACCATAAAGATCATGCTTAAATGAAAACAAGAAATAAAATGTACCACATGTATATTTTCCACGTTCCTGTGAGAGGGCTACTAAAAACACAAATGTAACGCCCTGGATTTTCTCAACCTGGGGGATTACTAAGATAATCTCTAAAATGTATTGGACGACTCTAAATAATATTTTTCGTGCCCTTAAATGGTTTTAAAAATATAACTTTTTCGGAAGATAACAATCGCGCAAGGGAAAAATGATTTTTCTTTAAGTTTCTATGGTTTTGCCTATACCGTGATAGGTGTCGCAACAAATTATTTGTCCATTCGAACGAATTCCAAAACTTTCAAAATTTGAACTGTAGATACTAGAGACTACATACTACAACGTGGTAAAATTTTAAACCTTAAATACGTCGTTTGGTAGGTGAAAATGATGTCCAAAGTTGCTTGACAAACTGTCACGGGTGCCTTAAGACAGCCCGCTAAAATATTCATAATAAATTCTTACAATGGAATTTCTGAGTGATTCCAATTTTTGTTATTAGCATATATGGCTTTCCATATCCACTGATTTCACTCAAAAACTCCATCCGTAGCATGAGTTATAATTTTTCAAAGTAGGGACATTAAGTTGGGAATTTCAGAAAAATGAAACTAGGCACTTCTAACTTGAAACTTTTAATGGCAAACGAACCGACATCTCGTTTTCTAGAAAATTTTCATAATTGAATAATCAAAGACTTAAAAATATTGTATTTACATCATAATTTATTTGATCATCTCGACGTCAAAACTTAAACTAGAAAGGAAATTCCATGACAAGCTCGCTAGCCTATGCCATCACATCAACGCCAATCAATTCAATCTGAGAATTTGTTCATTTTGGGAGTGAGTATTTCATAAGAGACACTCAATAAAAATACATACAACATGTGGGAAAATTATACGTAAACATAAATGCAACATGCCATAATTTTTAAACGTGCATAGGAACACAAATTGGTAGCTGGCACCACATAACGTCATACGTGATTACCTTCAATCACTAACATGTTAAAGTGATTATCTTCAATTACTATCATAAAGTTCCTTCGTAATTAGTTTTGCATGACATTTATATCACATCATAATTTTCCAATCGTCATTTAAAAATCTTAGTAAAAGTAGTAAGTAAAACTACCTCGAAAATGAGTTTTCGGTTGAGTTTTGATGGACCAAAATTCGTTTCTGCAGCTTCCAAAATCAAGACCCGTACACTATATATATGTGTGTGTGTGTGTGTGTGTGTGTGTGTGAGAGGAACTTTAGCGAATTAAAAAGCAAGGTTAAGGCCCTTTTTCTGCTGGCCAAAATCTGGAACGAAAGTGATGAAAAATGTTGGAAAAATGCTCACTGCTGGACCAAAAATCTGAAGGAAAAGGATGGATAAATTCTAGAGTATTTTTGGTAATTGAGACTAAGGTTTCAAGGTTTTTCTACTGCACGAAATTGAAGGGGAAAGAAAGGATCTTTTGCTGGAGGAAAAAGGAAGGAAAAATGATGGGAAAAGATAGCCAAAACTTATTGGAATCTAGAGTTAGGGGACGTTTTTTCTTCCTGGGAGGTGCTAACTGAAATTTGGGCTGATATTAAGAGGGAAAATGAGTGTATTCTTCCTGGAAAATAAACAGAAAACACAGCTGCTTAATTATATATGGAGGCCGGAATTTTAAAGAGGAAGACAGTGAAGTTTGTGCTTCAATTGAATGCTGATTTTGGGGGGAGAAATAAACACCCCGCAGGAGCGATTTTTGGGTGGAAATTTTGGGGGGGGGGGGGGGGGGACCGTGACCTTGTGCTGATTAATGAGGTGGAAATTTTCAGTTACTTGGTAATGGAAGAGTGGGGGAGAACATGGGTAGATGGAGAGGTTAAATGCTGGAAATGGCTGCTGGTTTCTTGAGTAAAAATAATGAAGTGTTGGACCCTTTTTTGTGATTGAAAATGGAGGGAGAAAGAGGTTGTGCTGGCCGAAAATTGGGATCTTTTTGGGGGAAATGTTGGTTAATAAGTGAGGGAATTTGGTGGAGGAAAAATGGAAGGAAATTGGCTGCTGGATGGGACGTTTTCTTAGATCATGGGGAGTTATTTTTGTTGTGCATGGAGGATGTTTGGTTGATGCAAAATGGTAAGGGTTAACGGATTGTTTGGCTAGTTTTTTTTTTTTTTTTTTTTTTTTTTTGGGGTGGATTCTAAGGTGTTGTTTGGGTAGGGTTTTTGGTCAACTTTTGGAGTCGAAAAGTAAATCGAGTTTTGGTTAAGAACTCGAAAATAAATGGCCAAAATTTTTAGATAGAACCGGAGAACAAAATTTTTGAGATTTTGGCTAGCTATAAATTATTTCAAGTTGATCGTTCAACTTGAAATTCAAAACTTACCAAATGAAAATAGAACAATGTTTGTTTTCATATTGATTCCATAGTCGTCGACTGAAAAAAATTGAAGCAAACACGTGCAAAATTTTAACGTGGCCAAATATTTAAAATGAACCATGAGGTACAAAGCAACGCCGAAAGTAAAAAATTTTATTTACTTGAAATTAACAAACGAAAAAAATTTCAAAGTAAAAAATTTTATTTACTTGAAATTAACAAACGAAAAAAATTTCGGTTGTTACAACAAATCCAGGGAACACTTTGAATTTCATTATCAAAACATCATAGCTTATCATTTAACCATTCATATGTAAGGCTATTTTCCCTTCTAAGAGTAATTCTAAACTCAAAGTGAAGGCCATTGTAAAAAAAATTACTTAGAAAAATGAATGGATTAACATGGAACTTGAACTATAATTACATACCATTTACTCACATAATTTCTTGATCTCAAATAAGATAGACTAGAGTTGCTCAAAGTTAGAATATTCAATTTAACTACCACCAAAAGTTAAATTAAAGTGATATGAAACTTTGGAACTTTGAATACACTTAATTTCTGCGCTTTGGTTGTAGAAATCTTGCCAACAGAAACGATATAGTTGCTGATGATAAATATCAAAGGATTAAATACATGTAAGGCAGAAGCTACCCCTTTGAAACTTAAAAAATTTCTGGATTTAACTTACCCATGGTAAATGAGTGAAAACATTGTTTTAAAGTAAGAAATAATATTATTGTAATGCTGGAAATCAGAAAACAAGTGCAAGAAACAACCTGCTGTAAATGATGGAAAGTAGTAAATAATTTTCAATAACATAGTTGCTGGAAATGGATGAAGAAATTGCTGGAATATCATTGGTAAGGAAGATAATTAAGCAAAATTTTAAAATCCAACATAAACATCAATTAATTAAACATAACTAAGGAATAAACATGAATAGATTATGAATTACTGCAGATTTTTTTTTTTTTTACTTATGAACAAAATGAACTCATAGAGCAAGTAAATGCTTTACTCACCTTAACTTACCTTGGCTTGTGATTTTCTAATAGCTGGGGCTCTCTATTTATAGAGGAAGCTAGAAGTGCATTAGGTAGTGTTTTTTCTTTCTTATTTCCATGTTTCCACTTATTTAATGTTTGATTGTCCCAAGTATGGTTATTTTATACTTAATGTGTACGAATATAGTATCGTATAATTTATTTTTGTATTTTAAGTTCTGCCAAACAGCCCCTAAAAGGCCATGATTACATTTGGACATCTGTCCCCAAATTTATTATTTTAATAGGAAAATAGGCAAATTTTTCATGTTGGGATGCAATGTTCGAGTCAAGATTTGAGGGTCCTAACGAGATCCAAACTAAGAGAATTTTATATCATTGTGAAGATCTAGTTACGATCTTCGTAACACACAGACATGCAACAGGAATGGATCACTTGACTGCTCATACGACTCACTCAAAGTAGGCTCCTCGACCACAGAATTTTATAATTACCCAATTTTCCAGATTTTCTAAAATATCATTCGACTTTGGCTCGACTTTCTGTGCTTATCCCAATTCGAAATGTCTATAAATTTGATACCAAAATGAAGATCTCAACATGAACTACAAGGTGATATAACATGCATTGCCTATACTTAAATGTAGTGTTCACGGAATGCTTATAAAGTATGATCGAACACAACGGCAAAACTGTAATTTATTCCAAATTTCCAGATTTTTGGTCCTGCTCCAACTATTAAAGTATGGTCAATTTGGTCCTGACATTCCAACTTCAATTTCCTCTAATTTGGTCCTTCAAATTAAAATGACACATTTTTCTTATTATTTGAACTTGAAGTATGCTTTTATATTTTTAATATACAACAAAAATTTAGACATGAAATTTTCGAGACGTTACAATCTTCCTCCCTTAAGAAATTCCGTTCCCGAAATTTATCTAGAATAATTCAGGGAATTTTTCTTTCATTTCGTCTTCTCGCTCCCAAGACTCATCCTCATTGACTTCACTTTTCCAAAGTACTTTTACTAAAGGAACTTCCTTGTTACACAAGCACTTTGTTTCTCGCATGAGAATTCTCACGGGCCGTTCTTCCCAGGTCAAGTCCGCATGGATCTCAGTTGGGTCCTCTTTAAGTACATGCGATGGGTCGGGAATGTACTTCCGAAGGGTTGACACGTGAAGTACATTGTAAACTTTGCTTAATTCTATAGGTAGTTTGAGTTTGTAAGCCAAAAGTCCAATTCTTTCTTTAATTTCGAATGGTCCAAAATATATTGGGGTGAGCTTTCCTTTCTTTCTAAACCTAAAAATCCGCTTAATATGTGATATTTTGATATACACTTTATCTCCAACTTTGAATTTCAAAGGCCGGTGTTGCTTGTTCACATAGCTATGTTGCCGATCTTGGGCCGCAGCTATGTTTTTCTTGATCTTTTCGACCACAGTGATCATATCTTGAACTAAATCAGGGCTTAAAATATTTTGTTCTCCTAATTCATCCCAATAAATAGGTGATCGACACTTCTTTCTATATAGTGCTTCGTATGGAGGCATTCTTATGGATGCTTGAAAACTATTATTATAAGCAAACTCAATTAAAGGTAAATAACGATCCCAACTTCTTGCAAATTCCAATGTACTTGCTCTTAGCATATTCTCAAAGGTCTGAATTGTCCTTTCAGTCTGTCCGTTGGTTTGAGGATGGAAAGCAGTACTAAAATGCAACTTAGTGCCCAATGATTCGTATACACTTTTCCAAAAATGAGATAAGAACTTGGGATCTCTGTCTTACACAATTGACACGGGAACTCTGTGTAGCCTAACAATCTCCTGAATATATAGACTTGCATATTGATCCATTTTGTATGTTGACTTAACCAGTAAGAAATGTGACAACTTAATCAGACGATCTACTATAACCCAAATAGAATCACATCCTCTTGAGGTCTTTGGCAGTCCATAACAAAATCCATGGAAATCTTTTCCCATTTCCATTCTAGAATCGGTAATGGCTCTAAGGTACCTACTGGCCTTTGATGTTCAGCCTTTGCCTGTTGACAAATCAGGCATTTGGTTACAAGGTCTACAATTTCTCTTCATATCTGGCCACCAATATAATGATTTTATTAGGTGATACATTTTAGTAAATCCATGGTGTACCGAATAAGGTGCACTATGAGCTTCATGAAGGATTTCTTTTCAAATTTCTCTATGTTGTGGCACATAAATCATGTCCTTGTATTGAAGAAGTCCATTAACCGACGTTCGATATTCTGTTGGTTTTCCTTTATCTATCTTCTTCTTCATTTTCTTAACGAACTCATCGGTTTTTTGTGCCCTTTTTATTTGATCTTGCAATGTCGGCCGAATGGTTATAGTTGAAAGCTTACCATCACCAGGTGTGAGGATTTCTAACCCAAAGTTTTCTATTTCTTTACTCAATTCTCAAGACCGTTTTGGTATTTTCCAGCTCAAAACATCTGCTACTACATTTGTCTTACCAGGATGGTAGCTAATATTACAAATATAATCCTTAATTAGCTCCAACCATCACCGTTGTCGCATATTCAAATCCTTCTGAGTAAAGAAATATTTTAAAATTTTGTGATTCGTGAATATTTCACATTTTCGCCATACAAATAATGTATCCAAATTTTTAAGGTGAAACTATAGCATCTAATTCAAGATCGTGGATAGGGTAATTTTTCTCATATGGCTTCATTTGTCTAGAGGCATATGCAATTACTTTTTCATGCTGCATAAGCACTCCTCCTAACCTATTCTTTGAAGCGTCATAGTAAATGGTGTAACCACCATCTCCTGAAAGGAATAGTCAAAACCGGGGCAATACTGAGTCTTTTCTTTAGCTCTTGAAAACTATGCTCGCAATCTTCATTCCACCTAAAGGGCATGTTTTTACAAGTCAATTGAATCAAAGGGGTTGCAATCTTAGAAAAATCCCGAACAAATTGTCGATAATATCCAGCTAACCCTAAGAAACTTCTAACTTTTGTTGGAGTCATTGGTTGTGGCCAGTCTAGCACTCCTTCCACCTTACTGGGATCTACCGCTATACCTTCTTTCAATACTACATGTCCCAAAAAATCACTCGTTCTAACCAAAATTCACATTTCTTAAATTTAGCATACAATTGTTTTTCCCTTAACATTTGGAGCACTATCCTCAAATGAGTCACATGTTCTTCTCTCGTCTTAGAATAAATCAAAATGTCATCGATGAAGACTATTACAAATTTATCCAAATACTCCTTAAACACTCGGTTCATTAAATCCATAAACACTGCAGGAGCGTTTGTTAACCCAAAAGGCATCACCAAAAATTCAAAATGATCGTACCGAGTACTAAAGGCAGTTTTTTAAATATATTCCTCCTTGATCCTCAATTGATGATTTCCTGATCTAAGATCTAACTTAGAAAACACTGTCGAACCTTGTAACTTATCAAACAAATCATCTATCATGGGCAATGGGTATTTGTTTTTTATTTTCACTTTATTCAATTCTCGGCAATCAATACCATAACCTCATTGAACCGTCCTTTTTCTTTACGAATAACACTAGAGCCCCCCAAGGCGATGAACTAGGTCGAATAAAACATTTTTAAATTAACTCATCTAGCTGAATCTTTAACTCTTTTAGTTCAGTGGGTGCCATTCTATAAGGAGTTTTAGAAATAGGTGCGGTTCCTGGAATTATTTCAATCCCAAATTCTATTTCTCTTTTAGGGAGCAATCCGAGTAGGTCGTCTGGGAACACTTCGGAATATTTATGTACTACAGGTATTGAATGTAAAGAAGGTTCAGATTCTTCCTTAGCTTAAATTTGATGTAAATTAACCCAAAATCTTTCACTACCATTTTCTAACAACTTAGAAGACTTTAAAGCCGAAATCACGATTTTTGAAGTTTTCTCTGGCTTAGGAAATGCTATTGTCCCAATTTTTGGCATATTCAATGTCTTTGACCTATAGTCAATGGTTACTTGGTGCTCAGACAGCCAATTCATTCCTAATATTACATCAAAATCCTTTAGATCTAATAAAATTAAATATGCATGGCATAATTTCTCTCTAATTTGGATTGGGATATGAGGAAGGAATTGTTTTACACAACAATTTGGTCAGGAGGATATGCTTACTTCTATTTCTGGATAATGATTTATGAGTCAATCCAAGCATTTTTAACATAGTGGTTGCAATAAACGAGTGGGTAGCTCCTGAATCAAACAAAGCATACATTGGTTTAGATTTGATGTAAATTGTTCATGCGACGTCATTACTTGGCCCAACTTCCGGCCTAACCAATGCAAACACTCTTGCGAACCCTTGGTTTTCTATGGACCCGGTCAAACATTCACCACCTATGTGTTCGGGTTTATGACATGAGTAGCATACTCTTTAACTAGCCAAACACTCTCCACGATGAGTTTTACCACACTTCACACAATTGGGATATGGTTGAGTTCCGGACTTGTTTTCTAGCTTTCCTTTCTTAAAGTAAAGTCCCTTATGATTGGACTTCTCTCCTTGAGGTTTATTCGCCCACTTCCTTTTGTTATGTCCATTGGTGCCAACCATGTGTGTAACAAAATGTGACAATTCCTCAAATTTTCTAATATATTCTACTATTATCATCGACCCTTGCCTCAATTGGATAAATTCATTCATCTTTTGGTTCCTTACAGATGTAGAAAAATATTTAGTCCTAAAAATTTCACAGAATTTTTCCCAAGTTAGGTTTGTTGTTTCTCCCATACAAACTAAGGTGTCCCACCAATGTCCCGCACTTCCTCTCAACATAAAAGAGGCACACATCATTTTTTCGGTATCTGGTACATGGGCATATGAAAACATAAGTTCTAGGGTTCTTAACCAATTTTCGGCCTCAATTGGATCCTTAGCTTTGTTGAATGTTGGTGGGTTAAGGCGGTGAAAATGATCACAACTATGATCTCGCTCTTGATTTTGATTAGTCGTGGGTCGGTTCACGAGTTGTTCAATTTGACGGGCTTGTTGTTCAATGAGTTGGGTGAGACGATCGATGGTTTGATTTTCTCTGGTCATTCTGAAAAAAATTTAATACTCATTTTAGAAACTTTATTTTGTATCAAGAAATTTTCGTGAGATTTAAAATAATACTCACACTTCGTAATGCGTTGACCAATACTTATATTTTTCCAAAAATATTAATATGTTGTTTTTGTTGTTGTTGTTGTTGTTGTTGTTGTTGTTGTTGTTATTTAATTTTTTTTAATTCGGCCGGTTCAATTTAAAATGAACCGTTTCTAAAAAAACGGCTCATTTCATTTTCCTCTTTTTTCTTTCCCTATTCATCTTCTTCCCCTAAATTTCTTCTATTCAAAATACCAAACCCTAACTTCCTAATTCACCTCTATCAATCCATGGCTCCTTCTAAGAAATCAAAGAGAAAGGCAAACTAGTGGAGCTTCATCTACTACTGTTGAAAAGAAGAAAACCGCAGCCAAGAGGAAAGAACCCACGGTTGGTCGTGCCTCCTCCTCGCGCAACCGTGGTCCGGTGGTGGTGAGGGACCAATTTCCATTTCTTTGGTTCAAGGATGCTATTGGCCAGACTCGATTTGAAGAATATAAGGACAAGAAAGTTTCTCCGGGTAGGTTTCTCAATATACCTTTTTTTGGAATCCATTTCACTTCCTTATCTAACTCGGTTTAGGGAGTTTGGTTGGATGAATTTACTAGAGGTTAAGGGTGAATTTAGTGAGAGGATTGTGAAGCATTTTTATATAAATGCTGAAATGTTGGAGAATGAAGATAGGGTTGTAGACCGAATTGATACCTATGTCAAGGGTACGCCTATTGTAGTTGATGCTAAATTGATTTCAGATTTGTATGATGTGCCATTACCTGGAGTTTTATTTGGAGAAACATTTAATCTTCTAGGGGCATGTAAGGTAGTGTGTGAGGATCGGGAGTTAACAGCCCCTCGGAAGGATGTTGCTAGTTTAGGTAAAGACATGAGATTGTTACATCTTATCGTGGTTCATTTTCTTAAACAAAGGTCTGTAGGTTGTCACAATTGTCTCGAGAAGACATTTGGATGATGTGGAAAATCATTGAATGTCAACGAATTAATATATGTGACCTCATTATCTATGGGATTTCATAGTGTATATATCACCCGGCTTCTCAGGGAATGACCTATGGTTGTTTAATAACTGATATGATGGGTAGGCTAGGAATAGATTTAACGGATGAGAAAATGGCTAGTTTACACCCGAATTCTGAGATTGGAGAGAACTCACTAATTAAGGCTGATTTCGAGTTAATTGACGGGGTGTGGACTAAGTCAAGGAAGGCATTTGGTCTTGCATCATTTATGCCTTCTACACCTGCAGCTTGGGAAGATTTTTTGGTGGAATTTTGGAATTTTCAGACTCATGATCGTGATCAAATGCAAGAGTTGTTGTCTCGTCAATCCCATTTGGAAGATGCAGTTCATGCTTTAGCGAACTCGGGTGACGAAAGTTCCGATAAAGAGGACGAGGACGAATCCTAGACCATTTATGCTTCTTTTGTTGACTTATGGTATTACTAAAGCTTTTCATCGTTTTATTTAGCTTTTGGGAATATTTTGACTGGATGGTACTAAACTTATGTTGGGGTTTTTGATTAGTAGAGCTTTGGTAAAAAAATTTCTTCCCTGCACAACTTATGTATTTGGGAATTTTGATCGGCTTATAATATGCTTCTTTTCTATTTCCACTTCTGGTGTTTGTAGTGTTTGTGATTATTTAGCTTATAGTTTATTATGTATTGCTTGAATGCTGCCTACCTAATGTTTATTGTTACGGTTGAAACTTAGATCACCAGGCCAAGTTATTCATTTTTTTTTCTTTTTAGGCTCTAGAATCCTAAGTTGAACTTCCAGATTTTGAATACATAGGATTCTCAATTAAAAATGTAATCAACATAATATAATGCCTTGAATTAAACATATAACATATTTAAAGATACCGAAACGAGGTTTGTACCTGGAGATAGACGTTGTTGACATCGTTGATAGGAGAGTATCATATCATCACAGTCTACAGAATCTATGACCAGACACTCTGATACCAAAACTAGTGACGACTCCTAAATTTTCGGTAAAAAAAATTTGTTTCCTATCTTTGCTTTAGGTGCTTTAGGTCTGCTGAAAGCTTTTAATAGCCTCAAGCTGCACCAGAAAACTAACTTTTAAAAGATTCTAGTATCCTTTTGTTGAACACAAAACAGGTGTTTCTATTTCTGCTTCATGTCTGAAAGCTTTTAGTATCCTCAAATTGAGTTAGAAAACCAGCTTTTGATTGATACTAGCATCATTATACCGTTTAGAGAGTAGACATGTCTATATCCGTTTTAAGTTTATCAGCTTTACTCTTAATACTCGAATTAAAACTATAATTTACTATCCTTAGGTTTATGAAACTGAGGCAAGAAATAAAACTTTAAAAATGTAGATGACAAAATTTTAGAAGCTTGAATATATAAACTTAACCACAAATATAGTAAATAAGATTCTCATTCTTTTAAATACATCGGGTTCCTATACTTTACAAAATCATGTCTCCCAATTTTCGCCAAAGAAACAAAACAACATCATACCATACAAGAGAATCTACAAAAGTGATTGAACCAAAGGAAAACGATCATACTTCATGTGAAGATATATAGAGTTCTCAAGAGCTCAAATGACATCGCGTTATAAATAGAAACCATTTTATAACTTCGTTCTTTTATGTATACTCCGAGCCACAGTGGATAGTTAATTCAAACGTCTCTTTTCATGATGATATGATACTCTATTCAATCATTGGACGTCCTTCCCCATGTTTTCACTACCTCGGTGTATCTTCTATCCATTTTTTACGAAAGTCATAAAACGACTTATAAGCTGCAAAGCTTAGCGAGTAAAGCAACAAATAAGTCACATAGAATAAGAACATGTTATCATTTAATTCATGCATTTCAATAATACTTTGCTCATAATCACCTTACCTCTTAACTTTAGCTTATAGTTTCATATAGGCTAAATAGAATTCAACACATGAGCAGCCAATTACATAGGGGAAAATCATCTTCATATTGATCACCACATTTATATACATGTAAGGAAAACATAAGGATGCACTTGACAAAAATCTGCATTCTTGAAATGAGAATTTAGTTCACATAATTCACCTATGAATCAAATACATACCCGAATATTGAATGCATATGCAATTGATTTTATCTTGTCTTTGGGCATGTCCCATAAATAGAAACTTGTACACCGAGCGCTCAAACATTGTGCTTAAAATAGCACTAAGGTCACCATACCTTCTTAGAGCAATTCTTTGCTCATTGGGATCCCAAAAGCTCTATGGCCTTAACTCCTCAAACAGCCCGTGTGGCTAGGAGCTTACAAAATGCCCTTGTGGCCTTAACTTTCATAAGGTCCTTGTGGCCGGTGACCTTACTGATTAGACCCTATGATCAATGAGATACTTAACACCCCCATTGGCGTACATTTGTTTAGGGACCTTAATGATTTGTCATGATCTATTTTATTCTTGCATAGCCATAAGTTTATACTCTTTGATGATCATGATTACATATAAAATTTCAATTCTTGTCACACATGTTTTCATTTCAACTCTTTAACAGAACCATAAAGATCATGTTTAAATGAAAACAATAAATAAAATGTAACACATGTATAATTTATACATGTTGTTCTTGTGAGAGGGCTACTAGAAGCACGAATCCAGAGAACACTTTGAATTTCAACATCAAAACATCATACTGCAGCTTATCATTTAATCATTCATAAGGAAGGCCAATATCCCTTCTAAGAGTACTTCTAAACTCAAATAAGGCACTTGCTTGAGCATATAATATATGTAAAGTGAAGGCCTTTGTAAAAAAAAATTAACTTAGGAAAATGAATGGATTAAAATGGAACTTGAACTACAATTACATACCATTTACTCACATAATTTCTTGAACTCAAATAAGATAGACTAGAGTTGCTCAAAGTAAAAATATTCATTTTAACTACCACCAAAAGTTAAATTAAAGTGATATTAAACTTTGGAACTTTGAAAACACTTAATTTCTATGCTTTGTTTGTAGAAATCTAGCCAACAGAAACAATATAGTTGCTGGTGATAAAAATCAAAGGATTAAACACATTAAGGAAGGAAGCTAGCCCTTTGGAACTTTAAAAATTTCTGGATTTAACTTACCCATGGTAAATGAGTGAAAACATTGTTTTAAAGTAAGAAATAATATTACAATAATACTAGAAATCAAAAAACAAGTGCAAGAAACAACCTATTGTAAATGATGGAAAGTAGTAAATAATTTGCAATAACATAGTTGCTGTATTTTCTGGAAAGGGATGAAGAAATTGCTGGAATATATCATTGGTAAGGAAGATAATTAAGGAAAAAATTTTGATTCCAACATAGGTAGAGCAAAATTCTAAAATCCAACATAAACATCAATTAATTCAACATAACTAAGGAATAAACATGAATATATTATGAATTAATGCATTTTTTTTCCTTATGAACAAATGAGCACATAGAGCAAGTAAATGCTTTACTCACCTTAACATACATTGGCTTATGATTTTCTAACAGCTAGGACTCTATATTTATAGAGGAAGCTAGAAGTGCAATAGGTAGTGTTTGTTCTTACTTATTTCCATGTTTCCACTTATTTAATGTTTGGTTGTCCCAATTTTAGTTATTTTATACTTAATGTGTACGAATATAGTATCGAACTATTAAAATTAATTTATTTTTGTATTTTAAGTTCTGCCAAACAGTCCCTAAAAGGTCATGATTACATTTGGACATGTGTCCCCAAATTTATTATTTTAATAGGAAAATAGGCAAATTTTTCGTGTTGGGATGTAATGTTCGGGTCAACATTTGAGGGTCCTAACGAGATCCAAACCGAGAGAACTTCATATCATTGTGCAGTTCTAGTTACGAGCTTCGTAACGCACACACATGCAACAGGAATGGATCACCCGAATGCTTATACGACTCACTCAAAGTAGGCTTCTCGACCACAGAATTTTATACTAGCCAATTTTCTAGATTTTCTAAAATTTCATTCGACTTTCTGTGCTTATCCCAATTCAAAAGGGATTTTGGCGCAAATGGTCCCTAACCTTTGCTCTTAGTGTGAAATTGGTCCCTAATCTTTATTTTTTGGCAAACAAGTCCCTAACCTATGTGTTTTGGTGCGAAATTGGTCCTTATGGGATGAAAAAGACAAATATACCCTTAGTTTTAATTAGAAAAAATTGTATGTGGATTCCTAATCATTACAAAATGTGCAAATAGGTCCAATACTTTTATTTTTTATAAAAAATTGAAGAAAACTAATAATTTTTTTTTGGAACTAACACTTTAGTAATAAATATGTCAAATAAAATTATTATTTTTATTATTAAGTAATTATATTATTTAAAATTTAAACTTTTATTTTATTGTTGTATAAAAAAAAATAACTTTGTCACAAACTTAATGTTCAAATACTTTTATTTAATTTAGTTATATGTTTATTAACTACAAATATTAGAAATCCAACTATATTCGTCATATTTTAATTTATCGTTTTATTTTCGTTCAAAAATAAAACACATAATGTGTAAATTAATTTTTATTAATATTTTTATGTTAAATAAAAATGTAATAAGATTAGTTCAATGTCATAAAATTATATACGTCATTTTGTTATTTATTTAACTTAATTTTTAAAGTAAAGAGGGAGAAAAAATTTTATAAGTAAAGAGGGAGAAAAATGATTTCTCACAATGATTTCTCCTTCTTTAAATAATATAATTACTTAACAATAAAAATAATAATTTTATTTGACATGTTTATTACTAAAGTGTTAATTCCAAAAAAAAAATCTCATTAGTTTTCTTTAATTTTTTTTTTATAAAAAATAAAAGTATTAGACATATTTGCACATTTTATAATGATTAGGAATCTATATACAATTTCTTCTAATTAAAACTAAGGGCATATTTGTCATAAGGACCAATTTTGCACCAAAATACATAGGTTAGGGACTTGTTTGCCAAAAAATAAACGTTAGGGACCAATTCTACACTAAAGACAAAGGTAAGGGACCATTTGCGCCAAAATCCCAATTCGAAATGTCTATGGTAATCTTCAATTCTTAAAGAACTTTATTATTTGATCTTTAATTATGCTTTTATATATTTAATATACGATAAAAATTTAGACATGAAATTTTCGAGATGTTACATTCTCTTTCATTCCATGCCGGGTTCTATCAAATCATTCGTATTTAATTTAATTATGTTCTTCTAATTTTTTTGAGCTAAGGTATACGATGAAACCTTGTTTAAACAAAGTGAATATCTTGTTATCTTTTTAATTCCATTTTCGAGCTTTAACTTACATGGTTCATTTTTGTTGGATTAATTAACTAAAATCTCTTTCATCTTAAATATCATGTATTCTTGACAGTTAGAAATTAATTTAATTAATTCATGCTTGGTGCTTAAATGTGTTCTATTAATTTCTTTAGATTTTTTGTTATTTTATTATCGATTTGGGATACATAGAATGCTTAGGATGCGAAACCTTTGATTCTTTGTTTTCTTTTAATTGAATTTAATATGGAGAACGCTTAAGTAATTTAAGATCGAAGCACAGGAGATCCGTATTAGATTTTCTTCTTTTGGATTTAATTGATAAATATTTTAAGACAACAGTAGATTGAATTCGAGTTGTCGTTCATTTTTTAGAATTAATTAATAATTGGATAATTGCTAAGTTAAACAATGGTGGACTCTGAAACCTTGGTATTTTAAACAACTTGCACATTCAACTTAATTTTTTAGCATAATTAATTAGTCTTTAAGTTAAATTATTTCAACCAAATTCCTTTCAACCCAACTAGTATAGAATAATAGTTAATTCAGATTAAATTAGACTTTCTTCATTGTAGTCTCTGTGGGATCGACATCGTTGCTACTTTTCTATATTCCAATAGATTCGTGCACTTGCGTCGTTGTCGGGGACTGCGTAATTTAGTCTTAGTTAATTTTAGTCTTTACTAGTTATAATTTAGGATTTTATTTTTAATATATATATATATATATAGTGCATGCTTGGTCGTAGATCTCTAGAAATTAAGTTAGAACCTCTGGATAGTGAAATTAAAAGAACCTTTCACCAACGAAAACAAGCTACCACTTTAGATAAAATTGAACCAACTGAAGTAATAATCGCTATGGGTGATGAAATTGAAGAGAGACCTTTCAGGGACTATTTTAGTCCGTTAGCTAATTTGAGCACCTCATGCATACAATACCCACAAATAGCTGCTAGAAATTTTGAGCTAAAACCGAGTGTGCTTAATTATCTTCCATCTTTCTATGGCTTAGATAGTGAAAAATCCTATAATCATCTGACAGATTTCTATGTTGTATGTGAAATATTTAAATATGAAAATATTTCTCCTAATAATGTTAAACTTCGTCTGTTTCTTTTTTCTCTGAAAGATAGATCTAGATCGTAGTTTAATACATTACCTGCCAATAGTATTATATCTTGGGAACAAATAGTTGCTAAATTTTTGAATAAATATTTTCCTGATGCTATTTGCATGGAAATTTCAGAGTTTGTGCAGAAAGACGAAGAACCAGAAATAAAACTTGGAAGAGATTTAATGGGCTCCTTATGAAATGTCCACATCACGGCTATGAAAAATGGCACTTATGCCAATATTTTTTGGAGGGATTACTATCACATATTCAAGAGTGATTGATGGCCACAAGTGGTGGAGAGCTTATGTCCAAAAATACAACAGAAATTTGGAGTTTCTTTCAAAAGCAGGCTGACAATTCACAACAGCGGAGTCTATCTTCTAGGAATGAACCAAAGAAAAGAGGAAACTATGAGATTCGAAGCAGTGAACCTAGCTCAGAAATCAAAGAAGTCAAAGGCATGATAGAAGATATTTCCCGCCAATTTACCTCGTTGACAACCAATAATTCTGCTGAGCCAAATGCATGTTCTGATCAAGTGAATGCCCTCAACATGAAGAGGAAACCACCTTACAATCCTTATCCAACACATATAACCCAAGATGGAGAGACCACCTAAATTTTTCTTGGTCACAGGGTGTTCAACAGGATAGTACAGTAGGTCAATCCCTCAACAAAATACTAGACAGTTCAATCAAAAAATTTCACAACCAAAACTATGGAAAGAGACAATTCAAAAATTGATAAAAGCAACACAAGCTGCATTAAAGCGCCAGAATCACACCATTACTAAGTTTAAGAATGAAGTTCAAACTTGACAAACTCACAGGCACAATCCATCTCTAATATGGAAAATATGATGGGATAACTGGCCTCGTGAGTCCAAGAGTTTGCAACAACCATTGAGAAAAAAAGGTTTCCTAGTCAGCCACTTCCTAACTCTAAAAGAGTGCACAATATTGAGACTAATTCAAGCAACCAACAAGATGAGGATAAATCTATCATGACTTTGAGACGTCGCAAATTTTTTGACAACCAAGTGGAAAATCCGAAAAGAAATACATCTCAACCAGTTTCTCTATGTAATGCATCAACTAATGATTCAGCTCAAGAAGCTCCCAAAGAGAACAATGAACCATCTTACATTCCAAAAGCCCCATTTCCTCAGAGGCTAACAAAAGTGAAGCAGGGTAGTGCGATTAATGAAATCATGAAAATCTTCATGTAAGTATAAATATCCCTCTACTTGATGCTATTAAGTAAGTTCCTGCCTATGCTAAGTTCTTGAAGGACTTATGTATGAAAAAGAAACAATTACATGTGCGCAAAAAGGCCTTTTTAACAGAACATGTTAGCTCGATAATTCAAAGCAACACCCCTCCAAAATTTAAAGATGCAGGTTGTCCTACTATCTCATACATCATAGGAAACCATAAGATTGAGAAAGCTTTGCTAGATTTAGGAGCTAGTGTTAATCTTCTTCCTTACTCTGTGTATATACAACTTAGGCTAGGCGAGAAGTCTAGGTCTACTAGAGAGATAGACCATTGATGATATCATAGGTATAAATCCAGTATATCTTCTTCCTAACTTCAAGAGGCACTATGATGGACCATTGATGATATCATATGTATAAACCTAGTAGATTGTATGTATTATATCCATCTTGAAGAGAAGTCTAGGTCTACTAGAGAGATGCAACGTAGGTTAAATCCTAACATAAAAGAGGTGGTAAGAACTGAAGTGCTTTAACTGTTATATGCTCAGATTATTTATCGTATTTCTAATAGCACGTGAGTAAGTCCAGTACATGTTGTCCCAAAAAAATCAAGTATCACAGTAGTTACAAATACAAACAATGAATTGGTTCCATCTAGAGTAACTACAGGTTGGCGTGTTTGTATTGATTACAGAAAGTTGAATTCAGTCTCTAGAAAATATCACTTTCCTCTTCCATTCATTGATCAAATGCTTGATAGGCTTGCAAGTCATGATTTTTATTGTTTTCTAGATGGTTATTCTGGCTATAATCAAATTCCCATAACTCCAGAAGATCAAGAGAAAACTACTTTCACTTGTCCTTTTAGAACCTTTGCGTATAGAAGAATGTCATTTGATTTGTGTGATGCACCTGCTACTTTTCAAAGATGTATGCTTAGTATTTTTTCTAACTTGGTTGAGATGTTTCTTGAAGTGTTCATGGATGATTTTTCCGTATATAGAGATTCGTTTTATGAATGTTTGCGCCATCTAACTTTAGTTTTGTAGAGATGCGAGAAAAAGAACTTAGTTTTAAATTGAAAAAAATGTCACTTCATGGTGAAACAACCATACTGGGACTGTGTTGGTGCTTCGAATAAAAAAAAAAAAAAAAAAAAAAAAAAAAAGGGTATTGTTCTTGGTCACATTATCTCTAGTAGTGGTATTGAAGTTGACAATGCCAAAGTGGATATTATCTCCAATCTTCCACCCCCAAAATCAGTGAAAGAAGTAAGATATTTCCCTAGGCATGCTGGTTTTTATAGAAGATTCATTCAAGATTTTAGTAAAATCTCTAGACCTCTATGCAATTTACTTGTTAAGGATGCACCTTTTGTCTTTAATGATTCTTGCTTAGAAGCATTTGAAAGACTTAAAAAATTGTTGACCACTGCACCTATCATTCGACCACCTGATTGGGATTTACCTTTTGAACTCATGTGTGGTGCATCTAATTATGCTATAGGAGTAGTTTTATGACATAGATTAGATCGGTTGCTTTCTATTTTTTACTATACTAGTAGGACTCTTAACGATGCACAATTGAATTATTCTACAACGAAGAAAGAAATCCTAACAGTTGTATTTGCATTAGATAAATTTCGATCATATCTTGTAGGGTGTAAAGTAATTATTTTTTTTGACCATGTTGCCCTCAAATATCTTCTCGCTAAGAAATATGCTAAACCAATGTTGATTCGGTGGATTTTTCTTTTGCAAGAATTTGACATTGAGTTTAGAGATAAAAAGGGTTCTGAAAATGTTGTAGCTGACCATTTATCTCGTATTGTGCTCGACTCTGTACTGGAAAAACTATCGTTAGATGAGTTTTCTCCATATGAACAACTTATGAATATTGATGTTGTACCTTGGTTTGCTAACTTAGTTTATTATCTTGTTACATGTAAGCTTCCAGAACATTGGACTAAACAAGATAGAACTAAGTTCTTAGTTGAAGTGAAGAACTTCTTTTGGGATGATCCTTATTTGTTTAAATATTGTGTTGATCAAATTATAAGGAGATGTGTCCCAGAAAATGAATTCCAAAGTGTGATCTCTTTTTGCCATGACCAAGCTTGTGGAGGCCATTTCAGTGCTAAAAGACTACTGCTAAAATTTTACAATGTAGTCTTTATTGGCCTACTCTTTTTTGTGACACTAATATTTTTTGTTCTTCATGTGACACATGTCAACGCATGAAAAGCATTTCAAAAAGGAACATGATGTCGCTTAATCCTATTCTCGTAGTTGAGACCTTTGACGTATGGGGGATTGATTTTATGGGACCTTTTTTCCATCATTTGGCTATATTTACATATTGATTGGTGTCGATTATGTTTCCAAGTGGGTCGAGACAATTCTATGTAGGACCAATGATCACAAAAGTGTGGTAGCATTTTTTAAGAGCAATATTTTATCTCGCTTTGGCACTCCACGCGCCATTATTAGTGATGGTGGATCTCATTTCTGCAATAAGTATTTTCAATCCATGTTAGCAAAGTACACCATCACATACAAGGTTGCAACCCCATATCACCCACAAACTAGTGGTGAGGTGGAGGTTTCAAATCGAGAGATAAAGTAGATTTTGAATAAGATAATTCGACCTGATAGAAAAGATTGGTCTATATGAGTTACTGGTGCATTGTGGGCATATAGAACAGCTTTCAAAACACCCATTGGAATGTCTCCTTATAGATTAGTGTGTGGGAAAGCCTGCCACCTACTGGTTGAGCTTGAGCATGGAGCTTATTGGGCTATCTAGAAATTCAATTTTGATTACATGAATCTTGGTCAAAAAAAAAATTGCAGCTGACAGAACTTGAAGATTTGGAATGTCGCTTATGATAATGTAAAAATCTACAAGCAAAGAATGAAAGTATTTCATGACAAGGACATAGCAACAAAATCGTTCACTCCATGTCAGAAAGTATTTTTACACAATTCACATTTGCATATATTTCCAGGTAAGTTATGTTTTGGATGGTCAGGCCCTTTTATTGTTTGTACAGTTTATCCTCATGGAGCAATTGAGGTTGAAAATCCAGAAAATGGTGATATTTTCAAAGTTAATGGCCAAAGATTAAATCATATTTGGAGTTCAACTCTCGAGAGGGTGAGGAAGAAATTGATTTGAGTGATCCTATCTATCCATCTTTTAAAAAAATTTAAAAAATAAAATAAATTTAAAAAAAACGAAATTAAAATTTAAAAAAAATACAATTGTGTTTTATCTAATGATTTTTTCTTAGTAAGAGTGTGTGGTGGTACAACTAATTCAGGTACATTCTTTTCAACTTATTCTCTTCTCTTTTTGTCTATCTTTATTTCTGTATACTGATTATATTTGCATGCACTTAACTGAATTGTATAAATTGGAACATTGAGGAAAATGTTTAGAATATAGATTGGGGTATGGTGTTTAAAAAAAAAAATTAAAGCACTGCGCATGGACTTTGGAAATTGGATGAAGTAAAGACTTTTTTTTATTTTAGTACTTGTATTATATTTGGCTTGGAGTATTATGACACCTTGTATGTCAGTTTTCCATGTTGATGTTAGTCACAAGTATGAAAAGAGAAGTTCAACGAGTGAAAGTGATTAATCAATTGAAGAGAATTCACGTGTTAAATATAAAAAATTCAAGTGAGTCTTGAGCCTTACATCTTCTTGGAGAGAACCCCTTTATGCCTAATTTTTACATTCACTATAGTCAGTTTTTCCTTTTATTTCTAAGTATCATTGCACTTGAAAGCCCATAAGATTGGTGTTGTTGGATGACTAATTTGCTCTCTAAAAAGTGATAGTGGGCATCTTTGATGCGTTTGAGCCTTTCTAGCCTACCAAATGAACATTGATCCCTAGCAGCCAGTTTGAAGCATTATGTTAAAAAAAAAAAAAAAA
Organism: Forsythia viridissima; assembly: GCA_030279155.1. NCBI lineage: Eukaryota > Viridiplantae > Streptophyta > Magnoliopsida > Lamiales > Oleaceae > Forsythia > Forsythia viridissima. The sequence goes on along the minus strand of CM059035.1, from coordinate 18,765,133 downwards.
AAAGAGTAAAAAGCCTTGAATTTTTTCTTTGTTAGCCAACTATCCCTACCCTGAGTCAATCTACGTTCATAATGTAATCCATATTTCATATCCTTTTTATTATTGAGAACGTGAGATAAATATATATCAAATGGTGGTGCACAAAAAATAGGGGGGTTGAACGAAGAAGAATGGGAGGCAGAAAAAAAAAATCAGAAGATGTGGAGGATGAAGGGTATAAAGTGAAAGAGATCAAAGTCAAAAAGTATCTCTTTTAAAAAATATAGATATGTTAAAAAAAAGGAGTAGAAAAATGTGTACTCACTACATATGGTGCACTTAAAGAGAGAGAGAGAGAGAGAGAAGGTTATTTGAAAATTGTTTTGAGAGAGAAAAAAGTGGAAGAAAATGCACAATAACCCTTGTCTTTAAAAAATTTCTATTGTTCTCACTCATACTTTGTTTATCTACTTATCTCGTTATTTGATCAGTCCTATCCTGAGCCTACATTACAACCAAATAAAAGTCTCTCTTGATTTTAGAGAGCAAATGTCTGAAGTCGATACTAGCACTATAGATCGTAGGGGGTAGTGATATTTGGGAGAAAAAAATTGACTTTATTTATCTACTAATATCTGAGAGATTGTACTTACTTCTAAATCATGAACGAGTTTTCCATTACATGCACATCTTGGGGGTGAGTGTGTGGTACTATTTTTATTCAACGTCACTCGCTTTACCATGTTATTTGAGCACATACAAATTGGGATTATTTTCTTGTGAGAGTAATGTTCTTACATATATATTATGAGATTTGGGGATTGACATGATATTCTTAGAAATTGTTTGGTTACTGTAGCTTTGATGGCTAATCTAATTGCACAGGTTTATTAACTGATATGTGTGAATTGATAGATGTGGAGTGATATTTCTCCAAAACTTTGATATTAATTGTACTTTTATCCATTAGTTATTATTAGTTTGATTGATGAAATGAATGCAAAGTACCTTGAAAAAAAAGAATAAATAATATTTTTATCTCAATTTTTGCTCGAGGACTAGCAAAATCAAGGTTTGGAGGTATCTGAGAAGCGCAATTTTAATATACATGTTACCCGCTTATCTTAATTTGTCAGTAATTATTCATTGATAAAAGTACTAATTAATATCCTATTCGAATTAGGACAAATTGTGAACAACTATGAATATTTGGGGACCAAGATGGAAGTTTTTGAAAGTATGGGATCAAACTTAAAGCTTTGGAACAAAAAGGATTGAACCTGCAATTAAAACTTGAAGTGGGAACCAAATAATAAACATATTAGAACTTTGAGGACCAAGTGTGCAAATTTGGATTCGTGACTATTTTTTGGCATAAAACATTTTGTTTGCCGCGGTCAACCGCAGTTTGACCGTGGCAATGAATAAAAATGGTTGTTTGTACGTCCGTGGCCCTTCTGGATATTTTTTGGCTTATTTTTAATTCTAAGTCGGGGCCTTTTCCGTCTTTTCACATACACGAGTTTCAAAATTTATAAAACACTATATAAAGACCGAATTTAGGTCGAATCAAGAGAGGAGGACAACTAGAAACGAGATAGAAGAATCACGTGGCGAAAAATAATTTTTGGAAGATTTCTTCTCCTTCAATCCATGCCTAGTTATATCAAATCTTTTGTATTTAATTTAATTATGTTCTAATTTTCTTGAGCCAAAGTAGATGGTGAAACATTGTTTAAATGAAGTGATTATCTTGTTATCTTTTTAATTCCGTTTTCGAGTTTTTAACTTTCATGGTTTTTTCTTGTTGGATTAGTTAAATAAAATCTCTTTCATCTTAAATATCATGTATTCTTATGATACAAAGAATGCTTAGGATGTGAAACTTTTGATTCTTAGTTTTCTTTTAATCGAATTTGATACGGAGAATGCTTAAGTAATTCAATATCGAAGCAAAGTGGAACTGATATTAGATTTTCTTCTTTTAGATTTAATTGATAAATATTTTAAGACGAAAATAGATTGAATTCGAGTTGTCGTTTGTTTTGAGAATTAATTAATAATTAGATAATTGCTAAGTTAAACAATGATGGATTCTGAAACCTTGGTATTTTAAACAACTTGAAGTTTCAACTTAATTTTTTTAGCATAATTAATTAGTGTTTAAGTTAAATTCTTTCAACTAAATTCCTTTCGACCCAACTAGGCTAGAATAATAGTTAATTCGAATTAAATTGGACTTTCTTCATTGCAGTCTCTGTGGAATCGACCTCGTTGCTACTTTTCTTTATTCCAATAGATTTGTGCACTTACAAGTTATTTAAAATTTGACAACACTTATACATTGCAAAATGAGGATCATCGTTTCGGGCATCCTCAGAAAACTGGTTGGTTGTTCCTCGTGGGGCGTTCGATGCAGTAGTCAAATCCAAAGAGGGAGATCTGCCTTCGGAAACCCGTCCAACCCCATGGACGTGTCCTCGTCATTCTTCGAAAACCTCCCTCGCAATAGCGCGCTCGTCAACCGATGCACCACAGGAAGTGACCTGGGTTTGCTGAGTCTTCCTCACCTCAACAAATATATGCTGTTTAGTGAGAAAAAACAAATAATAAATAATAATGAGATGTGGGAAAACAATAACAACATTAAAGTGTAAGTTTTCCTCACATAGCCACCAGCGCCTTTGGATTCACCCAATTGCCAGACCGAAAGGTGTGGAAGGTCCGAAACGACTTAATAATGTCTGGCCACTACTGGGTCTCAGGGTCACTCTATAACAATTTAAGTGTGAAATTTAGTTAAAACATGTATATGTTATGCATTGAAGATGTGTAATAGGAAAATAAAAATTTACTTGTACCTAATTGGAACGCGTGGCAGAGAAGCTCTTCGACTCCTGAATGCTCGAGTATTTAACCTTGACCCGATTGGCCTTATTCTTTGCTGACTGTTCTTGGAGACATAAAAAGTTATTGATTACGTAACTATGAAGTTTATAAAAATATTAACATAAAATCTAAAAAACTTAATGATAGTATGTATCACGAAATTATGACTTGTGAAGAAGTCAATGCACTTCTGCCATTCCTCGGCAGACAGCTTGCCGTATGGATGGCTCGGCTAGTGCTCTTTCAAGTGATTATGTGCCTTCAGTTTGTAATCGCGATAACGATTGACTGTCAGGCGATTTACAGCGACACAGACCACCTGGTACTCGTCGGACGATCGATCGCCCTGAAGATCGAAGTAGCTCTGCAACATCAAAACAATATTCGTTAAAGCATATTATATGGAACAATTGGTTTAGAGAATGAGCTAATTAAAATAAATTATATGTATTAATTTGATGATGCTATGTAACTGTGCCAGCTGCTCCTCTGAGACCTCTGTCTAAGAAGGGTAGCAAGGGAGCACGATGAACCTCACTTGGTTCCCAACCAATAGCGTAAAGTACTTCGTGTTATTCTCGATCAGCAGCATTGTCTATTCAACATCGTCGAACGCAATGGGAAGTGGCCTCTTCCCGTTTGCCTGCCAAACCTTCTCAAGGTTAATATCTCGATAGATACTCCGTCGCTTCGACGGCAGAGCTGAAAAAGGAAAAATACGATATATTTAATCAAAAATGCAATGATAATTAAATGACTATAAAAAATTCGCAAAATAAATAATATCAAAACAAAATTCTTACCGTACTCGCATGACGTATGCAGCCTGTGGAGTGGCGGATGAGGAGGATCACCTGTACCATCACCTCCGTGCGACATGACGTCTGCTATAGTAGCAACTAACGAAAGAAAATATTAGTAGACCGTGCACACGGTAACCTATTAATGGTGATATCAAAGATCAAAGTATGCTTGCTGACTGTGATATCAATCAAGGTAACCTATTGATGTCATTTTCCCTTCCCCTACTCAGCCTTTTTACTATCTAGTTTTTTTCATCCTTTGGGGTATTTTCTGGATTCAGATTTCCTAAGGTTAGTGCTTTGAGAAAGGGTTTTTGCTGCTTCAATTTAAACAGTAAAAGGAATACAATTACGTAAAACTCTTTTCTTTAGACTTTCCATTCTTAAGTTTTTATACAATGGCCTCAATATCTAGATCGAATGTTGAATATTTCAATAGATCAACTAAAAACATGTTTTGTTAAAGCTCAGTTAATACTGAGTATTAGCGTCCTGAAAGGTATTATAATCCTCCAGCACTAAACTAACCTTCTGAATTATTCATATCCCACAAAGAAAAGAAAACGTTACCGACATTGTACCAAAATCAACAAGCTAATATCAAATTCTGAGAAAGGTTCTTATATATGAAACTAAATAAAACAATGTCAAAATCAAAACATGGGCAGCCAGCTCCCAGAAATGGTTAAAATTCCACATCTTAGAATGGTTAAAATTCCACATCTTATATTGGCATTAACGTAGGCAGCCGACTCTCAGAAACTGAAAATCAAAACAACTTGTAGATCACAGGCACAACAAATCATAAAAAATTTCCCAGACACAAGAATTCACAAAACAACAAATCATTTACACGATAAGCCACTGAATTTTAAGTACAATACATTAAACTAAAAATGAAACATAAGGAGGCTGATTGTTGGACATACTAAAATCACGATCAAGAACGCAGTCACCAGAAGTGGGAAAGCCCACCTGAATAGAGCCTCAAACAATTCGTCATAGTAACCATCGGTGCCTCTACCAGCATGCTTATCACCAACTATATCATCCATCATCTCATCCTCCACACCCACTCTCTTATTCTGTGTATACACATTCGCAGTCTGAACATCAGTCTTGCCACGGTAAATCTATGTTACCTAACTATCTGCAAAACTATTACGAAATATGTGAGCCTCAACAGTTTCAATGGATGCGTGAGACCGTTTAAACATCTTGTGCACGGACATCTAATCTTTCCCCTGTCGTTTACGAAAGGTCTCACCCTGCTTATAAATGCTTTCAAACCGTTCCAAAAATCTTGCGATTTTGTGCAATTTCTAATATTTGTCCAACTTTTATCAATATCCATATTTGAAAAAGACTGTTTTTTGTCGCAGTGAAGTATAGAATTTGCAGAAATACAGTGACGAAAAATGAAGAAGAAACTGAAATAGGAGATTCTATAGCAGCGACAAATTCGCCTCAATAGAATTAGTATGTCGTCTCTATAGATAAGAAACATGCGTCAATATTTCCGCAAATTTGAAAACTCTACAGCGACAACTTACGTCGTCTCAATAGTGTTGGAAACATATTACGAGGTGAATCATGACGATGCGTTGTATCGTTTGACTTCGTACTACAGCTATAACTCTATTGCTACGACACTTGTTGTCTCTATATATAGACAAAAATGGCGCGAATAATTCATGTCATTTACAAAATATATAGCAACGACATATTATGTCGTCGCTATAGATGAGTAGCGACGACTTTAGAAATATAGAGACGACATATGTCGTTGCTAAATAGTTATACAATATAGCGACAATTTTTCAATGTTGTCGCTTCTTTCTACAACTAGTAGTGGCGATATTGTGTCATCGCTATAAGTACATTTCCTTGTAGTGAATAACACACAAATCCATATTATAAGTTATGATTCCAAAAAAATCTTTGGTAAAAGGCGACATTGCAAAATAAAAAGGTTATAATAAAATAAATTATGGCAAAACGATCAAATTTTAATGGAATCATATTTAAATTCCAAGGCCTCCAAAAATAAAATAAATTGAAACCTCGAAAAAATCACAGTATATTTCCAGATCTTTAAGATTTTTATTTTCTTTGAACAAATTTTCTCTCTTAGTCTATTGATAGTGGAAAGAGAAACTCACCAGGAGTGGTTGGACGGCTGATGAATTTCCACTCTTTTCATGCATATAATTTCCACTCATGAGATATAGCAAGGTCAGGGGCGAATTTAGTGTTAAAAATATATATGTATGTATAGTGTAAAAAAAAAATTAACAGCCCGGTCTTAAAGTGCCAAAAAAAAAAAAAATTCAATAGCAGCCCAGGCTCCAAAAATTCCTAGATCCAGTTCAGATATTTTAAATTTGACTAAGTCTTGTACTCTAAATTTGAGGATTTAGAGAACTAGTGGGTTTGACTTGTCTAGTAGAAGCATAAAGGTTGGAACACTCAAATATAGGAAGAATCATGACAAATCTAGATATTTTTTTATTGTTTAGACCCAACTAAATTTGAGAGGGAAAAAAATAAGTGTTTTTAAAGCAACAAATCATATTGATTGGTCTTTTTCAAAGCTTTTTTGGTTGCCATTAATATTGGAAAAGGTACTTGCTTCCGATGGATCACATCTATTAGAGCATCTCCAATGCAATAATGTCAAGGCACAATGTCTACTAGTTTTTTGACAAATGGCCAAAAAGTGCTTATGTGGCACAATTAATGCTAGAAGGTGTCTAGCACAATGTCTAATTCTAGACATTGTTCTTGACAATGTCTACCATTAATTTAATAATCTCTATCCAATCAATACATTTCTCTCTCTTCCTTTTTTCTAAAAAGCTAATAATAATTTGTCACATTTGCACAATGAACATTGTTGCATTGGAAAAGTTTTTTGATATAATGTCAATGTCTTTTGCCACGTATACATATTAGACATTGTTGCATTGGAGATGTTCTTAGCACCAAAGTTCTACCTTCTTCTTGGAAACGCAGTGAAAGCCTTCGACCACTCCCCAAAGCAATAACTAGCATCATACAGTGATTGGTCTCTCGCTCCTTCGATCATGCACTCCCCCACTTTATGTCCTATAATTCCACATAGCAAAAGGCAGAGAGTCATTCGTATTGAAATACAAGGCTTATTCCTTGTCGACGGACACCCCGCTTCAGAGGTTTGCAAATATCTATGTGCACCCTAATCCTCATATTAGCACTTTCCAAATCAACAGCCTCTACATTGCCAAGAAATCCACCCCAACTACCTAGCTCAACATTCATTTTCATAGGCCAAAGTGACATTCAGAATATGCATCCAAAAAGCTATCTTGGAGAAAGAACAATGATATTTATCACCACTGGAGATTATCATCATTCTATGTGGTAATTGTATTGACGTTAAATAATAGGTCCAACAAAATGTGAAGATATGAAACTCATTTTATTGGAACTATGATTTAATGCCACATAGACTGGTGATTATCACTAATGGTGATAAATAGCATTACTCTTTGGAGAAATCCATAGTTGATATTTGGCCAACACCGTAAGGTTTGAGAAGACCAATAATTTGCTTGTTAAAGAGCCAAGGGCGGCCTGAGTATACACGGTGCCTGTCCTCCCCGACACCAAACGTTGTCGTGCTAAGAACTTTACCCACAAGACATAAGTTCATCTTTTCCTGACCATCTTCATACTTCACTGAATCCATCTGAACAACAGGACCATTGCAGGATCAAATATCCTTGAGTTAAATTTGCTTGTCCTAAGTCTAGAAGTTGGACAGACTATATTTATCGTTATCTTTTTCACCTGTTCGGGACGATTTAATCTAATATAAATCTTGATGTTTCTAGCAAAAAGAAGAAAAAAGTCGGACAAATCAAAGTTAATTTGAGAAAAAAGGTCTCCCATTGGAAATCCGAATCTTGTTACCATACAACAATGTAAACGCAATTTCTAATGGCTGAAAATCTCAATTTTTTTAATATCTGCCACTAAACAATTGATACATTGGTCGCCCTTAGATCCCAACCTTTTTACTTTCACTATTTGACCCTAACTTTCAATTTTCAGAACGATGTGTCCTAAATGGTCCAAATGTCCATTAAGTGTAGTAGGGAGAATTTTGTCCCCTTAATCAAACAAGCAAAACTAGAACAGAAGAATATAAGCAAAAGAATAACTCCAGGTTACTCAATGATGTATCATACTTCCATTCGAATGCTTGCTGAGCTCAGTCAAAAATAAATAAATAAATAAATCATTTGCAGTTTGGTGTTTTTTCTAATTCTGTTCATTGTTAACTTCAGATTTCAAAAATTAATTGCAAAGGTACAACCAAAGAGAAGCTCAAATCTTTGAATACTCTTGAGATATACTGTTTAACTCATAATGCCAACGCCACCACTCCAGAGGTCAGTACTTAATATTCCAGAATAGGGAAGAATGTGCATCATCAACCGCATACTTCAGTGCAGGTGACAAGTTTTCAGCCTTCCAATATGCCTTCAACTTAGACCTCAATAAAGATAAGAGCTCCTTGTAACGAGATTGTTTCTTCTTCAGTACGCGCACGTAAGCATATAATCCGAGCCATATAATTTCTTTCTTCTTCACGTCAAATATTGGACTAAAATTAGAGCCAACATTCAAAGAATGCATCCTTTTCTTTATGAGTTTGTACATGTACCTAAAAACAAGAGAAGAGTATGCTCTAATTAGGCAGAGGCAGAAGAAAACAGAAAATGGAAAAGACAACCAAAATAATTGCAGGGGAAGGAGAGGAAAATAAAAAGATGATTGATTTCAGAAACAAAAGGAAACAACCTAATTCTTCAACAGTATATAATTATGTACCTCAGAGATGAGTCAATTGCATCAATAAAGAATCTAGGGCTGAAGCTAAATGTGGGAGACAATTTGGCAACATAGGAATGGGATTTCATGGCACACAGCAAAAAGGCTTGATAAATATTGAGTCTGACCACAGCCGCCGAATTGATGTTAGAGTCATAGAATATAGGATGACATTTAGGCCGGAGATAATCACACAGCTTTGCCTTGAAATGACGTCCTACTTTACCCTCCCAGCTGACTGTCAGAGTAGAACTTAAATGGGAGTTCGTGTACCTGCTCAGTGTATCACTTAGTACAGAAACAGAGAAATATAGGAACGTAAACATCCATCTAAAGGAAAAAAGACTCGTTAATTTCCAGAAAAAATGAAACGGAAAATGGAAGTTGCTAATAACAATCTGTTATTCGTCAGCATCAAATTTGCACAACATATTTTAATTTTTAAGTGAACTAGCAGAAGAGCAATAAATACAAGAAATGCTGTGTATAGTACAACAATGGATCTTAATCCCTAGAGGTACAATCTGCAGCCATTATACAGGTTCACCTCAAAATGTAAATGGAAGAAGACGACGCCAAGAAGTAAGAAGCAAAAATTTAAGTGCTGAAATAGTGATTTTGCTTTACTCTTGCCACTTCAATAGATCCGGTCAATATCAGAGGATTCGGCTACATTGTACTCCAACGTGTTAGGCAAAGTATGTAACTAGTTGGTGAATAAGAACAAATTTTCTAGTGGTCCTTAGTTCATCCCATGATAATACGCTTGACCAATTCAAAAGGTGACAATAAAACTCTGGTATCCTCGGATACTGTGGCGGATGAATGCTACTCAGACTTCTGCTATGTTATGTTCTTTAACTAAACCCCTAGAATGGGCACGGACACTCCAGATGAGTCCCCAAAAGACTGAGGAACTCATGATTAATAGAGCATGTAACAATGGCAAACAAGGGATCCTATGGTATATATTGGAAAATACGGTTTTATGGGCCCTAGATATGATTTGTGTATATTAGGAAACTTGTACCATTCCTAGAATCATGGGATTATTGTTAGGAAATCCCATTGATATAGAAATCTTTTCTATAATAGTTAGTTTCCTTAATTAGGACAGAAATCTGTGCATGTAAAGTTGTGTATATGCTTCATTCTAATATATAAGTGACTCAATTTTTCTCCCAAAATTCCTCATGGTATCAGAGCTGTAAGGCTGGGATTCTGAAAGGAAAAAAATAAACTGTTCTAGCATTCATTGCTGAAAGAGTTCTTTTTTTTTAACACAGTTTGTTATTTTTTTCTCTGTCTCAGGCCTTCATCGCCATTTATCCCTGATTTTTCCTTTGTTCTGAACCCTAATCCAATATGGCTGAAACCACGGAATCAACTATTACTGCACAATCTGGAGTAGTAGTCTCACGCCAAGCATTCGGTGATTTGCGGAACATTCAGGCAGCATATAGGTTGAATGGGAAAAATTATTTGAAGTGGTCCCAATTCAATCAAACCTATTTGAAGGGAAAAGGAAAGCTCAGCCACTTCCTAGGGACTGAACCGAAGGAAAGAGATCCAAGGTTTGATGCGTGGGACGGAGCGGATTCCATGATCATGTCATGGTTATGGAACTCAATGAATCCAGAAATCAGCGACACCTGCATGTTCTTGTCCACGGCTAAAGAAATTTGGAATACTGTTAGACAACCCCATTCAAAGGCTCATGATGCAGCACAAGTGTATGAGATTAAAGTCAAGACGGGTGCAATGAGACAAGGCAGTAAAACTGTTACCAAGTACACAAATTTGCTGCAGAACCTGTGGCAAGAACTCGATCATTATCGGTGCATTGAGACTAAATGTGCTCTAGATGCTGCAATTTTGAAGAATTTATTGAAAAAGATCGAGTCTATGACTTTCTCGCAGGACTCAACACTGAGTTTGACCAAGTCCGGGTCCAAATACTGGACAAGGAAGAGGTACCATCTCTAAATGAGACCATTTCTCTGATTCGAGCAGAGGAGAGCCGCAGGGAGGTTATGCTTGAACCCCAAGTCCCGGAAGGTTCAGCCATGGTGACAAAGACAGAGCAGCTGTCAAAACAAAAGGATGGGAAGGCAGATTTGTTAAGATATTCATGACAGGACAGCAAGGATGCTCTCTGGTGTACCTTCTGCAAGAAATCAGGCACACTAGAGAGAAAAGTTGGAAGCTGAATGGTAAACCGCCAAGCAACAAATGGGATTACAGAGGAAAACAACAGAGAACTCAAGGCCAAGGCAATTACACCACAAATCAACCTGGTCAAGAAAGGCCTCAAGACCAAATTGAGTTCAATAAGGAGGAGATTGAGAAGATAATGGAGCTTCAGGGATGGAGAAGCCTAATACCAATGTTGAGTGTTTTCTTGCCCTCTCAGATAAGTTTTCCATTTCTCAATGATAAAGTGTTCAGAAGAACCTATTAGAAATTTATGGGTTATTGACTCAGGAGCCACATATCATATGACTCACTCCTCACTAAATTTTACCACTTATAAACCTTGTCCAAGCAATCGGAAAGTATTTGCTGCTGATGGTTCTCTCACTACAGTAGCCGGTTTAGGGGATATTCATATCAATCCATCTCTTACACCAAAAAATGTCCTTCATGTCCCAAAATTGTACAATAATCTAATATCCGTACAAAAACTCACTCATGATCTCAACTGTAATGTGTTTTTCTATACTTCTTACTGTGTATTTCAGGTCTAGAATTCAAGGAAGAAGGTTGGACTTGCTATGGAAAGGAACGGGCTCTACCAACTTGAAGGATCAGGAAAATCGATATTGTCAAGAATAAATTATCTGTAGCATTCTTATCATCATTCAATAAAGACTCTATTTGGCTTCATCATTTTAGACTAGGACATCCATCTTTTGGGATTTTGAAAACTATGTTTCCTTCCTAATTTAGAGAACTGAGGAGTGAACATTTTCATTGTGATTTGTGCGAATTTGCAAACCATAAACGTGTATCCTTTCCTATCCATAATAAGAGAAGTTCAGTTCCATTTTATTTGATTCATAGTTATATATGGAGACCCTCCACAATTCCCAAAGTGTCTATTTCACGATGGTTTGTCTCCTTTATCGATGATTGCACTAGAGTCTCTTGGATTTTTCTTCTTAAATTTAAATCAGATGTAAGAGGTGTTCTTCCTAATTTTCATGACATGATTCAAAGCCAGTTTGATGTCAAAATAAAAAGATTTAAATCTGATAATGCACAAGATTATTTCAATCAAACTTTATCTTCATATTTTCAAAAAGAAGGCATTATCCATGAATCCTCTTGTATTAATACTCCACAACAAAATGGAGTGTCCGAAAGGAAGAATGGCCACTTACTAGCCACAACCCAAGCCTTTATCTTCCATTAGCATGTTCCAAAAACATATTGGGCAAAGCTGTGCTTACCGCTGCATACATAATATCGACTGCCATCAAGGGTATTGGGATTTAAAACAACAATGGAAATACTTTCGCAGTTGATGCAATGCATTTGTTCACATCGATACCATAATAGAAGGAAGTTAGATCCAAGAGCTCTTTAAGTGTATTTTTGTAGGATATTCTTCAACTCAAAAAAGATTCAAGTGTTACCATCCACCTACCAAAAAATTCTCTCTCTATTGATGACACTTTTGAGGAGAAAAAATTATATTTCACTCAGCCTTATCTTTAGGGGGAGTCCTTCTTAGTCATTGAAGATAAGAACAAAGACTTTTTTTTTTTTTGTTAGATTTACCTTCAGCTCCTCAACCCTCCATCTCTATACTTGCTGATCCATCTCAATCCGTGTCACCAACTCAATCCGAGTCTCTTCCAAACACTTCATATCTTCCCTTGTCAGAGAATAATGAACTTCCTGACTCTATGAGATTTACGCTGGTATATTCTAGAAGACGAGACCTAGATTCAACTCCTGTGCAAGTTCAAAATTCAACGCCTAATCCTGAAAATGAGGTAAACACTGTTCAAAAATTTCCCCACAAATAACACATGATCATGATCTTCCTATTGCCATTAAAAACGGTACAAAAGTGCACTAAACACCCATTGTATCCTTTAGCAAAGTTTATGTCATTTAAAAAATTCTCACCATCACATTGTAGCTTTCTATTTAGCCTAAACACCATTCACATTCCTAATACTTTATATGAGGCATTATCTAATGATAAATGGAAAGATGTTATAAGAGAAGAAATGCATGCACTAGAGAAGACTCAAATGTGGGAGATAGTTGACTTACCACAAGGGAAGAAGTCTGTCAGATGCAATTGGGTGTTTACAGTGAAGTGTTCTTTGGAAAGATACAAGGCCAGACTCGTAGCGAAGGGATATACGCAAACCTTCAACACCGGGAGACATTTGCTCCAGTGGCTAAAATGAACACGGTAAGAGTTTTGTTGTCACTAGCAGCTAACTTCGACTCGTATTTGGAGCAATTCGATGTAAAGAATGCTTTTCTTCAATGTAATTTGAAGGAAGAGATATAAATAGATATTCCACCAGGCCTCAAGGAAGATATGAGAAACAATAAAGTTTGCATATTGAAGAAAGCATTATATGGTCTCAAGCAATCACCAAGTTTGGAAGATTTGCAATGTAATACTTGCTGCTGGATATAGACAAAGTCAGGGAGATCATACACTCTCCATAAAGCACTCAGAAACAAGGGGGTCATAGCCTTTTTGGTATATGTCGATGATATAATTATAACAGGAAATGATAAGAAGAAAAAAGGAAAAGAAAGCCTTGAGAAGATTGAAGTACTTTCTAGGAATTGAAGTAGCTTACTCTAGAGAAGGCATCTTTATTTCCCAACAAAATATCGATCTTCTAAGGGAGATAGAAAAGTGAGAAGCCAACCAATTTCCACACCAATTGTTCCGAATCCCAAACATAGAGAGGCAAATGAGGACCCAGCCATAGACGGGAATTCAACTATAAGTCTAAGCAACATCCACTATAAGTTCATCATCTCCATATCGTCTTCCAACCCACCTAACCCTAATGGTCTGACAGCAGATTATGCAGGCTCACCAGTTGATAGGCAATCCACTGCAGGTTATTGTAATTTCCTTGGAGGCAATATTGTGACTTGGAGGAGTAAGAAACAAAGTGTGGTAGCTAGATCAAGTGCTCAGACAGAATTCAGGGCAATAGCTCAGGGAGTGCGTGAATTACTATGGCTCAAGATAATTTTGGAAGACCTAAGGATTACATGGGAAGGACCAATAAGATTATTTTGTGACAACAAGTCTGCCATTAACAATGCTCACAATCCTGTTAAACATGACACAATGAAGCACGTTGAAGTGGACAGACACTTCATAAAGGAGGGGTTGGACATTGGGCTAATTTATACTACATACATCTCAACTAAGAGTCAACTTGCAGATGTGCTCTTGCACTTATCTCTAAGGTGGGAATGAAAGATGCATATTTACCAACTTAAGGGGGGAGTGTTGGAAAATATGGTTTTATGGGCCCTAGATATGATTTGTTATATTAGGAAACTTGTATCATTCATAGAATCATGGGATTATTGTTAGGAAATCCCGTTGATATAGAAATCTTTTCTATAATAGTTATTTTCCTTAATTAGGACAGAAATCTGTGTATATAAAGCTGCGTATATGCTTCATTCTAATATATAAGTAACTCAATTTTTCTCCCAAAATTCCTCAGTATACTCCTATCTAGGTGTAGCTCATAAATATACCTAGGTATACATGTACCGGCTTGATATTGCCAAAGCAAACAAAATGTACACAAAATCCAAATCTTCATCTTCCCGAAACACAATCTTGTACAGTAATCTATTAAATCCTGCAATCTGATGTAAAGGTTTTCTTTTACACATAATGCTCCATGAAATGGGCCTACAGCGCATTGTACCATAATGTAACTCATGATAGCAAGTGTTCTTATAAAAATCTTAGTGATTATAAGACATAACATGCCACATATGATCGCATACAAGATTCATTAAATACAATTATCCACTGCCAAGTAACTGATAAGAAGAAAATAACCTTGTGTAGTCTGCCTGAATTTCCAATGTACAGCAATTGACAAGCAGTCCACTCCAACGAAGAAATGAGATGCCATCTTTACCTACATATAATCTGTCTGACCATAATCCTAAACTGTTGTTTATAGTAAAATTCAAACCATATTTCTCCTCATTCATGTAGCAGTTATAATCACGGATTCCTCTATGCAACCGGCTGAAAAACATTGCAGACTGCTTTTTTGATGTTGATAAAAAAAGGAAGTCGTCAATAAACCTGAGCAGGAGATATTTAGAAGCACATGCAATCATTTCTACTTTGCAGCTGCTTCCTGAAGCTAAAGCACCACGAAAATCATGTTCTCCTGAAAAGTGTGTGGTGTCAGGCTCCCAAGCTTTCTCAAGAAATGGAAAGATTACATTCCTCTCCATGTGTCCATAGTAAAACGAGCAGAGCAGAGATGACAAAACACTTCCTTGAGGTATACCAACAAATTGCTGGTAAAAGTTGTCATCCAATTGCAGCACATTGCGCTTTATATGCTCGTTGAGATTAAAATGAACTTCTTCCTTCCTTATTTTTCTGCTCCATACCTGATAGCAGCGATAAAATGTTATACAACATTTAGTTACTCAAAAAAACAAACTTCCAATAAATTAAAGATTTTAATTACAGGCATGCACTATATACCCTGTAGCATAGGCTACAACAGGAATTAGTACTTAACCTATGTGGGACCTTCAACTGTACTTCCTTTGGATGGGCTCCTCTACTTCACTGTTCCACTCAGTCTAATAATAAACTTGTTCTTCCTCTTATTTTCTATAATATATTGCTTCTAAAGCAAACCGAAAAATTCATGTAACAATGTTTCAGGATGACCAGTTAGCAATCACTATGAACACAACAAATCGTGCCAAGTGACTATTCGTCTAGCCGTGACAATTCTGAAAAAGTACTATAGAAATGGTGACCTCCCAAGACAATAGAAACTCCATGCATCAATAAATTTTCAAAAGATAAGAGAAAACTGTAGTGCTTCTTGCTCACTTTAAAATAGGTTATAGTGAGAACGTATAATGTTGGTACATTTTGTAAAGAAAATTAAAGGTAAAAGAACCTAAGCAGCGGAAACATAAATCCTTGTAGCTCAACTTTTTTCTACCAATTTTTTCTTCATCCTTCCATTTCAAATTCATCACGATGCCCATTTCCCAGCACAACTACAACTGATGCATTAACCAATTATTGAACTCATATCTATCACTTGGGAAGAGATTTTAATCAATTCGAGATACAAGGAAAACCACCAATCATTTGAGATGAGCTATAACATCACACACTATATTTAGACGTATCAAAACTAAGGGTACCCAGTATCAAACTAAATAGTAAAGAACTGACTGCTAACACATTAGTGCTAAAAGGAAAGGGAAAGATTTTGTCAATACTTGTTACAGATAGAAAACAATCAAGTTTATTTATATCAGTACCTTCTTTACAAGAACACCGTCCAACGAATGTGCAGGAGGACATGATGGGATCTTTGCTGATTTGGTGATGATATCTTGATCTGCTAGTGTAAGATGCTGATGGACCCTCAAAGACTTTTTGGTGCATAATACCTGAATAGACTTTTCCAAAATATATTCATCATCCAATATGACATCCTTCATCACACTAAGCAATCTATCCTGGTTGACAGAGTCAAAGGCTTTGGATACATCTGATACAACAATGAAAATACTTGGCAGGGTGGTAGTTCCATCTTTCAGAGAGAACAAGAAAGGGACAAATTTTCTGTAGACATCATTATAATCAAATACCGATGAACCCAACTTCTCTGGTTCTTTTGTCTGTATACCTTTTAGAACGACATGCAAATCGTGAAGGACACTATTTACAGACTTGAAATAGTCATATTTGATATTTCTAGGAATAGAAGATGCTTTCCTCTGCAAATGTCCATTAGATAGAATTCTGGAGGAGAGTAGGTTCACAGGCATCCTTGACGATGCTTTCAGATTTGCCAGCACTCTGACCCCATTTTCCTTGGGACGAAGTCTGGCCCGCGAGAAACCAAATGATCTTTTCCTTATGATTTGTCTAACAGATGCATGATTTAATTGGCGATAACTCTTAGCCTTCAGGCATGTAACTGATTCTTTCATCAGTTTCCTCCAGATGGGCTTCCGATAATAAAATACCTCTTGTTTCTCATGTTCACTTTCTGTAATGTAAAAGTTGGCTTGAACCAATGGCGATACTAGACTAGCAAAAAACCAAAAAATCCAGCGTTCGAGAATTCTATGTTTAATAATATCTGTGGCAACAAGTTCACTGCATTTCTTATGCATATCCCCAGAGTGTCCTTTTGAATATTTTGCCATATCACTGGTCAATTGGCAAGGCTTGTTTGAAAGTAAAGGAAACTTTGATGTTTTCAATTTATGCACACATTGGTTCAGTGAGAACTTCTCAAATCTTCGCAGCTGAATGAACTTGGAGATATTCTTCCTTAGAATTCTCCAATTAGATGGCATTCCTAGCAAAACTGAAGGAACTATACTCCTACAAACTGCCCATATAAATGATACTACCTGCTTCTTTAGACAATAACTCTTGCTTGGCTCAAAATGATTGTCGGTGGCTTCTGATATCAACTTGCAACTTCTGGTATCAGAAACATGACATGATTTCCTTTCAAGCTGAGCCTCGTCACATTCCTTCACAGAAAAGCTTATCCCATAATCATTACCCTGGACCGACAAGTCCAGATGCATTACGCTTATGAATTTAGCTCATGAATCAATTACTACATCCAATAGGTATGAAGTCAGACAATGATGGATTTTCTTCTTCAAGCTAAAAGAAAATCAAAACTTAATTGAGAAATTACATTAAAGAAGAGAGCAATCGTAGAATAAGAAGTCCAAAAGCTCCAATAATGAAGGAGATTACATGTTTTGATAAGGAAATGAAAAAGGAATAGATTAGTGCATGTTTGGTTGTGCTGAAATTAACTTTTAAGTGCTTATAAGTTGTGGGTCCTACGAAATATGTGGATAATAAGTAGGTAGTAAGTTGTGAATCCTACGAAATGTGTAGATAAAAAATATGCATGACCAATTTGACCGACCTTACCAATGAAAAAGGAATAGATTAGTGCATGTTTTACTGATGCTCATACATAGAGGTTCGTCACGAGGTAGCTTAACTAACATTAAATATCATGAAGTCGGGAAGATACAAAAGGAAGCCAAGAAACATTTGCGCTATATTGTTCGTGCTTGATGAGATTTCTAGCCTATCAGTTCAGGTGATAAGAAAGAAAATAAGAAGAGACATACAATTTAATCAATACCAAAAATTTGTAACACTGATCTTTAGAAAGAAAATGATAACAGAGAACCAAAATGATAAATGCAACGCTCACTAAATTTGACTTGAAAGCCATCAATTTTTGCTAAGACATTAGAGAGAGCGGGAGGCCCTAGCTTCTCTAGTATTGAAGAATAAAAGTTTTCAAAAAGACTTTAGACATCATAACAATAAAACGAAGTAGAGAACCTTGATATTTAATTCTAACCTCAAACAGAGGGCGGCCACTTTCATTTGCATCTTCCAAGTATGGCAGTGAACAGTGCTTGTCCAACAGCCTCAGATACTGGCAACGTTTAGCCTTACGTATCAGGGTTTTAAGAAGTCTAACTAGGGAATTACATCTAGAGACAAAGACAAACTATTAAAAAGAATAACAGGAAGCAACATGAGTATCAAACACCAAGAACAAAAAAATAAAAAAATAAAAACAATTTCCTTCATAACATTATATTTGTCGTACAAAGAGTATATATACAATTGCAGTTCAACTTCCTCGGTAGTCTGCTCAAATTCTTTCATTTCAAAGATAAGCCAAGCTATCCAAAAGTGCAATCTCAAATATAAAGCTCATTTGAATAGAAGGCCAAGTTGAATGAAGAACATAGTATGCTAAGAAAGTGATAAAACCTTGTGTATTTCTTGTGGAAACAGAAACTAGTTGCAGTGAAACAAGCTGTATTGATATCAAAAGTGCAGACAGATGATAGATTATGAATTTGTATAGCTGAATTGAATGTAAACAGAATGTATTACAACTTAAATTGAAATGAATTACAGAAAGGTGCCAAGCTTTCAAGAGCCGGCTCTCTCCCCAATTGTTACTCAATTTTCTGCCTAACTCAATCCCACTTCCCACCCCCTTATTTATAGTCTGAAGCTACACAATTATTCTCCTAAATCCCCATAATACCCCTCCCCTACTTTCACCAAGTGAATGGAAATATGCACGTGCCTTTGGGGCCTATCAGAAAGCTTTTGCTTATCTGTGAGTTTATATGACTTCTGTAAGCACTTGTTTGGAAGTAACAACAATGTTTTTTTCTTTTTTCTTTTTTCTTTTTTCTTTTTTTCTTTTTGTGGGGTGGAGCGGGCTTGTGGTGGTCACAACTTTCTGCTTCACATGACATTCAGGTCAACTTGCATACAAGACAAACTTAAGCCAATGTTTGACAACAACAAACATATCACAAGACAGTGGCGTCCATCATTCCTCCTAACCCCGCCCAAGTCCACAAATTCACCTGAACCGCATCAGCCAATCTAAGAAATCAAAATTCAGAATATTTAACAAAAAACAGTTCTAACTGGTCTGAGCTCAAGTTAGATAGATACTTTAGCACATAATGCGGCAGTGTGTCCATGCCCACCAACTCTATGTACATCCAATTTTCTCAAAGGTTTTTAAAAATGGAAATTAACATCATTTAACTATGATAATCGTAATATCGCGTATAATATACAGCTGGACATTTTGACAATTGCAACAAAGTCAACCAAAGAGAAAGAAGAATGTTGTTGAAGACTATTTAAATGATATACATGTGGCACTATCTAACAGCTTTAAGCTTTTAGATCACTGATCAAGTGGTTCAACAAGTGCAAACAAATATGTTTAAATTATTGAGTTGAAGACACTTGATGGTATCAAAAGATAAATAAGAACCTCAGAATCGAAAAATATCAATCCATAATGGCTATAAATGTATAAATGCCAGTTGTTGCTTACAAACATGTGGATCTGCTGAGACAACAGCCTTTGCCATGAAAACCTCCCATTGACTGAGGATTCATAGCAACGTCAAATGTTCCAAAGATATTCTTGAAGAGAGAAATTGCTCCAGAATCATTGGGCTTCAACGAATGCAGAATGTCTGGAAACAGTTGAGGTTGAAAAATGAACTTTTTAAAAGAGACTAAGAGCATGTACGGGTGCACGTATAAGTAGGAGAGAGAAAAGGTATCCCCTCACGCACTTCTTCTCTCTCCTACTTATAAGCATACTTATAAGTTGCACCCAAACATGCTCTAAAAGAAGACAATGACATCGGGAACCAATTGTCAATCTTCTATTATGAGTTCGCAAGGTAAAGGTCCAGTTGTTATAATAAGGGCGGTGGGGACTGGGATGAGTAGAGAGAAATTGGAAAGGTGTATGAAATATACAAGAACAAGAAGAATAGCTATTCAAGGAATCAATACAGAACTGAAAGTTACATAAAATATACAACTCCAAATAATGGAGAAAAACATGTGCACAAACTTCCTGAAGTAAAAGTATAATGTTTTTTATTTAATTTCCAGATATAAGATAAAAAAGTAAAGTAAAAAGAAAAACAGTAATCTTCAAAAGAAAGAAAGGTTTTTAAGCTGGATAACGATGCAATACTAGACACAGATGAGGATACGTTTCCTTGGGAACATTGAAGAAGAACTCTCCAACCTGTAGAATATACTTTTCCTATCGACCTGAACTTTCTTTATGATCTTCGGCAGATTTTGAAAGACAGAACAACAAGAGAAACATGATACTGTCTGCAGTTATTAAAACCCAAAAGTCACGTTACTTGACCAGAAAACAGAATGAAAAAGAGGAGAAATAAGATAATGCTATAGGTGCAATATGAAGATGCCAGATTTATATATAAACTTTTAACCATCTATACTCTGCTTAAAAGAGAAGCATAGATCTCTAATTCAAAGTGTTCAATACATAACCAACTTATAATATACTAATAAGCAAAAATCCATCAAGAAGTTATATTGCTTTCATTCTAGAACTTGATTTATTGTGGTCCATCTCATCTAAGCACTTGAGAACATGAGTTAGGTTGAGTCTTATATGTCATTTCATATGTTTGTACTTGCATGTCTCAAATATACAAGCCTTATAGTAGATATAGTGTTACACCATATACATTGGAGAAAAGGACCATATAGCCAACTCCAAATTCCAATTTACAAGTTTAAGTTAGGGGTAATCTCTTGTGCTATAGATAGCATTAATTCCTCTCTTATCAAATCCTTCAAATCATCTTCATCCTGCCATCTGTAGTCATTTTTTTATTTTCTTTTTCTTTTTTCCTCTTTTTTTGTAGGGGCGGGAAGGGGAGATATTTTTTAAAACATATCTGTTATTTAGTAAATATTTAAAACTCCGTGAAACTAGTAAAGAGAAAAAAGGATGAGAAGCACTGGGCAACTCAAGTCATTGGATGTTAACTCAGTTTCGCCTCTAATATCTCGTTGATTAAAAACACGTTCACACATCAAATAATTGATATTCAAAAAATAGGAAAGCAAACAGTCAAGTCAAATCAAATCTGAAGAATGATGCAAGAAATGCAACTTTATAAATATATTAAAAGAAGATTGTATTTGGTGGAACTAAATATCTTTTCTAGCAGCTGCTTTTTATAGATTCAAATGGGATGTGAGCATTAAAACATGACTTCTTTGGATAATTTATGAAGTCGGTAAGTTTTACAAAACTACTGAGTGCAAACCTACCTAGTACATTAAGATTTCAGAAGTATACATAGTGGTGACTGGGACATAAATGTGGCTCTCCCCTACATATAGCAGAAGAAAAAAGAGATCTAGGTATAACAAAGTTACTAGGAAAAGGACCAAAAGTTCAATTTAAAAAGAAAGCAAGGGAAGCATAGATAATAACTACCAGTCCATTGCATAGACCTGAACCTTTGCAGAGGCCAGGTTGCCCTCTAGACCCACTGGTAGAGTTATCATTGTTATTGAAACTTTCTGTACAGGAGATCAAAGAAGACATTCCTTGACCTGCTAACTGCCTCCGTTTTCTCTGGCGCTGCCAACGGAACTGCCTTTTACGTTTTCCAGGCAGTGCAATATTTAGGTTTGAGCTTTCCTTGCATTTTTCATTTGAACACTCTTCATTACTAACACTATTAGAGCCTGCATTTATTGCAGCTTCTTTAGACAGTCTTCTCATAGCATGTCTGTGATACCCACTATATTGAGTTCAGTCATCCTTACCATTACTCCCAACAAACTTATTGTTGTTTGAGGAAGCCTCGATATTCAAAGACCATGGGCATAGCTGTTTTACAGACATTGAGGCAACTCCAACATTATTTCTCTTCTTCCTTAATCCTGAAAAAAAGTTTGAAGTGGATTAATACTTTGCCAAATTGTTTATTGAACTATTTTAGCAATTATCATAAATAAAGTGAAAAAATGAAAAAGTAACCACTCAATAAAAAAGTAATACAGTGATAGCCTAGTGCAGAAATCAGGCCCAAGCTGTTGAGGGTAAATTCTCAAGAGAATGCTGACAAATACCAAAATATATCATGTGAGGTTTTAACACTCAAGTAAACAAACCAAAAAAAAAAATCAGCTATAGGCTTACTGCTTTTACAATGCTGAACTTCTCGTGCTGTATGATAATTTCAGTCCTTATCAATGTGTAGACTGACATTCTCACAACTTCTGTTACTTATGTCTTATCATATACTTTTTGAGTTTTCAGAATGCTTTTCTTAAAATAAAGTAGCTTTTTCAATGTTAGACAATCTACTTCTTCTAAGCATATCCAACCCATTGTAAGCTTTCAAGAGAAAAACCCAGTAAGTTGACACAATGCATTTAATTTGTCAGACTGTAATAACTCAACTGAACGTCCCAGATCCCTTCTAAATTAACCAATTATTTTATAAAATAAGACTTTTTACCATAGGGGCACCTCTTTAATTTTTTAAACGATAGTGGGTCTTTGTAGTCGATTACCTCGAGAGACATCTCTATAACTTTCTCTAAAAACCAAAATTATAAGCACATACTTGGGTTCCTCTAGACCACAAAGCATTACTTCCCTAAGAAAGATTTCATGAAATATGAGTTACACCCAAGAAATAAATAAATGGCACTTATGCAGGACCGCATTTCAATTTCATCTTGTAGTAGACTAGCAGTATAGTGCCAGCTTCGATCATAATTATTGTTAACTGAATCTGAACATCGCAGAAAATGACTTCAAACTATCTTCTATATATACTATGTTCTCGCACCATGATGTTAAATTGGGAATGTCTGTAAATCAAATTCGACATGTAGAAATTCTTAAAATAACCAATCAAAATCTCAATATACCATTATGATCGGGTGAATGGTGCTGGATTTCAAAGTCAGGCATGAACCTTGAAAATTTAAGGCACAAATCACTGATAGGGAAACCTGCTACCTGATGGTGCTTCTTTCCTAGAAGGGGCAAGAAGACCGAAGTATGTTTTAGTAAATACACCATGAGAGTATCCCCAACCTGCAAAATTTGTAATTGGTACTCAATCACATACAACATTTTGACAAATAACCTATACACAAAACATATATATAAGTCTGATAGCATATACCCCATCTATTTACTTACTCTCCTTAGGAGGAAACTCCATGCCAAGGACGTTAAAATATCAACAACAGAGCTTGAACGGGTGTTCTGTCAGACACAAGAACAAT
Organism: Forsythia viridissima; assembly: GCA_030279155.1. Taxonomy (NCBI): domain Eukaryota; kingdom Viridiplantae; phylum Streptophyta; class Magnoliopsida; order Lamiales; family Oleaceae; genus Forsythia; species Forsythia viridissima. The sequence goes on along the minus strand of CM059035.1, from coordinate 18,741,655 downwards.
GTAGAGATACTTCAATATTGATCGATTAATCTGATAGATAAAAATTTGCAAAAACTGTCAAATTTTTACATCAAGAAAGCAAAATAATAATGAATAAGTTGTGAAAGTAATATGCAGCTCAAATTAAATTAAAAAGATTTCTTACGGTGGAACGTCCACCCTTGATTGAACAACCACGAGAGACAAATGAAGAACACAAAAGTTAATAACACTCACTTTATCATAACTGCAGCAGATTATATTATTGGAAGAGGGTAGTTCATATGATATCATTTCGATTGTTCTTGTAACGATCTGAAATTACAGAAAGTACCATATCATATGAAGGGACAGTGCATAATATAAGAAATAATTCAAATAGAATGTTGAAGATTGCGAATATACTAAAATGCTTGGTTTTTATCCTCGCGCATTCAAAAAAAAATGGAATACCATGATTCCAGTAGAATATTACACATATAAAACTGGAAGAAAAGAACTTTACTCATATTGCCAACAAAAAAATTACGAATGATGAATTGTTACCATTGCCATTGTTCATTTGCAGATTTGCAGTTATTCCGAAATGTTTGAGGCTCTGCAAACTATAATTGTTCAATTGCAGTTCTTCCCAATCTTTAAGGCTCTACAGATATAAATTTGCAATTCACTTCCCTAAGCTGCTTTTCTATTAATCACATAGTAAAGCATAACAGTTATTGGTGTCGTTTTGAGTCTCTGCAAATAAGTGTTAAACTCACGTCAATTCCTGTGAATCCACAATTTCATGTTGCAAACCCGGTAATTCAAGATTTTCTGATATTCTGATGCATAAATTTAATCATATAATTGTCTGACAGTGACGCTTAAAAGAGTCTCCTGGAAAACATTTAAAAGCTACAAATTGCGAATAAGCATGCCGCTTCAATGTCTTCTCGTATTCCTTACATTTAATTCTGAAAAGTGTAAGTAATCCTCAATAATAACATATACACCTGAAATAAAAACATTCCTGCAATTCTCCGGCCAAAAAGAATAAAACGCTAAAGACCTCCCTTGTTTTCCCGCCAAAACTACAAATACACAGGCATACGTACGTACATTCACTGTGAATGATTCACAAATACATATAATATATTTAAAACTCTCATAAAACTATACATATAGAGAGGGGGACGAACCTCGAGCTGCGACCAGCGGCATTGAGGGTCGAAGACGGTCAGGGGAGGGGCATTTTCAGAAACAACAACAAAACATTTAGTAAGAAGCTTGCGGTAGTCTGGAGGATCGTTCGGTCTGAGAAGAAAGGACATAGCGTCATCGCCGCTGCAACTGAGGCACCGCCGCCCTTTGCACCTACACGCTGCCGCCGTAGCCGGAGGTGGTGGAACCAATGACAGAATCGTCTCCGCCAGTGTATGGGCTTTGTGGTGGAATAGTCGCCATAGTACCTCCGGAACTCTCCGTCGTCTCTTCTTGGCCATGGCTTTTGTGTTGCAGGGAATGAAATTCAAACTATTCATTGGTCCTTTTCAGCATAAAGATTTCACTGTGTCTATTGCTATTCCACAATTTGACAGAACACAGGTGTGCACATTTTTTTTTTTTTTTTGATCGAAAGGTGTGCACATTTTTTCATGCACTAAAGAGTGCTTAAATTAAAATTTGGGGTAAATTGTAATAGTGTTTTTGATCTTTGACTTAATTAACATTTGTATTAGTGGTAATTAGGCTCGTTACTTTCTTTTTCCAAAAAAATTGAAAATTACGTTTTCTTTTGAAATTTATGGATTTCTACTTATAAGTTCAACCAACATAAAAGAAAATTCACTGCAGGACAAAAAAGTCATCTTTAATTTACAGAATAAAAACCCAAAGGCTAAATATATTCACACCATATTTTTCCATAAGTGCACACAATTAAATTGCATAAAAGGTCTATAATCTTTATTTATTATTATATTTATATCCCTAATATTTTTTCATTGTATTTTTATTATTAACCTTCTATTAATTATTACATATTATCTCTGATAACGGTTCCGTCCAATAATTTCATTAAGAAAGAACAAAAAGACTCATTTTCTCCTCATATTTTTAAATAAGCAAAAAAACAAATAAATACAAACTTTTGATTAACTATTTGTCCCTCATTTAAAGCACACTGATTGAACATTTGGACGAAAATCGTTAGTAGGAATAAAATGTGTTAATTAATACAATGTTAAATATAAGAATTTGATGAAAAAAGGTAAAGACATAAATGTGAATAAATAAAAATTAAAGACTTTTTATGCAATTAAAATGTTGTGTATTTATCATAAAATGTTGTGTGAATATAACCACCCAAAATCCTTTATTCTTGTATCCGGAAATTTTGGGATCCGGCAATTTTGAGTGTATTTATCTTCGACGGCAAAAATATTCCAGAAAAAGAGGCGCTAAAACCACTTGTTGTAAAGTTGGTTCCAAAACTACCACAGCAAAAGAACGAGTTAGTTTGTTTTTTAATAATTTGGCTTTTTATATGTTTAATAGATAGAAATGTATGGTTTGCCTTCAATTATTGGTTAATGTTCAATTTTGTTTGTTGCAGTGGTGATTGTGGAATCTATGTCATTAAATATGCTGAGTATTTCATCAATTCAATGTTGAAGGAAATGCCAAAGACATTCAATATTGCACATATTCGGAAATACTTGGCCACTGAATTGTACGTGTATGCCAAGAAGAAGCAAGTGGAGAATTACGATACTGATAATGATTGGGTGCCAAAAGATATTTGAAAAGACACTGCAATTTTTTTGTAAATAATATTTTTGTACTAGAACTACATGTTACATGTAAATGTAGTGTATATGGTGAATGTAGTTTCATGTAAATGAGATTAACAATGTAGTTTTTGAAGGTTTTTTTGTAAAAAATGTAAGTACAAAATATTTTTGTATACATGTGATATGCTATTCATGTTGACAAAACATGATTATATTGGATGATTTTTATCAAATTGTTGAATATAGATGGTAGAAGTTGATCTAATTGATATATTACTTTAAGTATGGAAATCATGTATACACTTTGACAGCCAAGTTAAGGGTTTTAATAACGAACAAACGACAGTGTGTCACTTTTCATTATAAAAGTGACAGTGTGTGTCACTTTTTGTTCTAAAAGTGACATAGTGTGTCATTTTTTGTTCTTAAATTATGAAAAACATGTATACACTTTGACAGTCATATTAGGAGTTTTGATAACGAACAAACGACATAGTTTGTCACTTTTCATTATAAAAGTGACAGTGTGTGTCACTTTTTGTTCTAAAAGTGACATAGTGTGTCACTTTTTGTTCTAAAAGTGACAAAGTGTGTCACTTTTTGTTCTTAAATTATGAAAAACATGTATACACTTTGACAGCCATGTTTGGAGTTTTAATAACGAACAAACGACATAGTTTGTCACTTTTCATTATAAAAGTGACAGTGTGTGTCACTTTTTGTTCTAAAAGTGACATTGTTCTAAAAGTGACATAGTGTGTCACTTTTTGTTCTAAATGTGACAAAGTGTGTCACCTTTTGTTCTTAAATTATGAAAAACATGTATACACTTTAACGGCCATGTTATGAGTTTTAATAACGAACAAACGACATAGTTTGTCATTTTTTATTATAAAAGTGACAGTGTGTGTCACTTTTTGTTCTAAAAGTGACATAGTGTGTCACTTTTTGTTCTTAAATTATGAAAATCATGTATACAGTTTGACAGCCATGTTAGGGGATTTAATAACGAACAAACGCCATAATGTGTCACTTTTCGTTATAAAAGTGATATAGTGTGACACTTTTCATTATAAAAGTGACAGTGTGTGTCACTTTTTGTTCTTAAATTATGAAAATCGTGTATACACTTTGACAGCCATGTTAAGGGTTTTAATAACGAACAAATGACATAGTGTGTCACTTTTTGAATAAAAAGTGACAGAGAATGTCACTTTTTGTTCTTAAATTATGGAAATCATGTATACACTTTGACAGCTATGTTAGGAGTTTTAATAACGAACAAAAGACATAGCTATGTTCTAACAAATAAATATGTGGTGGCTTCTGTCTGCTTGAGCGGATATAATTTAGTCTCTATCCACTTGATCAAACACTATTCAGTATAAAAAAAATTTGAAAAGAAAAACCAATATGCTTGTTTCATTGTTTGAAAAGTGACACAAATGTAACTTTTTGTTCTAAAAGTTACAATTTCAGTATTTATCAAATTCCTTTAATAGGTGAAGTATCATGTATAACATTTAGTGTTAAATGATAAGTTTTACATTCTACTATAATGTCATGACCTATAAAAAAGCAAAGCGCATGAATGTTAACACTATTTTGAATAGAAAAACCAATAAGAATGAATAAGTGATAATTTCCAAATAAAAAATAAAAAAACTCATAAATCTTGGAACTTTATTTTCTTTTGTGGCTTCTTCTTCAAAGGTGCTGGAGTTTGACACGATCTTCGATTATGGCCGTACTTTCCACATCTACCACATTTTGTACTTTGCTTTTTTTCTCCTTTTGATGGTATTCTTTTCTCTTTAGGTCGTCCAGATTTCCTTTTTGGATCAGGAGCCAAGGCTATTCTTGCTTTTACATCATCTGGTATATTCCAATCATTGCGATCTCCAAGTGGGTAAACTGTACCACTGTATGTTTGGACGTACATCTCTGTTGTGTAATATTTTGAACAATACAAATATGAATCGTCCTTTATCTTTGCAATAACTGTCAATACATGTGCACATGGGATTTTGTCCACTTGGAATTGATTGCATGTACATGTCTTTTCTTCAATATTCACCAAATATGAGGCATAAACATCATTGACTTGGTATATTATTGAACTTGAAGCCGATGCCTGTGAAAATAATGCAAGAAAACCATGTATTAATAAACTACGACAATTAAATAATTATTACACGATGTTTAACTCCAACTTACTGAACAAGTGACACACTATGTCACTTTTTACTTAGAAAGTAACAAACTATGTCACTTTTATAGATAATCATATTTTTATTACAATAACAATCAGATATAATTAGATTTCAAAATCATAAACCTTCTACTGATATGTAATTATAAATAGAGCCATAGACGATATGTAATTTAAGTCATGCCACTTTTTACTAAGAAAGTGACACACTATATCACTTTTTACTCAGAAAGTGACATACTCTATCACTTTTTATTCAAAAAGTGACACACTATGTCACTTTTTTAGATAATCATAATTTTATCACAATAACAATCAGATATAATAAGATTTCAAAATCATAAACCTTCTACTGATATGTAATTATAAATAGAGCCATAGACTATATAAAATCCAAGTCATGCCACTTTTTACTAAGAAAGTGACATACTATCTCACTTTTTACTCAGAAAGTGACACACTCTATCACTTTTTTAAATAATCATAATTTCATCACAATAACAATCAGATATAATAAGATTTCAAAATCATAAACCATCTACTGATATGTAATTATAAATAGAACCATAGACGATATGAAATCCAAGTCATGCCACTTTTTGCTAAGAAAGTGACACGCTATGTCACTTTTTACTCAGAAAGTGACACACTATGTCACTTTTTTAGATAATCATAATTTCATCACAATAACAATTAGATATAATAAGATTTCAAAATGATAAATCTTCTACTGATATGTAATTATAAATAGAGCCACAGACTATATAAAATCCAAGTCATGCCACTTTTTACTAAGAAAGTGACACACTATGTCACTTTTTACTCAGAAAGTGACACACTCTGTCACTTTTTTAGATAATCATAATTTCATCACAATAACAATCAGATTTTAAAATCATAAACCTTCTACTGATATGTAATTATAAATAGATCCATAGACGATATGAAATCCAAGTCATGCCACTTTTTACTAAGAAAGTGACACACTTTGTCACTTTTCACTCAGAAAGTGACACAAACCTTTTTCTTTTCAATTTCATTCATACTAACAAATGAAATAATTTCACTACCTGTTTCATTACTCATTTCTTCAACCTCCGCTATGCATGAAGAAACATCAACAGCTAAGTCTTCAATACTTGGTAGACTTTGAATTGAGGTTGTTGCCGAACCATGAGTTTGAAAAACTTGTAATTGCATCATTTCATTTTCTTCACCAGTAGCAGCTTTTGAAAGTTGTATGTCTTCAAAACTTTCAATTCTTTGACATAATGAAACCGATGTGACATCTATGCACAAAGGAAAGCTTGCAAGATGTTTCTCCCTTCTTTTGAGCTCCAAATAAAATGTGAGGGAATTATTGTCTGAAATCTTCATCAGAGGCAGGTTTTTCTTCACCTTATATTGTATTGTTATTGAGTGTGTTGCTGGACTTACGTTTGTAACTGAATATATCATGCCATTGAGTTCGCAGTATGTGCATTCTATTGGAACGACAATTCCAGCCATTTTAAAATTTATATATTGGTTACCTTGTTCCCATTTCCCTCCATAATGGATGAATACATTGATTTTATCCATATCTGTAAAAAAAAAAACACTAATATATGATACATTAATGTTTGATCATTCTCAATAGATGTATCATTAAGTAAAAAGTGATATAGCATGTTACTTTTCTATCTCCAAGTCTCAATTTATATTCAAGACAAAATAACGATACATTAATATTTGGTCATGCTTAATAATTCATGTCACTTCATAATACACAACAAATATCAAGTTAAATCATGCATTTAAATCAACCACATAGATGATTTTGATTCAAATTTGTTTCTCTATCTTGCAAATATTGTTTTGTCACTTTTTGAGCAAAAAGTGACAGAGCATGTCACTTTTCTATCTCCCAAGCCTCAATTCATGTTCAAAGAAAAATAACGATACATTAATGTTTAGTCATGCTCAATAATTAATGTCACTTCATAATACACAACAAATATCAAGTTAAATAATGCATTTAAATCAACCACATATATGATTTTGATTCAAATTTATTTCTCTATCTTGCAAACATTGTTTTGTCAGAGCATGTCACTTTTCTATCCCCTAAACCTCAATTCATGTTCAAAGCAAAATAACGATACATTAATGTTTGGTCATGCTCAACAATTGATGTCACTTCATAATGTACAACAAAATCAAGTTAAATCTTGCATTTAAATAAACCACATTGATGATTTTTTATTCAAATTTGTTTCTCTAACTTGCATACATTGTTCTGTCACTTTTTGAGCTAAAAGTGACAGACCATGTCACTTTTTAGGCGAAAAGTGACATAGCATGTCACTTTTCAATCCCCCAAGCTTCAATTCATGTTCAAAACAAAATAACGATACATTAATGTTTGGTCATGCTCAATAATTGATGTCACTTCATAATGCACAATAAAATCAAGTTAAATCTTGCATTTAAATAACTCACATAGATGATTTTTTATTCAAATTTGTTTCTCTAACTTGCATACATTGTTCTGTCACTTTTAGTTATGTCATTTTTTGAGCTAAAAGTGACAGACCATGTCACTTTTAGGCAAAAAGTGACATAGCATGTCACTTTTCTATCCCCCAATCCTGAATTCATGTTCAAAGCAAAATAACGATACATTAATGTTTGGCCATGCTCAATAATTGATGTCACTTCATAATGCACAACAAAATCAAGTTAAATCTTGCATTTAAATAAATCACATAGATGATTTTTTATTTAAATTTGTTTCTCTAACTTGCATACATTGTTCTGTCACTTTTTGAGCTAAAAGTGACAGACCATGTCACTTTTTAGGCAAAAAGTGACATAGCATGTCACTTTTCTATCCCCCAAGCTTCAATTCATGTTCAAAGCAAAATAACGATACATTAATATTTGGTCATGCTCAATAATTGATGTCACTTCATAATGCACAATAAAATCAAGTTAAATCTTGCATTTAAATAACTCACATAGATGATTTTTTATTCAAATTTGTTTCTCTAACTTGCATACATTGTTCTGTCACTTTTTGAGCTAAAAGTGACAGACCATGTCACTTTTTAGGCAAAAAGTGATATAGCATGTCACTTTTCTATCCCCCAAGCCTGAATTCATGTTCAAAGCAAAATAACGATACATTAATGTTTGGTCATGCTCAACAATTGATGTCACTTCATAATGTACAACAAAATCAAGTTAAATCTTGCATTTAAATAAACCACATTGATGATTTTTTATTCAAATTTGTTTCTCTAACTTGCATACATTGTTCTGTCACTTTTTGAGCAAAAAGTGACAGACCATGTCACGTTTTAGGCAAAAAATGACATAGCATGTCACTTTTCTATCTCCAAAGCCTGAATTCATGTTCAAAGCAAAATAACGATACATTAATGTTTGGTCATGCTCAATAATTGATGCCACTTCATAATGCACAACAAAATCAAGTTAAATCTTGCATTTAAATAAACCACATAGATGATTTTTTATTTAAATTTGTTTCTCTAACTTGCATACATTGTTCTGTCACTTTTTGAGCTAAAAGTGACAGAACATGTCACTATTTTATTAACAAGCTTCAATTCATATTCAAGACAAAATAACGATACATTAATGTTTGGTCATGCTCAATAATTGATGCCACTTCATAATGCACAACAAAATCAAGTTAAATCTTGCATTTAAATCAACTACATAGATGATTTTTTATTCAAATTTATTTTTCTAACTTGCAAACATTGTTCTGTCACTTTTAAACAAAAAGTGACAGAGCATGTCACTTTTAGGCAAAAAGTGACAGAACATGTTAATTTTCTATCCCTCCAAGGCTCAATTCATATTCAAGATAAAATAACGATACATTAATGTTTTGTCATGCTCAATAATTCATGTCACTTCATAATGCACAACAAATATCAAGTTAATTCCTACATTTAAATCAACCATGGAGATGATTTTGATTCAAATTTGTTCGTATAACTGCATATAATATTTTGTCACTTTTTAGACAAAAAGTGACATAACATGTCACTTTTCTATCTCCCAAGCCTCAATTCATGTTCAAAGAAAAATAACGATACATTAATGTTTAGTCATGCTCAATAATTAATGTCACTTCATAATACACAACAAATATCAAGTTAAATAATGCATTTAAATCAACCACATATATGATTTTGATTCAAATTTATTTCTCTATCTTGCAAACATTGTTTTGTCAGAGCATGTCACTTTTCTATCCCCTAAACCTCAATTCATGTTCAAAGCAAAATAACGATACATTAATGTTTGGTCATGCTCAACAATTGATGTCACTTCATAATGTACAACAAAATCAAGTTAAATCTTGCATTTAAATAAACCACATTGATGATTTTTTATTCAAATTTGTTTCTCTAACTTGCATACATTGTTCTGTCACTTTTTGAGCTAAAAGTGACAGACCATGTCACTTTTTAGGCGAAAAGTGACATAGCATGTCACTTTTCAATCCCCCAAGCTTCAATTCATGTTCAAAACAAAATAACGATACATTAATGTTTGGTCATGCTCAATAATTGATGTCACTTCATAATGCACAATAAAATCAAGTTAAATCTTGCATTTAAATAACTCACATAGATGATTTTTTATTCAAATTTGTTTCTCTAACTTGCATACATTGTTCTGTCACTTTTAGTTATGTCATTTTTTGAGCTAAAAGTGACAGACCATGTCACTTTTAGGCAAAAAGTGACATAGCATGTCACTTTTCTATCCCCCAATCCTGAATTCATGTTCAAAGCAAAATAACGATACATTAATGTTTGGCCATGCTCAATAATTGATGTCACTTCATAATGCACAACAAAATCAAGTTAAATCTTGCATTTAAATAAATCACATAGATGATTTTTTATTTAAATTTGTTTCTCTAACTTGCATACATTGTTCTGTCACTTTTTGAGCTAAAAGTGACAGACCATGTCACTTTTTAGGCAAAAAGTGACATAGCATGTCACTTTTCTATCCCCCAAGCTTCAATTCATGTTCAAAGCAAAATAACGATACATTAATATTTGGTCATGCTCAACAATTGATGTCACTTCATAATGTACAACAAAATCAAGTTAAATCTTGCATTTAAATAAACCACATTGATGATTTTTTATTCAAATTTGTTTCTCTAACTTGCATACATTGTTCTGTCACTTTTTGAGCAAAAAGTGACAGACCATGTCACGTTTTAGGCAAAAAATGACATAGCATGTCACTTTTCTATCTCCAAAGCCTGAATTCATGTTCAAAGTAAAATAACGATACATTAATGTTTGGTCATGCTCAATAATTGATGCCACTTCATAATGCACAACAAAATCAAGTTAAATCTTGCATTTAAATAAACCACATAGATGATTTTTTATTTAAATTTGTTTCTCTAACTTGCATACATTGTTCTGTCACTTTTTGAGCTAAAAGTGACAGAACATGTCACTATTTTATTAACAAGCTTCAATTCATATTCAAGACAAAATAACGATACATTAATGTTTGGTCATGCTCAATAATTGATGCCACTTCATAATGCACAACAAAATCAAGTTAAATCTTGCATTTAAATCAACTACATAGATGATTTTTTATTCAAATTTATTTTTCTAACTTGCAAACATTGTTCTGTCACTTTTAAACAAAAAGTGACAGAGCATGTCACTTTTAGGCAAAAAGTGACAGAACATGTTAATTTTCTATCCCTCCAAGGCTCAATTCATATTCAAGATAAAATAACGATACATTAATGTTTTGTCATGCTCAATAATTCATGTCACTTCATAATGCACAACAAATATCAAGTCAATTCCTACATTTAAATCAACCATGGAGATGATTTTGATTCAAATTTGTTCGTATAACTGCATATAATATTTTGTCACTTTTTAGACAAAAAGTGACATAACATGTCACTTTTCTATCCCCCTAGCCTCAATTCATATTCAAAGCAAAATAACAATACATTAATGTTTGTCTAAGTTACAAAAAATGTTCTGTCATTTTTTAAGCAAAAAGTGACATAGCATGTCACTTTTCTATCTCCCAAGCCTCAATTCATATTAAAGACAAAAAAATGATACATTAATGTTTGATCATGCTCAATAATTCATGTCACTTCATAATGCACAACAAAATCAAATTAATTGCATATAATGTTCGTGTCCTGCATTTAAATCAACCACGGAGATGATTTTGATTCAAATATGTTCGTATAACTTGCATATAATGTTCTGTCACTTTTTAAGCAAAAAGTGACAGAGCATGTCACTTTTTGAACAAAAAGCCATATTCATATTGACATTTTTACAAACACATTGTATGCACCCCTGCATTAGCAAATATGTTTACAAACACATTGGTAACTGATATTCTTATTGACATTTTTACAAACACATTGGTAACTGATATTCGCAAATATGTTTAGAAGACTTTACTCAATACTAATGATTTATAACGAAGTGAATAAAGAAGGATTTGTCTACATTGAAATCGGAATATGATATAATTTAAATCAAAATCATTTGTATGCATTTACTAAGCATGTTATTGAATATCTCCAATCAAAATTCAGAAAGTTATCTAATTCAAATAGAAAGTATGAAGAAGAATTAAAATTTAGCAAATTACCTGAGAATTTTGAATTTGAATTCTGATTTTGTGTTGAATTGGAGAATAAACAACGAGAAATCCTTAATGATGAGATCGGTTTTGAATTTGAATTTTGATAACGTGAAAGAGATCGGTTTTATTATGAATTTTGGTTTGTAGAGAATTTGAATATGTTTTGGGGTTGATTATGGAATGGAATTGGAATTGGAAATAATATTTACCGTATTAGTTACTGTTATAATTGTTTAGGATGATTTTCCCAAAAACCCTCAATTTTATGGGTATTTGTGTAATTTGCCCTTTGTATTATCATTGTTACCACTCGATTTTGATAGGACCTCCACATCATCAAATGTCCAGTGAAGGTCCTATATAGGCCCAACTCAGGCCTTGCTAAAGCCTTATAAGCCTAGCGAGGACCTTCCAGATTCATAAAAGTCCCATAGAACCGACGAAGGCCTCGAAGGCCCAGCAAAGACGTCGTAAAATCTCAGAATGCCTTGGAGGCCCATCGAGCATCGTAACATCCCTGGATCAAAGTATTGCGAAGCCCCTGAAGGTCCTCGACACTCATGGCCGACCCAGAGAGCCCTGTTGGGCTTCGTATTTATTGTAACTAACAGGCAACATGATATTTTGGGATGACCAGAAAAGTAATTAAAGGCAGATTGTGTTAGATTGGCATACGAATCCTCACAAGGAAACTAAATCTCAATCTTCTAAAAATTAGGCAACGTGATAAATTCAAATAAAGACAGTAATCCAGGAGATTGTCTTGACAGCCGATCGTCCCTATCAAATTAGAACTCTTGTGCTATAAATACAACGTCTCCGATTATTCTAAGGTACGCTCTTTTTATGCTTAATTTTCACCTCTAAACTCTGCTCAAATATCTGTCTGCTTGTCCCTCTCACACCCCATTGCTTTCATCCTCCGTATATTATTCTATATACCGACAGTTGACTTTATCGTCGGAGTACCAACAATCGTCGGACCCTTTTTCTCCAGAGATCTTGGTGTCTAACGATTGTCCGAGTGTGTAGGTAACATACAGGTTGGCAGATGAGTGACTGAAAATCTGTTGACACGTGGACGGTGCAGGTTTTGACGTCAAAAGATTGGCACCGTCTGTAGGAAACAAAAAATATTACACAACCTAAAACTTGTGGTAAAAACGTGTTTTTTACCGGGAAGAGCATGGCAACCGAACACTCCATGGAAGAAGAAGTTGAATCCCACCACACTGACTTGCGGTAGAAAAGCATTCAAGATCTCAAAAACGTAACCCGCCGCAAGAGAAGAAGACAACGACAAAAGCGGACGATTGAACAGGAGAACCAGGACCTGAAGCTGGACAATGCCTGGATGAAGGCAGCGCTTGAACTGTTGGAGAATCAATCTATCTAGCATGGATCCAAGCATAGCCGTGCCTGAAGAAGCCCTTCAAGGTCCGGCTCAATAGAAAGTCGTCAATCTCAAGATGACCTGCCAGTTTCAAACGGCCAGAATCCTCATAACATCGTTCAGAAGCCCTCGCAAGACGATCAGATGGAGAGACCTCTTTCGGCACGAGGAAACCAGTCCGCTCCTACTGCTAGCGTGTTTAATAGGTTAGAGGTGGGATCCTCCATAGCACCATCCCTACCGGCACATAGCAGGCGCAGTGAGCACATCGAAGCCCGTACAGAAAGGAAGAAGGACCCAAAACAAAGTTACGTGAGGCCTGAAGAGGAGAATGAGAGGCTGGAATGCTACGAGGATGACAAAGACGAGAATCTTTCGTTCACCAATTACATGAAGGCTATGGAGATACCCGCAAACTTCTGAATGCCTCTTATGGACAAATACAATAAGAGAGGCGATCCCACGGATCATATCAACATATATAAGACGAAGCTCCAAGGCGACTCCCCCGCAATGAAGTGTCGAAATTTCCACACCACACCCACATCCAATGCGAAAAGGTGGTAAAACAAGCTAAATCCAGGAAGCATCCGGAGTTGGCCTCAGCTCAAAAGAGAGTTCGCCCATGCCTTTATTGGCAACCGAACTATGATAGTTGATAGCGCCCAACTCTATGACATTCGGCAGAAGGAAGGAAAAATCGTCAAAAGCTATTTCAAGAAGTTCAGTAACGTCATCAAAAATCGTCAAAAGCTATTTCAAGAAGTTCAGTAACGTCATCAACAAGATTGAGACTTTAACTGATGAAAAAGCCATGGATGCACTTGTAACCGGACTTCACATGTGTACTCTCTTCTGGAGAGATGTCCAGAACAGTCGACCAAAGACTTATAGTCAGCTGGTAGACTTAGTCCAGCACGAAATCCAGTCAGAAGAGACGATCGAAAATAGAGAAAAAGCTGAAAAGGAGATGAGAGACCGCTACAGAAGAGAGAAGCGACGCTCTCCTGAACCTCGTTTCAACCGTTTTCAGAGAAAGCGCTCTCTCGGACCACAAAACAACCATTATAGGAGATTTAACCAGACGAAGGTAATCCCTGTCCCCCATCCCAAGACACCCATGGTGGTTCCCTTGTCGGCGGCTGCACCACCAAAGTTCTGTCGTATACACAGAACTAGGGTACATAACACATAAGACTGCCCAGACGTGAGAGAACTAATCAACTACAGAAATCATGGGCAGAGAGAATGGAATCGACCCGCGCGAGGACGTCAAGGGCCACCCACTCAGGGACGAAGACCTCCTCCTCGACACCAGGACGATGGACCTCACCGCAATGACGAGAAAAATGATAGAACAGGGATCCGTCGAGGGCGGAAGGGCTCGCTGGAGCCTCCCTAGTCCGAGAAATAAATACGATCATAGGAGGGCCTTATGTCGGAAGGAACATGATGAACTCGCGGTGAAACTACACGAAGGCAGCGAGAGAAGAACCTATGGAGAGTTAGCAGGTCCACGGACACCGACCAAGAGCCCCACAAATCTTGTTCACTGAGGAAGACGAGGCCAGTATACATTACCCCCACGGCGATGCCCTGGTGGTCCATGCCGTCGTCGCTAGAAATGGACTGGGACGGATGTTGATCGATGATAGAAGCGTCGTGAACATTCTGTTCGGCAGTACCTTTGATCAGATGGACGTGGATCATAAACTGACAGCCATCTCAGAGCCACTATTCAGTTTTACGTGAGATAGCCTCGTTCTCCGATGAAGAATTGCCTTCGCAGTGGACTTCGGAGAACCCACGTGCCATCTTAGGAAATTCATGGAATTCTTGGTAGTTGATACTCGTTCTGCCTACCACAGAGTCCTCGAAAGGCCTATGCTGAAGGATTTACAAGCGGTCACATTTATCCATCACTTGGTAATGAAGTTCCCGACGCTGTGAGGGGTCGCCAAGATTTGTGGCAATCAGATAGAGGCAAGGGCATGCTACATGAACGCGTTACGAAAAGAAGCAAAACGCAAAGATGTTACCCCGGTGGTAATTACTATACATTCGGAGCCAATGGTTGTCGATCTTGAAAAGATGGACAAAAAAATGATATTCGACGAGGGCCTGGACCTTTGGATTATAGGCTCGGACTCTCTTGGTTCTCCAGCCGAGGAGCTGGAAGCATTTTTGGTGAACCACTTAGAATCAACCCAGATGTTGCAGATGGAGGAGAGGCTCGAGGAAAAGATGAAAGAGGAATTGAAGCAGTTCATGCGGGAGAACACGGATATCTTCGCATAGAAGCATAGCGACATGATGGGAATCGATCCATCAGTAGCTTGCCACTTCTTAAAGGTGGATCCTAAAGTGCACCCCAAGATACAAAAGAGCAGACATTTGAGCACGAGAGGTATGGCGCCTTGAAGGGGGAGGTTGACAAGTTATTGACCAATAGATTCATCAGAGAAGCAATCTACCCACTGGGTATCCAACCCCGTATTGGTAAGAAATAGCACCAAGAAATGAAGGGTATGCATAGATTTCTCGGACTTGAACCAAGCGTGCCCTAAAGATAGCTTCACATTGCTGCGCATCAGCCAACTTGTCGATGCGACTGCCGGCCATAAGCTACTTAGTTTCATGGATGTCTACTCGGACTACAACCAAATCCTGATGTTCACGAGAGACGAGGACTATACTGCTATAGGATGATGCCCTTCAGCCTGAAGAACGCAGAAGCCACATACCAGCGGTTAGTGAACCGCATGTTCTCAGAACAGATCAGAAACACTATAGAAGTGTACGTCGATGACATGCTCGTAAAGAACGTGAACGCTGAGGACCATATCGGGCACTTAAGGGGAATGTTCGGAGTCCTCCGCAAATATCGCATGAAGCTTAACCTCCTAAAGTATGCCTTCGGAGTCGCGTCCGAGAAGTTCCTCGGTTACATGGTAAACCAGTGCGGGATAGAGGCTAATCCCGAGAAAATCAAGGCACTCATCGAGATGCGGTCACCATCTTCGCCCAAGGAAGTCCAGAGCCTTATGGAAAGGTTGGCTGCCCTGAATCGATTCATATAAAAGGCAACCGACCGTTGCCAGCCCTTCTTTCAAACCATCAAATGAGGAAAGAGGTTTGAGTGGACCAAAGAATGCGAGAAGGCCTTCCAGGACCTCAAGATCTTCCTCGAAAAGGCCCCACTGCTGTCCAAGCTGAAGAATGGAGAAATACCACTCATCTACCTCACGGTGTCCGAAAAGGCAGTGAGTTCAGACTTAATCCGAGAAGAAGGCCCGATGCAGCTCCCTGTCTATTATGTAAGCAAGGCCCTACAGAACGCGGAGACGAAATACTCAAACATGGAGAAGCTTACCCTGTCTTTGATTATCGCCTCCCAGAAACTCCGGCCGCACTTCCAGTTGCATAGTATCGAGGTCCTGACAAACCTCCCTCTGAGACAAATCCTCCAAAAGTCAGATACCTCAGGAAGGCTGATGAAGTGGTCGATTGAACTTAGCCAATTCGATATCTTCTACAAGCCAAGACCTTGCATAAAAGGACAGGCTTTAGCATATTTTATGGCTGAATTTGCTTATATTCCCAAGGGCTCGCTTGAAGCCCAGCCTCAGGAGGTACCGACATGGAAATTATATGTTGACAGATCCTAGGGTGAGGCCAGAGTTGGAGTCAGGATTTTGCTAGTCAGCTCCGATGGCCATAATCTCAATTGCACGCTTCGCCTAGAGTTCAAAGCCTCAAACAACGCCGCGGAATACGAGGCGCTCCTAGCAGGCTTGAGGCTGCACAAGAGATGAAGGCAAGAAAACTTCAAATTTACAGTGATTCGCAGCTGGTTATTAGTCAAGTCAACGGGACCTTCGCAACCTGCGAACAATCCATGGTGGCATACTTGACAAAGGCCAAAGACCTCCTATCCCACTTTGAGGTATTCGAACTTCTCCAGATCCCGCGGATCGAAAATGGTTATGCGGACGCCTTCTCAAAATTGGCAAACAGCAGGGACTCCGACCTGATGAGGGCTATTCCAGTTGAAAGGCTCAAACGATCGTCCATCGATGAGGTTCTAGCTCCAAATACCATGACGATATCCGAATCTTCCAAATGGATGAAGGAAATCATCGCATACTTGGCCAACCAAGTCCTGCCAAACGATAGACAAAAAGTGCGAAAAAATCCATATGAGGGCAACGAAGTTCGTACTACAGGATGAGATCCTATATAAGAGAAGGTTTAGCCACCCCTCCTACGTTGTATAACACATGACAAAGCAATGTATGTGATGAAGGAAATACATGAGGGAATTTGCGGTAATCACTCAGGAGGAATGGCTCTGGCACAAAAGGCGTTGAAGCAAGGGTATTACTGGCCAACCATGAAAAAGGTATTCGCTACTGTACAGAAGCTCCCAGCTCAGAACTTTACCCCGGTCACCAATCCTTGGCCTTTCGCCAAATGAGGGATCGACTTTATAAGCCTCTCCCAACTGGAAGTGGTGGAGTCAAATTTACGGTGGTAGCAGTGGACTATTTCACCAAGTGGTGCGAAGCTGAACCTCTGGCCAAAATCACGGAAGAAAACACATAGAAGTTCGTATGGAAAAACATTATCTGTCGTTTCGGGATCCCTCATTCCCTTGTTTTCGATAATGGTACACAGTTTGCCAGAAAGAAGTTCAACTCAAATTGTGAAAACCTGGGCGTTTGGAGAGATTTTTCCATCCCCTACTATCCCCAGTCTAATGGCCAAGTGGAGGCCGTGAACAAGATCATCAAGCATACCATGAAAAGAAAATTAGAATCCGCCAAAGGATGATAGGCTGAAAAATTACTCGAGACTCTGTGGTCATATCGGACTACTTATCGGACGTCGAACGGTGAAACTCCTTTTGCCATGGCATATGGGCAGAAGCAATGATTCCCGTCGAAGTAAGGATACCCTCTCCCAGGTACTTACACTTCGACGAAGTAACCAATTATGACTTACGCGGGTGAACCTGGACTTGCAGGATGAGAGACATGCAGACTCCCAGCTTCGCAGTCTATCAGAGAAAAATGGCCAGATACTACAACTTCAAGGTTAAGGGTAGGAGTTTTCACATCAATGACTTCGTCCTGAAAAAAGTGTTCCAAGCTAATAGAGAGGTGGGAACCGGAACCCTCAGACCCACCTGGGAAGGACCTTACAAGATCATCAAAGAAATTCGGCCTGGAACTTACAGATTAGAAGACTCGGAAGGGAGAAAAATGAGGCACCCTTGGAATATCGCTCATCTGCGACCGTATTATTAGTAGTTTTTGTTTTACACTTCTCAGTTCCCCAGCATTGTTTCCGGCATCTTTAGATGTCGCATTCTTTTAATAAAGTTCAGTATTTTCCGAACCAAAGTATTCTCTATCCTACTGTACCAATAAAAAAAATTCGACAGCGATGGAGTGTGGTTCACGGCCAACTCTGTCAACTCACTGGATAAACATTCAATGCGCATTTGAACAAGTAAAAAAAAATTCAACAGCGAGGAGTGTAGTTCGCGGCCAACTCTGTGAACTCGCTGGATAAACATTTAACGTGCATTCAAACAAGTAAAGAAAATTCGGCAGCGAGGTAGTATGGTTCGCAGCCAACTCTGTGAACTCGCTGGATAAACATTCAACGCGCATTCAAACAAGAAAAAAAAAATCGGCAGCGAGGTAGTATGGTTCGCGGCCAACTCTGTGAACTCGCTGGATAAACATTCAACACGCATTCAAACAGGAAAAGAAAATTCAACAGCTAGGGAGTGTGGTTCGCGGCCAACTCTGTCAACTCGCTGGATAAACATTCAACGCGCATTCAAACAAGTAAAAAAAATTCGGCAGCGAGTAGTGTGGTTCGCGGCCAACTCTGTCAACACGTTGGATAAACATTCAACGCGCATTCAAACAAGTAAAGAAAATTTGGCAGCGATGTAGTATGGTTCGCGGCCAACTCTATGAACTCGCTGGATAAACATTCAACGCTCATTCAAACAAGAAAAGAAAATTCAGCAGCAAGAGAGTGTAGTTTGCGGCCAACTCTGTCAACTCGCTGGATAAACATTCAACGCGCATTCAAACAAGTGAAGAAAATTCGACAGCGAGGGAATGTGGTTCGCGGCTAACTCTGTCAACTCGCTGGATAAACATTCAACGTGCATTCAAACAAGTAAAGAAAATTCGACAGCAAGGAGTGTGGTTCGCGACGAACTCTATCAACTCACTGGATAAACATTCAACGCGCATTCAAACAAGTAAAGAAAATTTATCAGTGAGGTAGTGTGGTTCACGGCCAACTCTGTTAACTCGCTGGATAAACATTCGACACGTATTTAAATAAGTAAAGAAAATTCAGCAGCAAGGGAGTGTGGTTCGCGGCCAACTCTATCAACTCACTGGATAAACATTCAACGTGCATTCAAACAAGTAAAGAAAATTTGGCAGCGATGTAGTATGGTTCGCGGCCAACTCTGTGAACTCACTGGATAAACATTCAACGCGCATTCAAACAAGAAAAGAAAATTCAGCAGCAAGGGAGTGTGGTTCGCGGCCAACTCTGTCAACTCGCTAGATAAACATTCAACGCGCATTCAAACAAGTGAAGAAAATTCGACAGCGAGGGAATGTGGTTCGCGGCCAACTATGTTAACTCGCTGGATAAACATTCAACGCGCATTCAAACAAGTAAAGAAAATTCAGCAGCGAGGGAGTGTGGTTCACGGCCAACTCTATTAACTCGCTGGATAAACATTCAACACGTATTTAAATGAGTAAAGAAAATTCAGCAGCGAGGAGTGTTGTTCACAGCCAACTCTGTGAACTCGCTAGATAAATATTCAACACGCATTCAAACAAGTAAAAAAAATTCGGCAGTGAAGTAGTATGGTCCGCGGCCAACTCTGTGAACTCGCTGCATAAACATTCAACGCGCATTCAAACAAATAAAGAAAATTCAGCAGTGAGGGAGTGTAGTTCACGGCCAACTCTGTCAACTCGCTGGATAAACATTCAACGCGCATTCAAACAAATAAATAAAATTCGGCAGCGAGGGAGTGTGTTTCGCGGCTAACTCTGTCAACTCGTTGGATAAACATTCAACGCGCATTCAAACAAATAAAGAAAATTCGACAGCGAGGGAGTGTGGTTCGCGGCCAACTCTGTCAAATCACTGGCTAAGCATTCAACGTACATTCAAACAACTAAAGATAATGCATTTTCATTAGCCTACGTCGCAGAATAAAACAATCTAAATGAAAATATATGTCGCAAAAGGCTTTACATTTACGAATCAGAAAACAACGCTGATAAGAACAGACATGACCCTTAAGTCCCAGTTGTACATTGGGATCCGCATAACCTGGGACCCCAAGTTTAGCCAATAGACCTTAAGCATTCGACAACTCTGTCAACGCCTCGGTCAATTCTTTATCTTTGGCATGGATCATGTTTTGACAAGACCTCCGCTGCGATTCGGCCTTCATCTGAGCCTGAACACAAGCCCTCTGGATCATTTTAGCTTTGGTGATATCAAATATAGCACGTGCCCTCGCGTCTTCTGAAAAGGCGAGTTGTTTCCGAAGGTCTTTGTTCTCTAAACGCAGCGTGTTGACATCTTTATCTCCTTCGACTGTTGAACGCAGTTCGTCAACCTTCATTACCAGTACTTTGTACAACTCGCAATTAAGCACATGACTCCGAGAAGTATACATTTCAGCCAATTTCAACAACTCCGTCAATTCTGCATTGTCTGCGACTTTCCCAAAAACAGAAGTCTAATACTTATGAACTGAGGTCGCTACTATGGCTGCCAGAACTGGCAGTTTGCCTAAAACCATTAGGTCCAACTCGTCCCAACGAGACCCAATATTGATATATTCGTATTTACCAGCGGGAGGTGGAATAGGGGTTCGAGACGCTCTTCGATCTTGGGGAGTGTGATCCTCAACCTCTGAAAAAGGATCCTCCCGGTCTCGCCCAGTCCTCCGAAAATCCCCCACATCATCCATCACCTTCCCGGGCATGGATGACTCCTCCTTGCTATCGGCGGCTGCCTTCCTCTTACCTGATCGTCTAAAAATTTTTGACAGAGACACAGGTCCCGCAGGAAACGGAACGAAAGTCACCCCTGATGTTACTTCCGGCACTAACGGGATAAAAGATGAGCTGCCCACCATTGTCTCCGGTGTCTACGGGACGGCAACCCTCGGAACAGATGCTGTAGAAGGTACCGGAGGCGGATGGAAAATATCATCCACAACCCCACCACGCCTTATCTTAAGTTTTGGCACGCTGGAAAAATAAAAGCCTGACATAACTAATGGCGGCTAAAATCCAAATATTGCGGTAGAGAAGTAAAGGTAGGAGAAATGAAAGGAAGTTCTACAAACATATATATAAGCATAAGAGAATACAAGTGGTTAGATGAATGGGCACGTGTGGAAGGGGTGGATGCACCTAAATAAACCCTAGGAATATATACAAGGTGCGTGGAGATACGCGCCTCGTAGGTTGCACCGTCATTACAACATGATGACGGCACCAATGCATATCCCACGAGGACACGTATGAGAGCCTCGCCAGTGTAGCGAGGACATCTTAACCCATGAGCCTCGCAATTGTGTGATAGCGAGGATGGAGACGAACGCCCGGACTACGGAATAATGCATCTGCAGCGACTGTTCTTCAACAGCCGCCAAAGGTTGTCTAGTCCAGAAATTACGAGCCATCCATTCAGACATTTCTTCGCCAAATAACTTATCTCAAAACCTCAACAAGGCAACAAACATGAAAATTCTGGTACAATCTTAATTTATTCATCACAATCCGAAGTACAAGGTAAAAATAAATGAGCATGGCTATTAACCTACTACCCCGCCGTCTCTTTGGGTCAGCACATATCGGGATCTAAGATCTACTGAATCGATACATTGGTCTTCGTCACCCCAAGTCTCGTCATTGGCGATAATCTAGTTTCACCATGATCGGGAGTCTCCCAAAATCAATACGAGTTGATTTGGTGACTAATTAGGCCATACTGCTCAAAAAATGTCGTTGACACCTTTTGGTAGATGGCTCTCAGCCCTGTCATCCGAATCAGGATCACCGATGGCTTAGCCATCGATGTCCAATAGGGAAGCACCGCTCAGGACCTTCTGGCTAAGGCTACTAGGCCCAACCCTCTCGTATGTTCGGTCCTCTGAACATTGATTAGCTGGGAATTTGGTCCTCTGAATGTAGATTCTCCAATTGTTAGGTCTCCTAGACGCTGGTCTTTTATTTGTACTTTCATAGCGCATTTGATATGAACGGTAGAGTCACACGAACCAATAAAAGTTATAGCCATGGGGGCTAATTCACATGATCTACCAGAGTTACGCATGCGTGAGAAACGCAATCAAAGACCCTTGATGTTTTTATAGGAATTGGATGGGAACTTGACACAGGGCAATAAATGAGACAATTAATGTACAACCGTCAAAGAGGTATTTGGAATGCCGCACACCTGTGTTGCTTTCCCACTTACTAGGACATGAAAGACACTAACTCTTTGAATTCTACAAAAAAGTCAATGCCATTAATGTCCCAGGGAGTGATTTCTCAATTTTAGGAGCAACTTCCCATGCCTAGTAGGCACAATCGTTCTTGAAGTTACCACTCTGAAGGCACATAGTGAATTTTCAAACAAAGATGATACGCTATGAAAATAAATTCGATTATTAATGCTAGAACATATACAAAAAAGAATAACAAAGTTCAAAGTCTAGATGCCCCACCGCCTCTCTATGGGTCGACACAATGCGGGCCTCCCCCCACAACAGGTAGGATGATCTGATCCTTGACTTAATCGCGACCTTCGCATGGAACAATGTTAGGACCTCGGTAGGAGCATGCCGAAGGAAAGAGATATCCCACTCTGGATGGGTTTCCGCGATCCACTCCACTAGCTGCTCTCCACCTATGGTCATCAAGCAATGGGCGAGGTCCTGATATTCTGGTGTATCCACGAATGCGTCCTGATACACCTCCACCGTCCTGGCTTCGGCATCCGCGCACTCAGCCCTGACCCTCTCCATCTCTTGCCTAGCTGCAACCAGAAACCTATCATTTTTCGCCGCAACGGCCTCTAGGCTGCTGTTCGCAGTGGCTAACGCGGTCTCAGCTGTGAAGGTTCGATCTTCGGCCAACTTCTAGGCTTCTTCGTCATGCTTTTGAGAAGTCTCGGCAGCCCTCTTCTGCTTTCGAGCTTGTTTCAAACTCTCTTTTGTGGCCTTCAACTCGATTTCATACCTGCTCCTCGTGTCAGCCTCCTTTGTCACAACCAAGTCCAGCTTGAACTGGAGAGCCCTCTTGTCCGACTCCAACTGCGCCTTTTCAAGATTCATGGCCTTCAGGTTCTCGAACAGCTTCCTGGACTTGGCCTCTTATTCGCTGCACTGACCATCAAAACTCTCAAGGGTGTTGAATAACTCTTTGGTCATGACCAACCCCCGTATCAAGTTCATCTCTGCCAGTTGCAGCACGCGCATTGTAGCTTCCTCGGCTGCTTTTTTCCATTTTTGGATCCAATACCTGTATACGCTTGCCGTCATTATCGCAGGATGCGCGAGAAGCAGTTCCATCACGAAAGTTTCCAATTCTCCATGGCGCTGAAAAATACAGATACGGCTTCCTTGACTAGACGAAAAGCCAGAATTCCCTGTGCCCTCAACCCCTCCATCAGGGTATGGCGAAGACCGACGTCTCTCCTCAACCCTCCTCGTCTTGTGGGCGTCCCTCATAAACCTTCATGCAGCTACTGGATCATTTCTCTTCTGGGCGGCCACCTCACCCGCATCCTTATCGATTTCCTTTCCCTTATCCTTTGGAAGAGCAGAGTCGGAGGGAGGATAGGAAGACGAAGGTGGGGGTGGAGTAGGAATAGCCTGGTCGGGAACTGGGACATCGGAGGCCAGATGACGGACTGTCTTTAATGGCGTGGCATCCTGGACTTCCTGCGATGGACAAAACGTCTCCCGCGGAGGTGTCTGGGCTGAGGAGCCCTACCCGCTGGCGGGACGAGCGAGGCAGAGCGCAGGAATACCCTTAGACCTGAAAGCTGTTAACACAAACACCAAGATACAACTCATTAAGGCAGCTTTTTATAACGAAGCCAATATATTGCAACTTACGAGACTCACCCATCAGTCCGTAGTAAATTAGTATATTGTCATCTTTCAACAAGTTGATGAGATTTCTGAAGTTGCTACCAAGCGCTCGCACTCTATTCCACTTCGACCTCAACTCTTCTTGGTCCCTCTTCGGGATGGTTGGCTTCCCACAGTCTGCAAAAGTAAGCAAGATATTAAGTCAGTGATTATGATAAAAAATCTGCACAAAGACAGCAATATGTACCAAGTTCTCCAAATTGACGGAGAATAGACATGTGGGGAAGAGGATCCTCCGGCATAAACTCCCAGTTTCCTCCAACGAAGATAAACATCCCCTTCCAGTTATGCACTTTTGTTGGGACTGTCAGTAGCCGTTCTCCATTTCTGGCCTGGCCGAGGAGAGATATTGTATAAACCCGCGAACCGACAGGCTGGTATATAGATTCAAACTCCATCGGGGTCAAGTTTCCTCCAGCCTTGGCAATACCCCACAATAGGAACGAGGCCACCATTTGACCCCAGCCATTCAGTGTTATCTGGCAAGGGGCCAGATTCCAATCTCTTAGAACCTCGCAGAAGAAATGATGCATGGGCAGGCGAAGACCTTGCTGTATTGCGGGTTCGTAAATCACGACGAATCCTTCAGGTAGATCATCGGCACGCTCCTTTGGACCCGGAGCCCTAAGTGTCACAGACATGGGAATATCGTAGGATAACCGTATGTCTTCTAACTCCACTTCAGTGATCCTCGAACGAGCCATGGATGCTTCGGTGGTCGAACGCTTGAGCTTCTCGTCGAGCGCCCTGGCTACCGAGGCATCCCTCTTATCGAGCGACCCTCTCATCTTAGGTACCCCAGTGTCACGCTGCCCCTTTCCTACGACCTCTTTCGGCGATTCGGTTGGGCAAGCCTCCCTCCTGCTTGTGGATACAGTAGACAGGTGTGCGACTGAAGGTGTTTGGTTCACTTCTTCTACACCCTCGACCGATAGAGATGATGGAGAGGATGATGATGACTCACCCCGGATACTAGGGTTTGTCCGAGAATCCGACCGATTCTGCGAGTCATCGTGTCCAGAGGACATTACTACCTCTCTCAATTCTAGAAGAAGACACTCCTACTATCGCCGGAGTGTATGGCAGATAATGGCCTCCAAATTAAGAATTCAAGAAATAAAAACGAAGGCAGAATACGAATCAAATCACAGCAACTCTCGCAACGCTTACCTCAGAATTGCAGTCAGAACAATGCACACGCCTTGAAGTTTCTTGATTATCGGCGGAGCATTCCACAAAACTCACAAAATGCGCAGAAGCAAGAAGAAATCATAAATGAAGGGCACCAAGCTTTATAGATTGAGGTACCTTAATCCCCACCGTCCAAACTCCAAGCGTTACATCCAAACTGTTGATTAGTGGACGCGTGTTCAAAATAGGGCAACAGGAGGGAAACAGAACCTTAAGCGTTTATTGAAACATGGATACGTGCCTCATGCGCACCCCCATTGTCCTGTCACGCGCCATTAGCATTAAATGCACACACCCTCTCACTCATGATTGCCTGCCCACTGGATTGACAACTTTGATTGACAGAATCACACCAATCACGGACACGTCACCAAGTGTCTAATCACTTGAAGCCCTCACCCGTCATAAATGTTCGGCTTCGAACTTGGAGGACTATACTGAGTAAGTTCAATCTATACTGAATAAGCAATTTAGTACGCACGAAGACCACACTTCGCGAAATTCGTCCTCGGCAAATTTTTTTCGAAAATTTCTTTTCTTCTCTTACTTCCAAAGTCTCACGCCTACTATAAATGATAAACTTAGACTTGGGGGACTATTGTTACCACCTGATTTTGATAGGGCCTCCACGTCAGTAAAGGCCCAGTGAAGGTCCTGTATAGGCCCAATTCAAGCCTCGCTAAAGCTTTATAGGTCGAGCGAGGACCTTCTAGATTCATAAAAGTCCCATAGAACTGGCAAAGGCCTCCGAGGCCCAGCAAGGGCGTCGTAAAATCTCAGAACGCCTTGGAGGCCCATCGAGCATCGTAACATCCCTGGATCAAAGTATTGCGAAGCCTTTGAAGGTCCTCGACACTCATGACCGACCTAAAGAGCCCCACCGGGTTTCATATTTATTGTAACTAACAGGTAGCATGATATTTTGGGATGACCAGATAAGTAATTAAAGACAGATTGTGTTAGATTGGCATACGGATCCTTACAAGGAAACTAAATTCCAATCTCCTAAAGATTGGGCAATGTGATGAATTCAAATAAGGACGGTAATCTAAGAGATTGTCTTGACAGTCGATCGTTCCTATCCCATAAGAAAGGAGAATTCGATTAGATATCTAATTGATTGTTTCCTAAATTAATTAGAACTCGAGTGCTATAAATACAACGTCTCCGGTTATTCTAAGGTACGCTCTTTTTATGCTTAATTTTCACTCCTAAACTATGCTCAAATCTGTCTGCTTGTCCCTCCCACACCCCATTGCTTTCATCCCCCGTATATTATTCTATATACTGGCAATTGACTTGATCGTCGGAGTACCAACGATCGCCGGATCCTTTTTCCCCGGAGATCTTGGCGTCTAACGATTGTTCGAGTGTTGAGGTAACATACAGATTGGTAGAGGAGTAACTGGATATTTGTTGACACATGGATGGTGCAGGTTCCGACGTCAACCATCAGTATTTAATTCTTGACATCCATCACCTCAACCTTTTATATAATTAGCAGCCAATGCCCTTATGCCCTTATATAATTAGCAGCCAATGCCCTTATGTAAGGGCATTAGCTACTAATTATATAAAAGGTTGATGTGTTGGATGTCAATATTTAATAATGAGGATACAAGTGCAAATGAAGTTAAAGGTTGGAGACACTAGTTGCAATTTACCCTTAAAATTTTAACTTGTCAAATTGGTCAAAGAAAGAAGATTCATGTTTTTAAGTTTTTAATATTGTCTGATTGTTAGTTAGGGGTGGATTGTCCACCTGAATCCAACTGAACCAGAATTGAACCAAATCGAATAGTTCGATTTCGTTCTTCTTAAGTAGAAATCTATTAACGGGTGTTAATTTATGATTCGGTTATCGATTCTATACTCAAAATTTAAGAGCTTAACTCACATTATTGTTTTTTAATTTTTTTAAAAATGCTAGTCTATAAAAATAAAAAAATTATTTTCTATGTTATTTTGTATTGAGATTGAGCATTGTATTCACAACTTGATATATTGTGGTTTTGTGAATAGAGATTAAGATTTGAAAATTATGATTTTTTAAATTATTTTATTATTTCGAACAAGAAAATAAAAATACTTGTTGGAAATATGGTAAATTTGAAAATTTTAATTATCGAATCGAACCGAACTGAACCATTTGGTTTGGTTCTATAATTCAAGTTGAAACTGATACTTGCATATACAAGATACTCAATAATTCTTAATTCAATTAAGTTCTCTTCAAAATTAAATCGAACTGGACTACACCCATCTCTAGTGTTATGCTTAAAGGATGATGGGGGTAGTTTATTCATGTTTTGATATTTATATTACACGAGTTAAATATTTTCTTTCGAAAAAAAAGTGATAAGTTTGGTATTATTTGAGTGAACTTTGCAATTGAATTACACAACCTAATCAAATATCTATTATTATTTCAACAACAAAGTCATTCATAAATTTCGTAAATTTTCACTAGATTTGAGCATTAGGTGGATCGGTTTGAGTGTTTCAATTCTCGGAACCACTCATTATACTTCGAGTATTTCATAAGTAGAACAATTCAGTTCCACGTAATTATTGGAACCAAATCCGAGTTCGATTCTACGCATAATTTTTTTTTTTTAAATCGTGAGCTGATAACATACTTTGAAAAACTTAAAAATTGCGAACATTTTAACATTAAAATACGTTAGATATTAAAATAATTTGTTAAACATATAAATATTAACCGGAAGAATAGACACCAGAATTACAAATCCATAAATTATGATTAAAAAAAGAGAAATTACTTCTTAAAGTTGAGGATTCATTTTAGTTACAGAGGAGATTCGTCTTCGCCGTCTCACTGTGTGTTGAGCAAGAGTGCGAGACGGACGATAATATTTGTATTGTGTATTTGAGCAAATATTGATTGAAAATTTGAGATTTGAATATTTAGAATTGTGTTGGGTTTAGGAGTTGTGCGTTTTGGACTTTTGGTTTGGGTCTTGGACTCTTGTGTTTTAGTGTCGTGGTGTTGGATTATGTTGGGTCAAAGTGAATGAATTGTAAAAAGTAAAAAATTTATAAAAAATGAAAAATTCGATTTCAATTCGGGTACGCACGGTTTTAGTTCAAGAACCGACCCGTTCTCAGTTCTCAATTCCGGTGCCTAATTTTATTTTTTTAAACCGAATTGCAACCTCCGATTCGAAAAGTTCGGTTCAGTTAAAATACCCACCTCTACTTTTCAAAATACTACTTAGTTGACCTGTAAATGTTCGTATGTATAATAAGATAGTTTTTTAAAGTTATTTACTACATCAAAATCACCAACTCATGGTACATGTTAACAATTGTAGTAAATGAAATTGTAGTAAATAACTTTAAAGTTTGTTGACAACTGTGGACTGTTTTGTAATTTTTTTTTTTTTTTTATCGATAATTGAATGGTAAAAAAATAAAATAAAATAAACGATGATTTAATTGTCTTTCGACAAAAGAATGTAAAAGATATTTTGTATCAAATAGTTGTCATTTTTGCAAATATTATTAAAAATTGCTATTTTTAAAAATAACATTTTGTATTTGTCTAAATTTTCAAATTCTCTTAAAAATAATCAAGTGTAAAGATTATGATTTAACAAACTTTTTTATTTTAATAAATAAAAGAGAATTGAAGTTCCAAATTTGTGACAATTTTAAATGTATTAATGTAAAAGAATGGCTCATCCAGTTATAATAGTTGACATGTCGGATCGATAATTGACCGTAAATTTATTTTATTCTTTTTTCAAATTATTCAACGGTCGAACGATAGTTGCTCAATCTACTTCATTTGCTTTTTCTTTTTTTCACTTTCTTCTTCTTTGTATGGCTTTAGATCGCCACTGCCAGCACCGGACGATTAAACCAAACAAGAAAATAAGAATAACAATACACAAAGATTTTTCAGCCTAAACCCCGAAGATTCAGTGACTACTTCTAACACTTAATCCCCCATTGAGCATCCATTCAATGATTAAGCTTAAATCCACTAGCACAACCCCAAAAATAGGGCAAGAAGTACAGATTACAAGATTTGGTCTCGCACAGAGAACCAAGAAGAAGAAAAAACCCTCAAATCTACAGATTCATAAACTCTCATACTCAATAGAGTTATTGTTCATCAAGAGTACAAAATAACATCTCTCTCTCTCTCTCTCTCTCTCTCTCTCTCTCTCTCTCTCTCTCTCTCTCTTAGAAAAAGAAAGAAAAATGATGAAGAAGATAATGAATCATCTAAAGACGAAGAAGTATAGAGAAGTTTTAATTTTTTCTCCCATATCTCACAAAAGCAAATGAACTGACGTTACCAAGAAGAGTCCATCAGTTGATAAAAAGAATACTCCACAACATCCATCCAACGGTTGACAGAGGACCACATGTCATCATCTCAATTGAGGACGCATTTCAATTAAGAAGCGTGTGTTATAAACACACGCTCTACAAATGGATTAATCTAAAGGGTCACTAAAAACAATTTGGGCCAGCATCATATTTTCATTAGGCTTCAAGGTGAAAGCAGACCCATCACCTTACAATCTCCACCTTGCTAAACTTGAAGTCGTACCAAATGGATTTGAGTAAACCAGCAAGAACATTATGTGCTCTATTTACCTGGGGGAAAAAGAACAAAGTTAGTACTATTCCAGATTCAAGCAACTCAGTGAGTCCTTGAATTTATTAAAAAAAATCACTTTTGTACATCCATCAGCTGGATTGAATTGAGTAGGAATTTTACTCAATTTAATCATACATTTTTCAATTACATCTCTAATAAAATTAAACTTTGCATCTATATGCTTTGTCCTATCAAGAAAGATAGGATTTTTACTCAAGTGTATAGCACTTTGGTTATCAGTACAAAATTCCACACTTTTTTCAGAAAAACTTAGTTCTCCCAACAAGCCTTTCAATCACAGGCTTTAACTGCTTTTTGTTGCAGAATGTATTCAATTTCAATAGAAGATAGAGCAAAATTTTTTTTTGTAATTGAGATTTCTAGCTAATACGTGTTCCATTTATGACAAACATATAAGGTGTAGTTGATTTCCCATTATCAAAATTACCAGTAAAATCTGAATTAACATAACCTTTAAGGTTAAGAACTTCCTTACATGTTTTAAACATCAGACCATATTTATGAGTTCCTTTTAAATATCTTATCAAACCATTTTAAGCATCCTAATGCAATTCACCACGATTTCCCATATACATGCTTACAACACTAATAGCATAAGCAATGTCAGCTCTTGTACAGACTATCATATATATAACAGAACCTACGGCATTAGCATAAGGAGTATGCAACATTCTATTTAATTCTTCTTCATTTTTAGATGATTGGTTTGAAGACAATTTATGATGATTTGCAAGAGGTAACTATCAGACTTACATTAGCCAAAGCGAATCTTTCAAGAACGTTTGTAACATAAGATTCTTGACATAAAAACAATTTACCTTCAGACCTCTTTCTTTTTTTTTCCATCCCTAGTATTTTTTTTTAACATGACCAAGTTCTTTCATTTCAAATACAGACTTCAATTTCTCTTTGATTAGTTGAATTTTCTTAACATTGTGACCAGCAAGAAGCATATCATCAACATATAATAAAAGATAAAAAAATTTAGAGTTCTCATCTTCATTATAATAAAAATAGGAATCATATTCACTTTTCTTGAAATTTAAGGTCTGAATATAAGAGTCAAATCTCTTGTACCATTGTCTTGGGGCTTATTTCAACTCATATAAGGATTTGTTTAACAAACACACGAAGTTTTTGTTTATTTTATCTTCAAAACCTTTAGGTTGAACAATGTATATAGTTTCATCTAGAGTTCCATATAAGAAGGCAGTTTTCACATCCAATTGTTCCAATTCAAGGTCAAACTAAGCAACTAAAGTAAGTAAGATTCTAATGGATGTGTATTTAACAAGAGGTGAGAAAATTTCATTATAATCTACCCCTTTCCTTTGAGTGAACCATTTTGCTACAATCTTGCTTTATACCTTTTATCTCCAGATTTTAATTCACCTTTTTTTATTTTATAAATCCATTTACAATCAATTAGTTTATGTCCTATTGGTTTTTCCACTAAGCTCTAGGTATGATTCTTTTTCAGGGAATCCATTTCTTCTTGCATTGCTGCAAACCATTTATTTGAGTTATCACTTTTCATTGCTTTTTCATATGTACTAGGTTCTGAATTTAGAAGTTCAGATTCAGAATAAGCAGAGACAGAGTCAACATTCTGATACCTAAGAGAAGGTCTTATTTATCTTCTTATCCTATCTCTAGCTAACTGATAATTTTTTAGATTATCCACGTTATCAAAATCTTGATCCTGGTTTATTTCATTTACATCTATGGTAACTTGATAATCAATTACTTCTTCTTCTTAAGGAAACTCTATATCTCAATTTGAGGAAAACTGTTATCAATGGATATCTCAGTAACTACAAAGTCATTTTGACTTAATTTTTCTTCATTTTTATCATTTAGACAAGGATAAATTTATTTTATTCTTTTTTCAAATTGTTTAATTGTCGAACGACAGCTTGAGGCTGTCGAACGATAGTTGCTCAATCCACTTCGTTTGATTTTACTTTTTTTTTCACTTTCCTCTTCTTTGTAGGGCTTTAGATCGCCACTACCAGCACCATATGATTAAACCAAACTAGAAATTAAAAATAATAGAACACAAAGATTTTTCGGCCTAAGCCTCAGAAGTTCAGTGACTACTTCTAACACATAATGTCTCGTTGAGCGTCTGTTCAAGAATTAAGCTCAAATATACTAGCACAACTCCAAAATAGGGCAAGAAGTATAGATTACAAGATTATGTCCTGTACAGAGAACCAAGAAGGTAAAAAAGCCCTCAAATCTACAGATTCATAAACTCTTACACTCAGTACTGTTCATCAAGAGTACAAAATAACCCCCTCTCTCTCTCTCTCTCTCTCTCTCTCTCTCTGTAATTTCACTCAAAAAAAGAAAGACGAAGGATAAAGAAGATGAATCATCTGAAGACGAAGAACTAGAGAAGTTTTGGGTTTTTCTCACACACCTCACAAAAGCAGACGAATTGCCTTTTTGAAGGAGAGTAAATCAGTTGATAAAAGCAATACTCCAGAACATCCATCCAATGGTTTACAAAGTACCACGTGTCATCATCTCAACTGAGGACGCATTTCAATTAAGAAGCGTGTGTTATAAACGCACTAAAAACAATTTGAGACATCATCATTTTATTTTCATTGGCTTCAAGGTGAAAGCAGACTCATCACCTTACATTCTTGAACCATTTATTAATCTGAATACAATTTTTTTCAACAATTTTTTAATAATTATATTCAACATATATTCAAATCTAAAAATAACCAAATTAATCTAGCATAAAACCTATTGATTTTTTTTTTTAATAATATAAATTAATCTATTACAAAAGTAACTTACTGGAGTTGGTTAGTTGGTAACAAATGGTGGCACAAGACTATAAAGCAAAATTTGATTTTAATAAAATATTATATCTAATTTTGAATTAGATTTAACTTGGATATAGTGAAAATTTAAGAAATTATTTTGAACTTGTTTTCAAAAACTACTATAATTTCCTTATCCATGCACGTGGAATTAATGTTGCAGGAGTTTCTTTATAAAATTAATTACAATTAGTACTATATCACTTTACCTATAACTATCTTACAATAATAACAAAATATATGGACCATCATTCGTTATCATTAATTTATTATACCTAATCCACTACATTTGAAACAAATAATTGATTATGGCTTTTTGACAAAATTAAAGTCACTTTTGCCCACGGCCTTTTGGTTCTTTTTCTTTTACTTAAAAATAAGATATTTACATTTTACACATTACTTTCTTGAATTCTCGTCATTGCCTTTAAAAATAAAAAATTATAATATTAGCATTTTAATATTGAACCGTGGGCATAAAAGGTGGTCTCATGTTGCTTGTTTTCCCTTTCTTTAAAATCCTTTTTCTCGAAGGATAAGTTAAGAAAATAATTGTTTAAGTGATTGTAGTACGACTTCGTGAGTATAAAAAGAATCTCATCAATACGAGTTATTCAATTCGAGTAAAATAGATTAAGAAAAAAAATATCAATTACAGTGGGCATCGCTGCTACATAAATTGATTATCAACATTAGTGTTGACAAAATATAACTATTATTCTATCATCCTCGATTAGTCAATTAGGATAGATAAAAAGATCAAGTTATCATCTTCTTGACTTAAAAAAATTATTTTCTCACGCAGTCTATTCTATTTTGGGGGACATGGAGGGTTAAAAAGAAATCATATCAACTTGTTTATGCTTAAGATAATAAACTCATAATTAAGTTGGGTATTAATTCAATTTCAAGAAATAATTTATATAGGTTTAAAGCTTAAAAAGTTCACTTAAATAGTTTTGTGTAATCTGTAAATTGCATTTGCAAGCAAGAAATTGACAATTTTCTGTGGTATGTGGTGGTGGTAGTTGGAGGAAGTGCTGGTGAGTGGTGCTTGGGGTGGCGACATGGGGTGTTGAAATGTTCGCACGTGTGTTTTAAGGAGGATCCGTCGAAGAAGATGAATTTTTTTTTGTTGTTTTAAATTTTTTTCTTTGTTGACTTTTTTTTTTTTTAAATAAAAAATATTAATAAGTTTGAGAATATTAATACCAAGAAGGCTAGAAGTACACACAAGTTAAAATTTGAAAAAAGCAGCCGCAATTTAGTCTTTTAAAATAAATAACTTATTTCAAAATAAAAAAATAAAATATCTAAACATAAACATAGAGCTGGACCTATCAAAGGCATGAATATCCAAAATGAGGTTGTTTATGATATTCTAGAAACCTCGTAAGAGGTTCGTGAAACAGACAAAATCTTTCAGGGACGTCAATGAAAACAAACCATTTCATGGCCTATATTTGGACAAGTCAACGCATGTAATAATGCAATGTAAGCCTTCCAAGAAAATGCCACTTGTTGGGTCCTATCTTTCATCAAAATTCAATTCCTTGTACATACTTATAATTTTGTATTTATATACACAAGCCATTCGAGGAAATTTCCTAGGAAGGATTAACGTAGTAGAAAGCAAATAGCTTTTTACAAATAAGTTTCTTTCTTTATCAATCTTTCATAATTTTAAATTATCTTTTCTGTTTAAAAAGAAGACCTTTTAAATTAATCATTTATGCTCTAAATATTTGTATATATAATAGTAATTACTAACTAATAAAGAAACAAGTCGACATCACAATCTTTGTGGAAAAATAGAATAATTTGTTATAACCGAAAAAAAAAAATCAAACTTTTACCAAGATAACTTGCGATTGGCGAGTGAAAGTAAAGCAACTGCTATAGATTTTTTCTCCATTTGGTGTATATATAGAGAAGGATGAAAAAAGAGAAGAAAAAAACATGCAAGTATATAAATTTTATCAATTTAATCCAGGTGTTATCAATTTTAGTTTTGATAAAAAGATGAAATTAAAGTCAACAATTAATTTTAACCACACATCTGATAGATCCACAACTTTTTACAACTTTTCAACTATATATTTTATCAACTTTTACAAAAAAAATTAATTTTAATCAAAATCAAAGGTAAATGGTCGATTCCAACAATTAGAATGAAAAAGAAAAGTACAATAGGTTTTTCAAACAAAAACCAAAATAGTTTTTTATTTTCCGGTCTTTTGAGTCATACAAGTAAGACTAAAGAGATCTATTCATTGATAAGAAAAAGAAAAAAATGTGGAGGGGGATTGGATTGATGATAAACCATCGAATACAAAAATAAAGAATCGAAAAAAAGAAAAAAAGCACAAGCCAAAAGTTGAGTCAACGGCTGAATTGATCAAGTAAGCCATGTAGGGTGTGTTTGATTGATTCCATGGAAAAGAAAACATTTTCCATGTAAGTAGGAAAAAAAACCCACCTATTTTGGCAAGAAAATATTTTCCAACTTTTCCTTTTTAATCATGCTTTAACTGATTGTACCTTATAAATCATTTTCATTTTCCATGTGCAATCAAACAGTTAAATATGGAAAATATTTTTCACTGATGTGACAAGATTTTTCATGGATTAGACATTTTCCATAGAAAATCTTCCAATCAAACACAACGTAGTACATTGAAGTTGAGTTGGTCTAATTGACCCAACATTTTTGGTCGAAAGACTAAAAGAAAATAAAAAAGATTGTGTCATAAAAATGAAAAAAGAATAATATTTTCCATCCAAAGTCTTCTACAAAGATCCCTACTAGAAATAACCAATCAGAACAACCCGACTACCATTAATAAATTGCAGGGACAAGAAAAGGCCATATCAAACTTGAAATACCCATTCACATACCAACAAATAAACATCCACCCAAAACCCATCACTCTGATCATTCAAACTTATCCACAAATCAACAAAAATTCCAATAAAGTGTAGTTGAGATGTTGCAAGTGTTCTTTGCAGTGGCTTTTTCTGCAGCCCCTTTGACCCTTTACATTCCTCCAATCAGAAGCCTGAATCTATTCGTGGAAACCATGGAGGATCTATGGAGGCAATCAAGTTTTCATACTGGAAGGATGTATCCTCGTTTGAGGTATGCTTGTACTAGGATCTTCAATTGTATGTTTTGTAATAATTACTAGGCAGATTCTATAATCAAGCCCCTCTTTGGGCAGGGATTCCTCATCTTGCTCCAGAGCTTAAGCAGTATTAGCAGCCGTTTTAGTCTCGAGGTAAAAAAAAAAAAAAAGACTTCTTGTAAATAGTTGCTTCTTTTTTGTATCTCTACTATGTTTCTTTTTAGTGTTTGGTTGGGAAATACTAGATGGTTTTGTACTTTTGTTGTTGGTGCTAACAGATGGGTTTTGTGTTCTTGAGGGATTTTTATTGAGATAATTGATGCGTATATTCAGAGAATCAATAAGAGAGAAATCTTTGTTGAATTTGTGTTGTTTTGATGATGTTTTTGTTCACACTGTTCTTCCACCTTTGTTATAAGTTTTTTTTCCTTCCTAATTCTGTTATTGCAAAGGATTTCTCAAACAAATATTGGGATAAAATAGATATTTCAGGTAAATTGCCTAGTTACTCTTATATTTGGTAAGTAGAATGAATAGGAATACACAGTATCACGAAGGAAAAAATTTAAAATCTAATATATTCGACCATCCAACCCTGTCAAGTACCTCATAACAGTATAATGAACGGTAATAGACACAAGATCTGCTACATTGCAAAAATGTCAAAATGTAATGAGTCCCAACATAGATGAAAGAACTCTATTTTTATTCAGTGAAGCAGAACAATTAATTTTTTATTGCATTTTGCATAGAACTACAGAATGAATCAGGAACAGGGATCAAGATGAAACAAGATTATTGTACAAGTAACATCAAAGATTTGTGAAAGAATGAAAGAATGACTAAATAATTTCTCTATGAATACTGTTAAAAAATCATTCAACTAACTTGAATTGGTGCAAGGTTTTAAGAACCAAAAAACATCCAAAGTTCTTGCTTCCTTTTCAGCTATAGCAGCAACATCTCTTCCGTGGTTGTTCTTGTGCCTGAGTTCGTCACTTTTCTCCTCTTTATTGATCGGTTTGAGCTCCTGTAGAATTCCTCTCTCCTGAAACTTTACATTCATGTAATTCAGTCAGTAATTGATACTTGTGTATGCAAGATTTTGATCTCTTTTTTATTATCAATGCATACTTTGGCATGGTACCAACTCCATGCAAGTTATGATATGGGCACCATACAAATCCAAGTTAATGAATGGTCCTCGGCAATGATAAACTTATAAAGTGCATGTTTGGTATGCAATATTGGACTTGACTAAACATTATAACAAACAAGATTCTAGTTTATTTTTTCTTCCTTAATACTTTTCATTATTATCCAATCCTCCCCCACCAAACATGCTAAAATTGTCCACCGTGGATATTCTAACAGTATAAATCTTGTAAGATACATTCAGTTCTCTGCATGCTCAATGATAAAACAACTTAATTTGGACGATTTGAACAGTTTCTATGAAACCTTTGTACATACCTGTTGTTTCGACCTGTAAGACTTGGGCGTGGCTTTGGTATGCCCTTGACTGGCCGAGAAACATTGTGGAGTTGGAGGAGAAGTCCGAATTTGCAACAAGCTTTCTTCCTCTTTGCTCTTAATGTTCTTCACCTCCACAGAGATGGGGGTATTCTCTGCATCATCATTTATTCTGCATCAAGCATGCCAAAATGGTTATCACTTAAAGATTATTGAGATTTTACACAGCCTACATATCATATTTGGTGGTGGAAAGGGCAGTTCATGCATACCCTGTCTCACACTACCAAATAATTGTTGTTGTTTTCATATTCCCGGGGTGGGGCAACTCATGGATAATTCAATTCTGGCTGTATGACTAGTGTGTTCCAAACAAATACACTTTGTGCATGTTTGGTACACATAACTGACTGGACACTATAATGTGCAAAATTTTAGCTTTTTTTTTTTTCTTTAAAATTTTCGAGTACTGTCCAGTCCTTCCTAACAAAAGTACCATCCATTATAGTCCATCTCCGAAACAGCATGAAGATGAAGATGTTGTCAGTTCAAAACAAATACACTTTTATGCCTAAATGCATGGATAAACTTTCTGTATTCATATATGTATGCAGAATCAATACAGGTACATATAAAACAACAACAAGAAATAGAAGAGAATTTTACTTTTTCCTTCTTTGCTTCTCCTTTGAGTTGCTCTTCCCTGTTGCTTCACTTTTTGCTTGACTGGACTGGAGCAGCGGCTTCCTTTCCTTTTCTTTATCAAACGAATCTCGTGAATGGTCAACCAAATGCTTCTCCGCATTTCCCCCATCCACGTCGTCGGCACCATCCTTTCCCCTTGTAGCCAATTTCTTCAACTCATTGCAAAACTCTGCGACCTTGTTCAGTAGATCTCCACCAGAAAACAAATTCCGAGCTGACAAAGTACTTTTCAGCCTTGGTGCTTGATTTTTCATTGTCATAACATCATCAGTATCTTTCTTCTTCTCCGTGCTCGATTTGATTGCCACTTTCATGGCGTAAGTGTGGTTTGGAGGGGTTGAAAAATTGGGATCCTGATTTTCACTATCTTCAACAACCATATTATATTTCCTCCCCTTGTTTGTTGATATTAATGGTTGATTTATCCCTCTTTTCTTCAATGTTGCATCCCTGAAATTATAAAATGAAGTTAGAATCTGGATTAGAAATGCATAAAAACAGTTTATTATACTGCTTAGAACTGGGATTTCATTAGTACCTTATCTTTCTGTCGCCATAAGGAAGAATCTCAGAGACACTGGCTGCTCTCTGAAGCTGCACAAGACCATATAGTGAAGAAAATCAGACACAGAAATGAATCCACTTTCCTGTTTGGAACTCAAAAACTATTATGGAAGTGACACAAGAAATTTAAACCTAACAGGATCATATCAAGAGACGGGTGAGGAACATATCCCAATAAAAAAAAAAAAAAAAAAATTCTCTTTTATGTTCCTACTATAGTACCATTAGATTATATTCTGAAAATTCTGAGTACAGTTTGGCATTCAGTACTAATTAGAATTTAATACTCATTAATTTAATATGAGCAATATCTAACCCAAGTAGCCACATATAATTTGCCTGAAATCTGTAAATACACCCAGAAAATCAGTGTATCTAACCATAAAAATTTAAGAATCAGAAGTTTTCAACTTCCCTAAATTTTCTTGAAAAACAAGCGTTAAATTTGACAGAAATCAAGAAAAGATGAAGCAATAGAAACCTTAGAATTCGAAGTAGGTGTC
This sequence comes from Forsythia viridissima, assembly GCA_030279155.1. Lineage (NCBI taxonomy): Eukaryota > Viridiplantae > Streptophyta > Magnoliopsida > Lamiales > Oleaceae > Forsythia > Forsythia viridissima. The sequence continues at coordinate 18,702,322 of CM059035.1, read as the reverse complement.
CTCTCTCTCTCTTTAAAGAAATCTTCAACTGTCTTCGGGTGATTACAACCTATAAACAACAAAAAAACAAATCAATAACATAAATTTCCCACTCAAGAAACAAGAAAATCACAACCCATATTCATATTGCCTTCCATCTATACACATTTGCATTATACACACGGAAAAGTGTGTGTGCGTGTTTTGACTTACTGGGTCTGCAGAACCAGGCCTCATCGTCGACGGGATCACCAGGAACGGAGAAATCGACCCATTGAGGGGCATTGATGTGCTCATAAACATCGTCTCTCTCGAATCTTGAATCAATGGTTTTCCAATCTATTACTGCCACCTCCATTAAAACTTAATTATATGTGAATAGCTTGAAATCTTGATATACAATTTACAGATAAAAAAACCGATATCTGCAGAATGGCAGGTGAAAGCTGAATATAGAACAGTGTTCGAGAGAGAGAAAGAGGGATGGAAGAGTGAAGAGGAACGTTGCTTTGGGGGACAGAGGACCGTTGGTGGGAATGTGGAGGGTCTTATTATTTTGGTATTATTAATTACTTTTCGACCGTTGGGAACTTTTTTTTTTCTTTATTGGCCTTTGGGTAACTTGTAAGATCTGGTCCACATGAGTTATGCAAATTGTTATATTTTCCTTTGGTATTTCCTTAACATTTTTTTTTTTTTTCAAAGTTTGATATATTTGATGTTACAATAGATCCTGATTGGATTATTCAGACTTTGTTCCAAGTTATTTAAGAATAATTTGATTCAAAGCATTTCACAAGCTCCATTTTTAATACTAGTTAAGAACGTGTATTTTGTACGTGATTTTGTAATAATATTGTGAATTTATTTTTATTTGTTAAAATTTTTAAATGATAAAAGTTTGATAGCTTTTTCTTTATTTTATCTATCCAATCTTCAATCAGTACATCGGGTCACTTGGATTAAAAGATTACAAAACTGTCAATTTGCTTGAAAATTCTGAAAAAAATAATAGAGCACTGAACATGATTAACCATGAACTTCTGAAAAGAGAAACGAGACAGCAACAAGTAAGTAAATTATTGCTTTTTCAAGAATTAAAAGTTTTGGATTTATATTCCGCCTGGTTGCTAGCCATCTGAACTCAAAATCAGCATTTGGTTATTTTTTATTTTTTATTTTGCGCTTGAAGTTGATTTTCGTTAATATGATTACACTTGATATATTAGATATCAGTTTTATATAAAAAAAAACTTGTAAAAACCTTAAAATTTTTAACTAACATCACATTTTAACCAAAATGCACACATAGTAATTATGCCATTTGTGGTAATAACAATTCAGGGCTTTATCTAGTAGGCACGCAGAGTAATTTTTCACTACAATTTTCATGATCCATGTTTCCATCATAATTTTGTTTACGATTTTAAACTTATTATTGCAAAAAGTATCCGACCCATGAATAAATTGATATAATAGCGAATTGGAGTGATGAGTGATCGTTAGAGTTGGAGGTTACTGTTTTTCATTAATTATTTACAATTCATGAAATAAAAGGTGTGAGAAAATGGATAGGTAGATAGTTTTAAAGGCTTTAATTAAGATTCAATTGAATCAATTTTAAATGCATTTTAAATTAATTAAAGGCAAATTGAAAAATCTAAAATATAAGTGAGAATATTTTGGTCAAAAAAAATATTTCTCCATTTTAAGATCTTTTAAATATAGTATAGATTTATAGATTTAAATTTGACTTTAGCACTTTATCTAAAAACTAATTGATTTCTTCCGACAAACATACAATAGTTATAGAACACAATCAACGTAGTGTATCCCATCGACCCCTTTTAGGTGTAGTTAGTAAGACTTTCGTGTAGAGATATTATACTTACACAAGTCCAAGGGTTAAATTGGTTCATATACTTCATTTTCACTTAACTAATGTATAGCGTGAGCGTCGTACAATTCTCAACATGAAATAATATACTTCCGATTAATTTTTGAAATAAAAATAAAATAAAAATTAAAGATGAAAAAAGTAATATGTTATAGTAAGTCAATAGTCACACGCCACCATGCAGTAGCACCAAAGGTCCCATGCATCCACATGTAGGGGCACTAAACTAGCCCTCCACTTACATGTCTAATAAGCTACTTAGTAATCGATTTGCTATAAGTAGAGTAAGTAAGCTGAAAAAATAATTTCTATTTTATTAGTAAAGTGCTAACGCTACTTGCAATCAAACTAAAGTGCGCGGTGATATTGTGCTCAATCAATAGTTGGTAAGCGCTAAAGAAATTAATATTAGTAATTTAAATTAATCTATTCACTTATAATTTAGTGTTAATATTTAGGAGAAATTAGCACACGACCTTCCAACTTGAGTATGGTTTTGGGTGTTTAAACTCTAAAATAATGGATTTTCAATTTATTTAAATATGTGAATCGAAATCCACATATGACAAAAAGTGACGTTAAAATCTCACGCGACTTAAAATTGTAATGTCACATGAATGTCGTGTGTAATTTTATTGTTCATATTAACAATTTATGTCACGTACGAACTTGGATTCACAAATTTAAGTAGGTTGAGAATTAGAATTTCATTTTAGAAAGTTGGGGACCGAAAATCACACTATATTCTTCATATTTAGGGTGCAAAATGTCATTTTCATATCTGTAGGGCGTGGTTTATGAAAACAGTGAAACTTTGGGGTCGACCAAAAAACTGCCCCTTCTTTTCGTTATCTCTTATCTTCTATAGAAACGAAGACACTTTATTTTTCTCCACCGTGGTATACAGTAGAGATAAAGGGGTGAGAGAGAATCCAAGCAATGTCTTCAGTGACATTCTCCTTCCTCCAGACCACTTGGGTCAATACTAAACAGCAGCAACTTAGTCATGGCTGCCGCCCCAGTTCAGTGGCGGCAGTGACCCATAGTCCTCGGGCTCTTGTTATTCAAGCCAAAACCAAAACCAGAAGAGAGGACAGGACTGCCCGTCACGTTCGTATTCGTAAGAAGGCACGTAATTTTCTTATTCTCTCTTCTTTTTTTTTTTGTTTTGTTTTTTTTTTTTTTGTGTTTCTCGCGTATTTAAATGTGAATTATAAACGGTTGCATTTATCAGCATGTGAAATTAAAGGGTTCCTGCAATTAAGATTAAGATCAGGGAATGTAGTTATAGAACTCGAAAGAGAGGTGTTTGCATTTTCTGTAGTGAAAATTCGCAATGTAAGTTTCTATAAGACCTCTCCTTTGCACCAATATTTCTGAAATGCGGTTTTTTGATAATTGAGTTCATGAAACATGGATTTGGGGTTGTGACCAAGTGTTTCCTTTTTAACAAAAGGTTTAATTCTATATAGAAGTATCTATGTCTGATTTTTTTTTTTTTTAAATAAAAAAGACAAAAGTGTATATATTGGGCACCCTATTTTTCAGATGAATGGCTAATTGTACATGTCTCTCCTGGGACACCTTCCACACAATGCATCTTTAACCAGAAACTAAAAAGAGAATGTCTGAACTACCTATACAATACGTATTGTTTTGAGTACTCATTCCGAATTGATGCTGCTCTCTTGTTTTGACCTTTTTTTTTTTTTGGTCTGGTGGTCCTTCGGTTCTCGTGATTGATGTAATTCTATATATTTTACATTCTGTGATGGAGCTTGGATTTCATTCCTTTATTCAGACTAGTTTTCTATGTCTTGTGTCCCAATGATGCCTCAAAATCGGAAGTGTTGTTGATTTCTTGTCTTCTCAGGTTGAAGGAACACCAGAAAGACCAAGATTATGTGTTTTCCGCTCCAACAAGCATATTTATGTTCAGGTGATCGATGATTCAAAGATGCATACCCTTACTTCAGCCTCAACTATGCAGAAACCCATCTCAGAAGAATTTGACTACAGCTCTGGTCCAACTATTGTAAGTTGAATGATTACAATCTCGAATATTATATAGTACACATGTAGAAAGTCCTGAAAATACACACTGCATTTTATCTATGTTATTTAATGATGATAGTAATTAAGAATTTCAGTTTCAGAGTTCCACTGGGACTGCGGAAAATTATCTTAATCCTTTCTGTTCAATACTGACAAGGTGTTGAATTTCATTATGTATACAGAATGAGTTGCAGTTGACACCTAAAACTGCTAGGTTCAATCTGAAACTGCTCACTAGCCAACTCCTTTGCAAACTACTTGCCATCCAGCTTGAAATTGCCTCAGTTTTGTCACGACTGCCACCAATGCTTTGAGTTTAGGGTCTTCAGGTGTTCAACATCCCTTGACTCTGGGCACTATTATAGAGTCCAAGCCAGCTGCCTCGGCATTGTTGCCTACTTGCCTCCAGCCGAAGTCATCCATGTGTATTGGCTTGGATTGGATAGGTCCGTGTTTGAAGGATCACCACATGTATCTTCTTAAGCTGGGCCATCTCCAAGCCATGCTGTCCAGAGCTTACCTCAATGCACATTGAGCCTTGCACTCACGTTGTGTGCCTCAACGCTGCTTGCAGCTCATTACCTACATGCTACGCAATCTTCTCATGCCATGCACCCGAATACTCACCCACATTGTCCTGGCTTTGTTTGCCTGGGATGCACCCATCACACACACACCTCCACCAAGACGTTGGCAGGGCGCAAGCGCACCCATCCCATAGCGATTGCTCACCTCAAGATGCTAACATGTACCCCCTAGCCACTTCCACTGATAACCTAGTTGGTTTCTCCTTAAATGAGATAGATAGAACGAACATAGATGAATTACCAGCCAAGTCTTTTAGGAATTGTGGTGGAAGAAAGATTGAACTTCTAGCTATTCAGCCCATACCAAGAACCTTATAAAGCTAGTGCAAGGCTCCCTAAAACTTATTAGGGATGGTTTATTCAAGTCATACTTGTTGAGTTGACAGAAGTAAAATCATTCAGTGACAATCTGTGCAGTAAGCACTTCCCCAAAAGGTCTCATGAGAAGCTGATTCCACTAGTACAGACAAGGTGTAACAAGATTTATGAATCTGTATCAAACTGTACACTAAAGTTATTCAGTCCATACCAAGAACCTTATAAAGCTAGAAGAAAGATTGAACTTCTAGCTATTCAGCCCATACCAAGAACCTTATAAAGCTAGTGCAAGGCTCCCTAAAACTTATTAGGGATGGTTTATTCAAGTCATACTTGTTGAGTTGACAGATGTAAAATCATTCAGTGACAATCTGTGCAGTAAGCACTTCCCCAAAAGGTCTCATGAGAAGCTGATTCCACTAGTACAGACAAGGTGTAACAAGATTTATGAATCTGTATCAAACTGTACACTAAAGTTATAGGCTGCCACTTATACGTCTCTTTTAACCTCTCTTTCCTTTGCATCCTTTTAGTTGTGACACTCAATTTGATAGTTTGGAATGTCAGGTATGGATTAGAAGAGCATGAAAGGAAGAACCAAGCTACAATTCAAATAGGAATACATATTTTTGTATTTTAATCTGATTTGTGGTTGAATAAAATGTTCCAGCAAATGGACCTCTAAGGTTTCTATGGACCTCTAAGGTTTCTATCTGTCATATCAAATGAAAGAAATTAGGCTATATGAGCGTGTATCTGCTTTCTTTCGTCATTACTGTAAAATAGCAAGCACTTGACTTTTAAATTTTCGGTGTCAGGAGGTAGCAAAGAAAGTGGGTGAAGCTATTGCGAAGTCCTGTCTTGAAAAAGGAATTACGAAGGTGGCTTTTGACAGAGGGGGTTACCCCTATCATGGACGGATTGAAGCCCTCGCGGATGCTGCTAGGGAGCAGGGTCTGCAGTTTTAAAACAGGGCAGTTAATTTCATTTAATGTCAATCTGTAATGCCTGTCTTTTTAGTATTTTGTTTTGTAGAACTTGGCTAGCGAAGAAGGAACAGAGTGCAGTTCAGAAACTGAGCGATTGACTTATTCTTCATGTTAATCTGTGATTTAATGTAAAAGTTTCCAAGTGAATATGCATATTCTCATGTGGGCCATGGTCTTTTAAAGTTTTTTCTGCTGACTGACTTTTTCTTCTTCTTGTGTTTTCTTGATTTGGTGTACTATTGACAACAATCTGGAGCTCCCATGATTAGAACCAACAAAGTGAAGCATAACAAACCCTTTAGGCTGTTTTCTTGATTTGGTGTACTATTGACAACAATCTGGAGCTCCCATGATTAGAACCAACAAAGTGAAGCATAACAAACCCTTTAGGCTGCTAATTTCAACTTCCATCTCTAATCCATAAGACGTACGTGAATGAATATTGTTTATAGATATTAGTTTTTCCTAAACTCACATCCACATGGGTCAAAATTATATGAATGACGGACACAACACAAACCAACGTCATATTGGACAAGCTTTGAATCATCTTGACAATTATTAACAAATCCACCATACCAAACATATGCCATTGAACACAATCTGCCACGAGTTCAAAGTTCTACTAGAAGAAATAACTGTTCTTGTTTCAAATGTCGTTGGCAAGACTCGCAATGACTTTATTTGATTAGCAGTATAGCTATTTTATTAGAATCAAGAAATTACAATTAGTCGCTTTGAATTCATTCTGCTCGAACTTCACATCAATAAAGTCATGCCACAATAGCCAAAAGCAGCCAAATCTAAAAAGTTCCTAAACTCTCAAGAAACGAGGAAGCTTGCTTCTCAAAGCTAAACATGTGTTGGGTCATCATTACAGCAGCCATCTTGGAATCACGTATAACAATCATTCAGCTGATTGCTGAAATCCTGAAACGTTGTTCTTGATCTCGATTTGCAGTTCTAAGATATAGAGCTCAAACACAGGCTTAGTTATTGCAAACACTATCATTTATTGAGGTACTCCCTGCCGGTTGTTGGAATGATGTGAGCAGGGTTGGGTATCAATTCAGCCTATTATTATGCTCCCACTCCTAAATGACAGCAGGTGTGATGTGTGCTTTTCCAGCACCGTGCAATTTTGTGAACACCAAATCCGGTGTCCGACTTGCCTCTCAGCTACAGATTCATAAACAAGCTTCGTTAGACAATCCAATGAAGATTCACCGATAGAGATTTGCTGCGGTTCAAACATATATTCATTCGGAGGACTCACTGCTGCTGCTGCTGCTGCTCCAATTCATGGGTTCTTTGGCTATACTTCCCATGCCATGTCTGGCTCTTCTTTCTATTGTTTCTTATCTTAATTCTCTTGCAAGAGTATAGAGTTCCAGTAATTTGCAATCCATCTGAGAGCAAAACGTACATTGGACAAATTTTAATTAATTTCATGAAGATATGCTACGAATTTTATCACAGCTATGACGAATTAAAAAGTATATAACAAAAGTGGCTATAATTTCCGATTAGCAAGTGATATAATTCATGGCTTGGATTGGGAATGCTTTCATTGAATGTACATAAACAATTCATTAATAAATATCCAGAAACAAGCCTTATTTTGATAAGCTTCTTGTCAGTAGCGCTGTGAAGAAGAATTTATTTGGCCTGCACTTGAAGACACTCAATTATAACCACACGCCATTCGCCACAAGTGCTTTCACCCTGAGTATCGGAATACTTTTTGTCACTACAGGATGTCACTTTCTTTGAAGATCTGCCATATTTGACCAAAAAATTTCTCTATAAGAAAAATGACAGAGAAAGATAAGTTCTGGGATATCTACTTCTACAGTTTATCATATTTCTCCTCCTACCGATTCGACTATTCAGATGCCTACATATCCGCCCCTATAGAAATTCCAAATGCGGGGAGTGCAAAATCGGGAAAGAAAGGGAGAATAATCCGGGAAAATAAATGAATAACCACAATGATCACTGATTTGGAGTTTCTATTCAAATATTATAATGAATTCTGTTTAACTTTAAAGAGTGAAAATGAACAATAAAAAGTTTGAAACTCAAGAGCTGTTATTCGCTAAACAGTAGACAAATAAATCAGATTCTAATAATTCTTATCAACTATATTATACAAGGGGTTGGCTAATTAAGGAAAGGAACTGACAATATACTGTATAGGTACAGAAATACATCAACAATTAGCGAAAAAAGATCATGATCTGAATGTACGTGTTTTGTAGCATCCAGTGTCCAAAAATGTATAAACGAACAAAATAATCTACCTGGAACATGCCCACTAATACTTGGTGATAATTTGTCTTAAGAGGAGCTTCTAAGATGGAATGTCAGTTCAAATTAGTTGAACAAAAGATTTCTTCGTTGACCAGTTGACTCAAGGAAGTAGCAGTTCTTGTCTTTTATCCCAACTCAGGAACAGCATCAGCATTTTCATCATCACAAGAATGTAACAGATGCAAAATCTCTTATTTAAACCTTGTTTTGTGTACCTGTAGCCTATTGACTACACTTCGCTGCAGACCTTTTATCACCCACTGATTTCTTCTTCATACAGTTTCAAATTGTTATGTCGGCTCATGTCGCACCATACCTATACCACCATTGGGCATTTATATTCTTTTCCTCATTTCTTCCATGTACCAGAAATCAGCATGCAAAGACAGGTTTCAGTTTGCCTGTAAAGTAAGAAGAATTATGTTTTTACATTCTTTAAAGTTAACCCAAAAAAATTGACATTAACAAATAGCCTACCCAGCGTATCTACTTTTGAGCATATTTTGGCTTCCAACAGAGCTATGCTATAATAACTTTGTTAACAAGATTGCTAACGACAGATCCAGCACTGGTTGATATCAAAGAGTATTTTACCCATGCATCAAAGGGTTTGTCTGCCGGGCTCTCTTTTCTTCCACCAAACCTGTCGTAGATAAAGGAAAATACAAATGAAACAACTAACTTAATTCCAAAGCATGGGAAGGCATCGAAGTTTTTGGTCTAGTCACAAAGAACCAGAGACCGCAACATTAGAGTGTTTTAACAGGATAAAAGACAGAAGAATTATGAAAAAAAAGAACCAAAAATGTTGCAATCTATTAGAGGTTTCAGAGATTCGTGACCACAAGTTCACGGCAAGGAATTAAATCTCTCATAATTTAAATTTTCTTTTCCCCCAAGTCCAAAAATAAGATTTGTAGTTCCATATCGAACTCCCAAAATAAAGACCAGAAAGGACATCTGCTGCAGTTTTTACAGAAGTAATAACAGAGACTATCTTTAGAGAAAAGGTGACATTACAACAAGTGGTCACAATAACAAAATATTCCTTGTTAGATAGATCATTTTTATAATAGGTGATTATCTTTTGTAAAGTACAGCCTAGAAATATTTTCTTCAAAATATAAATAACTCCAATAAAGCTCAAAATTGTGAACAGAACTAGGTTAGCATCTAGAAATCATCAAGCTAGAATACATAGGAAATACACATCCAGTTGAAATTGTTCAACCTACGTGTTATTAGCTATAAAACTCACAATTATAAGATCCAATAAAATGACATGAAACAAGCACTAATATTCTGTCACAAAGTTTTCCCGTTTTTTATTAGTTGATGCAGGTTTTTTAAATATCTTAATCCTTGCATGTGGACATAAAACATCGAGGTGTAGTACCATATGCATTGAAGTTAACTGAGACCTACTTTGCATCCTTATACAACTAATTACTAAATGTATGTAACTATGTAAGGGTAGGACAACAGAATCTCTTTTGGCACAAAAAGAATTCCAATAGACATGGTTAAAAAGATCAGGAAAGTATGAGCTTACATTTAAGCTTTCCATTTCAACTTTAGTTTCTCTTCATCCGCCTTGAAAGCCAATTGTTAGAACTGTGTTTCTACTTACATCATGGAGTAAAGATGGAGCTCTCTCTTCCATGCAAATCACATGTGTTTCATCACTTTACCACATCAATTTTGCAATTTTCCATTAATTTCACGCAACAGCAGCTTTGAGGAGTCAATGACGCGTTTGCTTTCATATACGATGGAACTGCATAGTTCATGCTTAGGAGCTGGCCTAAGTGATTTTAGCTGAACGAGAGGATTCATTATAACTGATTTATTGCACACCTCTTTTGCCGGTTGGACATGTTTCCACCAGAAATCAGACAATGCTATCTTCAAGAGATCCCAATATTCCACATTACGGTGTAATCTAAACAAACTACTGCCATTGACAGTCCACACGTAAAGGTCCATCCAATCTCGGTCCAGTATTTCCATCAATCCTTGAGCTTGGGGAATATAATAAAGCGGTATTCGTTTCCAAGGGGTAGCCTTACTCATATCACCATCAAAGAATGGACATTTGATCTCAAGAACCCCGCGATAAGACAAGCCATAAACAAGTTTGTCAACAGATCCATCAGGGGAAGCCGCAAGCCAATTATCATCAGGGTTCTGCTTCCCATAGACCTGGAATTCAGGAAATGATACTGTATTTCCAGTTATCAGCTTATATCTTTCAAGAGCTTCCTCTTCCTTGATGTTGCTCCAACAGGTAGCCAAGTTACCAGCGAATGGTTCGATTGCCCCAAGCTTCTCTAGCCATAGTTGGATTCTTCTACGAGGCCAAAAGCCAACAGCCATCGCAAAAGTACTTGCTGTCAGTTTATGCTTTCTCAATTGTTGCCAATTCTTGAACCAATGCTGAAGACCACTGGATCGAAGAATAGGATGAATTTCACTAGATAAGATTCTAGGAGAAACGCCACTCTGACTGCTAGTGTACTCTTTGCTGTGGCTGCAGAATGGAGAAACTATAGCATTCTTAAAGTTGTTGCTACGCATGTTATGGGACAAACATCCAATACATGAAGTAGCAAAAAGCAAGTTCTTCACTGCACAGTAATTTCACACCCAAAGGACCACACACGTAAATTGCAGTTTCAAAATAATGCTAGTCACCATGGTAAAAATAAAACGATAGAAGTAATAAAAAAAGGTTTCAAAAACATGGAAATGCATTGTAAATGTAGAATATTTTTCAGCCCCTTCCGGAACAATTATCACAGTTTAGTGCATCTTAACAATCTACTTCAATGAGAACAGAGTATCCATAGTATCGCAAAAGCCGAAAATATGAATATACATCGGTAACTTGAGGGAACATATATACCCCATAGCTTTCTGTGAAATGAAAAAGAACCACAAGAATTGAGGTGAAAAATATTTGAATGTTATTTTTATTCAATTAAAAGAAAATGTATTTAAAATGGGGAAAAACTTGGAAATGTTCACCCATCCAACGTATAAAAGTATGAGCGCCAAGTCCTTGCAGATATCAATCACAACATAAATTTATCATTTAGGGTTGCCCACAAGCAGCATACGAGACATACCTAGTAAAACTTACAAGTAAACCAGATATAAAGATGGCGACTTCTGCTATAAATAGGGAGGATTTGACAAAACTCTTGAACAACATTAAAACTCATCACATATTGCCATTAACTTCATTAAGGCAATTAAGTTATATTAGACTTGCTTTTACCACATTTCACAATCAATATACATACCTCTCACCATGAACATGCACTAATTACTATTTATGCTGTCGTTGAAAGTAAACAGAAGTGTGAAAAGACCAACCTTGCTAAGCACAATAGCTTTTATTATAGAGAAAAACTCCCGAGTTATTAAGTAATTCACACTGATAATTTTTCTTCATGGTATTCCAATTAACCACATCAAATTTGACGGTTATGAACAAGAATCAACATGCATTTTTTCAAATTTTGGTCAAGAAAAAATTAAGAATTACAATAAGGTAGAGCTTGCAAAACCATTGTGCCAAAATCGCATTTAGTGGATTCAATAGCAGCCTGACTTGCAGCCAGTTAAAAAGTAAGTGATACCAATAAAATAGGTTTTAAAGTGCTGAAATTTGGCCAAAAACCAAGCTAAGCATTAATCTAGGGGTAAAGATGTTTTGCAAGGGAGCTGATATTTAAATTAGAAAAGAAGAAAAGTAAAACATTGTGTAAGCCATTTTGTGGTGCTATCTCTCAGCCTCTGCCTTTGTTGGAATGTGCTTAAACAACAGAAATTACAACCTTCGATTGTTGACTATAACTGAAGTTAAGAACAATTTTCATGAAAAATTTCACATCATCTTCCTGTTCTTTCTTAAGAGTCTCATTATAGAAAGCTGGAGATCTGTTCTTCCACATATTATCTTCTTCCATCCATATTTTCTTCTATTGCTCTTTCACTAAACACCATCAGTCTTCCTTACTTTTTTTTTTTCCCTGAGTATTTATAATTTTATATATGACATGTGTATCTCTTGAGTTATTTTCATAGCTCTCTCCATCAAATTCCAGACCTTGTTCATAGATTCCCCTAACAATAAACCCCTGTGAAATCTCACTATATCTAAAATAATTAGGCAATGTTTGGAAAACTCAAAATTCGGATTGGCTCAATCTAGCTGTAATTGAATTTAGTATAAAGTAGTTGCACTTTGAATATCGTTAGTCAAATAAAATCAATTTAGTGATACTAACATAGTGTAACCCACAGTTTTAAAACCCGGACCGGACTGGCCAATTCAACCGCGAAACCTGTGAACTGGACCAACAACCGGTCCAGTTGTTGTCGTTAGACCGCTCTACCAAAACCAGTCAAACATAGAAACCCAGAACAAGCCTGGTTTTCACAACCCCAGAGACTGAACCGATCTTCTGTAAAAATCTATACTTGCACTGGGAAAGAGGAGCTTCAAACTTGTGACCCTTACTACCATAATACCATTTAGTTGCATCTTTCCACTATACCACTGCAAGGAATTTGAATAAGACGCAAACTGAAAATTTATATATTCACTGTCTATTTGTTATTTCTTTTAATCCTTAGTATATCAATTATATGATTTAAAGATTTTGATTACCGCATCCTAAAAAATTTTGTTTACATACTCCGAGTGAATAAATGATATAATCATTCATATATTCATAGAGTGAGAATATAAATATAACACAACGCCCTGGTACTACAAATGATCGAGATAATAAAATTTGATAAACAATTTACACGCGACAAAGAAATGAATATTGCACTTAACATTGAGAATTGATATGATAAATAATAAATAATATACATCTTGAAAGCAACAAAATGAGAGAAAGGAAATGATATATACTCTGAAATAACCACCAAATTTGAATCGAGCATGAAGATTGAGGGGGAGGACTTTGGGCTGCCGGTGTATAATAATAGAGAGGAGCCTTACCCTAGGCCAGTGGTTTACCTGCCGCAATAACAAGGGATAATTTTCATATCCTTGTGTGTGTGGGTGTGGAATATATGGGTTGGGGTTTCAGGGGGTTTTAGGAATGGAAAATGCTTATCTAACCCAAACTTGGATCAAAACTTGGACCACTATGGATAAAATATCTTTAGTGTCCTTTGAAAAGACACATTTGAAAATTTGAATTGTGTCTTTTCAAAGGACATTTTTGACATTTTACCTATAAATGTCCAAGTTTTGGTCTAAGTGGTGGTCTTTGTAGCATTACTCAGAATGGAATAGGAGGCCAAAAGTGAAGGCCATGACCACGTTTGCCGAAATGGTCAATAAATTTTAATTTATTTAAATAAATTAAATAAATAACTAAACTTTAATTTAATTTCAAATTTACCATCCTATTACATGTTATTTTTTAAATTAATAAAAATTACTTAATTGATCGTTACAAAACAATGAATCTCCTATATAATTTTGTTAAGGGGAAAGTCCCGAATGCGAAACCCTTTACTTGTGTCAGAAGCCCCTTGACCAAGCGGATTGTAAATCGAGGATTGTGCACGAGTGGCAGAGACCTGAGAGAGAGAGCCAACAGGCCAACCTCCAGGACATACCCCTACAATGTTTCAGTGAAAATCTGTCCCATACGGAAATCGAACCTGCGTTGCTGGAGAATTCCTCCCCACGTCACCTCAAACCTTACCAACTCGCCTATGCCTCTGGAGACATCTCGTATATAATTGTTTTGTGGCATGTCAGTTTACCACTAGTCGTATCATAAAATTGTTACAAATAAAAAAATATACATTTTTTATTTTTTAATCTAAAGATATTATCGTAAATCTTGTTTTATCATCATCGTTTTTGGGGTGCCACGTAGTGAGAACGTGGAAGATAAGTTATAATATGATTATCAACTAAACAAAATGTATCAATTTTGAGGAAGATAGTAGTGACATTTGTAAATTGAAGTTTAATGATTTAATTGATAAAAAATTAACGTTTAGTGACTCAATTGAAATCTTTCTTTAAGTTCAATGACCGCAGATGAAATTTACCCAAGACTTTCTGACTAAATTTGTATTTATCCTAATTGGGCTTTGGAATTATAATCTGATATTTTTATATTTTTACCAAGATTTTTTATTAGAAATTCAATTAACCAGAAATAATTGGACTTTTTTTTTTTTTTTTTTTTTTTTTTTTTCTTTTTATCCGTTTGCCTTTTGCAAAAAAAAAAATGCATTTCTTTTATTTATGTAGAGAACTTGAAACTTTTTTAATTTTGACATTGAAACTGAAATAATTGGAATTTGGAACACCACTTCTTAAAAATGAAAATCTTGATCAGAAGACCATGAATTTGCTAACTTTCTTTTCTATTGATCGAATAGTCTTCAACAATTGAACGCCTTCAAATTTGCCGACACTATTTTTAATTATTAGTATACTGCTAATCAGTGGAATTCGACCATAGAAAAATAATGAGAGATTGATAGAAGAAACAAGTTGAAAAGGACAGATTTGAAGAATAATGATGAAAATAAATAGAATTGGGAAGGAGATATTTGAATAAATTGAGAATTTTTTTTTAGAATGTAAAGACATCCATATATCACTTTTTTTTGTGTGAATGAGAGTGAAAATTTTTCTTACAGTCGGTAATAAAACTCTCGAGCACGCTTTTCAATGCTTATAAACACTTAGAAACTGATCAAATATTATTTGTCTACAGATTTCGTAGGACTTACAATTTTTATCCACTTTTACTACTTGTATGAATTCACATTTAAAAGAGAATTACTAAATAAATAGAACTTTCAAATAAATTTTGAAAAACAGTTTATCAATACTCCAGACCCCCATCCAGAAGAGATCCTCCATTTCCATTAAATAAGGAGTATTACTTTTTTGAATCAAGAAGGACAATGCTTATTTTATGCAACAATGCAATGAAACACTATTTGCCCTCAAATTTTAGGGAAATTAGCGCAAATGATCCCTAATATATGACATTAGTGCGCAAATGAACCCTAACCTTTTATTTTAGCAGAATAATCTCTAATTTATCTATTTAGGTGCACAATTGATCATTTTTGACAGATTCTGTTAAAAATCTATTAAAAACCTTTCCATTTAGGTGCGCAAATGGTCCCAATAATTTTTTTTGTCTTTATTAGTGGGGGTAATATTGTCAAGTTACATTTTTTCTTTCAATTTGCGCAAATGGTCCCTAACCTTTACCTTAGTGTGGAAATGGTCCATAACCTTTGTTTTTTTGGTGCAACAGTCCCTAACCTATATGTTTTGGTGCGCAATTGGTCCTTATTGGATAAAAAGAAAAAAATATCATTAGTTTTAATTAAATAAATTTGTAATTGGATTCCTAGCCTTTGTAGAAAGTGAAAATGGGCCCGACACTTTAATTTTTTTTATTAAAAATTAAAAGAAACTAACAAATTGATAATATACTAAATTATTTTGTATATTTTATGAATTATTATAAAATAACTAAAATTTAAGCTCATAATTATTAACAAATGTGCTAATTAAAATTATTTTATTATTATTAAGTAATCTGTAATCATATTATTTAAAATTCAAACTTTAATTTTATCATTACAATATAAAAAGAAAAATAAATTTATCACAAATAAAATTTTTAATTATGCTCAAATTAAAATTTTTAATTTGTACATGGCTCTAAATTTATTTTATTTTATTTTCTTTTCGACAAAACCAATCAAAATTTCAATAATTTCACAAAGAAAAATCTTCACTGATTAGTTGGGTTTTCGTTTGATTTGCCAGAGGATAAACTAAACATTAACTTCCTAATGTTTTATAT
The DNA here is from genome assembly GCA_030279155.1 of Forsythia viridissima. Taxonomy (NCBI): domain Eukaryota; kingdom Viridiplantae; phylum Streptophyta; class Magnoliopsida; order Lamiales; family Oleaceae; genus Forsythia; species Forsythia viridissima. The sequence goes on along the minus strand of CM059035.1, from coordinate 18,686,301 downwards.
ATTACTCAACCTCATCTACGGAGTAAGACATTTTCGATAAAAAAAAATATAGAAGTAAATTTTTTGTTAAAATAAAAATTTTATTTGTGACAAAATTTTTAGTTGTGACAAAATAACACAAATAAATTTTTTAATTATGCTCAAACTTGTCACAAGAAAAATAATTGTCACAAGTTTGAGCATAATTAAAAATTTTATTTGTCGAAAAGAAAAGAAAATAAATTTAAAGCCATGTACAAAATAAAATTTTTAATTTGAGCATAATTAAAATTTTAATTTGTGACAAATTTATTTTTTATTTTATGTTGTAATGATAAAATTAAAGTTTGAATTTTAAATAGGGTTAATTACAATAATGGTCCCTATTCTTTCAAGTTTGTAACGATTTGTTCTTTTTTTAGCATATATCATTCACATTCTTCCATTTATTCTCACAAATCAATATTTTTTTACTATTCTAACAATTCTTTGATAATTTTGCCCATTGACTTAAATAAATTAAAATGATAGAAAAAAAAAATACAATGAAAACATTGCAATTGGGCCTTTAACCTTTTCAAAAGTACAAGTAAATCTTAAACTATTTTATTTATTCAGATAAGTGTTCTTCTCCAACAAAAAAAAAATCATTTTTCTATTTATTCTCAATTCTTTCAATCACGTTACTCAGACGGTTAGACTCGGGTTGTGCTTGCGAATCTTTAGCTCCATTTTCCACATATTGCTTTAAAGATGCAGCCCCATAAGGCAGCGCAAGCGGAGGTGCAAGAGCATGAACGGTATTGTGGGCCTTCGGTGATGGTACCTGGACCAATGGGCCACTCCCATTGAGCTTACCGAAAGTGGCGTCTTTGAGAAGCTTTTTCCACAATAAAATTTGGTTTCGCCGGGGCCTCAGCTCCACTATAAACTATTGTCGGCCACCGACTGATTCATAAGAGGCGTGGGTTTTGACCCCAAGTCCGCCACCGCCTTCTACCATAGAATTAAAGTGCGGTTATACAAGAATTTATGTAAATACGAATTGAGTGAAAATTGGGATTTCGATTTTTATTCAATGGAGAGGAAGAAGAAAAGAGGGAGAGAGGAAGAAGATGATTCTTTTTTAGTTGGAGAAAAACACTTATCTGAATAAAATAAAATAGTTTAAGATTTATTTGTACTTTTGAAAAGATTAAGAGCTCAATTGCAATGCTTTTATTGTATATTTTTCTATCATTTTAAATTTTTTAAGTTAAGGGGCAAAATTGTCAAAAAATTGTCAAAATAGTTAAAATAATGATTTAGGGACCATCTGTGAGAATAAATGAAAGAATGAGGATAATATCTGCTAAAAAAATGAGGATGAAATCGGTACAAACCTGAAAAAATGGAGACAATTAGTGTAATTAACCCTTTTAAATAATATGATTACTTAATAATAATAAAATAATTTTAATTAGCACATTTATTAATAATTATGAGCTTAAATTTTAGTTATTTTATAATAGTTCATAAAATATACAAAATAATTTAGTATATTATCAAAATAATTTAGTTATATTATAATAGTTCATAAAATATCCAATTGCAAATTTCTTTAATTAAAACTAAGGATAATTTTGTCTTTTTATTAAATAAAGACCAATTGTGCACCAAAACATATATGTTAAGGACTGTTGCGCCAAAAAATAAAGGTTAGAGACCATTTCCACACTAAGGTAAAAGTTAGGAACCATTTGCGCAAAGTAAAAGAAAAAAATGTAACTTGACAATTTTACCCCACTAATAAAGACAAAAAAAAAAAAATGAGAAAGATCATTTGCGCACCTAAATGGAAAGGTTTTTAACAGATTTTTAAAGGAATCCGTAGAAAATGACGAATTGCGCACCTAAATGGATAGGTTAGAGACCATTCCGCCAAAAATGAAAAGTTAGGGACCATTTGCACACTAATGTCATACGTTATGGACCATTTACGCCAATTTCCCCAAATTTTAATAAACGAGTTTTAATGTACGAAAGCACCCTAATTTTTAGTGATATTAAAGAACAAATTTGTGAAAACAACAAGAACTACAAATTGACATCAAATAAAATTTCGGAAGTGCAGATGCTGCTCTGTAGCAGCATCCACGAGAGCTTCAATCCGTCCACAGATTCAGTTAGAGCTAACCACCTTGGTCGAAAGCCACCCCGGTGAATTCCTTTTACAAGACAGGACATTACGATAACTTCACCAACTTTCCTTGCTACATCTTGACACCAATAACTCGATCTATTTTACACCAGGGGAACAAAAGTAAAGCAGATCACACGTACAAATAATCCGAATTTTCTTCATTTGATCTGACAGATATACAGGAACATTTTATTAAACTATAAAGGAAAAGTTCTTCCTCTCATGCTCTTCTAATCCATATGAACTATCAAACATTCAAGTTCCGTGACTTGCAGGATGCTGATGGAAAGAGAGGTTGAAAGACACTAAGTGGCAGCCTGTAACTTAGTATATAGTTTTTCTTCATACACCCTCATAGATCTTGGTACACTTTGAACTAGTGGTAAATGCAGCTTCTCACAATCCCTTTCGGGGGTGTTCATAAATATTGGCATGGAATGGTTTTACACCTAAAAAGAAGCTAAAATCTGGTCTAGTGTACAATTGAGTTCAATTCAGTCCTGCTTACCCCAAACACGTCTCTTAAGCATGACTGGAATAAACCATCTTGGGTGCATCTCTGGGAGCCTTTCACAATCTATGGTAAGTTCAATCTTATCTTATTTAAGGAGACTCCAACTAGGTTATCCTTGAAAGTACCACAATTTGCAGAATTAATATGAGAAACAAAATCTGTCAACAAGCAGAGGATACATATGAATGCACGACTGCAGATTACTTCAGATTATAACATCAATTCATCATGAAGTTCAATTTATGAAATTGACTTGTCTTGGGAATTAAGTTTTTATAATTTAAATTACTGATAATGGAATTCAATTATTGTTGTGTACAAAATCATTTTATTGTCTTCAATTCTATTCTTTCTCCTCATAAAGATCTATTCTTTCTGGATATAAACTGAAGCAAGCTATATATAAAAATGATTTATATTGCCTATTTCAGCATTCCAAATTGCTATTGCACTGCATTTCAGAATGGCCATAACAATTCAGATTTTTCCAGGGATATCAAACATGCTTTAGTGGCTTAAGGAACTTGAGATAGATGTGAATTATAGGTTATGGACCCTATGGTAAACAATAGAGTAGAATGTTATGAATATATAAGAATATAAATGTATGCTAATCTTACAAATGTAAATGCTACTTCGAGAGAGAGAGCAATTCTCAGTTAGATTAAGTATTGCACACAAACTTGTCCAAGTCAAAACCCCAGAATCTATTTTATTTCAATATGATTTAAAATTGTTTGGTTGGAGGAGGTAAGTGCTCTCAAGGTTTATGAATTCATGCAGAGATTGATCTTATCCGTAAAATGTGATCGAGGGAGTCACCTTTGATGCATTGTCATGTAGAAGCTTTGTAACAGAGGAGACATCCCAAGGATAATGTGATAAATGAGAAGGCTGCAGATATTTAAACCATGATTATTAGTCTTACTCAGGTCAGATAATTGATTCTAGATTTGGTCCAAACTACGCAGAATGGCAGCCACATTGGACAAACAGTAAAAAGATTATAAACTCGAAAGACTACTCCAGTGCAATGCAGTTACAAACTGAACTAGAATTCCTATTTGCAGTAATATACATAAAAATTATCAGCATCTCATGAAAAAATTATTACAAGTTTAATGAAATTCAGCACCGTGCGAGTATTTGCGTAGTCAATAGATCTCCAAAATAGATTTGTTTTAACCATTGTCAGTACTTAACATAGCAAAACCACAGTGTATATTTCATCATTCAACTTACAATAGTTGCACCAGAGCTGTAGACAAATTCTTCTGAGATGGGGTTCTGCATTACTGCATAGTTAGGGTGAGGTAAGAGTATACTTTTGTATTCATCGATCACCTGAACTTAAATATGCGAGTACGAAAGACACATAATCTTGGTCTTTCTGGTGTTCCTTCAACCTGAGAATACATGAAATTATCTCCGCTTCTGATGTTTGAGGCATCATTAGGACATGATACAGAAAATTAATCTGAAGAATGGAATAAAATCCAAGCACCAGTTCGCAACATGTAACATATAGAACAACATCAATCCGAGAAAGAAAGGATCATCAACCAAAACTTCACTTCAGAACAAGCACCTTAATGACATATGATATATATAATTATAGGACATCAACCTCTTCTTCTTTCTTCTTTTATTCTCCATAAAGATCAATTATGTGAAAGGTAGCCCAAGAGAAACATGTACGAGTATTATTCATCTGAAAAATGGGTGCAGTTTATTTTCACTTCTCTGTCATTTTTTTTCTTTTAAAAATCAACCATAGCTCCTTCTCTCTAGAATTTGAACCTTTTGTTAGAAATGAAACACTATTTCACCACCACAATGTATGTTTCATGAACTCGATTATCGAAAATTAGAATTTCCAAAACAAAAACAAAAAAAATGGTGCAAAGGAGAGTTCTTATACAGATTTCAATTAGTTCTAACTTCCAATTGCATGAACCCTTTACTTTCACATGCTGATATTCAAATTCAGGAAAGAAAGAAACAAATCAATAAGCAGATTACGCACCTTCTTACCGATACTAGAATGGCTGGCATTCTTGTTCTCTCTTCTGGTTCTGGACTTAGCTTCAATAACCAGAGACCAGGGTGGTGGACCACTGCCGCCCGTACACCGGGTTGGCAAGTAAGGAAAAAACAGAGAGCAAAAAGAACAATAAACACCACAATAATAATATGATGAACAAAAGTCGACCATACAAATTATACTCCTATTTCATTTGATAAAGTGATGATACATCCAGACAAGTCTGCATATTAAAAAATACTAGCAATTCGGAGTACAAAATTTTTGTGAATGTAACTCAACCGAAAGAAACAAGAAATGAATACCATAGGACTATGTATGATATTCTAAGGAGACTAGACAAAAAAGTAAAGGATAAATGTAATGTGGATGCTAATTAATCAAGCATTGGAAAAAGACGAAGAAGCCCGGGAAACAGAATTCCAAATTTGGACAGCGGCGTTCCAAATTCCGGCGGACGCAACCCCAACAGCGACGGCCTGTGGGTATCCAGGTTTGGAATCCAGCTTCATTTCCAGTTGGAGTAGCCGCGAGTGGATGACGTCGAGCTTTTTGGAGGTAACATCTGAATCAGAGTCACCTTTTTTCTTGCGTTGGGTAGTGGTTATCATCCTGAAGACAGCGTTCTGCAAATCTTGAATGACTTTGAAAGAGGCTTCTTGAGTGTCCATGCCCTCCTTCTCGTAGTGCTCCACCAGCTCCCTCGGGCTTGGTAGTCTCCTCCTGTTCTTCTTCTTCCCGGAGGCATCCTCATTTCCCGCTTGTGATTGACTCGGCGGAGACGGCTGTGGCGGCGACATCACTTCTTCTTTCTCTCCGGTCTAAAAAATTTTACAAAGCGAGAGTGAGGTAGTGAATAAGGAAATTTGTTATAGGGACAAAAGCCCTACAATTTTCGGGTCTCGTAATTGGATAATGTCGTTAGATTGGACTGCTAATATGAACTAGCGACTTTCAACTTGTTGGATAATGCGATTTACAAAAAAGAATAACCTTATCACTTCCGGGCGGCACTCTCCTCCTACAACAACGGGAATAAGTAATTTATAAGCATTAGTATTTTAAAAACAAAAAAAATTCTATATATGTACTAGTATACTGCTTCTTCGCAGTGATCGTAGGTTTTATTATGATGATATATTAAGAGGCGGTGAACAGAACTTGAAGATGATCGATTGAAATAGATGAACTGGGGAATTGAGTAAATTTTGAAGATGATCGGTTGATAGTGATTATCGAATCAAATAGATGGATTGAAGCAGTCAGCAAATTTTGGAGGAGGTGATTTTGTGAGAAAAAAAATTGAAGACGACACACAGACGTTTAAGTATTTTTCTTTCCGTAGCAGAAAAAACTTCCTACGAATGTGATAAACTATACTTAAAATCAATTAGATATTGCAGAGAATATTCTGTATGGTATTTATGGTGGCACTACCTCGTGTTGGACAATATTTTGACACATACTTAATGACATTCGATTAACAAAAACAAGAATGACATAAGTTTCAAATAATAAACATATCATTTTTTTTTTTTTGCTGTAAAAAGTAGTTATAAGATAGTCCTCCTATTTAGTGTCTATTTGGTATTGTTTAAAAGTAATTTTTTTTATAATATTTTTAAAAAAATTAGTAAAACATGTGGTTGAAAAATTGATAAAAATTGTGAGTTCCATAAAATACGTAATTAAAAATGAATTTTAAAAAAATTAATTTAAAATAAACTAAACCAATCATGCTCTTAGTTGTCTTGGAACCTCGAGGGTGGTTCAAGAAAGAAAGACTCTTTTTTCTTTAGAGTACTCATAAAGCTGTCCTTAACATGTGAAGTAAAATACAATTTCAGATAATATTACAATAGGATGTATTATATATGCGTTAATTTATAAATGGGTTAATTACACTGATGGTCTCCAATCTTTCAGATTTGTAACGATTTCATTCAAATTCTTTTTTTAGCAGATATCATCTCGATTCTTCCATTTATTCTTACATATGGTCCCTAAATCGCTATTTTTCACTATTTTGACAATTTTTTGACAATTTTGCACATTGACTTAAATAAATTAAAATGATAGAAAAAAAATACAATGAAAGCATTGTAATTGAGTTCTTAACCTTTTAAAAAGTACAAATAAATGCTAAATTATTTTATTTTATTCAGATAAGTGTTGTTTCCCAACTAAAAAAAATCATCTTTTCCCACCCCTACCCCTACCCCTATCCCTATCCCTATCCCTCACCCTCACCCTCACCCTCACCCTCACCCTAACCCTAACCATAAGCCTACATATACATACTAATAACCCGAAACATATTCCATGAACTCAGGGTCGAATTCCAACGCCGCCATGGTCTCAGGCGCCAAAACCACTTCTAGATCAATATTTCCACCACCGTTATAACCAGGAATTTCAGAAATCTTACAATCAAATTTGTTGGCCCGTCCGTTCTGAACCGCGAAGGGTTTTTCCCACCCAAAATCATTTTCGTACATTGGAAATCTCGGAGAGCTACCCATTGTAATAATTGTGACATCGAAATTTTCCAACAAGAAGCATCGTGGGTCTCGCTCCCAATCCCCAATGTACTTCCTCACCGTATTATTGTCGTGTGCCAACACGTTTTTGTTCAATTGCTCAGCGCACCACCGAATATCCTTAGCCAATACGTCGCTGGTTGATGCGTATGTTGGAATGCTCTGAATTGCATTGCCGAAATATAGTCTCCAGCTTGGGCACCAGCCGGTGACAGCAATTCACAACCATCCTAAACATCGTCGTTTTGGAAGATGGTCATTTTCTCGCTCGCGTTATGCTGCTCCATAGCATAGCACATAGTGATTAAAATGATGAAATCTCAGCCGTTTGATTTGATAAATAATTTGATTCCCTGGAAATGGCGTTTCTGAACCAAGTTAACGGCGTCAACTTCCCGTCGGAAAATTTCAACGGATCGTTACATTGCTTGCTCATTAATTCGACAATGTTTAATTCTCATTTTTGATTGTTGGTTTTGGATGTTAGCTTTTGAATTGATTCTCTGCGTGTGGGAGGCTGGTTTTGAGTTGAGTAACGAGTTCAGAAATTGGAAATGGCGGACGGGTAAACAAACTGCCTTTCTGGGAAATTTTGAGGTCGCCTAAATTGGATATTTGGGGTGGAAAAATTGTGCATGGGAATGGGAATGGGAATGGGAATGGGGGTAGGGGTGTGGAAAAAGATGATTCTTTTTTAGTTGGAGAGGAACACATATCTGAATAAACTAAAATAGTTTAAGATTTATTTGTACTTTTGAAAAGGTTAAGGGTCCAATTGCAATGTTTTCATTGTATTTTTTTCCCTATAATTTTAATTTATTTAAGTCAATGGGCAAAATTGTTAAAGAATTGTCAGAATAGTGAAAATAGTGATTTAGAGACCATCTATGAGAATAAATAGAAGAATGTAGATAATATCTGCTAAAAAAATAATGTGGATGAAATCGTTACAAATCTGAAAGAATGGAGACTATTAGTGTAATTAACCCTTTATAAATACTAGCAAATGCTAAATGATAAAAAATGGTTAATTACACTAATGGTCCCCATTCTTTCAAGTTTGTAACGATTTCATCCACATTCTTTTTTTAGCAGATATTATCTTAATTCTTCTATTTATTCTCATAGATAGTCCCCAAATCACTATTTTTCACTATTCTAAAAATTCTTTGACAATTTTTCCCATTAGCTTAAATAAATTAAAATGATAGAAAAAAATACAATGAAAATAGTGCAATTAGGCCTTTAACATTTTCAAAAGTACAAATAAATCATAAACTATTTTATTTTATTCAAATAAGTATTCTTCTCCAATTAAAAATGAATCATTTTTTCCACCGACCCACCCACCGACCCCCACCGAATAACGTCGCGATATTTATCCATCCACTAAGAGACTTACGCTTTGGAGCTGAAGAAGAAGCGGAGTCATCAAAGCCAAAGATTCTACAAATTAGGGTTGGGAAAGTGATGGAAAAGAACCACCGCTATTGGTCCGGGGAGTGCTTACGGAGGAATGACTCCACGACAGAGTATGTGGCTGAGATCTGTAATGCCGTAGCTGCCACAACAATTGTCTCTGCCAGCTCAGTCGACTTGGTCTACGTGTTCGAGTGAAGAATCATTACATACAATAAGTATCAAAGTTTGAGGGATCCAATTGTTTGCGTAATTTACGATTCATTGTTGCCTTGGGTTGTTGAAGTGCCCAAGAAATTTGGATTTGTTTCAATTGCTTTTTTCACTCAACAATTTGCTGTTAATTTCATTGTGTATCATTTTTATCATAAATTGTTGCCTTACCTAGTTGTGGAACTTCCTGTTTCGATTCCTAGGCTGCCATTGCTTGAGCTTCAAGATCTTCCCAATTACAGGATGTTTCTATCTCACCAAGAGATCGTGATTGAGCAGTTTTCTGTAGTGAAAATGGCTGATGTTGCTTTTGTTAAAACATTTTACAAGCTCGAAGAAAAGGTGGGTTCCATGAGTTTTTCTTTTATTACTTATGATATGGTGTGGGCGGGTTTTGCAGTATGATGCATGTGTCTAGGGGTGGAGGTGGAGGTGGAGGTGGAGGTGGAGGTGAAGGTGGAGGTGGGGTGGGGTTGGGTTGGGGTGGGTTGGGAGGGGGAAGATGATTCCTTTTTTGTTGGGGAAGAATACATATCTGTATAAAATAAAATAGTTTAAGATTTATTTGTACTTTTGAAAAGATTATGGGTCCAATTACAATGCTTTCATTGTATTTTCTTTTTTCTTTCATTTTAATTTATTTAAGTCAATGGACAAAATTGTTAAAAAATTGTTAGAATAGTAAAAAATAGTGATTTGGGACTATCTGTGAGAATAAATGGAAGAATGAAGATGATATCTGCTAAAAAAAAGAACGGGGATGAAATCGTTACAAACCTGAAAGAATGGAGACCATTAGTGTAATTAACCCTAAAAAAATTTTTGCTCTTACATTTAAACAAAACTAGATGAAAAATAGCATATTTGGTCTCCTAACTTTTCAAAAATGTTTATATATCTTTATTCTTTAAACATAGTATCGAACATCCTCAACGTTTGAAGAAATAAGCATGGTAGGTCATTTATGACAAAATTTCTCTCCCCTTTAAATTTAAAAAAACAAGAAAAATAAAAAAAAGAATAAAAAAAATGTACGCCTCAAAAATAAAGAATAACAAACATGCCATCTTCTTTAACCCAATAAAAAACTATTATACTTTAGGGACTGCAAAAAAATCCGCCCCCCCAAATTCTCCGAACCCATCCCGAATATTTTTATTTTATTTTATTTTTATGTTTTAAAATTTAAATTGTATATAAAAAATAAAAAATAATATTAAAAATTAATTAATCAATTAAAAGAGGCAATAAATGAGGATTTTTCTACACATGTCTACCCCTCGCCTCCCGAAAATCCCCGACGGGGCCGAATGGTAAGGACCACCTCGACTTCACCCCGTTGTCATCCCTATTATACTTTTACAGTACAACCTCGAATTGTGTGTTAAATCATCATTATCACCTTCCAAACTTTCCATACCCAACAAACTGTACTCTTTTGCACCAAAATCTTGTATCAATTTTTGATTTTCTTAATGCAACCCACTTTTGTTTCATTTTTATTTGAAACTAGAAAGTTTAGGAAATTTTTAGGGCTGCTCAATTTGGATTACTGGCAGCCGAGATTGTGTTGTTCATGCCGATATTTATGGCAGAGTGGCATTTAAGCCGAAATAAGATGCTCTTCTTCAGCTGTGCCCTTTTCATCACATTCGTTGTCAGTGTGCACTTAACCCTATTTTTTTCTTTCAATTTCAAATTTCTTGTATAAGCCTTATTCGATTCATCGTTGCCGACTGGTACATTATCTTCTTCTATCGTTGCCGATTTCTGTACAACCATTTGGATTTAGAATTAGATTCTACAATGGATTTGTTGGTTGTATTTTCTAAAATCAAGAAATCAGAAGAAAGTTAGAAGAAAAAGAAAAGAATAAAAGAAGAATTTTAGATGGAAAAAGAGAACATTTTCTTGTAATGTGTAAGTAAAATTGACTGGAGGAAAGGGTTGTAGCCGTCTTATGATTGGAAACTTTGGTGACTTTTTTTGACGACGAAGCTTTGCGGGAAAAATATTTTTCATTTTAGCTGAGAAGCCATATTGGGGTTTGTGGTGGTGTGCATTTTGGATTTTGGGATTGAGTAGAAGAAGATGACCTCTTTATTATTCTTTATTTTTGGGGGTACATTTGATTAATTTTCTATTTTTTTTTCTTTTTTTTATTTAAAAGAGAGGGCAATTTTGTCATGAAAGGACATATCATGCATATTTTTTCAAATATTAGGGATGTTCGATGCTATTTTTAAAAGCTAGGGGGTATATCTCTTATATTTTTGAAAGGTTGGGACCAAATATGCTATTTTTCCCAAAATATCTTTCAATTAAATTTTGTTTAAATTCATTTTTAAAATATTGAAACATAATTAAAATTAAATATTTGAACTTTTATTCTTTAAAATAGTAAAGCTTTTATAATATCTAATTGTGAAAAAATTTCAATATTTAAAAATTATAAATTCTTGTACATGGTGTAATTTTTTAAATTAATGGGGGTAGATATGTTAGATAATTCCAAATGAGTAAAATTTATTAGAAAAATAGTATATTTGGTCACCAATCTTTTAAAAACATAAGAAATATACTCTTAACCTTTAAAAATAGTACTAGACATCTCAAACGTTTGAAAAAATAGGCATGGTAGGTCTTGAAAATATAATACATCCATATTATCTGATATCTAGAGAAAATATCTGGACCCCGTCACGGGGTCCAGATCAATTCCCATCTAATTGAAATATTTTTTTTTTACCGGTCTTCCACCCTTTGCATAAAAACGGCCCCCCACCCCCCTGCAAGGAAAAAAGTCACCCCCCTCCCCCGGCACGCCGCAAAAAACCCCCCCACCCCCTCATTTAATTTTACACCCCCACCCCCACCCCCACCCAATTTAATTTTACACCCCTACCCCCTAACAAATCCATTTTCTTTCTTCATTTCCCCATCAAATACATATTTTTCTATCTTTATTAAAATACATAATTTTTCCCTCCTCATCAGAATACATATTTTTCTTGAAATTTGGCCAACACAATCGCTTCATTTACTTTACTCAAATTTAACCAACATCAAACGTTTCCAATCACTTTTGTTCTCTAAATTTATTTTACCGGAATTGTGTCCCACTTATTGTTTTTCATATTCTTCAAAGGTTAGTAATAAATTATTAATTTATTTTTTATTTTTGTTTATTTGTACATATTTATTTTTTGTAATTTGCAAGTTAGTTGTAATATTGTTAACAATTTTTTATGTTTTTTTTTATTTGTACATATAATTGATATGGCACCAGTGGCCACAATAGAAGAACTTGTCATACGTTACAAAATAGGTAAGTTAATGTTATATATTTTCTTAATTATTGCTCCAGATTCACGATACTCGATCATAGACAGTAAAAAATGCATCATATTCTCTAGACCCACGAGAATATGATGCATGCTTTAACCATCGTCACTAATTTATTATTTATAATGTAATATTACTTTCTTCTTTATGTGTGTATATTATCAATTAGAGCAAATTTATTATGCACGATTCATTTATTTTTATTTCTTAAGTAAAATTTAATTTGTTACTGAAATATAAACTAATTAATTAGTCTCACTCTAATCTTATTAATAAAATTAATGTTAATTATATTATTTATTATATGATATAATTAATATTTAACTCAATAAATATTATTATATATTATATATTTTTTTAAAAAAATACAATGAATATAATAATAAAAATTTATTTTTAATTTAATAAATTTAATTATATTAATAATGTGGATGTAAATTTGGTGGTAAATAAATAGGCGAGTGATTTAAAGAAAGTGGGAGATTGGAGAAAAGTGGTGGGAGTTAAAATAAATTAGGGGTGGGGGCTTTTTTGCAAAATGGGTGAGTTGGGAGGGGGGGGGGGGGGGGGGGGGGGGAATTTACTGAAAAACAAAAAATGACCAGAAAAGGAAAATTTGATTTTGAGAATTCAGAATCAGAATGATCAATGTTAGAAAAACGCTAGAAGACATTTATGAATCTTCTGAAGACTTAGGACATCTTGATGTTCTATTAGCCTTTGAAGATAAAGAGCTTGAAAACATAGCTTCTATCTTCAAAAAGATTGCAATAAATAATCAAGAGATTATTCTTGTTGCAAAATCAGAAGAAAACATTTATGAAAAAGATCCTAGCGATTTTGTTAAAGATCACATAGGAGAAGTTGACATTAATTCAGAATCCAGTTCTGATGAAGAAACAATCATCCATGAAAGATTTCTTACTAGTAGAAATGCTAATAAAAGAATTGAAATCAGAGAACCAAAAATTGAAACTGTCCCAATGGACTATGAACCTTCATCCTCAAATCCGAAAAGAGATGGTAAAAGACCTTTAGGAGACTTCACTCCTAGACCAATGCCTTTATATGATGAAGAAATTGATCCATCATATCTTCTTAATAAACCAAGAAAAGCCCCAATTAATGTCAAGATTCTTGACCTTGATTGTGTCAAAAACCCAGAAACAGTCATTGAAGATTGGTATAATAATATCATGATCTCAATAAGAAGCCTTACTGTAAATGATTGTTGCCTCTTGATATATTTTGCCTCACTCCTGCTTCCTTTGCACCTACACGCTTCAATGGCCACCTGCCTTCTGGTGTAATGGCTTTTGGAAAAGAGATCCGTACAAAAATTATATAAAGAGTATGTGAATTTAAAAAATAAAATTTTATTTCACAAGGCTGAAGAGAAAATATCTCTTAGCTTATTTAATTACAGAAAGGTGATCCAAAAGGATCTAATGTATCTAATGTTGTTTAGTTGCAGTACATTTGGAAAGCTTAAAATATTATAGAAAATTTTCTAAGCTGAGTCTGCTAACTTCTGCCTTTCAAATATCTGATATGGTCTTCTTTTATAGGCACCCAGAGATGCTTCAATCCGCGTGCTGATCCAGCTGTTTTCCACTTTCAAAAGGTAGATGCTTTCTTCTTTGTTTTCTTTCATCTTTTACTATTGTGCAATAGTAAAATTTGTCTGCCTTTGTACTTTCACTATGGAATCACGAATTCTTTCCAGAATTTTGAAAGGTATCTTTACTGTGGATGAACAGTTTGTCGGCCACAGAATTTTGCTTTTATCTGCCACTTGAATAGAAAGATGCCAGATTATTTTCTTTTCTTTTGTTTTTTCCGCTTGTATGGAATCTCTGAATGGTCCACTATGACAAACTTTTCAAAAGATGAAATCTTCTTACAGATTGCACGTCTGGATAATGTGATTACTGTTTTTCTTTTAGTACTTGTTTCACCGAAAAACATCAGACCAATAATGTGGATTACAGGTGTCACTCTAAATGATAAGCACTATCTGCGTGCTGACTGTTCTTTTCAATTCTTGAACATTCATCTTCGATAAAATCTTCAATATCATCAAGATGAATTTCTTTTTCTTTTCCTTTATTTTTGTTTTCTTTGTCATTGCAAAACTTGCAGTTGTAATAGTCTACAAGACTGGACTTAAGAGCTTCACACAAATGTCCATTATATTCAGGAGTGGTGTTAAAAATATTGTAAAAATTCTTTTTAAAATTACAAATAATTTTGACTGCTTCAGATGTAATGGGAACACCGGTTTTGCTGGTTACCAAAATGTATTTTGAATGGAAATTCACTTTGGCTTCTGATTCTCCACTAAATGTTTTTAAAGATGTGACGATCCTTTGGAAGGATAAAGATCTCCAATCTTCTAATATCAATTCACTAACACTAGAGGATTGTCCTTCTTTAGGTTGGTCCAAATAAATTTGTTGAGAAGTTTTTATTTGGATATGATGATATCCTTTGTATAAAATGTTATCTTCATCCCAAAATGGGATAGTGCTTGAGAATTTCAAGATAATTTGTAAATCAGGATTTTTGACAACATATTTTCTGAAATCTTTCAAACACTGTAAAAGTTTTGGATCAATTAAGGATAATTCTTTGAAATCAGAACTTGGAATTATCATCTTAATTAAGCCACAGTAAAATGCATTTCGTACGAAGGTGGGTTCAGCTCCTTCAAAAAAGATGAACTGACCAAATTTTTTCTCAAAAGTTCCTATGTATGTTTGTTCCTGGGCAGAGTCACAAATAACTCTTGCTTCTCCTTCAAGAGAAAGAAAATCTTGAAGTGTAATATCAGATATGGTTGAACTCTCTTTGTTTGGTGTTTTTCCTAGACTTTTGAATCTATCTGGGGAAATTTCTGAGTTGGTTTGGATAGCTTCTTTGTAGGAAAAATTTCTGAATCGTTGATTTTCTGAGATGGGGAATGTAGGCATCCTGGGTCTAGAACGGATGTCTTTTTGGAAAGGTTGTGGTCTCAAAGAAATTTGAGAGTGATCAATCAAATGTTTGTAGGGAGTTGGGTTTGTTCCCTTGGCTTTATGGAACTCAATAAAAGCTCTTTGGGCTTCTATGAAAGATTTAAAGTTTTTGTGTTTGTATGATTTTCCTTTTACGAGGGGTTCAACTTGTTCCCAACTATTGTAATATCCACGGCTCAAGCCATCAAATATTACATAAAATTTTTTTCCAGGGAGAGATGTGTTTATTCCTACAAGAGGAGCATTGTCTTTTTGTTGGGGATTCGAAACTGGATTTTGAATATCCATTGGCTCTTGCGAGCTTGTTTCAAATGTATCCTTCACAATCTGAGGTAATGTATCATTGGTTTCATTACTCTTTGTAATGTCACCTTTCAATTTTTTCTTCAAATTGAAGATTTTTTTTCTTAATAATTTGTACCTCCATTTCTTTGATTTCCAATTGTTCTTCAAGGTCTTCAAGCTGTTTTTCAATGTCTGTCATTTTATCTTCATAGATGTAATTCACTTGTTAATGAATCAGCAAGATAATTATCTTTATTTTTAATGATTTCAATGTTAAAATCATAATGGCTAAACCACATTTGCCATCTGATTAGTCTGCCTTGTTTGTAATCAGGATGTATTTTACAATTTAGAAAAGATTTACAAACTGAAGAATCTGTTCTAACAAGAAATTTGTTTGATATAATGTAAAGTCTGAATTTAATGAATTGCTTTTTTCATAGCAAGAATTTCTTTTTCATTAATGTGTTAATTCTTTTCTGAATCTGTAAAAGTTCCAGAAGAGTAACTACATAATTTTTCTTCTTCAGAAAAACTGTTTTTTGCTTTTAATACTCCCCCCCCCAAAAAATCTTGGGAAGCATCTGTTTCGATAATCATTTTATCATCTGGTAAAAGATGATAAAGAGAAGGAAGGTTTTTTATATTTGATTTAATTTTTTGAATGTAGACAGAGTCTTCATTCAACCATTGCCATTTAAAATTTTTCTTTAATTTTTTTTGTAAAGGTGCCCTTATTTTTGTCAAATTTGGGATAAAAGATTCTGCATAATTTAAACAAGCTAAGAATCTCATAAGTTGTTTTTGATCTGTTATTTCATTTGGAAAATTTTGAATGTGTTCAAGGATATGTGGTTTAAGTTGCTTAAAACCATAAGCAATTTCTAAACCAAGGTATCCTATTTTTTCTTTGAATAATTCTGCCTTTTTCTTTGACAGAACAATTCCTTCGTTTTTAATAGTTTCTAGAACTTGTAAAATATGATTTTCATGACTTTCTTCATTTTCAGAAAAAACAAGAATGTCATCAATGTAAACACAACAAAATTCATTAAATTTTTTGAAAGTATTATCCATATGTCTTTGGAAAATACCTGGGGCTTGCTTGAGGCCAAAAGGTACAACGGTCCATTGAAAATATCCTTGAGGACAACTGAAAACTGTCAGAGGTTTTGTAGATTCTTCGAATCTAACTTGATGAAAGCCAGATTTTAAATCAAAAGATGAGAAAATCTTTTTTCCTTTAATGAGGTGGAGGAGGCTTTGCATGTTTGGAAGAATATAACCATCAGCTTTGGTTATTTTGTTTAGCTGAGAATAATCTATGACCATTCTAACTTTTCCTCTTCTTTTTTTTGCTTCTTTCCTAACCATGAAGGCTGGAGAAGAGAATGGTGATTTACTAGGTTCAATGACACCTAGCTCAAGTAGCTCTTTAATTTGAATAGAGAATTCTTTTCTATCTTTTGGACTGTATGCCATTGCTTTGGCACGAATAATTTTATCCTTAAATTCATCAAGTATTTCAATTTTTGCTGTGAAATTTTTTTTGTTGATTCTAAGATCTAGAGGATTTTCAGAACAACAGAGTTTGAAAAGATTAGCAATTTCTTACCTTTTAGTATTAATTTGAAAAGTTTCTAATTCTTCATTAGAGATAAAAATGTTTGAATTTTTTGCAATATTCTCCTCTTTTGGAAGAACAAAATTTTTGGAATTTTTAATTTTGAACATTTCTAAAAATTTTGTTTTTAAAGAGTTAAAAGCTAAAGTTTTTCTTTTATTCAAAATCCAAATCTTTTTATTTTGTAATGTAAAACTGATTGAATTGATTTCTTGAATGAAAGGATGATATAACTAACAAAAGTTATTTCCTATTATAAAATCAATACCAGATTCGAGTTGGTAAACTGTTAGAATTTTGAAATCAAATGTTTGGAGATAGGAGTTGTGAAAACCACAAGTTCCTATACTGAGATTTTTAACAACTTTAGAAGATGAAACTTCTGAGTTGTTAGCAATTTTTAATTTTAAGGTTTTTTCAGATTGAACCCAAAATTGTTCGAGAATTATCCATTTACTTGCTGTGCATACTGATGCTCAAGTATCAATGTAAGCATGGATAGTATATTTCATATATCCTTCAAAACTAAGTTTTATGAGAATATAGATAGAATTGGGATTTGTAATGTTTTTATTACTCATAATCAGATGATGAATCTGATGATGAATAATCAGAAGAACTGTCAGTAGACATGTAATACAGGGATTCTGTATCACTAGGGTCTTTTACA
This sequence comes from Forsythia viridissima, assembly GCA_030279155.1. Lineage (NCBI taxonomy): Eukaryota > Viridiplantae > Streptophyta > Magnoliopsida > Lamiales > Oleaceae > Forsythia > Forsythia viridissima. Next base: position 18,668,469 of record CM059035.1, on the reverse strand, counting down.
GGGTAAAAACCTTGTTTTTCAAATGTTTTCAAAAGTTTGACACGGTCTTCATTTCCAATTCTTGCTGGACATTCATTTGCATAATGCCCTGCTTCATTGCAGAGCCAACATCTGCAATTTTTCTTTTTTTGGGGATAAAATTTCTTTTTGTTCTCAGTTTTTCCTTTAAAAGGTTTGCTAAGTTTTTTGAAGAATTTTTTCTTTTTGAAAAATTTCTTTTTATAAGGTTTTTTTGTATTTTTTGAACCTATAACGTTTTCATTTTTGTTTCCTAAAAGTTTTCTTTTTCCTTTCAGGGTAACAACCATACTGTCCTGGAATTTTGTCAAGGTATTGGCTACAGCATATCCTAGGATTTCTGGAGACTGTTTTTTCACTTGTTCTAACAAGGTGACCTTCCTTACATTTTTTTGTAAGGAGATTTATTGTAATGGTAATGGCTAACCCTAAAGAAGAGTCTATTTGGGCATTTACTTTGAAGTTTTCGGGACTTGGTTCTTGTATTTTAATGGCTTCATTAAATTGGATGATTACTTCATTGTTAAAAGGATATGGAAGTTTTCTCATAAATTTTTCTGTTAGTTGTTTCCATTCTGTTGGAGGACAAATGTAGAAATATTTTGAGAATTCGCAAGCGTATTCTTCAAAATAACACATGTCACAAATTGACATTTTTTCCATGTGATTTAGAGCATCTGCTTGATCTATAGTAGATCTAACATTTTTGAATGCTTCATAAGTTTGTCCTGTGAATTGTTTGTAGATTTGTTCTATAATTCTTTTAATGAATTGGGGAATGTTTCCACGGGTTTCTTGCCAAATGGCATTTTTAGTTTCGTAAGAAATTGTTTTGAGGAAGGCTTTGACATTTCCTCGGGTACTAGCAATTACATAGTGCCATGAGTTTTGCTCATCCCTATGTATTTCTTTATGAATAATTATTGAGATCATGATATTATTATACCAATCTTCAATGACTGTTTCTGGGTTTTTGACACAATCAAGGTCAAGAATCTTGACATCAATTGGGGCTTTTCTTGGTTTATTAAGAAGATATGATGGATCAATTTCTTCATCATATAAAGGCATTGGTCTAGGAGTGAAGTCTCCTAAAGGTCTTTTACCATCTCCTTTCGGATTTGAGGATGAAGGTTCATAGTCCATTGGGACAGTTTCAATTTTTGGTTCTCTGATTTCAATTCCTTTATTAGCATTTCTACTAGTAAGGAATCTTTCATGGATGATTGTTTCTTCATCAGAACTGGATTCTGAATTAATGTCAACTTCTCCTATGTGATCTTTAACAAAATCGCTAGGATCTTTTTCATGAATGTTTTCTTCTGATTTTGCAACAAGAATAATCTCTTGATTATTTATTGCAATCTTTTTGAAGATAGAAGCTATGTTTTCAAACTCTTTATCTTCAAAGGCTAATAGAACATCAAGATGTCCTAAGTCTTCAGAAGATTCATAAATGTCTTCTAGCGTTTTTCTAACATTGATCATTCTGATTCTGAATTCTCAAAATCAAATTTTCCTTTTCTGGTCATTTTTTGTTTTTCAGTAAATTCCCCCCTCTTTTGAAAAATTCCATATTTTATGGTTTTTTCAGAGTTTGAGGTAGAGGCTGCATGTTTCTTAACTTTTGCTAAAATAATAGCTGAATGTTGGTCTAAATATTTTTCTGTCCTGGATTGAAAATCTTTAATGTAATCTTTTAGTTCCTGAATAATGTTTTTTAACATATGTATTTCTTTTAAAATATCATTTAAAGCCATTATTGATTTCCAATAATAAGCTTAGTTAATTTATTAACCTTTTCTTTTACTTCCTTTAGTTGTCTTGCTTGACTACTTTCTGGAATATCTTCTTTCCATCTATAGCTAGGATTTTTCCTAATAGATGTAGAATGTAAGAGTAAGGGTCTTTGTTCTTTGACTAATGTCCTACTTTGGTCAAGGTCAATTTGAAGGGATCTTCTTGCTGGTTGGACAAGCCAGTCAAATTCGGTTTCTTTGTGTTCAAGGTAGTCTGAGAATAAAGGATCAATCTTTATTCCTTTTGGCTCCTTGACTATGGTCATGTTGTGTTGGTTATGAATTGCATAACTAACAAGGTAAGAAATTGAGAAAGGTACGTTGTTGTCTTTGACTAAGTCTTTTCTTCTGTAATTGAATACGAAGGAAAGAATTCCATGAAAGTCTTGATCATGTAGACTAACTGATAGTCTAGGATGTGATGTGAAAATTAATTTTCCACGTGCAAGGTTTCCATTAAGGGTGCCTAAGCATCATTCTCTTGGATTTTTAATTCTTTCATCAATCAATCCCATGATAATAGGTTGATCAATTTTGTCAGATAAGGTGCTACGGAGTTGAATCCTAATAGCTCCTATCGTTATCCAGTAAATGTTTTTACTGTCATCTAAGTCAATTTTTTGCTTAGCTTTGTTAATGTCTTGTTTAGTAAGAAGGGAAATTCATATCTTACCATAAGTGTGTTGAATGTGAATAGCAAATTCCTTTTGAGAAACTCCATAGTAAATATGCTTATTTCTATTCATAAATTTGTTGATGAAATTTGGTTGTACAAACACTTCACTTGGATGTAATGTCAAATTTGTTTTACAAATTTTTGCAAGTTTTTTGTCAGAAATTACAATCTCTTTTGAAAGATTTCCAAGTGACTCAGTTTGTTCAACAACTTCGTCAACATCAAGTTCAGTAGTAATTTCACTACTCATGATGATAATAAAGATAATGTAACATAAATTCTTTGACACATTCTTCAAATAATGTTTTATATTTATCACGTTTTTGTCTCATACGGATTCTAACTGAATGATGTCGTGTTCAAACATTAGTTGAAATCTGTATTCTTCATAATATTCATAAAGGTTGCTTTTATTAGCTATGGAATGTGTGTATGCGGTACAAATTTTACAATCAATCATGATATATGATGATGTAAAGCATAATGTAAAATAAATTCATGTACGCATGTATTATAAACTTGTAAAGCATTTAGCATTCTGTTTTTCATTCCTCTTAAGGAAGCTCTATGTGTGTCTGTAAATTGGTGATATCTAAAGATTGCCTTATGATATTTATAAATTTCATACTTTGTATTTAATGTCATGATTAATGTATTACACATATTACAGTTAATCATAATGTAAATAATAATGTAAACCAGGCTCTGATAACATTTTTTAAACGGTGGGGCTTTGGGGGGTGTTAATTTGCAGAGGGAGGGTGGGGGCTTTGGGGGGTGGGGGTTGGGCGCCATTTTCCCAGACGTCACGGGGTTCAAATCTTTTCTTCTGATATCTAACTAAAATAGACTGTGTGATGTTTGACCAAAAATTAAAATTCAGAAGAAAATAAAAAAATGAAAATCATTAAAAAATACTAAATCTTCCCAGCCCAAATTCCCATAGCACTTATTCCGCAACTCCAAACCCACGGTCACCACCATCCATTTGCAAAGGCAGCAGCATCTCCACCACCCACAGTCAACGACCAACACCAACACCAAAATTAATTGCATATGCATCCAAGAAAGAATGCAAGAATCAAAGTAAAAACTACATTATTGCCGAAAAGAGGCCACTTCGATCAAGCAACAATAGTCAGAATTTTTTTTCCGTCTTTTCTGACTACGCAATTACTTAGCAAATCAAACATTGCAAAACCGCAAAAATTCATATAACCCCAAAAAATGCTACAATATATATATATATATATATATATATATATATATATATATATATATATATATATATATATATATATATCAAAAGAGGGTTTAGAATAAAAAAAAAGTAAAATCCGGGTTTAGAATAAAAAAAAAAAACAATTCACCTTGATTTATCAAAAGAGGGTTTCCTTGTTTTCCATCCAGTAAACAATTGTTTGTACAATACAATTACATCCTTATCCCGAAAAACACCAAAAATATTGGACTAATTGAGCTTGGAACTCCAAAAATCACTTGATCTGGCACGTTCACCCAAACTAAAAAACAAGAACCGGAATGTATGACTCATGCCGCAAGCTGGACAAGTGTAGGCCTGAACTCCAAGCTTCGTTCATATTGAACCAAGCCTAACACCACTCTGACTATGGGTGGTGGAGCCGCTGTCGTTGCAGGTGGGTGGCTGCGGCCATGAGTTTAGAGTTGGGGAAGATTGGTTATGGGAATTTGGACTGTGGAAGATTTAATTTTTTAATAAATTTTTTCCTAAATTTTAAGCTATTTTAGTGGTCTGGCAATTTTATCCATTTGATTTCAATCGCTTTAATTTTGGGTCAAACATCGCGTGCAGTCCACTTGAATCAAATAAAGGATAAAATAGACGGATTCAGTCATCAAAGACCTACTACGTCTATTTTATCAAATGTTAGGGATATTCGGTGCTATTTTTAACGGTTATGGATATATCTTTTACATTTTTAAAAGACCAGTCAACCAAATATGTTATTTTCCAAATTTATTGCTCGTACAACATAATAAAGTTATACTTGCAAACTTGTTTGTTTATATAACAATAGTTTAAATTAATTTCACAATAGATTAGCAAAGAGTAATTTCTTGACGTGAAAATTAGGTCTTCTACTTATTAAATTATGAGTATTCCAAATTCACATACTGAGTCATTTATTAATTTACGTCTCTTACAAAAAAAATCACAGACTTTTTTAGTGGCACGAAACCCTACACACATTCATCTGAAATTCCATTCTACTTTTCTTTCGTTTGGTGCAAAATTTTGATTTTTTTCTTCGAAACTCAATATGTTTATGTAATATGGTACTATAATCTTTCTTCCGTTTGCCTTCTTCTCCATCATTTGTCAGATTATTACTATCTCAAACTCTAATTTACAATAACTGTCAGTAAATAGAGGATGGCTTCAACTCAGAACCACACGAAATTGAGTAAATCCAAAAGAAGGGGGGCATCAAAGAGAAATCAGTGTCAAAACAAAGTTGCCATTAAATCAAAAAAGGAAAAAATTCAGCATTCCGGTGCTGAAAGGAGAAAATCTAATTTTCAACATGAGTTATTTTCGAATTTAATTTAATGCAATAGTTTTTCTTCAATTCTTTACTGTTTTTAGTTCTCTATTGTAAATTTGCACTTGAATTTTTGTTTTGGGTATTGAATAAATTGGGCAAATCTCATTTCTTTTCATCGTTTAAGTGCTGGTAGTAAGAAGTTCTCATTTTATATTTGTTTTTATTAAGTGGATTTATCATCAAATATGTTTGCTTTTGTGTGGTTTGGACTTATTGTGCTTTCAGTTTTGGGTTGTATGTCATATTCATCTTTAGTCTCTTTTACTTGGTCACTATCAAACATATGCAATATAGGTCCATTGTACAGTGCTGTAATTTCACAAAATTTCAAAATTTGTTTTTGTTTTTGATTCCTAAAAAAATAATTTTGTTTTTGATCTATGTTGATTGCAACATATGTTGGAAAACTGAAATATATTATTAAAAATGCAATTGGTAACGAAATTGAAACATCCATAAATCAATTTCTACTTACTATTACTCTTTATGCAGATTTGTTCTTGTAAAAGATTTTGTGTAATGTATAACTAGATTCCTTGCCATCTTCGTATATATGCCTACTATGTGTCCCTGATTTGTTTATCGCTGATGATATCTTGATATCGGAGAGTGTTAATTTTGATACTACATTCATTTAAATGATACCATCATTTCATACTTTGTAGCATCATAATCAAATACGATATTTCTACTTGTCAATTATGCTTGTTACATTTCAATTGCATCGTAGGGACATTTAATCAATTGTTAATGTTGTACGTGACTTTATCATCAATGTAACCTCACTCTTTGTATTCCCATTAAGGTCGAGTAAATCTTGCGATACATACATCTATGGACATTGGACCCGTGAAAATTACTAAAAAATGTGGTGGTATAATCTGAAGTAGGTCGCGACTCCACTAAATACAATGGCAATTGGGGATATTTCTTACTTATCAATTATATAGTCTAGATTGAAAATTGAATTATGTTTACACATCTACTTTTGTGTAAGCACATTGACGTACTGTTCTTCTACTTGACAATGAAGCTGAAAATAGACAATGCTAACCAGTTCAGGGCGACTTGATTTTAAGATCAAAAGCATATACACCCGGTACATAAAGGATAACAATGATATTGCCAAGCAAACAACAGCTTGTATATCTCAATAGAAAAAAGTCTAAGTTCAAGTCTAACTCGGGAGAAGTTGATCACGCGTTTTTTCCTATTTTCATGGACAAAAGGCTCATTGGATTGTAGGATACTTTGATATACCTAATTGGCACTTTGATGTCTACAACTCATCATTCAAAACAATCACAAATGTTGCAGTGTTGGAAGCAGTACAGCCGTTGCACACGGTCATTCCACATCTTATTCGTCAATCAGAAGTCCTGAAGCTTGAACCTTTCGAATCCCCACTCTAATGCAGATTATGCAAAGAAATTCCACATCAAACAAATGAGTTAGTACGGATACTGGAGAACTTTGCAAGGGTCTTTCCACCTTCTTGATTGACTATATTTAATATCGATGATATACTTCACTTGCACATGATCATTCATCTATATCTTGTGCTTGTTTAGTTTAATATTTTTTGAATCAATGCATTTGATATTTAGTGATCACCGTCTGTCAAAAATGCGTGCTGAGGGATTGATTATCTAATCGTATTTTTATGGATGCAGTGGTGACTGTCGGATATTTGTAATCAAGTTTGTGGAGTACATATTTGAGAAAAGATTAAAAATATGCCGAAAAAATTCGATACAAATGTAGCTCATCACAACAGGCCTATCCAATTATACAAATTAGCTATTGAGAAGCCAGAACTACAATTGGATGGATAATCGTCTTTGTTCAAATAACATGAATTCAAGTCTCGGGTTTATTTATCGAACATGTATCTCTTGTCTAATGAAGTTTCATTGCAGTTGATGCTTTTGGTTATTATAATTATAAGTTAGTGTACATTTTCAATTCTTTGTTTTCTAGGTTCTGTCATCAAACCGCTTATGTAAACGGATTACATGTTTGATATGCACTATAATTTTAGTTTGTTTTTGAATATTACTTATGATATTCTAGTTTGGGATTCATCTGTAGTTGAATTGCTTATTTATTTATCCTAATATTTACATAATTAGTTCTATGTTCTAATATATTATTCAGTATCGAAGAAGGTCGATATGTTTGGAATAATCTCCATGTTAAGAAAGATCAACTGATCGATTGAGTCGACATCATTGTTAGGGTCTTGTTTTTGTTAATATGCTTACAGTGTTTGATTATCGTGTTTGGCTAAACTTTTGATGTTATTAAGCTATTTATATTGTTAATGAATATTGATCAATTTGCTTGAGATGAGCACATTTGGTATCCTTTCTTGCGACATATCGCCTCCAATTTTTTATCGTTTTGTTGTTATCATGCTTCGACTGTTAATGTATTGTCGATGATTCGAAGTTTTGTTGGTGATACTAAGTTTTGATTACACCTAATGAGACGACGATACTTGTTACTCTTTCGTTTGTCAGTTAATAACATATATAAACCGATCATTACTGTTGTTAACTTAATCTAGTTGTTATTTAAAATCATGTAGTTCGATTTATAATACTATACTAAAAATATTCTGGAGTCATTTTGTAAGTGAATCCAAATCATATGAATTGTTATACACCATCCAAATATGTACACCAATGACGCTTTTCCTAACATATCATAATGTGTCAGATATAAATGTATATACCAAACAAACATTGCCTCACAACATCAAATCTGTATCACAATCAAGCATCCAAATCATATGCGTTGGTTATGGAAATTAAATTGAGTCAAATACACACAGCTGGAAACAAAAATGGAAACATAGAGCTTATATGACATGTAGTTCAAAGATAAATAATACTCATTGATGATAAATATTTTTACCCTCTTTCGAGCACGGCTGTGACAGTGGTGGAGACCTGCAAAAGATGGTGGGACTTTTTTATCCTGTGTCCACTCCGGTGTGATAATTAGTATATGATTAAAAAATATGTGCAGAATAGCAATATGTAGTGTATAAGAGTTATGTATTCTATTTTTACCTGAGAGTTGGCCTCTATTTATATGGATGACCTGCATTTATTGATGACGGGTGTCCCTTCATCTCCCTCATTATTAGGAGTTAATGATGGATATTTTATCTTCTCAACTGCTGGTGTTTCATCTTCCCAATTATTGATGGTACTGTCATTTTATGGGTCGCCTGTCCGACTTGCCTAATGGCAGTTGGGTCATTATTGTCTATCTGTTAGAGATGCGTGCTTATGAGACCAACGAGACAGACGAGTCGGTGAGGCGGGTGAATCGTAAAGGCAGGCATGCCAGGACGTGTCACTATTGGCAAACAACATATAGCAGTTGTCATTATTTCTATTATCATAAGCCCCTCTACTTTTCATAGATTGTCGTCAATGGGAAATAGAAATAATCTATCACACATGCTTTTTTCAGAGGTTTATCGCATTGATTTTTAAACAGAGATTCATCGTCTTGTTTGTGGGGCAGAGGCTCATCGCCTTGTTTTTGGGGACAGAGGCTCATCGCCTTAATTTTTAAACAGATGCTCATCACCTTGTTTTTCAGACAGAGGCTTATCGCCTTGTTTTTCGGGCAGAGGCTCATCGCCTTGATTTTAAAACAGAGGCTTATCACCTTATTTTTCAGACAGAGGCTCATTGCCTTGATTTTTAAACAGAGGCTCATTGTCTTATTTTTCAGACAGAGGCTCATCGCCTTGACTTTTAGTAGGACTCGTCACCTAGCCTTGTTTTTCAGTAGGACTCGTCGCCTAGCCTTGTTTTTGAGCAGGACTCTTCACCTAGCCTTGTTTTTCAGACAGTAGGAGCTGGCCTTGTTTTTCAGACAATAGCAGCTGGCCTTGTTTTTCAGATAGTAGCAGCTGGCCTTGTTTTTCAAACAGTAGCAGTTGTCCTTATTTTTCAGATAGTAGTAGCTGTCATTTATTTATGGCTTTGTTTTTTTAGATAGTAGCAGCTGTCATTATTTCTATCCTCATAAGCCTCTTTACTTTTCATAAACTATCATCAATGGAAAGTAGAAGTAATCTATCGCACCTGTTCCTCTCTAATTATTTTTTTTGGTTGAGGCTCGCCTCACCTAAAAATTTATTTTTTTGGGGGCTTGGCTTGGCTTTGGCTTGGCTTGGCTTGGCTCGTCTCGTTTGACTGTTGTAGTAGTTGAGAATATTTTTGTCACAGGTCAGGTCTAGTAGGTGTGTCAGGACTTCCTAGCTAGTCTGATCCTTCCTTGGTACCTTCATCATTTATTTTTCTTAGATGGTTTATTTTTTGCTTGTATTTATCATCTAGAGGTTCGGGCTCATCTCGAGTCTTTGTTTTGTTAGACTCAAGTTCCTTTCGATCTTTCATATCTTTGGTAATGAGATATGCTTCTTCAGTGTCCACATACTTATCCCCTCTCTTTAGTAACTCTTGCATCGTATCCAGTGAGTTTTTAAAGAGTGACATCTTGAAAGGGCAACTTCGAGTTCCACTCATCATGGAAGTGACTACAGCAGACATCTGCAGATCTTTGATTTGCAGTGTGGCCCTATTGAACCGGGCAATGAAATCTTTCAGCATCTCGTCTTTGTCTTGGGTCAATTGCATCAGGCCGATGACAGTTTTCTTAGCACGTTTGCTACTGGTAAAGTATGGAGCAAAACTCTTGGAAAAATCATCAAATGTACGGATCGATTTTGGAAAAAGGGTCCCTGGCCTTTCGGATAAGTGTTGGTTGGAAAGCCTTGCATATAATCGCATCAGGAGTGGCTTGCAACCTCATTAAGTCGACAAAAGCCCTGAGATGATCGACAAGATCTGAAGATCGGTCGTACTTCTCCATCTTTGGTTATTTGAAGTCTTGTGGCAAGGGGACCGCCATCACTTTTAGGGAAAAAAGATCTTCTTCCAACACCATAGATTGTTACCTAGTACTTTTCTTAGACATGGCCTCAACTATTTTGTGACACATTCTAATCGCTGCTCCAGGTTTAACACTGGTCTCAACCAGTATAGGCATGAGCACCTATGGCGGTTGCTCCTAATGTAGATTTGGGCCAGATGTCAATGAATAGAAGTACAGTACAGAAGGCAGAGCCAAAGAAACTGGAGCCAGCGGTGGAGTTTTCGTTAGTGGTATTTCTATTGTTGAAAAGTTATGAGTCTGGAGAGGAGTCCCTGGTAGTGAGGACCTTATCGGTAGAGGGCTATGACCCTGGGGCGGAGCTCCTGGTGGTAACGATCCTATCGGCAGAAGGCTAGGATCCTATGATGGCTGAGAAATAGCAGCGTTTCGATCTTGGAGTAGAGCCGTTAAGGCCACAACCAGAGCTCGCAGTGCCGCAAGTTGAGCGACAGAGGCAAATTCTTATTGTGGGTGATTAGTGGCAGCGTTAGGATCGGTGTCTACATTTCCAACGGAGGTTGGGGGAGCGGTTACATTCTTAGCTCTTCTAGTTCAAGACATGACTTTTTGTGCGGATTTTCCATAGACGGCGCCAAATGATGATAAATATTTTTCTTCTCCTTTGAGTACAGCTGTGACAGTGGTGGAGACATACAAAAAATGACGAAGCTTTTTTCTCCCGTGTTCACTCCGGTGTGATAATCAGTATATGATTAAAACATATGTGCAGAATAGGAATATGGAGTGTATAAGAGTTGTGTGTTCTGTTTTTACTTGGGGGTTGGCCTCTATTTATAAGGATGGCCTGCAGTTATTGATGACGGGTGTCCCTTCATCTTCCTCATTATTAAGAGTTAATGATGGATGTTTCATCTTCCCAATTGTCGATGATAACTGTCATTTTATGGGTCGCCTTTCTAGTTTGCTTAATGGCAGTTGAGTCATTATTGTCTATATGTCAGAGATGCGTGCTTATGAGATCAACGAGGCAGACGAATCGTTAAAGCGGGCGTGCCAGGACGTGTCACTATTGACAGACAACATATAGCAGCTTTCATTATTTCTATCATCACTCATATTTAATAAAAACAAAACGAAGATGTACTGATTGTCTTGCAATTCCATAACTAATATTCCAAAACACAAGGCTTTGAATTCTATCCAAATTATTAGAATTCTAAACAACCAACAACATTTGCATAATATTTGAAAACAAATCATATTATTTATCTAATTCTATTTCAATCAATTTTTTGGATTCTCAACACTCACTTGCTTCTTTGCAGATTTGTATTCTAGATTTCAACACGAGCCACAATTGCCACTGAACAATTATATATACTCTCGTCCATGTTCATCTTGGACAAAATCTGAGACAAACATGTTGAGAAAAATCAGGTTCAAAATCATAATTTCCACACATGTACCACCTGATTCATATGAGAGAAAAACATATTGTCAATGGCAATAGGTGATCATAAAAACTGGAGTTCAACTCTCATTCTCAATAAAATAACAATTAGAAAAATTGCTAATGAAGAGTGAGTAGGTAGCCAAAGTGGAGAGTCCATCAATTTGATCCATGTGAGTGAAAAACACTTTGTTATCTTCATGTATACCAATATATATAACTGCTCCTAGCTAATACCCGACGTCATGACAACTAAGTATCAACACCAATGCACATGAATGACCATTGAAATCAATTTCAATAGAGGTAACAACATCATATTTTACAACCCAAATCACATTACAGACTATGTAGTTCTTTTACATATATTTACATCAATCGCAATGTCAATGTAAACGAAGAACAAAAAATAAGGTACTTACTTAAAACTTATTGGTGAAATAGGCTAGATCAGATCCAATCGTGCACGACACTGATTATTTTTAGATTTCTACTCATCAAAGCAATTTGAAATATTATTATTTTTAATTTATTATTATACGAAATTACTTAACGGTTGTAAGTAATATATAAAAATAGAAATCACGAATATGTGGATTAATTAAACATTTTCAGAGCTTGAAATGTATACCTCGCATTCAGATCCTATTACAAGCCACTTTGTTGATATCGTAATGGGATTTTTTTCATGTTCGATTCATTTATTTATTTATCCCTATGTAAAAAATAACAGAACTATCACTACAAATACTTATCAGGGGGTTGTTTGCTGAAACTTGGTACTACACCGTTATTACATAATGTGACTGTCCATTTTTATCTCCTTCATTATAATCTCAACTAGGTTTACATAACTACATCTAATGGGACAATCAATCTAACAACTGAGTAGTTATTGTATGCACGTGATTCATCTCAAACTCCATCGTAATAAACCAAAATGCTAATATCCCCCATCTCTACATCAGAAACTTAATTAATAACGCATCTACTCATATCAACAAATATTGTATGATAATAATTACCACATTCTGTAATTTCAGTTCATATACAAAATACACACACCCATAGATTCCATAACGTGTCTTTACAATAAAAAATTGTGATTCTAAACTGAGGTTTCACACCTTATTTACATGGGGATAATTGATAACTTATACAATTACGAACATCAATCTTAGTTTGAAATACAACTCAACTAATTAAAGACACAAACAATCAATCTTGACATCTTGTGGGAGTTTGAATTGTCAACGAAAAAATATATGAATAGAGTATCAATCACATACAAATGCTGTAATTGTATTTTACTGTAATTCTTTTATTCTGGCTCAATAGTAGATGCTTAGCAATCTTATCAAGCTTCTAGACACATACTCTCAAACAAAAGAAGAACTACAAATTCTTTTTAATAAATAGTATCAACATCTAGTTCAATCTAATTCGCATATGGGGTTGTTTTATAATTTGAATTATATGCAATATATTACCATATTTGATGCAACAAATTATAAATTAAAGCTTGCCTCGAACAAATGTCTAATACTACTAGTCTTGATCTTTGAATTATTCCACTTTTTGATGATCTCCAATAATAATAAACTCGTATGAAATTGGTATTACATAATTTCTTCCCCGAAATTTACTCCATAAGTTACCGATTACCATGATTGGACATCGATTATTATAACATTTTGTTTGTTCTTCAGTTTGAATTTTGAATCTACCCACTTCCTCGCTGATAACATGAAATGGACACAACACTATCACAATAGTAACATAGCGTTAATTGTGGACTGTTATGATGTCCAACCTAGTATAGGCTTTAAACGAAGTCCATTATTCTTCTACAATTTCAAGTAACAATCCATTATTATTGTAGATATCCGGTTGGCCCAGTACATTTGATAATCAAACTTAAAAGTAGGTTATATATCTAAAAACCCTAAATATAATAGCTAGTGGGTTGAGGCACACAACAAGCAACCATATACAATATTCAAAAAATTGAAGAGCACATTAACATCATATTTAAAAAAAAAAAACAAGAGAGCAACAGAGTAGAAGGCAAACATACGAATATACAAGAAGACGAACAACTATAGAGTTGAATGTCATACATTTTCAGTAGCAGATGATGAAACATGTTAGGTATTTTGTTTAGACGGTACACTAAAAACTCCATAACCCATGAGGATTGCTTACCCACAACATATAAACCTAAAATTTCATGAAAATAATAAAAAAATAATAATGCAAACACAAACTAAACCAGAAAAGTAAAAGGAAACAAACTTGAAATTCCACCAAGATATGTTACCAATTCACTCTTTATTTCATATCTTGTATCAAGTTCCACCAAGAGAAGCTATTATCACAATCTTCAATGGTAAAGAGACCGAGAGACAGTATTGACAGGGAGTTGATGAGGAAAAGGGTTGGGCGAGAGATAAAAATTAATAAAAATAGTGGGCCAGGGAAAAAAATTGCAGTATTTTTTGTTCCATCTTCTACATGGCATGCTTGAAGAAGTATGCCGTCAAATATTACGTTTTACAGCATTTTTTGTATGTGTATTGTACATATTATAAGTTATTAGTAATTTACGGTACACATTTAAGTTATGTTGTAAAAGATCTATTTTAGCGACATTTCTTATATGTACACTGTAAGCGAATGCCATAAAAACTAAATATATTTTAGTGTCTCTCGGTATGTACTTTCACTTGATGACAAAACATGTCCAAAATTGAACAAGCGTTTATAATAAAAATTTTATTGAGTTGGACTCAAACGAAAAAAAATAAGATACGATAACTAACTGTAACGTTGTGATTAACAACTAATTTGATTTCACTACATCTAATCTTATCAACTCTAGCGTCCTTTTCCTTAACACGTTTTCAAATCTTGTACCAAGTTTTGTGAATGTTGATTTTGCATCACTTAAATTCTTGGAAAAACACTTATGCACCTTGCAACTCAAAGAATCAAACAGAGCTTCAATTGGGAAGTTTTGGTCAATTTTATGACCGATTCCACCGATTCCACCATGTTTGATGTCATCGTGGAGTACCTATTTGTTTTTATGTAAAATCTCGATCATTTATGAAACCTAACATCAATTACTGTAATGGTACTTTTGGTACTCAACGTCTCTAAAAATTATTTAAATTATTGTGTGTATTACGTACTAGATATTTTCGTATATGCGCATCGATACTGTCTAGCTGCCTCATTTAATTTTCAAAGTCCAATTTTGTGTACGCTTGTGCCGCTGGTTGAATGGTTGTCTTACATATTTACCTTTTTTTTTCGGAAAGACTTTCTTAAATTTTGTCGTAGATGGTAATAATAGTTCCCATGCATCGCACCTGTATAAAATACTACCATGTTTATCAAAAATGAATACAAGTCCATCACATTCTCCGTATGCTTCTTTTAGTCTTAATATGAATCAGTTCCAAGAGAAAAATGTTTTCAGAATCACTTACACCAAACACATGTATGACAATGTTGTTATTTGCGTCCTATACATAGGCAGTGAATAGCATCAAACACCTATAACTATCTATTAAGAAAGTACCGTCAAATACGATAACATGCTTGCAATATTTCCAGCCTTCTATGGATGCCCCTAACACCACAAAGCTATACACGAATTTATTATGGCCATCTTTCTCAACTCTTGTGTATGATCCTAGATTAGTAACCTTAAGCATATTTAGATAAGCTGGTAGTCTTCCATATGATATTTCTGGATCCACTCTTACCATCTCCAGTGCTGCACGTTTACGAGCTGTCTAAGCCTTTTTGTAACTAATTGATACTCTCTAGTTTTTTTATCATATAATGTACAATGTCACCTCGTGTATATATCATCATCAAAGATACAAACTTGTATATGATGCAACTCATGATGGTTAAACATGTTGCTTTTATGTGATCTTCTAAGATTACGTCCATTGAGTATGTGTGACTATTCTTTATATTTATTCTTTTGAACATTCCTGTCATCCCGATTTTCCATACTCTAAGACCCCACTAGCAGTTATCATCCAAGTACTTCAACATGTACTCATTCTTGTCTGATTTGTATACCATGTACTCAAATGCGAGATGTATCGCGTACAAAGCTAGACTTGTTATTAACAATTCCTTATCATTGTAAATCGTATCCTCTTAACACTATCAATGCTAGGTTGGGTGATTACTTTCTAGTCCACCTTCTTAACAATACTGTGAGATCTGTCACATTCTTACAAATCTCACAACATATCTCTTCAATTGTAGGTAGCCTTGGATCTGAAGAATTTTTCGAAGTGTATTAACCAACTTCGCGTGTAGGTAATGTGTGGCGAAACCTGAATGTGTCAACATCTGATTTTGAATTATTTTGGTAAGGAAAACTATAGTCACATTATTGTACTTCTTTGATATCAACACACAGAGGGAATCTTGTGAGATTTGTCTCATTTTTCTTGATTTGTATATAGCAAAATATAAAATTATCGCAACAAGTTTTCACCAGTGGACCTAATATTGAACGGTTATAGCATATTTGGACTGTTCATTTCCAATCTCTCTCATGATTATTTCAACTAAACTTGTGTAACTGCAATCCAATGAAATAATTCCAACAACTGAATAATCAATAGTTTCATGAATAATCTCATTCACCCTCATAATAAACCAATACATTAACGCTTTCCATACCTGAATCAGAACTTATATCATGTAAATTAGTATTATTTCAAACAACATACTAATGTCAACACTTTTAACCAATAATTCAATTGGTTCCATAATGTAATCAATTTTCATTATCCAACAAATTTGTAGTATTCCCCTTCGATGGATGAAACCTTAACAAAGTGCTATCACCGTCATTTATGTTTCTTTATCATCATGATTATGATTCAAAGTTCATATAACTATAAACCGATAAAATACAGATTTTCAAACTGATGTTAATGGAGATGATATATATTGAGCATTAATACATTTTTGATTGATTAACATTCTACAAGTCATGTTTGAAAAAATGACATATAACCACCCAAATTAAATTTTGTAGAGTTGCACATTATGAATTAACAGGTGTGTGCAAGAATTTTTACTCATTCAACAACGTAATCTGACAGTCAATCTCAAGATTCCCAATCTTATATTTTAACATTTCATTTTTATTGTCTAAGATTGTTTAATGGAAAATTTCAATTATAATCGTCTAATTCATATTAAATATGGGTACTTACTTGTTGGTCCAAAACACGCTTGTCGGAAAATTCAGTAGATTCTTAGCATCATCGGAATTTTCTCAATCCCAACAATTATGCAACTTTCAGATGTCAATGACGATGGATACCTCAATTTCTTACAAATAACCGAACCAAAAATCTATTCTCAATAGTTGTAATTGCCTAGTGTCACTGGCCGCAATATTTCAAAATGTCGAATAAATACACAAATTTCGAACTCTGCAACATTTGGTTGTTGATGACGATGGGTTCTTTGAATTTTTGAAATTCAAATTCATATTTTACCTCTGGATAAAGGAGTCACATTTGAAATGGAAGTAACACCTGCCTGAGATGGTAACAATGAGAAATATCCGAATGTATTAATGATATACAATTCATCATTTTAAAATTTATTTTGGTATTTTTATTTTGTTTTTTCTCAAACAATAAATATCTAATTTATGAAAAAAATTTCAGGCATATATGTAATTTTCCCTTTTGCATTTGGTTTCATGTCACCTCTTAATACCATTAGGTGTTTGTTTTAGCCCAAGTCAGCATCTGGGGATGTAGATTGAAAGCAATAGAATTAAATTAATTTTAAAAATTAACTCCTAAAACAATTCAATGAGAAAAATATCAATATTTCATATGGTTAGAAAATGTACTACAACTTGAATATAACATGCATTATATAGACATTACATTATCAATATCATAGAACAAAAATAACTTTGATAGTGATAGAAACACGCCATGTTGGCATGGGTATAAATGAAGATTTTGATATTTTCTCTTAAAAAGATAATCTCCATGCTAAGGTATCGAATTTCACTGAGAATTTCCTATCATCCCTCATCGGTAATTCTCAAGCTTTACCGAGTTTGAGGACCACCCAAAGCCGATCGTTATAACTAATTACGATTGACAAATGGTAATACTTTAATGAAACGTTACTATTCAAACACAAGTTCCATACTCTTTATACTGTTGAGACTTACATCGTGTTTGTTAGGACTTATAAGCGCTTAAAATCTAGTCAAACATAATTTTTATCCACACATTTTATAAACGTACAATTTTGATAAATTTTTTGAATGTAGAAATCACTGTTTATAATATAAAAAAACTTTACCAAATTAAATAAGCACTTAATTGTTACCAAATACAGTCAAATTGGCCTCCAAGGTGTCATTTTCGTCTCTGCTCGACAGGTCTATTTTCTGCTCCCCCACACACACTTTGTAGATAATTCATTCAGACAGTAGAGTATCGAGACTACAGTTGCTGACCCTTTAGAGTTTTGTCCACAAATTGGTCTATCATTTGTAATCTATACCTACTGTTCAGCAATACAATTCCATTTGCCTTAACAGACTCATCACATGTTTCCTACATGGTGCCAGACCCTTTTTCTTTGAATTTTTTCTTTATTTTTATGGGAATTTTGGAACCAATTCAATTCGAATTTACAATTTAGGACACTTCCATCATGTCATGTCTTGAACCAAAAAATAAAAAATAAAAAGGACGAATTTGAAGTGGTCAGGACCATCTCACCTGTCATTTTTGGTGCAGAAGACTTGGTGGGTCTTGTCCCTCTTAAATATGTAGAGAAAATTGTATAAATTTTGTCGAAAAATGGTTTAAATAATTAAAGGGTTGTTTCTTCGCACAAGTTTGTGTCACTTTAGGATGAAGATTACTTTTTGATTTGTGATTTCATAATTAGAAACCACGAAAGAAATACGTATTGATTGCAAGTTATTTAATAAGTTGCGCTTGAAACTTGTGTTAGTTCTTCAATTTGTGGTTGATATTCAATACTTTTAAATATAATTGATAATTGTGTTCGGTGAGATTTATTCGATGGTATAAATTCAATCAGATTTGAACGTTTATCGAGCTAGATAGAAGAACTACTTACATATGACATGCTAAAGCAAGCATTTTATGAGTTGTTAGCTTGTAAGACTCTATGATGCAGTGTAAGCTTATAACACCTTAATCTAATTTAGTTGAGTTCGAAAAATACTTAAAAAAAGTTGAAAAATTAAAAACTCCCAATTTTATAAAATATATATAAAAAACAACTAAATGAAACGATAATCCATAAAGTGTTTAAATAGCAATAATAAGAAAAGAAAAAAAGAAAAACCCTTAATACCTAATTAAAGACGTAAATTTCTTGAACATCGAAGTGACAAGGTGGAATCCCATCTGATAGATTTTTTGAAAATATGATTGAGAATTGAAGTGTCAGTCAGCTTAGACAACTTTTGTACGACTAGTAGACAAGTATTGTAGCAATAACATGCTCATCGCCACCGTCTTGAAATTATTATTTAAGTGTATATTTGACGAACTTAAATTATAATTAAGCTTGGCCAAACATTTCTCAAACTAAATCACATGGATTTAAACGTTATTCACTAATACTATATCGAAATATATACATATCACTCGTTCTTTAATAGACTCGACATTCATAAATCAAACTAATTTTTTAAATACACAACGGGGAACAATCTAAATTATGAAGAGAGCATTGACGATAAATTCCAGGTTGTATATCATGAAAAGGGTATATTTCTCTATGTTTCGTGTCAGAATTGAGAATACAGAAAATGATTAATGTGGTTGTTGCTAAACCAGCAAAGTGCAAAGGAAGGATTAATTCCCAATACACCTTGAACTGATAGTATGTGGTTATTTATGGTCCCTAACCCGTGTACCCTGGTACCCGTGTGTGCGCGCGCATGAGAGAGAGTGAGAGAGAGAGAGAGCCAAAAGTTAGAAGCATCACTTTCATGGAGGCAATGCAGCAAATACGAATAAAGTGTAAATGACATCAGATTGGTACGTGAACAGTGAGTTCTAATCATTCATTTTCTCATTTTTTTTGAATATGGAATAGTAATGAGTCCCTTTGCTTTGTCACACAAACTGTGCCTTTTGTGCCGCAGCTTCCACCAATTGTTAACTTTTCTTTCATTTTATTTTTTCTTTAATTTATATGAGTTCATTTAGAGGTCAACTTGTTCAGATGAACCTATTTTTGAGGTGACTCAACACGATTGGTATTGTCTAGTAAATTGAATATTAAAATTAGATTTTCCAATTCAAAACGGGTCATATTACACTATTTTTTTAGACTTGTTTTTTTTATTTATTTGTTTTAAATTATAATCATTTTTCTTTGTTGTTGAGAGTATAATCGATTTCTTAGTTTCCTAATATGTTCTTATTATATAATGTGTCTTGTTATCAATAAATATAAGGAAAAACGTAAATAAAATTTACTCTTCTAACTATATTAATTAGATTTTCTTAATTTGTGAACAAATAAAATGAGGCTAAATATATTGATACCACAATTTTTTATTGCACGAAACGTTCATAAACTTTACTCATTATTACATTTATATCTTCAACTTTTTTTTATCGTATTCTTATCATCAACCTTCTATTAATTAATAATTACATCTTTTTCATAATTACAAATTTTATCCAAAAATTTCGTTGAGAGGGAGTAAAATGACTTATTTATTCATCGTATTTTTAAATAAGTAAAAATTAAATAAATATAAAATTGCGACAAAATATTTATTCCTCTTTTTAGAGCATATTAATAGAATTATATGATGAAAATCGTCATTAGTGACAAGATGTAGTAATTTATGAAAGTCGAATTATAAGAATTCGATGAAAAAAATTTAAGGATCTTTAATAAAATTAAAATATAGTGTATTTTATGAAATAATGTGGTAGTAATATAACCACCTTAAAAATGAACCTATGTTTGTGAGAGGAGAGTAAGAAATATAAGAAATAAAAACATCTTAATGGAGAGCAATTAATAATCAAAGACAGTGTCATTAGATTTGGTCCTCCTAGGATTTCAAAACTAGGAGGCAGGGATGTCTTGAAATCACTAAAGAAATCTTAAATTTATCAAGACTTTTGAAGACCTAAAAAATCTTCACGAATATAGAGAAGACACTCGTGCACTCTTGGAAAACATTGAAAGCACGAGTCTTCCAGTCAAAGGGGAGAGTAATTTTCGTGTAAACTATGTCAAATCGCTCCCAAATTTTGGTTTCTTATTAAACAATTGGAGCTTTGGAATGAGTAGAGAAAATAATATAGAAATACGAAAATATAGCTTACCAAAAAAGGTCAACCAAGTTGCACGAGTGGTCTCTCGTCGAGTAAAACAAGATTTTGGGTTGTCGACAAGTACTAAGATGTCTTCTAAAGCACAATATTATTGTATTATTTGTTAAACTAGAAGGATAAAGAAACCCACCCGGTGGAGTGTCGAGCTACAAGTCTTACGGCAAATGAGCGGGATTCTGAGTAGATACTGTTACTTTCTCTCGAACCATAATAATATTATTTTATTTGATTGAATTATTCATTTCTCTTGAAATTTCTTCAAATTGCTTTAATTCTCACGATTACATATTTGTTGTTAATAATTATTAAATTTATAAATAAAATTCGTTATCATTTCGTAATAATTTATGTATGTTGAATTAATAACGAATATATTCTATTGGTAGTTATTCTTGTGCTGTCAATATTTATGAATTGTTATATTAATCTATGTTAACACATAATATTCGAGAAATAAAACATCTATCAATATTGCGCTTCATTAGCACTTTATCTAATTAGTACAACCAAAAATGCTGTGAACAACATAAATAAATGAACTTTGAACTCGCATGAAGCATTGCACATCTAGTAAGTGCTATGTTTCTTTCTTTTGATGTTATATCATGAATATTATTTAGACATTATTGTAACATGAGTTACTAACAGTCGAAAACCTATTATACAAAAATAGCTTTTTAATGATAATTACGTTTTTATAAGTTATTTTCTAAAATAAATGATTTTTTTTTTTAATAATTATATTCGAGTCATCATTGAATGTCATGTTTGACTTACTAGATATATAAGTTAACATTTTGTAAAAGTGCACTTTTCTCAAAACCCTAATTTTGAATGAAAGATAATTAATAAGTTAAATGGAAGAAAATTTGACTAGATTTATTAATTTCTTGAATATTCAATGCCAAAAGTATATTGCTAGGTTAATGTGCATGAATAACCACAAGCATGCTGCAAAATCTAGGAAAAAGGGCTTTTTCTGGAGTTAAATGTTTCATTGGTCACTGAACTATTACTTCCGTCTTCATTCACTCACTAAATTTCAAAATATTTTTGAGTAGTCACTGAACTTTCAAAAATATCTCACCGTTACTCACTGAAGGCATTTTTGTTACGACTAAGTGACAAAAAATTCACGAGGCAGATGTAATATACATGTGGCAGGCGGAATCATCTACCAAGCATCTGAAATCGTCCATGTCATCCAAAATCGCGTGTCATGTCATCATTTAAAAAACGTTTTCACTCAATTTATTTTGGTTAAAACGTTTTTTAAATGATGAAATGTTGCGCAATTTTGGATGACATAGAAAATTTCAGATGTTTGGTGGATGATTCCATCTGCCACATGTATATTCCATTTGCTATATAGATTTTTCGTCACTTGATCGTAACAGAATCGTCTTTAGTGAGTAACGGTGAGGTATTTTTGAAAGTTCAATAAGTAACGGTGAGATATTTTTAAAAGTTCAGTGAGTATTGAGAAACATTTTGAAGTTGAGTGAGTGAATGAAGACGGAAGTAATAGTTCAGTGACCAATGAAACATTTAACTCTTTTTTCTGTGAAAAAATCGAAATTTGAATTATTTTGACTTTTACTTTTTTTTTTTTTTTTAATATCATATATATATTCTTTATTTTATACCACCTTCAATTGTATAAAATTTATTGATTTTCATTACTCCAATAAAAGGCTTTCTTTGTTGTGTCACTTTCATAAATTATCTCTTCTACTTACCATCTTCCCACATCCAACCCCCTTCTGTGTGTATATGTGTATACACAGAAAAAGTCACAAAATTGCATCAAGCAATCTGAAGCACCACTACCAGTAACAATTGAAACTATCAACTCAAGAATAATCTATCTTTTTTCTGAAGTCTAACCATGACAGAATCCTACTATAATTTCTCAACAAGATGGTTCAACTTCATTCCTCTGCATTCACCCTATTCTTCTTCTTCTTCTTCATCAAATTCACATCATGCTCATAATTTAACCAATACAATTTCCCAGCCACCTCCTCCAATAGAAGCTCTTCCACTTCTTAATAACCTCAGCCCCTCCAAAGATGAGCATCAGCCCTCATGCAGTGCCATAGAAAATGAGGGCAGGTCCTCCAGCACTGATGAAAGAGTCACTATAGAGTTACATATAGGGCTCCCTAGCCCTAGTTCTGATTTACCCTCCAAGATTTCTTCATCTGGGGAAATGATAGATGGTGTAAATATATTCTCAGGGTTACCCTTGAACACCATAAACAAGGGTCAATACTGGATTCCAACCCTTTCCCAAATTCTTATTGGACCAACACAGTTTTCATGTCACCTTTGTTCCAAGATTTTTAACAGATTCAATAACCTGCAGGTAAATTTACTCATGAACATTTAAGCCCTATTCTGGGCTGAGACCCTTATTTTTATTTTCTCATCTTGCATAACAAAGCACCAATAGATCAAATTCTAGAAGCATTGAATTAGTTATCTACCGACATAAATTTCTACTGGGGAATCACATATTCAACTCATGAGAACTTTGTTAATTTTTTTTGTTGTTTGTTTTTGAAGTCAAGACATGAGATTTCAATCTTTTATTTTGCAGCTAACTTCTGCACATTTTTGTTAATGATACCTACAGTGTTCCCTTTCCAAGGACAACCACAAAACATGTTTGGAACAAATCACTTCCTACGTTGTTCTCTTAGCAATTAAAACTCGAACCCAATTGTCACTTAAACTGGTGCTAAGCACAGTGATTCAACATAGCATTATTCAACTACATTACATTTCTGTAGAATAGGATTCCTTGCAACCCTTAATTTATTACCTGCTCAATATGTTTTTCCATATTTATAAGTGCACCCATTTATAGGTTTTGCAATAGTTTTAGCGTTGAACTGGCCAAAGTAGCGAATTTATGTAGCCGATCACGAATTCACAAGGGATAAATGCTTAATTAGGTGTTTTTGTTATTCTTGGATTTGAGACTCATGTGACTTCCTAGTTTAATTCTTCACCACCAAACTAAATTCTTCACACTATGACTTTGATCACTACAAAGTGGAAAGTTCTAAGGCATTTATCATTTCATAGTTCATATCTTTCTCTCATTCTAATCATGGCTTTTTTTCTTTTTTCTTTTTTTTTTTTGGGTGTTCTTTGGGACTTGTTTTTTCTTTTCTTATTGGGGTGATTGTTCAAAACATCTGAATTTTGTGCTTACTGCTGTTCGGCCAAATGCACGTGGATATAAAGGTGGAACTGACAATGTGCTATAAGATGTTTTTTCATCCCTTATGAACTGCAAAAATATATACATTCGCTGCATCCATTAGATAATTGTTGTTTTGCCTATAAAGTACATTGAGTGATTGTATATTTTTCTAAGCTATTTTACTGCAAGTCAGTATGCAATCATGGATGGACACTATGAGACAGTTGTGTATTTACTTCATTAAATCTACCATTGCTTTTGTTTCTCAACCCCCTCTCTCCTTGTCATGCACGAGTTTTTGTTTTCACCTATTTGTGTGCAGTAGTTGACAGTTAACTGCATGTCTCAGTACACATTTATCTGTCTGTCTGCATGTTCGATGAACAAGCCTGCATTTTGATCAATTGAAAGCAGTCGTGTAATTAAAGATGTTTGACTGGATGATAAAGTGGAAGGCACAATTTAAATAAACTTTTAACGAGGTGACTCGGCACTAGCACTCCTTTATGAAAATTAATTGTGCACAACGAGTTGGTTCAACACTGTACGTACGTCTCTCTTTCTTAAACCTCATATTTTGTAAAATGTTTTCAGATGCATATGTGGGGACATGGATCCCAATACAGAAAAGGGCCTGAATCTTTAAGGGGAACCCAACCAAGTGCAATGCTAAGGCTTCCATGCTACTGCTTTGAACCAGGATGCAAACACAATATTGATCATCCAAGAGCAAGACCTCTGAAAGATTTTAGAACCCTCCAAACACATTACAAAAGAAAGCATGGTACCAAACCCTTCATGTGCAGAAAATGTGGGAAGCCATTTGCAGTGAAGGGTGATTGGAGAACCCATGAGAAGAATTGTGGTAAGATTTGGTATTGCATTTGTGGTTCTGATTTCAAGCACAAAAGGTCTCTCAAAGACCACATTAAAGCCTTTGGACTCGGCCATGCAGCAACTGATTTTGAAGAGGAAGATGAATCAACTTCTGAGATTGAGCTCAAATGATATGAGCTTATTATTTATTATACTACATAATTAACTGAAATTAGTTCTAAAAATACATTAAATCGCGGAGTTTAAAATAACTTGTCAAGCTATACAAGATCAAGAAGTCTCGTGTTGAGCTGGAATCGCTTATCGTATAACTCCTTAACACGCGAACGGAAGGGGGAGTTTATCTTTTGATCAGCTGATAGATATGTAAGTTGGCATGTATCTGATATCCTTTTGTATCTTCATATGATCAACTGAATTTGCTGCTAAGTTGTCACCCTAGATTATCATTTGGGGCTGAAAACAGTCCAAAAAAGCCCTTCAAGAAAATTAGTTTTTCTAAATTTTGTGCACACTGATTTACTGTGTGATTGTTTTTTAATATTTCCTTCTTTGTTGAAAATACATTTTGCAAAAAGACTTTCCCGCTCATTTCTCTTTAATTCTTACTCGGAATCCTGAGTGTGCCTCGGAGGGTCCTGAGTAGCTACTCTAAACCCCCAAGAGTTACTTTTGAGTTCTGGAGTAATAGCTACTCAGGATCCGGCCCGAGTAACTCCTCAGGGCTGAAAGAGCTACTGTGGGGAAGGAGCTGGAGAAAAGATATAGGCAGTAGCAGCCTAGCAGGGAAAAAAAGAACAATAGAGGAGGAAATAGGGTAAATATACCTTTGTTTAGAGCTCACCATAGTTTTTAATTGGACTCCATCAACCTGGCCAACCCGAAAACCACTTGTCTAGCCTTGGCACTGGGCCTATTGACCACTCTGGACCGATCTACTATTAGGGAAAGTAATTAGCATTAAAACTAAATGATATTTGTCTATTTTTCCATAATTGTAGAGTTAACCAACGTATTGTAGATGGTATATATTATGTAATTGAATATAGGGAAATTGGGCGCAAATGGACTCTAACCTTTACCTTTATTGTGTAAATGGTCCCTAACCTTTTATTTTTTGTAGAATAGTCTATAATCTATCTATTTAGGTACGCAATTGGTCCTTAGTTGATAAAAAAGATAAATATGCCTTTATTTTTATTTAGAAAATTTTTCAATTGGAATCCTAACATTTATTAAAAGTACAAATGGGTCTGATATTTTTATTTTTTTAAAAAAAAATAAAAGAAACTAACAAATTGATAATATACTAAATTATTTTGTATATTTTAAGAACTATTATAAAATAATTAAAATTTAAGCTCATAATTATTAACAAACGTGTTAATTAAAATTATTTATTATTATTAAGTAATCATTAAAATTTAAACTTTAATTTTATCATTATAACATAAAAAGAAAAATAACTTGTGACAAACTTAATAATCAAATATTATTATTTCACTGAACTATTCGTTTATTAACTACAAATATTAGAGTTTAAATTGTATTCTTCATATTTTAATTTATCGTTTTATTATCGTTCAAAAATAAAGAACACAAAATGTGTAACAATTTAATTCTTCGCACAGTCATGCTATATAATTAAAATCGACACGTGGTCCGTCCAATATACTCCAAGTGTACTAGTGTCACCATTAAACAATTTCTATGATAAGGACAAATTACATACCCAAATGAATAAATAGTCAACACTACAACCTTCAGATACAAGGCGCCAACCTTCATCCATTAGTTGTGAATAATTTTATTTATGATCAAAATATAAGTTGTGTCACACTATGCTTCTCAACGCAAGCACCCAACTTATATTATCACAAGTGATTATTAACGCTTTATTTACATGCTCAATATTTAACAAATACAATAATAATAAATAAATACAAACCAAAGTTTTATTCAATATAAATTTTTATCAACATTATACTATTTGGGCATACATCCCAACAATTCTCCCACTTGCCATAGAGTATAATCCTAAAATCTATATACCCCAATGGTGAAAAGTAAAACAGCATATAGTTCATTGTTCTCTGAAGGTACTTAAGGATATGATTTACAATCACCAAATGTTTGGTCCGGCTAAAATGATAACGACTTATCATACCAACAACATAACAATTGTAAGTCTAGTGCACATCATAACATACATGAGACTACTAATTGCAAATGCATAAGATATTCTACTCATGTCCTTTATCTCTTCAGAAGTTCCTTTGGGAATGCTCTTTAGATAGTTGGATTCCATATTTGAATGGTAAATTGCCATTTTGAAATCTTGCATGGCAAATCTGACAAGCATCTTGTCAATATATGTAGCTTGGGACAAAACTATCAGCTTGTTCTTTTGATCTCTTAAGATCTGAATGCTTAGAACACAGCTAGCTTTGCCCAAATTCTTCATATAAAAACTGTTGGACCAACCACGCTTTCGTAGATAATGACATTCCCACGTCATTTCCTATGAGTAAAATATAGTTCACATAAAGCACCATAAAAATTACCATTTTGTCCATAGCCTCTTTATATGAAGTTGAACCATCTACTTGTTATACGAAGATTTCTTGTTTGAATTCTCTTACTAACAAGTGCCTAGAAGGTTTCTTGATGATCATCAGACTTTGCCTAAGAGACGATGGATCTTGAATCGTAATATTTTCATCAATGTTGGTATGACATGACCTTCAGGTAACAAAAATACCTCTTCATTACCTTGAACATTTTTTTGGATCTATGGGATTAGATAATGAATTATTTCTCCCACACAAATAACGTTTCCTAGGTGTTTGCGATACCCTGGGTCTTCTGTTACTATGTTGTGTTTCAGGAATTAATGTCGTGGAATCACTCTTACTCATTTATTTGAAAACAATGATACTCTTAGACAGACATTTATTAATATACTTATCCTCTTGGAAGATTGTAATTTGTACTGACAAAAAGTCTTTCTATCTAGAGGACTATAAAAAATAGTATCCCCTGGTACCTTTAGGGTATCCCACACACATGGAAATTTGGTTTGTGCTTATTCCACAACTCCAGAGGAGTATTGAGAACAGACTTAGCTGGAACTAGGTTAAGAATATTTGCAATTGTCTCCAATGCATATTCCCAAAATGAGATATGTAGAGTTGAAAAACTCATTATTGACTTAACCATATTTAACAATGTCTTGTTTCTTCTTTCTGAAACGCCATTCCGTTGGGGGTGTACAAGGTGTACTCAGTTGAGAAACTATACTATTTTTTCTGTTAAATAGTCATTGAATTCTCTTTAGGTATATTAGCCACCTCGATTTGACCTAAATGTCTTTATACTTTTACCTAAATGTTTCTCGACCTCAGTTCGATATGTTTTGAATTTCTCAAAAGTTTCCAACTTTTGAGTCATCAGATAAATATATCCGAATCTAGAGTAATCATTTGTAAAGGTGATAAAATACTCATAGTCCCCTCTCGCAGGTATATTCATGGGCTCATACACATCAGAATAAACTAGTTCTAATACTTCTTTGGCTATATGTTCCTTTGCTAAAAAAAGAACTTCTTAATCATCTTTCCTCCAAACAAGAATCACATATTGGCAATGGTTCAACTTCAATTGAGTTGAGGAGACCATTCCTTACTAGTTTTTGTATCCTATCAAGGTTGACGTGTCCAAGTCTAAGATACCATAGACACGTATCACTAGTATGGTATGCATTTTGTTTATTATGGTTTGTAGAAGTATTATTAATTTTATTTGTGGAATAGTTTAATATATAAAGACGTTCACCAAATATCCGGCACAAATAGGAGCTTTATTCATCAAAATGTAAAAAACAAGAGAATAACATTGTCATTAACAAGAAATGGGAATCATG
Source organism: Forsythia viridissima (assembly GCA_030279155.1). Classification (NCBI taxonomy): domain Eukaryota; kingdom Viridiplantae; phylum Streptophyta; class Magnoliopsida; order Lamiales; family Oleaceae; genus Forsythia; species Forsythia viridissima. Next base: position 18,639,620 of record CM059035.1, on the reverse strand, counting down.
ATTCCGCTTTATCTACTGGACGTAATAATAGTCTTTAAACACCTACCACTATTAAAATAAAATAAACTAGTCCTACAACTCTCGCTGAAACTATTGCTCATGTGCCGACTGTGATAGTAAATTATTCTTCACTGAGTTTTCAGCTCTCTTGAATCATGAGCACTTTTCTCTTTTTTAGCTAGTGCATCTGGACTTCTAGTGTCCTTTCTGATCGCATTTGAAGCACTTGCCTTTCGGCTTTCCATATGCTTTGGTCTTATTGCCTTTCCGCTTCTTGCTAGCTCTCTTCATTTTCTTTCTACCTTCGCCTTTCGGTTTAAAAATAGGAGAGCTACTAATCGTTGCATAAGCATTGCCACCCTTAGCTTTAAGACCACTTTCCACATGTTGCAATTCATTCATCAGCTCAGTCAATGGCATATCCATCTTGTGTAAGTGATAGTCCACAGTAAAATATGAAAACATATCAGATAGAGAGTTCAATACCATATCAACCTGAGTATCTACATCAATAGTTGCACCTAGATTCTCCTCCATATTGAAGTGTCCAATCATACTCAACATATGATCCTTTAATGGCATTCTAGGTTTCATGTGGATGTTTTGTAAGGTACGAATGACTTTGAACTGAGCTCTCCTACTTTGAAGTGCAAACATGTCCTTGAGGTTTTTCATTATGTTATAAGAAGTTTCTAGAGTGTCATGTTTCTATTGTAACACATTTGTCATCGGTGCCAAAATGTAAGAGCGAGCCAACTTGTATGCAACCAACCATTTATCATAAGCATCCATCTTGGCCTTGCTTACAGTCTTAGCAGGTTGCTTAGGCCAATCTTCTTCAAGCAAAAAATTAATTTTCTCAAGGGTGAGAACAATCATTAGGTTATGTTTCCAATCTACATAATTTTCTCCAGTAAGATGGTTTTGTTTTAGGATAACAGATAATGGACTAAGAGACATTTTGTTGAAAAATAACAAAATTATTATATTTTAAAATTGAGCAACGAATTTAACATATGATGCATGAATGCATATGAAGATCCATAAAACTACAATAATGTAACGACTACTTAATCTTTGTGATCCAACATGCCTCTCTATAGGAAATGTCATTGTGTCTACTGATTAAACTAGGACCCTCCCACAAGACAAATCATACCTGACAATAAATGTCTAAATAAATTCAGTATTGCTTTATTTGGTCACCAATTTCATAAATGAGAGTTTTTATAGGAGGTTCGTAGATGATCTCGATTTGAGTGTACAACATTTGTCTATATCTCCAGATACTTGAAAAATAATCTTGCAATCTATATGATGATTTCAAATTATATTCTATTTAGATGATCTTACCAAAAATGAATCTAATCAAACAACCTGAATCACATAACCCTCCTATAGGGAGTCCGTTGTGTTACTGGCACGAGACTAATGTATTCTGTTGCTTATAGATTGACAAAAAGGAGACCATGAGTTTTTATTTAAATAAATACCCTCTCCTACTCAATATTTTAAAATAATAGATTTTAATTTAAAATAATTACCAACTGTTTACATTAATCAAATTAATATACAGTTTAATTATTATGGACTTCCCTTTCTAGAAAAAATTAATTTAAATTAAATTAATCGAGGAAAAATCCATATTTTGATGAAATGCATTCTATTTTAAGTTTCACGAGCGTGTCAAAATTAATTCTATATGCCAAGATTTACAAAAAAATAATATTTTAAACAAATATTTAAAGTATACATTAGCAATAAAATAACAATTATTTGTGGCCCAAAACAAGGCTCAAGAAATAAATTAAAAGCTAATTGGGCCCGAGCCCAATATTTAACTTAAATCTTCAGTCCAAGGTTTCAAAAGGATCCAAACAGTAGATATTCTTGTAACCAAACAATCCTTATCCAAGCCAATCATCTATTATCCAAGCAACTAAACAGCCACTATCCAAGTAGCCAAGTAGCCACTATCCTAATAATCAAACATGGGTCTTTTTCTTCGTTAAGACTTCTCTTGCCAAAAAATCAACCACCACCGGAAAACACTATGGCCCAAAACTCATCAATCTAAAAATAATTCACAGGAGAAACCACCGGATTGATAGTCCAAGAATAGCTAACCAAGAGGAGGGGTGAATTGGTTTTCTCAAACTTTTTCGAAAAATATTCTCAAAAATGATATTTAAGAAATAAAAATTGATTCACAAAAATATAAGCACAATATAAGTAAATAAAAGAGAAGAGAGAGTGCAAACGATTTTTATGGAGGTTCGATCCAACCAATGATCTACGTCCCCCGTTACCAAGCTCTCCAACACGAGCACGGCCTTTCCACTATTTTGATTGACTTATAGTGCAATCCAAACCCTTACAATGTATCTGGTGACTTACAAACAAGGAGCACCGATCCTTATACAATATTGAACTTTTCAAGGGACCTTAATATGACCCAAATATATAAAGAGATTGATTTGAGTATTTCTCTCTAGATGAATGATAGATACAAGTTTAGTTCTAAGAGAGACTAACACTTTAATGAATAGCAATGGATGAGAAAAGCTCAAGTGTTAGAAGAAAACTTTGTTGAGAAAGATGAACCAAAAGTTTGATTTAATCAAACAAAGTTTTTCAAATAGAGATATTGAAGATATAAATGCAATGAAGCTTTGAATAAAGTTTTTCAATATGATTCTCTCTATAAATGCTCTTGTAAGTGTTGTTCAAAGATAATAAATGAAGTAGTATTTATAGAGATGGATTTTCGTATCTTTCTGTTGAAACGGATGACCTAACGGTCGACCGGTCAGATTGGTCAGAACTAGCCGTTGAACTGCAGAAAATCAGAACGGATACTTTTTGAAAAAAGACGTTCAAACGGTCGACCGGATCAACCGGTTTACCAAACGGATTGTCCGTTTTCACAGTTTTGAAAATCTGATTTTTGGCTTTGATCAAACTATTTTTATGCAAATAATAAAAAATATTTTTGAACTTTCGTTCATTTAATTGCTAAGGATTAAAGAGTTAATACCTTTACAATTTAATCTAAAAATCTATTCTTCAATCTTGATCTTCGAATCTTGAATTTTGGTGGATCTTGAGATGCTTGTACTCTTGTATTGATTTTGACTTTGAACTTGATATTGCATGAGAGTTCGATTTGTAGCGCTTTAAATTTTTCTTGAAAATAGAATGTTAGAGAACATAACCAATTTGTTTGTTATAATCAAAACATTAAGGTTTAAAGTTAACCATAGGTCAACAATTTCCCCCTTTTTGATTATGACAAACAATGTGAGAATATAGAAAAATGAAATAGAATTAATCATGTATATTCCTTATTTCTTTTTCAAGTAAACATGATTTGATGAATTTGTATTACATGATATCAATTTCATTTGATTTACCAATTTCATCACATCACATATATTTTCAAATTCTACATCACATATTTTCCAAATTCTACATACACATCACATGTTTTCCAAATTCATCTCACATCACATATTTATTTTCCCCCTTTTGGCATAAACAAAAAGGCAAAGGCAAAACATTAAGGTTTAAAATATATTCCCCCTAAATGAAACAAAATATGCCATTCATTGATAAAATTAAAATTTAAAAACAAGCATAGTTCCAAGATACATAAATGAAAGCTAGAACATAGGATTGTTTTCAAAAACATAGATACAAAAATAACAAAAACAAAGGAAATAAACTAGGTCTCCGGTGGCGGATGCGGGGGAAGCACGGCATCAAGACGGGAATGAAGATTTCAGAGTAATGAAGTCATGCCGTCAACCGAATGTTGGAGAGTCCCCATGGTATGGTGTAGACTCTCGATCGAAGAGGTAAGTGAGTCGATCCGTCCATGTAGTAAAGTAAATTGGTCCTCGTTGTGGCCGGAGGTGGAGGACGACGGCCGGTGTGATCTTTGTCGCGGTGGAGACGGAGGCGGAGAATCTTCGTCAATATCTTCCCCCTCGAAGGGTAGAGTGGAAGGTCCCGACTCTTCATCAAACTCTTTTGACTTTGCCACCCATTGACTGTTTTATTTGAAAATTCTCATTCGTTTGAGCGTAAGAATATTGATGGTGTCGGTGGTTTTAGGAAGGAGGGTTACGGTATCACGGAATGAAATGTCGAAGTGTTGAAAATTTTTAGTGAGAATCATTCCGTAGGGAAGCGCCTTAGATCTAGTGCCGCTAAGGACGCAGTGCATGTGTTGGATCATAATGTATGAAAAATCGAGCTTCCGCCCTCGGAGGATAGAGTCGAGCACAAAAACATCAAAATGGTTAACTTCATCCAAATGACCCTTTCGAGGGACAATTATGTGTGCGATGATGTTATGGAGGACACGACATGGAAGAGTGAGTTGATTTGAGCCAAGACGTACGGCAGCCTCAAAATGCTTGCCGGTGACGTTACAACATGCGTCGACCGGATCATACTCGGCGGTGTGAGGAATTGTCTTGGTGGTATAGAGACGCATACCACCATCCTCAAGATGAAGAATGGAACGAATAAGATCTTGAGTGATCTTAATTCGTTTGTTCTGAACAAAAGATGAAATACCCGACCCCGGAGAATAAACCATGTTTTTGTAAAATTCTTTGACAATTGGGGGGGGTAGACATTTTCATTTAGAGTAAGAAGAGGAATCCACCCCATACCCATAAAAAGATTTTTAACGTTGAATGATGGTGCATCGTGTGTGAAAGAAGCAAGATCGACGTTCTTACCCATGAGGACGGGACATCGTTCAATCCGTTTGGATTGAGGATCTTCTTCAGAGGAGGAGGAGGAGGATGGAGATGGTTGCCTTTCCCTCCTAGGACGTTTGGCAGCCATTTTCATTCGAGGCATGGTGTTAGGAACCAGATTTGGAGACTAGGGTTAGGTTCGTCCGTTTGGGATGGAATGGGATGATTTCGTGGATAAAAAATAGGGATTTTGCGGTTTGAAGATAGGAATTGATATGGGTTTTTCATCTTAATCACAAATTTGAAGAATTTCTGAGAGATTTGATGAATGGGAAGAGATTGGGAGTGAAAAACGAGGGTTCGCGCGAAGATGGAATGAAGAATTTTGAAAAATTTCAAACTTAAAACCCTGATTTCCACTGAGACGGACGACCGGAAGACCAAGACGGTCGACCGTTTGGACTGAAAATTTGATATTCAACTCTCTGTTCAGATGGATGATAGGCGGTCGTCCGTGTAAAATCATACGGACGTCCGTTCACATGAAACGGTCAACCGGTTAAAATTTTTAATTTCGACAAAACTCTCCGCTTAGACGGATGATCAAACGGAGTAAGCAAGGGTTCATCCGTTTGAGATGAAATGGACATCCGTTTGAGGAAACGGTCGTCCGGTTGGAAAATTTTGCAAAATTTCACTAAAAGCAATGATTTTGTCTTTTGACAAATAATTTGAAAACATGTTTGTCACATATATAAAGCAATTAATCATAGAAAACATAAAGAGTTAGCCACATATTTCACATTCATCAACTATACCTAAATTTCGTCGAATATATGAAAATCTTTCAAGAGCTAATGGTTTTGTGAGAATATCGGCCAATTGTTTTTCGGTGTTTACAAACTCCAAATTTATGTCTCCCTTTTGTGCATGGTCTCGTAGAAAGTGATGTCTAATCTCGATGTGCTTGGTACGAGAATGCAAAACAGGATTTTTAGATATGTTAATCGCACTAGTGTTATCACACATAATAGGAACTTTGTCAAATGAAATGTAATAATCATTTAGAGTTTGCTTCATCCATAGGATTTGAGCACAACAACTAGCGGCGGAGATATACTCGGCTTCGACGATTGACAAGGCAACGGAATTTTGTTTCTTACTAAACCATGAAACTAAAGCAAATCCTAGAAAATGGCACGTTCCACTAGTACTTTTACGATCAATTGTGCAACCGGTCCAATCGGCATCCGAATAGCTAAGTAAATCAAAATGAGTTTCTTTGGGATACCAAAGAGCTAAAGATCTAGTTCCACTAAGATAACGAGAAATGCGTTTTACGGTACTAAGATGGAAATTCTTAGGATTAGATTGATATCTAGCACATAAGCATACACTAAACATAATATCGGGTCTACTAGCGGTTAAATAAAGAAGGGATCCGATCATACCTCGATATTTTGTTGTATCAACGGAAGTACCATGCTCATCTTTATCTAGTTTGATTGATGAGCTCATTGGAGTGTTCATAGGCTTCAATTCTTCCATTTCAAACTTTTTGAGCATATCCAAGATATACTTGGTTTGACCAATGAATATTCCATCATTAATTTGTTTGATTTGAAGACCAAGAAAGAACTTGAGTTCACCCATCATGCTCATCTCAAATTCCCTACTCATGCACTTAGAAAATTCTTCATATAGGGAAATGTTAGTAGCACCAAAAATGATATCGTCAACATAAATTTGAACAACTATCATATCATTCTTTTTAGTTTTTATAAATAATGTTGTATCCGCTTTGCCCATTAAAAAAACCATTTGATAAGAGAAATTTACTTAATCTCTCATACCATACTCTAAGAGCTTGTTTTAAACCGTAAAAGGCTTTTCTAAGTTTGAAAACTTTGTCTGGATACTTATGATTTTTAAAATCGGGTGGTTGCTCAACAAAAACTTCTTATTGAATGACTCCATTCAAAAATACACTTTTGACATCCATTTGATAGAGAGTAAAATTCTTATGACAAGCAAAAGCAAGAAGCATGCGAATTGACTCTAATCTAGCAACTGGGGCAAAAGTTTCTTCGAAATCAATACCTTCTTCTTGATTGTAACCTTGAGCCACTAATCTAGCTTTGTTACGCACAATTATACCATTTTCATCTCGTTTGTTTCGAAATACCCATTTTGTGCCAATTACGGTTTGTGAATTTGGTCTAGCAACTAAATCCCAAATATGATTTCTTTCAAATTGATTTAGTTTATCTTGCATAGCTAGAATCCAAAATTCATCAAACTCGGATTCTTTAAAATTCTTTGGCTCGATTTGTGAAAGAAATACACAATTGTTATGAAAATTTCTAGAAGAATTTCTTGTACTTACCCCTTTTGATGGATCACCAATGATGAGATATTTTGGGTGAGAGGGGACAAACCTCCATTCTTTTGGTAATGATCAAGTGTTGAGATCTTCATGAGGTTCTTCTTCATTTTGTTGCATAATCGTTTCCTCCTCATGTTATATTTCAATGTTATTTGGATTCCCTTTGTCTTGATTTTGAATACTTAGTTGCTCAAAATAGGATTTCCAAATCTTCATCATCAATGACTTTTTCTTGCTCAATAGAGTTAGTTTCATAAAAAACAACATGCATAGATTCTTCAACTACTAAAGTTCTTTTGTTAAAAACTCTAAAAGCTTTGCTAGTAGATGAATATCCAAGAAAAATTTCAATATCGGATTTTGGATCAAATTTTCCCAAATTTTCTTTTGTGTTTAGAATAAAGCACTTGCAACCAAAAATTTTAAAATATCCGATATTGGGAATTCTATTTTCCCAAAGCTCATATGGAGTTTTGGTTTTCTTTCGACTAACCAAAACTCTATTTAAGATATAACAAGAAGTGTTTACGGCTTCGGCTCAAAAGTATTTTAGTAAATTGTTTTCATTCAACATGGTACGAGCCATTTCTTGCAATGTTCGATTCTTCCTTTCTACTACACCATTTTGTTGAGGAGTTCTAGGAGCCGAGAAATTATGTTCATATCCATTGGATTCGTAAAACTCATCAAAGGCTATACTTTCAGATTCTCCACCATGATTACTCCTAATTGTGGTAATGGTGTATCCTTTTTCATTTTGGACTCTTTTGCAAAAATGTTTAAATGCATTTAAGGCTTCATCTTTTAAATTCAAGAAAATGACCCAAGTAAATCTTGAAAAATCATCAACAATAACAAATGCATAATGTTTTCCACTTAAACTAGCGGTTCTAGAAGGTCCAAATAAGTCCATGTGGAGAAGTTGTAAATATCTTGAAGTAGAAGAGTGTTGTTTAAGTTTGAAAGAACTCTTTACTTGTTTTACAAATTGACAAGCATCACAAATTTTATCTTTTTCAAACTTTATATTTGGCAACCCTTTTACAAAGTTATTTTTGGAGATTTTTGAAAGTAAGTCCATGCTAACATGACCTAATCTCCTATGTCATAACCAAGAATCATCCTTTATACTTGAAAGACATTTCATTTCCTTTTCAAGTTCAAATTCAATAGATATGATATAAACATCTTTACTTCGGCTCCCCATGAACAATACCTCTTTAGATATAGCATCCTCAATGAGGCAATTGAAAGAATCAAATTTAATAAGATAACCTTTATCACACAATTGACTTATACTAAGTAAGTTATGTTTGAGGTTATCAACTAATAAAACATTTTCAATGGAGGGAGAAGAACGATTACCAATATTTCCAATGCCTATAATTTTTCCTTTGGCATTGTCTCCAAAAGTCACATGACCTCCATCTTTTTTTTTGCAATTTGATAGTAATGATCGATCTCCCGTCATATGTTTCGAGCAACCATTATCCAAGAACCAATTGCTCTTGACTTTTTGTGGTACCTACAAAAATAATTTTAATTTTTGATTTTTGGTACCCACATAAGTTTGGGTCCTTGATAGTTAGTGCTTGTGGATTCTTTTATCCACTTGTGTTTCTTTTCAAAGTATATTTTCTTTTTAGTTAAACAATTATAAGTAACATGATCACCTTTCTTGCAAAAACTACATATGATGTTTTGTTGAGAAAAATTGGATGATTTTACAAAAATGGTTTCAAGAGATTTTTGTTTCAAGAGAGGTTTATATCCAATTTCCCCTTTGTTAAACACACATTTTTGCCCACCAAGCATTAATTCAAAATTTTTCTTTCCTTGGGTAAATTTGTGAACAATGCTTGTTAAATCAACCACTTTTTCTTTCAATAAAACATTTTCTTTAATTAAGGACTTATGATCATCTTTCTCTTTTTCAAAGTCTTTTTGAGCAATAAAAAGCTTCTTGACTACATTTTTCAACAAAGAGTGTTTATTGTTAAGAATATAGTATTTTGACATAAGTTTCTCAAATTCTTCAAGAATTTCATCATAAGAGGTAGATAAGTCAATGTAAGAGTCATTGTTATTTGTACTTACCTCATTCTCAATAGCCATGAAGCACATATTAGCGATTTCTTCTTGAATTTCATCTTCTTCTTGATCATCTTCATCACTATCATCCCATGTAGCTTGAAGTGCTTTCTTTTTGATGAACTTCTTCTTGTTTGGGCATTCGGTCCTCTTGTGACTGGGTTCGTCACAATCATAGCATATAATTTTTTTGTTCTTTTCTTCACTTTTGTCTTCTTTCTTTTGAAATCGCCTGTTGTTTCGAAATCCTCTCCGTTTCTTGACAAGAAGAACTAAGTCATCAAGTTCTTCATCACTCATGTTTGTGTTGGAGGATCCTTCATCATTTGTTGATTTCAAAGAAATTTGCTTCTTGGGAAGCTCCTTCATCTCTTCTTTGCTTCTCCTTGTTTTCTCCTTTGTTTCGACATTGTTGAGCTCATACGTCATCAATGTTCCATATAGCTCCTCCAATGGATAAGTGTTGATATCTTTTGTATTCTCTATCAACATCCTCAAGGAGTTCCAATCTTCCGATAAAGACCTAAGCATTTTGCTCACAAGTTCACCGTTAGTAAATTTTCGATCAAAGCCCTTAAGGCCATTAATAATATCGGTGAAACGAGTAATCATATCAACAATAGGTTCATCTTGTTTCATAAAGAAATTTTCTAAATCTTTTGTCAAAAGATTTTTTTTGGTTTCTTTAACCTTGTTGGTACCTAAGTGAGTTATCTCTAATGCATGCCAAATATCATATGCGGAATCACATGTGCTAATACGATTAAACTCATTTTTGTCTAAATCACAATAAAGTAAATTTTTGGCTCTAGCATTCAAAGACAATTTTCTTTTATCCTCTTCATCATATTCTTCTATAGGCTTAGAAATAGTTTGGTCCGATTTATCATCAATTTTGATAATTTTTGTAGGCACATATGGACCAAACTCGATGACTTCCCAAATGTTATAATCAATTGATTGAATATAAATTATCATTCTAGTTTTCCAATAATTGTAGTGGGAGCCATTAAAGAAGGGAGGACGATTTGTAGAGTGACCCTCAAAGTTTTGAAAATTTTGGTTAGCCATTACTTAAGATTGTGTAATCTTTAAAAAAAATGAGCACCTTGTTCTGATACCAATTGATAGCCCAAGAATAGCTAACCAAGAAGGGAGTGAATTGGTTTTCTCAAACTTTTTCGAAAAATATTCTCAAAAATGATATTTAAGAAAAAAAAATTGATTCAAAAAAATATAAGCACAATATAAGTAAATAAAAGAGAAGAGAGAGTGCAAACGATTTTTATGGAGGTTCGATCCAACCAATGATCTACGTCTTCCGTTAGCAAGCTCTCCAACACGAGTACGGCCTTTTCACTATTTTGATTGACTTATGGTGCAATCCAAACCCTTACAATGTATCCGGTGACTTACAAACAAGGAGCACCGATCCTTATACAATATTGAGCTTTTCAAGGGACCTCAATATGACCCAAATATATAAAGAGATTGATTTGAGTATTTCTCTCTAGATGAATGATAGATACAAGTTTAGTTCTAAGAGAGACTAACACTTTAATGAATAGCAATAGATGAAGAAAGCTCAAATGTTAGAAGAAAACTTTGTTGAAAAAGATGAACCAAAAGTTTGATTTAATCAAACAAAATTTTTCAAATAGAGATATTGAAGATATAAATGCAATGAAGCTTTGAATGAAGTTTTTCAATATGATTCTCTCTATAAATGCTCTTGTAAGTGTTGTTCAAAGATAATAAATGAAGTGGTATTTATAGAGATGGATTTTCGTAACTTTCTGTTGAAACGGATGACCAAACGGATGACCTAACGGTCGACCGGTCAGATTGGTCAGAACTAGCCATTGAACTGCAGAAAATCAGAACGGACACTTTTTGAAAAAAGACGTTCAAACGGTTGACTGGTTCAAGTCAAACGGTCGACCGGATCAACCGGTTTACCAAACGGATTGTCCGTTTCCACAGTTTTGAAAATCTGGTTTTTGGCTTTGATCAAACTATTTTTATGCAAGTGATAAAAAGTATTTTTGAGCTTTCGTTCATTTAATTGCTAAGGATTAAAGAGTTAATACCTTTACAATTTAATCTAAAATCTATTCTTCAATCTTGAATTTTGGTGGATCTTGAGATGCTTGAATTCTTGTATTGATTTTGACTTTGAACTTGATATTGCATGAGAGTTCGATTTGTAGCACTTTGAATTTTGCTTGAAAATAGAATGTTAGAAAACATAACCAATTTGTTTGTTATAATCAAAACATTAAGGTTTAAAGTTAACCATAGGTCAACACGGATAACGTGACCATCCGCCGCGCACATATTCGGACCACCAGATCTACGCAAGCGTCGCTTGATCTGCACATCTCGTCGATCATTTAGTGCACCGGATCTGTGCGAACGTAGATCTCCGGAGCCCTAGATCTGGCACACCAGATATGTGCGAGTGCAGACCTCCAGCGAACCAAATCTGCGATCGCGCAGATCTCTAGTATGCTCGAATTGCTTGGCTTCATTGGGAAAATTTTTTTTCGGCCCGTTCGTCAATCTTCAATTATTTCTAAAATAAACTAGTCCCATTTTAGAGTTCACAATTTAAATTTGTTTTGCAATTAAAAGATGATGGAGACGTAATCCACCGATCTTGTTACATGCTCGAAATAACGAAATACAACGAACAAGTGGGGCTACAAAATAATTGGATCACAGTTTAAAATAATTTCAATTATTCAATCAACAAATAAACAAATAATCCTAGACATCGTTCGACTAAGAACATGCAATTTTCAAATCTAGAAGACATAACAAATACGTAAACGATCTAGACTGCTCTGATACCACTTGTTGGAAACTGGTTCGAAAATTAGCTGAAAAGCAAAAAAAAAAATTAATTCAATAAACCAGGATCTTTACTAGGCGTTCACATGTTTATTATACTAATAGTTTAGTACTATACCTAAATTAATAAACGATACTGGATCTTGATATGATTAACGAACTTTTCGCTTTTGATTCACGAACTTGGTGCTCCCAAGGTTCAAGTCTTCTATGATATTCTTCCAAGTATAGATTATATTGGTGTGTGGGCACTTTTTAATTGAATCAAAAACTAATTTTTGGACTCTACAGTTTTAAAAAACCAAGAAGATAAAATTCAAGCCAAACCTCCTCTTTTCGTAATTGTTGGAATTGATTTTACGTCACATGCAATGTGATATAAATAGGACAAGAGTCATAATTGCAAAACAAGGATAATAGTCCTAATTTCATCTAAGTCCAATTAGTTTAGGATTGATTTAATTACACATGTAATCCCTGAACTTGTATCACAATTACAATCAAATCCAAAACTTTTATAGTAACTATGATTAAGCCCAAAACTTTATAAAGCTACCACACGGATCTGTCATGACATATATTTTTCAAGCTCCAATAATTATATTCTGTCTAGTCGACTCTAGACCGATCGATCTAATTATTAGTCTTTTGCTTTTTCTGCTAAAGACAAAATACTGCACTCTCGGAATATATAATATTACAGAACCTGTAATACTTTTCTCTGACCTACTGTATATATATTTCATCTCTGTCCGAAATTCGATAATTATGTATGAGCATAAATAATCGTTTTTCCCTTCTAATTATTCTCACTAACTTTAAGTTATATTTTCTTCAATGGTCTTGTAAACTAATTCACAGATATTGAAGTTTAGCTTTCGCTAAATACTAGACTCAGATTTATAACCGTTCAACAGAAAATACTTAAGTTGTCACTCAACTAAGGGTGGGCGTGGGTAGGATTGAGTCGGTTATCAACCCAACAGAACCATAAAAAAATTGATTTGGCTTTTTCCAAACTAAAACTAAAGATATCTGAAAAAAAGGGGCCCAAAACTGACCCGAACGGATTGGGGTCGGTTTGGGTTTTCGATTTCGAGCTAAGTTAAAGCATATATTCATTTTTTTTTTTTGCAAAATCGAGTTAGTTTCGGGCTAGGTTTTACCCAACCTGAAACCAACCCGAACGGGCCTAAAGCTGACCCATACTAACTCGGGTCAGTTCGGGTCAGGTCGGGTTTTCAGTTTTTTTTTTGCCTAGCCCTACACTCGACCAATTTTTCAGGGCAACCGTTCCCGATATGAATTTTGTTCTCTACTTCGCTCATTTCAAGCTCCCAACTCACCGAGATATTTGATCGATTAAATTGATCTCACCCACTGGTGAATCAAAAAATTATCAAACTAACGAAAAAATATATACAATCCCTTGACAGGATTTAGATGAAATGCCCAGTGATCAAGTGGAATTTAATTATTCGCATGGTCATCATATATAATTAAATTCGACACGTAGTCCGTCAATACTCTCTAGGTGTATTAGTTTCACTATTAAACCATTTATACAATAAGGACAAATCACATACTAAAATGATTAAATAGTCAACACTACATACAAGGCGCCCACCTTCACATATTAGTTGTGAACAATTCTATTATTGATCAAAATATAAGTTGTGTTACACTATATTTCTCAAAGCAAGCATTCAACTTATATTATCACAAGTAATCATTGATACTTTATTTACATGCTCAATATTAAACAAATGCAATAATAATAAATGAATACAAACCAAACTTTTATTCAATATAAATTATTATTTCTTCACAACAAAATTATATTATTTGGACATACGTCCCAACAATTTATCGTATCAGAGCCATTTTTCTACCTAAAAGCTTCCTGATCCTTTGTCATTTCTCTTTTTGTTTATACTTCATCTTTACTTTGACTGAATCGAGATCCTCAACAACCACACATACCCCATTGTCACCGATTTGTTCAACCTTGGAAGTCAAGTAATCACCATTAATTCTGCTGCTCAACCCCTTACAAACTTCAGAAAATTATTTATCCCGGTACTCACTATTAATAAGTTATGATTTATTTGGTATTATGCCCAAGATTCTATAATCGTTAGATAATAATTACTACATTATTATAATCAATACATTAATTTATCATTTAATGGCATCTCTGTTATTTATTTATTCAGTATTTTAACGACTCATTAATCACTAAGAGTTGTGATAGTGAGATATGTGTCACGGTATTTTATTCTTAAACTGTCCCTGGTTGCATGCACTAATGAGACACTGATACCATTAGAACAAATAAGTTAAGATATATTGCACTTCTTTCTTTTGATTAGTATTTAACATAAAAATACTAATAAAAATTAATTTACACATTATGTATTTTATTTTTGAACAAAAATAAAACGATAAATTAAAATATGAAGAATATAGTTGGATCTCTAATATTTGTATTTAATAAACATATAACTCAATTAAATAAAAGTATTTGAACAACAAGTTTGTGACAAAGTTATTTTTTTATAAAACAATAAAATAAAAGTTTAAATTTTAAATAATATAATTACTTAATAATAAAAATAATAATTTTATTTCACATGTTTATTACTAAAGTGTTAATTCAAAAAAAAAAAAAAACTCATTAGTTTTCTTTAATTTTTTATAAAAAATAAAAGTATTGGACCTATTTGCACATTTTGTAATGATTAGGAATCCACATACAATTTCTTCTAATTAAAACTAAGGGCATATTTGCCATTTTCATCCTATAAGGACCAATTTTGTACCAAAACACATAGGTTAGGAACTTGTATACAAAAAATAACATTAGGGGACCAATTCCACACTAAGGGCAAAGGTTAGGGACCATTTGCGCCAAAATCCCTATTAGAACATCATAGTAGAGATTCTACATGAATAATTATCTTAGTGTCAGTGGACTATCTTTCAATGACTGTTTTCAAACTGATCCTTCGACTTGAGATCGTCATAAAACCTTATGTGTGGATTGTTACACTTTGATTGTGTTAGATGCGACTCTATTTAAGGGTTACTAGTATGATACTAATCGTGTGTGACATTGATGGATGATCAAGAAGGAATTTACCACTCTTGGTTATAAGAGATTATATTATGTCATTCGTAGTCTTAAGTATCAATACACCAAATCTTTGGCCAAGGTAGAGTTATGATTTGAAAAAGGTTTCTCAAATTTGAACTTAGTAAATCGATTAGTGATAATATAATTGGTGAAATAAAATTGACACATTTCATATCTCATATCCAATTAGGATATAGTTGATAGAGGAATTTTATTTTACACTAAACGGACATGAAATATCTCCTCATACCACATGGGTTGTCTTGACATATTGCTAAACGTCAACCAAAAACATTTAATATTGACTAATTAATTGGTGAATTAATGAATAAATTAAAATGGATTTTAACTTATTCGTATCTTGGTTGGATCATGATAATAGTAATATTATTTGCCATCGTGGACGGAACACACAAAATAACGAGTTGGAAGATAAAAATGAAAAATAATTTGAATGATAAATATAGAACATTTGTGAATCTAATTAGTTGTCTACATAAGTTGTATGACTAATTAAATAATATTCCAAATTAATTAATGTGATTAATTAATTACGGGTCTAGTTATTTAGTTTGACTTATGGTCCTAAGTTAAGATTAACAGGGGCTTGATCCAAATAGAAGTCTATTTATACATACGTTAGGGTTGAGCTAACATAACATTTGTACTAGCACTTGAAATTATATCTCCTAACCTAGCCATCATAGTAGCCGCCTCTCTTTCTGTATTGGGAATACAAATTTTTGAATTTCAACTTCATCTATGCAAATTACTGTTAAAGGCTAGACGCTTGGACATCTGTAATTGATCGAAGTTTGAATTGTTGTGTGCAGAAGTTTGAACAGGATGGTTCTTGTAACAGACAACAATTCTCTATTAGAATCACGTTAAGAGTGCGTTTGATAGAGATTATAAACAGTTTATAAACCAAAAGTAGTTTATTTGAGTTGAAATTGTTGATTTTTCATGTTAAAAATGAGTTGAAAAGTCAAAAATTACGGCTGAAAAAAACCAAAAACGGTTTTTAATCTAAACCAAACACAAGTTAAATATCAAATTTGATTCGTTGAATGTGAATTAATTTTAAATTTATATAATTAATATAATTAATTCTTAGCAGTTGTATCATAATTTATTTGATTGTATAACTTAATTTGTTAGACTGAATGACATAGATTGAAGTTTGATAATATTAAATAATTGTAGTTTAATTGTTTGTGCAAAAATTGAAATCTGAAATTTCAATTATTTGAAATCTATTTTATTTTATTTTATTTTAAAAATTGATTTTGAAACCTAAAAAATAGTAATAATAATAATAATTAGGCCTTTCTTTAAGAGCAGTGGCGCTCGTCACAAGGGACGTGTAGGTGCCACTACGATGGTGTCGCACTCAGTATTGCTGGCTACGAAGCACTGTGTAGTGGGCACCACGCGACCCTTATGAGCACCAACCGTTCGAGGCACGACGCTGCATAGCGGCTTCGACGAGCGAATTCGTATAGGCGCCACACACAATGGTTTCGTGAGGCGCTGCACTATGATGGAACTCTAATTTCAAAGTGTGTTTCATATAAGAGCTTGCCCTCTTCTTTCAAAGCCTTTTATTGCTAATTTGTCTTCTTCGAACCTATTCCAAGAAACTCTCTTGTTGTTCCAAGATGGAAAGAAGCCATATGTAAAGAAATGAGGGCTTTGAAGAAGAATGATACATGAGAACTCGTCGATCTTTTTCCAAGAAAGAGACATGTCCACAGTAAAATACAAGGCAGATGGGGCATTTGCAAGATACAAAGCAATACTTGTTGCAAAAGGGTTCACACAGACTTACTGGGTCGACTATCAGGGAACTTTTGCTGTCTTTGCTAAAATTAATTCAACTTGTGTTCTATTATCTCTTGCATGAAATTTACATTTTGAGCAACTTGATATGAAGACCACATTTTTACATAGAGATTTAGTAGATGAAGTATATATAGAATCATTGAATATGTGTTTGGATGAAAGAAAGTGTGCAGGTTAAGTAAAGTCCTTGAATGGACTAAAACAACCACGATGGGCTTAGTTTGAGAAGTTTACCAAGACACTTCGTCATTTTGAATATACTCAAAGTCAAAGTCATCATACATCTTCTTCGAGCATTCTAAAGGTGAAAAATTTACTATTTTGATTGTTTACATAGACGATATCATTATTACTGTAATTAATGCTGATGAGATTGGAAACCTTAAAAGAATGCTTGCCAAGGAATTCAAGATCAAGGACTTGGGAAAATTAAGATAATTTTTGGGTATCGAGGTTTCAAGATGTAGAAAGGGCGTGTCTTAGATCTTAAGAAAACAGTTATGTTCAGCTGCAAACTGGGAGAACATAACTTTGGAGCTTTTGTTGACAGTGTTGTAGTTGACAAGGGTACCAAAGTTTGGTTGGTAAGCTAATATAGTTGTCTCACGTTAGACCTGGTATTTTTTTTTATCGAAAATGTAAAAATATTTAGATCAAAAAAAGACTATACAAGTACGCTGGGCATTCCCAGAAATACAAAGTATCAAAATAGATTATAACTTAGCACCACAAGTCGGTACTAATATCTAAGTAACGCAAGAAAGGAATGTAACCACAATTGGCATCCCCATGTATAAAAAGGATACGTGAACAAAAACTAAAGTCGATGTGTAGTATTACCCGGCAAGGGCCAAAGACTCGTAGTGAATCAAAACATTAGAATACAAAGAAAACAAAACCTTGTATACTTGTGTTTTGATCCTCCTACAAATACTAAGTGGGACTTCTTTAAGATCCTCAAAAATCCATCTATTCCTTACGGTCCATAAGTGGTAAACTGTGGCGGCCAATGCAATCCTCTTCGTTAGACCTGGTATTAATTTGCGGTAAGTGTAGTTAGTCAATAAATGCACTCCCTTTGTGAATTGAGGAGGAGTGTGGAATACCTGTATGTTATTACTGTGTTATTGCTATAATTATGGAGGTCATAGAAAATAATTATGGCTACCATATATGTAATTATGGTTGTCATATTTGTAGTTCAGGAGGCTTAATTGTAGGAGAAAAAATTGTATATAGACCTGTCTCTTTGTAATGTTTGTTATATAAAAATGAAATTGAAACCATAATGGAAATAGAAATAACTAAAGAAAAAATAACAATGAATTAAAATATATTAATTTATGTTAACATTAGCACTTAATCTAATTAATACAACCAAAAATGTCATGAACAATATTCATAAATGAACTTTGAACTCACATGAAACATTTCACATCTAGTAAGTGTTATGTTTCTTTCTTTCGTTGTTATATCATGAATATTATTTAGTCATTATTCTAATAGCTACTAACAGACGAAGACATAATTATACGAAAATAAATGATAATTACGTTTTTAAAAGTTATTTTCTAAAATAAATGATTTTTTTAATAATTATATTCTAGTCATCATTGAATGTCATGTTTGACTTACAAGATATATAAAGTGCACTTTTCTCAAAACCCTAATTTTGAATGAAAGATAATTAAGTTAAATGGAAGAAAATTTGACTAGATTTATTAAATTATTGATTATTCAATGCCAAATGTATACTGCTAGGTTAATGTGCATGAATAACCACAAGCATGCTCTGGGAAAAAGGGATTATCTGTGAAAAAATCGAAATTTGAATTATTTTGACTTCCACTTTTTTTTTTTTTTTATAAATTTCATATATATATTATTTATTTACAACCTTCAATTGTATAAAATTTATTGATTTTCATTACTCCAATAAAAGGCTTCCTTTGTTGTGTCACTTTCATCAATTAGCTCTTCTACTTACCATCTCCACCCCACCCCACCCCACCCCACCCAACCACTCTTTCTGTGTGTATATGTGTATACACAGAGAGTCACATATTGTATCAAGTAATCTGAAACACCACTACCAGTAACAATTGAAACTATCAACTCAAGAATAATCTCTCTTTTTTCTGAAGTCTAACCATGACAGAATCCTACTATAATTTCTCAACAAGATGGTTCAACTTCATCCCTATGCATTCACCCTATTCTTCTTCTTCATCAAATTCACATCATGCTCATAATTTAAGCAATACAATTTCCCAGCCACCTCCTCCAATAGAAGCTCTTCCACTTCTTAATAACCTCAGCCCCTCCAAAGATGAGCATCAGCCCTCATGCAGTGCCATAGAAAATGAGGGCAGGTCCTCCAGCACTGATGAAAGTGTCAATATAGAGTTACACATAGGGCTCCCTAGCCCTAGTTCTGATTTGCCCTCCAAGATTTCTTCATCTGGGGAAATTATAGATGGTGTAAATATATTCTCAGGGTTACCCTTGAACACCATAAACAAGGGTCAATACTGGATTCCAACCCTTTCCCAAATTTTTATTGGACCAACACATTTTTCATGTCACCTTTGTTCCAAGACTTTTAAAAGATTCAATAACCTGCAGGTAAATTTACTCATGAACATTTAAGCCCTACTCATGAACATTTAAGCTCTATTCTGGGCTGAGACCCTTATTTTTATTTTCTCATCTTGCATAAAAAAGCACCATTAGATCAAATTCTAGAAGCATTGAATTTGTTATCTACCGACATAAATTTCTACTGGGGAATCACATATTCAACTCATGAGAACTTTGTTATTCTTTTTTGCTTGTTTTTGAAGTCAAGACATGAGATTTCAATCTTTTATTTTGCAGCTAACTTAAGCACGTTTTTGTTAATGATTCCAACGCTGTTCCCTTTCCAAGGACAACCACAAAACATGTTTGGAACAAATCACTTCCTACGTTGTTCTCTTAGCAATTAAAACTCTAAACCAATTGTCACTTAAACTGGTGCTAAGCACAGTGATTCGACATAGCATTATTCAACTACTTTACATTTCTGTGGAATAGGATTCCTTGCAACCCTTAATTTATTACCTGCTCAATATGTTTTTCCATACTTATAAGTGCACCCAATTATAGGTTTTGCAATAGTTTTAGCTTTGAACTGGCCAAAGTGGCGAATTTATGTAGCCGACCAGAAATTCACAAGGGGTAAATGCTTAATTAGGTGTTTTTTGGGGCTTGTTTTTTCTTTTCTTATTGGGGTGATTGTTCAAAACTTCTAAATTTTGTGCTTACTGCTATTCGGCCAAATGCACGTGGATGTAAAGGTGGAACTGACAATGTGCTATAAGATGTTTTTTCATCCCTTCTGAACTGCAAAAATATAAACATTAGATAATTGTTGTTTTGGCTATAGAGTAAATTGGAGTGATTGTATATTTTTCTAAGCTATTTTACTGCAAGTCAGTTGCAATCATGGATGGACACTATGAGACAGTTGTGTATTTACTTCATTAAATCTACCGTTGCTTTTGTTTCTCAACCCCCTCTCTCCTTGTCATGCACGAGTGTTTGTTTTCACCTATTTGTGTGCAGTAGTTGACAGTAAACTGCATGTCTCAGTAGACATTTAACTGTCTGTCTGCATGTTCGATGAACAAGCCTGCATTTTGATCAATTGAAAGCAGTCGTGTAATTAAAGATGTTTGACTGGATGATAAAGTTGAAGGCACAATTTAAATAAACTTTTAACGAGGTGATTCGGCACTAGCACTCCCTTATGAAAATTAATTGTGCACAACGAGTTGGTTCAACACTGTACGTCTCTCTTTCTTAACCTTATATTTTGTAAAATGTTTTCAGATGCATATGTGGGGATATGGATCCCAATACAGAAAAGGGCCTGAATCTTTAAGGGGAACCCAACCGACTGCAATGCTAAGGCTGCCATGCTACTGCTTTGAACCAGGATGCAAACACAATATTGATCATCCAAGAGCAAGACCTCTGAAAGATTTCAGAACCCTCCAAACACATTACAAGAGAAAGCATGGTACCAAACCCTTCATGTGCAGAAAATGTTGTAAGCCATTTGCAGTGAAGGGTGATTGGAGAACCCATGAGAAGAATTGTGGTAAGATTTGGTATTGCATTTGTGGTTCTGCTTTCAAGCACAAAAGGTCTCTCAAAGACCACATTAAAGCCTTTGGACTCGGCCATGGAGCAACTGATTTTTAAGTGGAAGGTGAATCAACTTCTGAGATTGAGCTCAAATGATATGAGCTTATTGTTTATTATACTACATAATTAACTGAAATTAGTTCTAACAATCCATTAAATCACGGAGTTTAAAATAACTTGTTGAGCTAGACAAGATCAAGAAGTCTCGTGTTGAGCTGGAATCGCTTATCGTATAACTCCTTAACACAAGAACGGAAGGGGGAGTTTATCTTTTGATCAACTGATAGATATGTAAGCTGGCATGTATCTGATTTCCTTTTGTATCTTCATATGATCACCTGAATTTGCTGCTAAGTTGTCACCCCAGATTATCATTTGGGGCTGAAAACAGTCCAAAAAAGCATTTCAAGAAAATTAGGGTGTATTCTCTTTGGTGTTTTGGGGCCATTTTTCGTTGTGTTTTTGAAAATATGAAAACACGTTCTCTTTCTTATTTTTAAAAATGCATTTTCTAAAACACCAAAAAAAATTTCAAAGGAAACACAAAATGATGTTTTTACTATTTTCATGTTTTATGTACAAAAACCTTATGTTTTCCAAAATGGTACAAAACGCGCGTTTTGTACCATTGGTCCGCATTTCGAGTTCCAAATCAGGCGTTTCTTTTTTTTTTTTGTTTTTTGGTTAAAATAGTAATGATTTAAGTCATTTCCGCATTATTTTACTAAATGCAGATCCTATCCAAAGATGGCAAGGCGCGTGGTGTCCATCACTGATGGTCACTGGTTCAAATCCCAGCATTCCCCTTGCTTTTTTAATTTTTTTGAATTGTTTTAATTGATTAAAATTGTGTTTAATTCTAAATATAATTGTTTTTAATTGTTTTTAATTCCAAACATATTTGTTTTTAATTGTTTTTAATTAGTCATTATTAGTAATTCCAAATAATTCCAAGTTTTTTATTGTTTTTAAATGTTTTTAAATATTTTTAATTCCAACAACAATTGTTTTTAAATATTTGTAATTGTTTTTAATTCCAAAAATAATTGTTTTTAATTATTTTGTAATTGTTTTTAGGGATAATTGCATCAAATGTATCCAACGTTTAAAAATCATTGGGGATATGCCTCTAACATAAAAAATTGCACCACACATCCCCAACGTATGAAAACCTTGGCGTGGTAGGTCCTTTATGACCAAATTACCCTTATCTTTAAACAAACAAAAAAACAAAAACAAAGAAAAAAGAAAAACAAGATTGAAAACTAACCAAATATACC
Source organism: Forsythia viridissima (assembly GCA_030279155.1). Lineage (NCBI taxonomy): Eukaryota > Viridiplantae > Streptophyta > Magnoliopsida > Lamiales > Oleaceae > Forsythia > Forsythia viridissima. Next base: position 18,617,126 of record CM059035.1, on the reverse strand, counting down.
TCAAAAAATAAAAAGTAAGAAATATACCCCAAAAAAATAAAAAGTAAAAAAAGGCCATCTTCTCCAAAAACTCAAAATTACATTAAATTCTCTCTCACACACAACACACATTGCATCTGCCGGAGGGAAGTGCAAGGAGTCTATGATCATCAATGTCCATTTGAAGCCATCCAGATCATCAATCTGCCGAAAGACTTGGATAAGGACACTACCCATCATTATAGTCCTAATACCTTTAAATTGCATAGGTCAGATAGATTTAACCGCAGTTTCTGGGATAATTGACATTTAACTATACAGAACATATCATCATTGAAAATTTTCTCACAGGTTACTTGTCCCAAGACCTGGACAAGTACTTGGCTTGGTTGGAACAAATGGCATTGGAAAATCAGCTGCACTTAAAGTTTTGGTAGGAAAATTGAAACCTAATTTGGGGCGCTTCAATGTAATTTTATTTGTTAACATCTAAGTTTTCCTTTCCCCTTTATGAGGTTAACACACTGAATACCATTTCTGTGCAAATTTGCCATGTAGAACCCATCTAATTTACAAGAGATCTTGACTTACTTCCGAGGATCTGAGTTGCAGAATTACTTTACTCGCATTCTGGAAGATAATTTGAAGGTCTGTTATGATAAATTACATTTATGACGAGGGTTATTGTTGTTTGATGTTTGATGACTGCACTTCCATGACTCCTTGTTTTCTATCTTGGTTTTTCCACATGACCCGATTTGGTTATGAAGAGAGCGACGGTCTGCCGGAGGGCAACCCTTTTGGGCTGAATTTTGGGTTGGATTTTGGGTTTTTGAAGAAGATGGACCTCTTTCTACCTTTTTATTTTTTTGGGTATATTTCTTACTTTTTATTTTTTGGGGTACATTTGGTTATTTTTCAATCTTGTTTTTCTTTTTTCTTTGTTTTTGTTTTTTTTTTGTTTGTTTAAATAGAAGGGCAATTTGGTCATAAAGAACTTACCACACCAATGTTTTCATACGTTGGGGATGTGTGGTGCTATTGTTTTAGGTTAGGGGCATATCCCCAATGATTTTGAAATGTTGGGGAACTTTGATGCACTTATCCCTTGTTTTTAAATGTTTTTAATGAATAATTGTTTTTATTTTCAAATAATTCCAAGTTTTTAATTATTTTAAATCCAACAATAATTATTTTTAATTCCAAGTAAGTCTAAATTTCTAAAAAAATTTAAAGAAACGCGTTTTTGAGTTTTCTGTTTTCAGAAAGTATTTTCGAAAATTGCGAAAAGAACGTATTTTCAAAAATCTCAAAACAAACACTCAAAATACAAAATACAAAATGAATTCAAAACACAAAACACAAAACACAAACGCAAAGAGAACACTACCTTAGTTTTTCACAATTTTGTGCATACTGATTTACTGCGTGATTTTTTCTAATAGTCCCTTCTTTGTTGAAACTACATTTTGTATTACAAAATGAACAATTGATCATACAATGAAAATGGAAAGGAAGAACACTCAGCTAATTGTTTCCATTCTAAAGAAAAATTGAATGAATACAAGTGAGTAGTGTAGTTGCCTTTTTATACATTCATTTAGCTAATTAACTAACTACAACCAACTTGCAACTAACTAACTAATCTTGAACTAACATAACTAACTTCAACTAACACAACTACTCTTTGATAATGTTTCCAAGACTCCCCCTCAAGATAGACTATATATATTAATTAGTCTAATCTTGTCAACCGACTCTCTGAATTGTGTACGTTGCAGTGCTTTAGTAAGAACATCAGCAATCTAGTTTTTGCTTGAAACATGTAAGGTCTTCAACACCTCGACTTGGATCTTTTCTCTAACCAGATGACAATCTATCTCTATATGTTTGGTCTTCTCATCAGTTTGCTGCTATATGCAATGCACTTATGCAGCTTGAATATCACAATACAGTGCAAATTTGGAATGCTCAACACTAAATTCTTTTAGTTAAGATAATAGCTAAGTTAATTCACATGTTTCATTTGCCATTGATGTGTACTCTGCTTCAGCTGATGATCTTGACACTGTATTGTGCTTCTTAGACTTCCAAGATACCAATGAACCACCAAAGAATACATAATATCCAAAAATGGACCTTCTAGTGTCAGGACAAGCTGCCCAATCTGCATATGTGAATATTAGTAAGTGGAAAATTTGATTCAGCATATGCTTTCAAGAAAACATCAGATTTGGAAGGAAATAAGAGTCCTTGGCCATGTGTGGACTTAATGTATTGAATAATCCTATGAGCTACTGTCAAATGAGGTTCCATTGGTTTTGCTAGGAATTGGCTTAATCTATTAACAAAGTATGTTAAATCAGGCCTAGTGATAGTAAGATACAACAGCCTTCCTATCAATCTTCTGTACATAGATGTATTACTTATCATTAATTATCCTTCATTTTGACTTAACTTCAAATTTTCTTCCATTAGAATGTTGACTGGTTTGCATCCCAAGAACCCTGCCTCATATATTAATTATAGTGCATATGGTCTTTGAGATACTGATATGCTACTTGGAGACCTAGCAATCTCCAATCCAAGGAAGAACCTGAGAGGTCCTAAATCTTTCGATTAAAATTTTTAATCCAAAGATTGCTTCAACAACCCAACTGCTACCTCATTGTTGATGGCTATTATTATGTCATCCACATATACTAATAGAGCAATAAAAGTTGAAATATTCATTTTGATGAATAAGGAATGGTCTGTAGCAGATTGAGTAAACCTTTCCTTAATTAGAACATTTGTGAACTTAGCATTCCAATGTCTGGAGGCTTGTTAGAGACCATATAAGGATTTATTCAATTTGCAAACATGGTTTTTGAGTGTATGAGTCTCCATATTTGGACTATATCCAGATGGAATAGTCATATACACTTCCTCGGGTAAATCACCATGCAAAAAAGCATTATTGACATCTAATTGGTGCAAAGACCATCTATAAATTGAGGCTAGAGCTAGCAAAAGCTTGACAGTAACTAGAGCAAATGTATCAAAATAATCCATCACTTCTTGTTGAATATATCCCTTTGCCACAAGTCTAGCTTTGTGCATTTCTATAGTGCCATCAGACATGTGCTTTATCTTGAAGACCCATATATAACCAATTGGTTTATGGCCATAATGAAGTTCAACAATGGACCTAGTATGGTTGTCTTCAAGAGCTTTTAACTATGCTGCCATGGCTGCATCCCATTCAGTTATGCCACAAGCTTGTGAGTAATGTTGTGGCTCAAAATCTGCTGAAAGTGTCATAATAGCCACTTTAATATTGTTGCTCAACTTGTCATATCCCAATTTTTGAGAAAGTGGATGCATAGTAGAATTATTTGTTCTTATAGCCCCACAATGATAGTCACGAAGGTAACTATGCTTCTTAACCAATCTGATGGACCTTGTGTGGACTACTAGTTCATAAAGAGCCATTTTGATAAAAAAAAACACGATGGTTAGGTTGATAAACTGAGTTGTGATCATTTATTGGTTCACTAGAAGAGCCATTCTTATTAGAAACATGATGATCAGGTTGATAAGATAAGTTGGGATCATATGTTGGAAGTGGTAGTATAGTTTCTGATATGAGTTGAGATATGTTTTCTGAAGATGTTTTCTCGATGAAGAGAAATATGGCCTCATGAAACACAACATATCTAGAAACAAAAATTTTTCCTGATTCAATGTCCAATAGCTTATAGGCTTTCATACCAGGTGGATATCCAAGAAAAATACATGTCTTTGATATGGGAATGAACTTATAGCTTGAACTAAGTAATGTAGATGCATAGCAAAGGTAGGAAAATGCTCTAAGATGTTTGTAGTTTGGAGCTTTTGAATGTAAAATTTCGAAAGGTGATATGAGCTTGAGCAGAGGATAAGGCAGCCTATTGATCAGATGTGTTGTAGTTAACACTGCATCTTCTGATCAATATCCAAGTAAAACACCTAATTTTGGAATAACAATGCCCTTGCTACATTCAATAGATGTTGATGTTTTTTCTTTTCAACCACTGAGTTTTGTCGTGGTCTCTCTACACAAGAAAAATGATGTATAACACCTTGTTTCTAAAAATAATCTGAGAATCTAAGTTCCTTTGCATTATCAAATCTCACACATTTAATAAGTACACTATATTGTGTGTTGACTATATTAAAGAATTGTGGGATCACTTCTTGGACATCATATTTGTTTTTGAGTAGATAAGTCCAAGTATGTTTTGAGCAATCATCCACAATAGTAACAAAATATTTGAATCTATCAATAATAACCATATGAAAAGGTCCCCAAATATTAATATATAAAAGATCAAAAACTTTATCTGGCAGATTGTTATTTGAATTGAATGATAAACATTTTTGCTTAACAAAATGACATATAGAATAATGTAAATCTTTCTCTATTTTGTGATTGAACACTAAACCTATGTCTTGCTGGTATTTTATTACAAATTAGGAGTGTCCAAGTCTAGAATGCCTTAGGTCATCATTACATGATGTAGATGAAATGGAAATATCTAGAGGCTTGCTTTTACTTCTATTCTTCAAAGTTGGAAGGCTGAGATAGTAGAGGTTGTTAATCCTTCTACCCTTCCCAATCTGAGAGGTTGGAGATTTGCCATGAATCAAACAACAATTAGCATTGAATATCAAGGAACAACAACCATCTATAGTGAGAACACTGACTGAGATTAGGTAGTATTAAAAACTTCGCACATATAGAACTTTGGACAGCATAATCTGGTGAGTAGGCATTATTTTACCAACTTTGGAAATATTAGCCTTTTGACCATTAAGCAAGGACACATGTGAGGCAAAAATAGATTCATCAAAAGAAATGAATAATCTCAAGTCATGGCATACATGATGTGTAGCTCTTGTATCAAGAATCCAAGCATGACTAGGTATATACAAAGTTATACCAGAAAAGTTGGAGCAAGATGGTTTATCTGAAGATTCTTGTGAGATAGTCTGCAACTGACTAGTGAGAAATGAATTAAGCTATTGACATTGATTGGCTGATAGTTTATTAGATAAAGCATTGCTTCCAACCTCACTGTTTTGAACTGATCCCATGGAAACTTGATGAGCTGAAGGCCTGGGGTTGTCCTGCAGTGTTATGAGAGTAATTCTGGTAATTATCTTGCTTTCCTTTTTCCACATCAGTAGTGTCTTTGTTCTTTGATTTCCAACCAGGTGGATATCCATGGAGTTTGTAGCATTTGTCAATGGTGTGTCCAAAATATCCGCAATGAGTGCATGTTGGCTTATCTTTCTTCCCTTTAAAGCTATTAGAATTGTTAGGAGAAGCTCCATAAGCAGCTGCACTGGGTAGGATTGGAGAGGAAGTCAAGCTTCTCTGCCTTTCTTCTTAGATAACCAGAGAAAACACCTTACCAATAGGAGGCAAGGGATCCATCATGAGAATTTGAGCTATTACTTGACCATAAGAATCGTTCAGACCCATGAGAAACTGAAGGGTATAATCTTCTTGTTGATAATCCATTAGATCCTTCATTCTACCACATTGACAAATTGGAAATGGTCTAAATTCCTTCAATTCATCCTAAGGTGTCTTGAGCTTAGTAAAGTAGTTACTTACATCATTTGAACATTATGAAAGAGCATTTAGCATCTACTTAATCTGAAAAACTCTAGGTCCATTGCTTTGGTTAAATCGATCATAGAGATCCTTCCACATCTTAGCTCCATTATCAATATACATTATACTTTCTACAATATACTTAGATACATCATGTAAAACCCAAGACATGACCATGGAATTGCATCTAGACCAGTAATTGAATGTAGGATCATCATTTGAAGGTTTGGTGATTGTTCCATCGACAAAGCACAATTTATTCTTAGCAATCAACACTACAACAAAATCTCTATTCGCGACAATATATTTTGCAACGTAAATAAATTTTTCGCAATAAGTAATTTAATGTGACACGTTTTTATAGTTTGTCGCAAAAATTGTGGTGGAAACAATAAGTATAAAAAACATATAAGGCGACATAAAAAGTTGTCGTGAAATGTCAAAAGACACAACAAATAAAAAAGATTGCCAAAAACATGGTGGGAAGCATGGCGCCAAAATATTATTGGTGGAAAACTTAGGACGACAAACTTTTATTTCTAGCAACAAAGTTTTTTGTGATGCAACATGTCTACTTTTTGCGACAAAGAATATTTGTTGCTAAAATTTTTAGGATGGATGAAAAAATTTGCGACACTTATATTTGTCATTGCTCTAGCTTGTAGGGATGGTGAAAAACAAATCACGACATCCACATTTGTCGCCTATTAGTCTTTGTAATGAAAAATATTTGTCACAAGCCTATTCTATTATTGTTCATGAATAAATGTTTTCAATTAATTAACAAATACATAGTAAATTATTAATAAGTATGCACAAATATGCACTTTTATTTTTTTTCCAATATGAATTTATTTTTTATACTATTTTATTGTGTATAACGTGTGAATCGTAAAATTTTCAACTAGTTAAAATCCGATCACAAGAGATGGGAGAAGAGCCGTCAAATTGTTTATAAATAAATCATAACGAGGAATTGATCCATGATTTTTACACAACTACAACGTGATTTTAACCAATAAAAGAGAGAAATGACAAATATAAAAAAATTCAAATATATAGTTCACATTAATCATAAAAAGAGAACAAATAATTCGTAAATACCTAACTAAAATCTATCAATCCATAAAACGGAAAATAGTTGTCTCAATACTTAAAACAAATAAATAAGCAAAATTTGTGACACCTATATATGGTTAGCAGGCGGTGGCATGGATGGTTGTGAAGACGTGCCAACTTGACTCGATATGAGCGTTCTGCATTAGTGTCTCAAATCGAGATATTTTAGTACGCATATCTACTAATTCTTGCTCCTGCTTCTCTATTTGCTCGCGAAGGGCTACTGACTTTGTATTAGTAGATGTCAAATCAATAGAGTGGATTGACACTACAAGAAAATGTAGCTATAGCGACGAAAATATTAGCGACGACAAAATGTCGCCCCTACTTGTACTGCACAGTAGAGATGACAAAGAAATATCGGCGCTATATATTCAAACTTTATAGCAATGGAAAATGTCGTCTTTATATGTAAATAGTATTTGCTATTACTTTGACTATATAACGACGACAAAGGTTTTCGTCGCTAAATATATTCCAAATTACGGGAATAATTCGCACAATATTTTTGTACATATAGAGACAACAAGTGTCATCGCAATATATATATATATATATATATATATATATATATATATATATAGATGTTGTTGTTACTCACGTGAAACATGATTCTCCTCGTAATTTGTATTGAAGTCTATTGAGGCGACATTTGTCGTCGCTATAGAATTGTCAAAATTGACAGAAAAATTGGCGCCCATTTCTTATCTATAACGACGACATTTTTAATCTATAGAGATGACTATGTCGTCACTATAGAATCTTCTTTTTCAACTCTCCAACTCCGTATTTCTGTATTGTATTTTCAAAAATTTTCTATCTCCATCCCCATCATTTTTCTCCATCTCCATCTTTTTTGTCCATATCCATCTTGTTTCCATTTCAATTTTCCATCTTCATCTTGTTTCCATTTCATTTTTGAAAAAATGTATTTTTAAGGAATAGATAATGATAAAAATTGGATAAAAATTAGAAATCGCACAAAATAGTCAAATTTTTGGAATGGTTTGAAAGCATTTATAAACATGGCTAGGTATTACGTAAACGATAGGGGAATGATTAAATGTTCGTGCACAAGATGTTTAAACGGTCTCACACATCCATTGGAAACTGTCGAGACTCATATATTTTGTCATGGTTTTACAGAGAGTTATGTAACATGGATATACCATGGCGAGACTGAGGTTCAGAATGAGAATGTGTATATACAAAATGAGAGAGCAGGTGTGGAGGATGAGATGATGGATGTCATGGATGACGTAGTTGGTGATGAGTATGCTGGTAAAGGCACCGATGGTTATTATGACGAATTGTTTGAGGCTCTGCATTCAGAACTATATCTGAGAGTTTCATCATTTTCGTCCTTAAATTTTTTAGTGAAGTTGATGCATATTAAGGTTGTGAACAAATGGACAAACAAGTATGTCGATAATATTTTGAAGTTGCTAAAGTTAGCTTTCCCAAACATGAACCTGGTGGACTTTCACTACGAAGCTAAGTAGATGATGACGAAACTTGGTTTAGGTTACAAATCCATTCACGCCTGCAAGAATGACTGTACACTGTTTTGGGGTGAGCATGCTGACAGACAAACTTGTCTGATCTACCAGAAAAGTTGTTGGGTACACATTTCTGGGAGAGTGAACGAGAAGAATGTTCTGCATAATATGTTGTGCTATTTTTCCTTGGCTCCCAGACTAAAACGTATGTTCGCGATGAAGGATACTACAAAACTCATACGATGGCATAGTATTGGAAGGTTTAGGGATGAAGATGAAATGCAGCATCCCGTTGATGGGAAGGCATAACGAGATTTTGACAGGAAACATCCAATGTTTGCAAGAGAACTCCAAAATGTTCGGTTAGGTTTGGCCGCAAACGGATTCTATACATTTGGTGACATGAGTCTGGCGTACAACATATTGCCAGTAGTTGTAACAGATTACAACCTGCCACATTGGTTATGCATGAAACCCGAATACCTTATGCTTACTCTGTTGATACCTAGCCCTAAAACACCGGATAAGGACATTGATGTATTCTTACGTCCATTAGTGGATGAGTTGAAGAAGTTGTGGGCCAATGGGATTGACATGCGTGACGCTGGAACCAAAAATAGGTCGGTATTCAGAATGTGTGCAGCATTATTGGGGACAGTTAACGATTTTTTAGCGATAAATAGTTTGTTGGGTTGGAGTAGTCAAGGGTACATGGCATGTCCTACGTGCAACGATGAGACTTTTTCAGTTCGTGTGATAGGTAAGACAGCTTACGTGAGTCACCGATGATTCCTATTGTCCAGGTATCATTTTAGGAGGAATTTAGACTTTAACAGGAGGACAGAGAGGCGACCACCTCCATGTCGATTAATGCCTGTAGATATTTTAGTACAATTAAACCGTGTGAGACATAGTATTCTAGGAAAGCACATTAACTACGGGGGTACTAGAAAGAGGAAAAGTGATGACGAGCTGAATTGGAGAAAAATGAGCATTTTCTATGAGTTTCCATAGTGGTCTTCTACTGAGCTAAAACATAACATCGATGTCATGTGCGTAGAGAAGAATGTTTGTGAGAGCTTGCTTGGTACAATTCTGGACGATCCATTTAAATCAAAGGACACGATTAATGCCATGCGCGATTTGATGCAATTAGAGATCAAAAGAGAGTTGCACTTGTATCATATCGGGATCAAGTGTATGAAGCATGCTACATGTTACACCATGTCCATTGCAAACCGTCAGAGATTTTGCAACTTCATCCGATCGGTAAAGTTTCCACATGGCTTCGCTTCTAATCTTCAGAAGAATATTTCTCATAATGACAGTCACATTATTGGGTTGAAGTTACACAATTGCCACATTATCATGCAATGGTTATTGCCAGTAGGATGTCGCGCGTTCTTGAATAAAACTATTTCTACTACAATTATTGAACTGTACACGTTCTTCAAACAGCTTTGTGCAAGAACACTAAAGGTTAGCAACATGATGGATGCTCACGATCACTTGATACTCATCCTCTGCAAGTTGGAATGAATCTTTCTTCTAGCCTTCTTCGACATCAGGATTCACCTCGTAATGCATCTACTAGAAGAGACAATCCTTGTAGGTCTGGTACACATGAGATGGATGTATCCATTCGAACGATACATGAAGAAACTAAAGGAATACGTCAAAAATTGAGCTCGGCTCGAGGGTTCAATAGCTGAAATGTATGTTTTTGACGAGACATTGACTTTTTGTTTGAGGTAGTTCAAGAACATAGAAACAAGGTTCAACCGACCGGACAGAAACGAAGATGTAAGTGTTCCACGAAGACAACTTTCTATTTTTCAGTCACAGTGTCGCCCAATTGGAAAGAAGACACCAACGACGCTTCCTGCAACTGTTCGAAGTCAAGCGATGTTTCACGTCCTCAACAACTATACTGAAATTGAGACATTTTTGCAGTAAGACTTCGTTCTTAAATATTATTCAATTATCTTGAATAAGCTTTGTCATTTAAAACGAACTGATTAGTTGATCTTATATGTCTTGTAAAGGGAACATAGGTAGAAGCTATTGCGTAATGGCTATCCAAACATTGACCAGGTGCATAGAAGAGACTTTTACAGTTAGTTTTACCAGAAGGTAAACGAACAACGATCAAATATATTTCAAATATGTCCACATTTTTCATTTCTATAACATTGACTAAAACCAACTTCCAATTCATCAAGGCATATGCACTATGCCAAAGCCACGCCCATCAAGTTTCGCATGAGTTGTTTTCGTTGGCCAGTGGATGTTACCAGCAGGTCATGTCTTACACGGCCTGTGTTGTATCACTTTCTTACATATGATCATGATATTTAAAGAAAAACGTGGAACAGTGGTGTGTCCGTCCTAGGGACTGGGGGTGAGGTTTACTGTGGGCAGCTGCAAGAGATACTGGAGCTACAGTTCCAACCGAAGCTTTCAGTTTTTATGTTCTAATGCAAATTGTTTATGTGTGATGGGAGACGGAGGGTAACTAAGAATAACGTTACCAGTATAGACATTAGTGCAGAGGCGTTCAAAGAAGATCAGTTCAGACTTGCTAGCTAAGCACAACAAGTATTCTACATTGAAGATCCTTTTCGTGGTCTGAACTGGCGAGTTGTACATGTAGTCCATCACAGGAGCACGTGGGATATGATGGGATCTAACATCACAGAGATAGACTTGCTCCACAATACCAACTCTTATCATTTTTTTTTATTGTTGATCTTAGCAACTTAGAGCACATATCCTTGCACTGGGATGGTGGTGAAACAGATGAGATTAGGAGCACCGTTTATTAGGAGAGCCTCGTCTGATACCACAGATGATACTTCGTTCATTAACGACGAAGACTTGGAAGACGACACACATGAAGAATACGAGGATGATGAAACATTCATGGAAAGCAATCAATACGACAGTGATATTGATGAGGATTAATCGTATCATGATAGTGAATCAGATTGAATGTTGTTGTTCGTTACTAAAATTTATCAATTAGATATATAAACATTTGCAATTTTTAGTTTTTGTTATTAGTGAATTAGATTGAAAAACGTTAGTCAGAACAATGATTAGTTTATGTCAAAACACGAGTTCGAATATGGACTAGAAATCAGGACCGATATGTAACCTTGTAAAACTTGAAGGACTTATATTGAAATGAAGGAAGAAATATAAGGATCAAAATGAATAATTTTAAAGTTGGAGGACCTACCTACAAATAACCAATGTTTAATGTTATAGCGACGACTTGTCGTCGCTATTTGTTAAAATTTTGGTGGCACGTTTTAAGTGCGTTCCAAAAAAAAAAAAAAAAAAATGTTGCCGCTATATGTATAGCGATGACAATTGTCGTCGCTACAGAGTTTGCTAGATTAAAACACACAGAAAACCCTTTTTCTTCCCCATTTCATTTCTGCCATTTTCTTTGCTGTCGCTGTCGCTTCTGCCATTTTCCTCTACCGCCATCTTCCCTACGCCAGCGTCTACTTCCACTGTTGTCATCATCTAGGTAAGTTTAAACTATCATGAAACTCATTTTTAACCCCAAAAATTATGTGTTATCTTCGAACCCCTAATTGCTTAATTGCATCGTTTATATTTGTCCCAAAAGCGTAATGGAACTACATTTTTGGCTTCATTAACAGTGGTTTAATTAATATTTTGCTTAAGTAATTAATGAAGTTGATTATTTTGGCTTGATTTTGGCTTAATTGACAGTGGCTTAATTAACATTGGCTTAATTAACAGTGGCTTAATTAACATTTTGCTTAAGTAATTAGTGAGGTTGATTATTTTGGCTTGATTTTGGCTTAATTGACAGTGGTTTAATTAACATTGGCTTCATTAACAGTGGCTTAATTAACCTTTTTGCTTAAGTAATTAGTGAAGTTGATTATTTTGTCTTGATAATTGCTTAATTGACAGTTGCTTGATTTTGCTGCTAATTAGATTGTGAAGAATGGGGTCTGTACATGGATCATGTTTTTCTTTTCATTTCTAGTAGATACTCATTATTTGAATTCAAGAGTGTTTTTGATGCCAAGTATTATGGAAATGTTGAAGTGTACTAGTGTTGATGATATGGATTTTATGGAAATGTTGAAGTTTACTAGTGTTGATGCCAAGTATTATGGAAATGTTGAAGCTTACTAGTATTATGGAATTGTTGAATTTTGGCTTGAATTTTGCTCAAGATTGTTGTTGAGCACTAAAAACAAAGATTAGGGATCATTTCCGCACTAAAAATAAAGATTAGGGTCATTTGCACAAAAATACATAATTTAGGGACTGATGTGAAAAAAAGTTTAGGGATCATTACCGCACTAAAAATAAAGATTAGAGATCATTTGCACAAAAATACATAATTTAGGGACTGATGTGCAAATAAAAGTTTATGGACCATTTCCGCACTAAAAATAAGTTTAGGGACCATTACCGCACTAAAAATAAATATTAGACATCATTTGCAGAAAAACACATAATGAGGGAGTGATGTGTAAAAAAAAGGTTTAGGGACCATTTAAGCACTAAAAAGAGATTACGGACCATTTCTGCACAAAAATAAAGATTAGGGACCATTTGCACAAAAATACATAATTTAGAGACTGATGTTCCAAAAAAACAAAGTTGATGGACCATTTCCACACAAAAAACAAATATTATGGTCCATTTCCGCACTAAAAATAAAGATTAGGGACCATTTGCACAAAAAAAAAACATAATTATCGTGATTTATGTGCCATAAAACAAAGTCGAGGGAACATTTCAACACTACAAACAAATATTAGGGACCAATTGCACAAAAACAAATACGTTATGGATTTATGTGCCAAATAACAACGTTTAGGGACCATTTCCGCACTAATTGATGTTCTCTTTTGTTAGTTGCTAGTATGGTTGACGTCATGTCGCACGGAGGTGATGGTGCAGGCAATCCTCCACATCAGTCACACCCATGGCTCGATTCGTCATGCGAGTCCAGTAAGAATTGTTGTTTCAATATTTTTTATTTTACAATTTTTTACAGTGACTTCATTATCGTTAAATTTCGTATCAAATATATCGTATTTGTTCTTTTTCAGCGCCTTTGCCTAAGCGACGAAGTATCTCTCGAGGCATTAACGTTGAGAAGGTTTGGCAGGCAAACGAGAAGAGGCCACTTCCCATCGCGTTCGACAATGTCGAACATACAATGCAGCCGATCGGGAATAATGTGAAGTATTTCACTCGCTTGGTTGGGAACCAAGTTAGGTTCACCGTGCCCCCTTGCTACCCTTCATGGACAGAGGTTCCAGAGTAGCAGCGGTCACGAATACGCAGCATTATCGAGGTAATGTCTTACAATAAATTTTACATTAGCACACTCTCTAAACAATTGTTCTATGTAATATACATTAACGAAAATTATTCCAATGTTGTAGAGCTACTTTGATCTTCAGGGCGATCGGTCACCCGATGAGTTTCGGGCTGTCTGTGCAGCTGTAGATCGCCTGGCGGCCGTTCGTTATCGCGATTACAAACTTAAGGCTTACAATCACTTGAAAGAGCACGGACCGAGCCGTCCATACGGCGAGCTGTTTGCTGAGTACTGGCAGAAGTGCATTGACTTCTTGACAAGTCATACTTTCGTGGTACATACTATCATTTACTTTTTACGTTTTTATGTTAATATTTTTATAACTATAAAGTGTTACGTAATCAATTATTTTTTATGTCATCAGGAACGGTCGACAAAGAATAAGGCGAATCGGGGTAAGGCAAAATACCCGAGCATGCAGAGGTCGAATAACTTCTCTACCACGCGTTACGATCAGGTACAAGTAAATTTTTCAATATAATTTTACAAATCTTCAATGTATTACATATGCATGTTTTTTAACTAAATTTCACGCTTGCAATTGTTGTAGCGGGACCTCGAGACCCAATAGTGACTGGGCATTACTGAGTCATTCTAGACTTTTCACACCTTCCGGGATGGCAATTGGGTGAACCCGGAGGCGGCTGGTGATTACGTGAGGACACATTTCTATTTTTTAATGTTGTTAATTTTATCTGACATTATATTATTATTTATTATTTGTTTTTTTCTCAATAAACAGGATAAACTTGTTGAGGTAAGAGAGACTCAATAGATATAGGTCGCCTCTAGTGGCGCGTCAGTTGATGAGCGCGCTATTACAAAGGAGGTTCTCGGAGAATGTCGAAGACATGTCCGTGGGGTTGGACAGGTTCCGAAGGGCACCTTTCCCTTCCTAGATTCGACCGTTGCATCGAATGCCCCACGAGGAACATCCAATCAGTTCTCTAGAGATCTCCAGAATGACGATCCTCGATTTGTCATGTATAAGGCCCAGCTGCGCCGAATGGTGAGGACAATTGCACGTCTTACGGCGAATTTGTAGCATACAATATCGGGAGTTGTGCCAAAGGATGATGAGGACGAGAACGATGGTGGTAGTTTGAGAGATCTATAGATTTTATGTATAATAGAATTGTTTTTATTATTTAAAAAATTTTAGAATATTTATATGTCGCCGCTACAATAAAAAAAAATCTTGTACATTAGCGACGACAATGTCGTCACTATATATCTTCTGTATATAGCAGCGACATTGTCATTGCTAATAATTTGGATACCTAAAAGGTAATAGTGATGATAACAACGTCGCTACTATTCACGCTAATAGCGACGATTTTTGCGACAACTTTGTCATCACATTTTCTCCAATTCCAAGAAATTGAGCACGATAATGTAACGGTGACAATGTCGTCGGTATAGATTCAAATATATATAGCGACGAGAATTCAAATGTATATAGCGACGAGATATTCTCGTCGCTAATAACCTAGAGACACTAATCTATTGAGACGACCTATAGCGACGACAATTGTCGTCGCTATACATATAAAAAGACGACAAATGATCTTTTAGGGGCGACTTTTGTCGTCGCTACAAATCTCATTTCTTGTAGTGTGAGGCAGGTTTTGGACCATGTTCAGGTCTTTAATGTAACCTCTACATTTTCCTAAAACCTCTTGTACGATCTCAAATTGAGTTGGGGCCTGACTTCCCTCTGAAATAGGTTGCTCTTTAATCTCAAGTATTCTCTCTTATATATAGGTTAAGAGAAAATGAAAAAAAATATATTAAGAACAAAAAATATAATAAATGTCAATGAAGAAGAATAAATGGTTAATATACTTACATATCTTGTTCTTGCCTCATCATTTTACCCA
Source organism: Forsythia viridissima (assembly GCA_030279155.1). NCBI lineage: Eukaryota > Viridiplantae > Streptophyta > Magnoliopsida > Lamiales > Oleaceae > Forsythia > Forsythia viridissima. Next base: position 18,601,619 of record CM059035.1, on the reverse strand, counting down.
TCATTTGTTCTCATTGTAATGAGTCTCGTAATAAAGGTCTATTTTTCCTAATGCGTTGTCTTTAGTAGTTGCTCTCTATTTGAAATAATATGCTTCATGTTATATAACTATCTTTGTTTTTATAAGTTGAAAAGAAAAAAAATTACATTTTCTTCAAGACGTGCAACAAATGATTGTGATCCGCAACGATGATTTTGTTTAATGCAGTTGTAGCTTGCCAAATTGCGTGTAGATAGTGCCTGCTATTAATTCATATTTGAATATAATTAACTCTCTTATTATAATTTATTATTATTGTTTTAAACTATATTCATTATTTTAGCATTATATTTATATTATATTGTTCTAAACATTTACAAAATAATAATATCTTTAATTAAAATTACCTGAAATTAGGAGAATATTCACAAAGCCAGTCCCAATCTATTTGCTTCACATTAGTTGGACATTTTTTTTTATTACATCATCCATTGATTTTCCATTAAAGTGTTTTTCTTTCAGTCTACATCGATAATCACGATATCGCCTCGCTAAAGTATCGTTTATACATTTAAGGATAATGAAGCAGAAATCTTAGCTTGAGGAGTTGTCTAAGATAATGAACCCTTGCATAATGCCTTTGATGAAGGAACTTTTGCAAGCATCTCTATTTTTTTGTGCCAGGTCTTGTTTGAGATGCCATTATCTGTAAAGAAAAAAGAAACTCGTTTATATATTTTGAAGCAGCTCTAAACATTAGGGAGAGAATTAACCATATTCAAATTCTTTAGAACGTAAGTAAATTGCAGCGTAGCTTATGTAACGGCAGCTTGAAGAAAAGACTTAGGATTAATAAAATTGCTCTCAAGTAACTACAGAAAAGCTATATCTATATAACTGTACAAGCATCTTAGTCTCATGCAAGATATCACCAATTTGCAAATAATAGATTCATTCATCATTTATATTTAACAGCCACTTAAAATTGTTATTTTTGCTTAAAGTTTAAAGGTGGCATAAAGAATTCTGTGGTTGTTTCCCAGAATACATCGCCCCCGTCCTTGCTGGTTTTTACTGTAAGAAGACAAGAATATTCAAACTTTTCCAAAAGGCCTGATCTTTACTGAAGTAACTGCATACTGTGTGGTGGATGATTTCATATTTTGGACCTCTTTACTAGGTTTGTATTTGCATGGATAAATCTGGTCCAAGCCTCATTCAGTGTCCAAACATCCCTTAAAGGAAATGCAATTCCACCATTAAGTTCTCTTCATTCTAGTTTTTTTGGATTTGTGTGCGTGTCATGTGTTTTTGGATTTGTGTGGGATACATCCTACACAAGTTCAGTGAAGATTTCTGAGTATGGGTATGAACTATGAACAGAGAAACAAAAATACAGTACAAGCCCCCGCAAATGAAAATAGTTATACTGACTGAAATTACGCAAGAAACAACATATCAAATTTTAGTAGGTGGAAGAGAAATACATAAACTAAGGTCCAAGGAAGTTCATTGTTTACAATAGATCTATAAATAATAAAAGCAGCACAAGTTACATAAAAAATTACTAGCAAATAACACAGTTATAACTTAGGAAAAACATGAAGGTGCTGTAAGGAATTGAGGTATACATACACAGCGAAAATTAAATGTTCAATTCCTATAAGTCCGGATCAATCTTACACTTAGATAGAAATCGTGATAGAAATTTACCTTTGATGAATATCGTGAGATCTGATTTCTTATTAGCTGGAGATGCGATCATCAATAGCACAGCTGTCCAATTGTCTAGCCTCCAATGGTAATCCACACAGCAAGAACAGATCTGGACTTCCACTAGCAAGAACAGATGAAAGCGGAATTTTTGGGAGAAGTTGATTGGGTTGTCTTTTGCTTGTGCTTGCTTGTGCTAGCAAGTAATTAAAGATCAACTCTTGTGATTAATCTGTTGTGGCCTTGTATATATAGGTAGGGCTAACCCTAGCCCTAGTTCTAGTCTAACTAGAACCCATCAACAAACGGGCTCAATTAATTAATCTAATTACTTAATTTGGTCCAATAAGTAATTAAGTCCGACCCAACTATTTGGACCTTGGAGATTAATTCTTACAATCTCCCACTTGGACAATGTCCAATTCCAGATGCTCAATTCTCACTTTATGTGTGTGACCCATTAGGTTCCCTTTTACGATGGCAAACACAGTGATATTCTCATCGATTCACCGAGATCGATCAATTCACGTCGCCATCCAAGATTGACATCTAGTAATGTGTCAAGGCAATCAATGTGAAGAAAAATGTCTTGTGGTATGACAGAACCAATATATGTACGGTTACCGTAGAAATATAATCCCTTCATCAATATAACCCAATTGGTTAAGAGATATGGATCAGCGTCAATCTCATTTCAACCAATTATGTTATTCACCTCAACTCTTCATTGATCTAATCTAGTTATGATTGAAACATTTTCAACTCATAACTCCACCCTGGCCAAGAAAATTTATATCAACTTAAGTAGGTAAAATACAGGTTATAATCTCCTACTTTCCAGGAGTGATGAATCATCATATTGGACATTCACAACCTTCACATGATTCTCACTATACCCGTACGACGTCTTCCTGGTGACTCAAATCTTCAAGTCCCATCAAACGCTCGCCAAAGTATAGTGCTCGTCACATAAGATTCTATGATGTCCTCAAGTCAAAGGACCAAATCCACAACCGCGCATTAGAGATTTACCACTGACGCTTGGATAGTTATCCATATGGAATCTCTAGGCGGATCATCCAATGTCATGTTCTCATAACAATGCATTCATGTGTTCATTCAGATGTCCCTCTACATTTTAGCTCGTGAGATCAGCTACTTTCTTTCAAAAGAAATGCAACACATGCTAGTCTATCCGCAATAATGATATCCGTATCTCATTATTACTATGACTAGGGATATTTCAAGAATAAGTTATTTATACCTTGTATCTCACAATCACAACACCTTGTGATTAACAAGTTACTGTAAACTTTTTTTCGGACTCTATTATTTTAAATAATAAAATTTAAAAAATAACAGATCTGCTATTAAAATGTAGACAAGCATTTAATTAATCAATTTGTTAATATACTTCAATATCTAACAAAAAGCATATCACAAAATGTCCCATACAAACTAGATCCAATCACTCAGGTATCTTAATACCATCAAATTTAGCATGACCATCATGCTTGTGTTGGGACAACAACTTTGTCAAAGGATCTGCTACATTATCGTATGTTAGGACCCGTTCTATCTTTATATAATTTCTTAAGATTATCTCCTTGATGAGATGATACTGCCTCAATATATATCAAGATGATACTGCCTCAATATATATCAAGATCAGTGATGAGACATGTGTTCCTTCGCTTGTGCGATGGCTCCATTGTTATCATAATACAAGTTATTGGATCAACAATGCTAGGAACTATTCCAAGTTCAGTAATGAACTTCTTGATCCATACCATTTTCTTTGCTACTTCTGAAGCAGCTATATATTCGGCTTCTGTAGTTGAATCATCAGTCGTTTCTTATTTGGAACTTTTTCATCTGACTGCACCACCAATTTGAGTAAATACATATCCAGATTGAGATTTGTTATCGTTTTTATCAGACTGAAAGCTGACATCGACATAACCTTGAACTCTAAGTTCATTTCCTCCATATACCAAGAACATGTCTTTAGTCCTTCCTAAGAACTTAATGATGTTCTTGACTGCGATCCAATGTTTCTCGCCAGGGTTCGCTTGGAACCTTCTTGTGACACTCAAAGCATATGAAACATCTGATCGAGTACATAGTATTGCATGCATGATAGATCCTATTGCTGATGCATAATGAATTCTATCCATGCGATCTCTTTCAATTTGTGTCTTTGGACACATCTCTTTTGAGAGATAGATCTCATGTCCGATGGGACAGAGCCCTCTCTTGGACTCTTCTATGCTAAATCTTCTTAAAATTTTATCTATGTACATATCTTGAGATAGGCCAAGCATTCTCTTAGATCTATCTCTATAGATCTTTATACCGAGAATGTACGTTGCCTCTCCCATATCCTTCATAGAGAAATTTTTGGATAACCACAATTTTACTGATTTTAGCATTGGGATATCATTTCCTAATAATAGTATGTCATCCACATACAAAATTAGAAATACGACTTTACTCCCACTAACTTTTTTATACACACATGGTTCATCTTCATTTTTGATAAAATCAAACATTTTGATTGTCTCATCAAAACGAAGATTCTAGCTCCGAAATGCTTGCTTTAATCCATATATGGATTTCTGTAGTTTATATACCTTGTTTGGCTTTGTGGATTCAAAACCTTCAGGTTGTGTCATGTACACATCCTCGCTAAGATTCCCGTTAAGGAATGCAATCTTGACATCCATTTTCCAGATATCATAGTTATGGTATGCTACTATCGCAATCGAAATACGAATTAACTTAAACAGGGTGAGAAGGTTTCGTCAAAGTCAATCTTTTGTCTTTACTTGTAACCATTCGCAACCAATCTTGCCTTGTAAGTATGAACATTACCATCCATGTTGACCTTTTTTAACGTAAACCAATTTACAGCCTATAGGTTTTACCCCTTCAGACGGGTCAAGTAAGGTCCAAACCTTGTTTTCGTACATGGAGTTCATTTCAGATTCCATGGCTTCCTCTCTGTTAGTCAACATTTGACTTTGATTCTGCGTAAGTAGTAGGTTCATCTTCCTCGATTAGTAATACATTACTAGTAACTAGGAGATCGTATCTCAAAGGAAAATGAATGACTCTGCTCGACTTATGCAGAGCTGGTGTGTCCTTGGGAACTAGTGGTTCCCACTTTCTCAATCTGTGCTTCATTAGATGCAAGCTCAGTCATTGGAACATCTAATTGGTCAATTTTATTTGTTGTTTCTTGAACCTCTTCAAGATCTACATTGCTCCCACTTTCTTCTCTAAGAATACAGCAAGTCTCGATATGATGACCTTCATCTTGATGGAATTGTAGAAATATTATCCAACATTTTCTTTTGGATACCCCACAAAAAATATTTATCAGATTTAGCTCATAGCTTATCTGATTCAACGCGCTTTACATAAGCGTCGCATCCCTGAACCTTCATGTATGAAAGATTAGGTATTTTTCCCTTTCCATAACTCGTATGCAGTTTTATTGACCGATTTAGATAGGACACGATTTAGTGTATAACATGCAATGTTAAGCGCATATCTCCAAAACGATTTTGGAATAACTGCGCGACTCACCATTGATCGCACCATATCAAATAAGGTGCGGTTTCGTCTTTCAGATACACCATTTTGTATTGATGTATTAGGCAGAGTCCACTGTGAGAGAATTCCATTCTCTTTTAGATAGTCTAAAAACTTACCCTTCAAATATTATCCACCTCGATCAAATCTAAGTGTTAGAATATTTTTCTCGATTTGCCTTTCTACTTCTTGCTTGAATTATTTGAACTTTTCAAGGGCTTCACTCTTGAATTCCATCAAGCATATAAAACCATATCTAGAATGGTCATATGTAAATATGATGAAGTAAGAAAAGCCACCTTTAGCATCTTTAGACATTTGTCCATATACATCAGTATGTACAAGACCCAAAATGTCTGCAATTGTGTCTCCCTTTCCAGAAAAGAGGGTCTAGGTCATTTTGCCCAACGAGCATGATTCACACTTATCAAATGATTCATAATCATTTGAATCCAAGTATTCATCTTTATGTAACTTGGTTGTGCGTTTTTCATTTATATGACCGAGTATGCAATGCCTATAATTTGCGTTTTTGGTTTTATCTCTTTTATGCCATGTGGTTCCACTTCTAATGCCATTTGTTTCCACATTGAAAACACGAATCATCAGATTTGGATTTATCTTTGCTTAACTATTTTCCAACAGATTCGGCTTTCTTGGATCCTTTCTAAAAGGTCCCTTTAGATTTCCTCTTAGTGTCTTTAGAGATATCAATGGCCAAAGTTTACCCATTCCTTTGGGCTTAACCGTTTTCAGTATGTTTAGCAGCTCGAGTAGGGTACACTAAATCTTATTCACGTTGAAGTTCATAATGAACTGGGAAAAGTTATTAGGTGGGGACTACATAACTAAGTCAACACTTAGCTCGTTGTCCATGGTAAAACTTAATTGATTTAATTTTTCAATATAATCAATAATCTTCAATACATGAGACTGACTGAAGATCTTTTTACCATCAAACCTCTTTATAACCTTTTGGATGTCTCATACTGTTCAGTCCGTGACTGTATATCATTCAACTCCTTGAAATGATATATTTTGGTATAGGCATCCATACCCTTGTGCTGCTTTTCTAACTCAAGTGACATATAGCAAGCATCACATGTTGCAGTGTTACTATAATCACTGTGTTTTTGTAAGCATGCACGTTCTCCGGCGTAGCCTCCTCAATAGGAGCTTCCGGCATTGGCTGCTTATTGACATATCCAATTTTTCTTTTTCATGTTTGAGAACAATTCTCAAAATGCGGTGCTAGTACAAAAAATTTGGTACGATATGTATATTGGCATCCAATATGCCTCTCAAACTTATATGGTTACTCAAGATTCAACTATTAAATAACAAGATAGAACAATTAATTAAATGCAGAAAAATTAATTTAACATGGACTTATATTAAATTAATTATACTCCCAATGTTTAAATTGAATTAATGACCCTCAAAGATTAATCAATAGAACCAGTTAGATTCCCAGTGGGCTAGAATCCCTTTTATTTTATTAGAACCTTGAGTGACTCAACAAATCATAATAAAACATCCAGGTAGATCTCACATCTCTATTTGACTCCTAGATCATCAAGTAGACAACTTATTGTCGCACACATCTTATGTGTTTACTTGATTGTGTCCCTAAAATTTTATTTCCTTGAGTGACTCAAGAAAAAATAAAATTTTAGTTAAATTTGACCTATTGTTCAGAAACATCAAATGTTTCATAGTGATAAACATATCCATGAGCGAGCAGCCTTGAGTGACTCAACAAACTGACATCGATAATGGACTCTGGTTTTCACTATAACAATAGAAGATACGTTGTATTATCCATTTAATACGAATTTAATATTTTGATAAAGAATGGTTTGTCTCATCATATTTATGTATATTAACTAACATCTAACATGCAATCAATCATACATAAAATAATAACTGTGGATGATTAAGGACTTTATCTATTTAATCTTCCTTAGCCAAAAGGAATATTAGTTGGTCAATTCCTAAGGGACGTTACATTCATTCATCGAATGCTAAATGCAATAATCTCCAAATCTTGCTGCAACCTGTATCCTATATACTGCTTCATTGTGGCCCAACTGCAATCTGTATCCTATACTAGTTGGCACGCAGACCCAAATAAATGAACATGCAGGTCCATATTAAATAAAGAGTTCAAAAACTCAATTAAATAAATAATAGGCACGCAGACCCATTTAATTAAATAATAGGCTTGCAGGCCCAACCAACAATTAACAAGAATAATTAACCATACAATCATTCACATGGGTCGAGTCCATAATCATCCACTAAACATCCATTTTAATATCTAATATTAAAAATATATTAATTTCTAAATTTGCAGATTTGACAGTATAAGTCTAAATATTTTAGATATTTTGGAACGGACTAGACGGAATTAAATAATTAATCTAATTAATTACTTAATTTTTCAATAATAAAATTAATCAATTAATCTAATTAACCAATTAATTTTATTCATAAAGGAAATTTTTCAAAATTTATTTTATTTCCAATTTAAAGTCATACTCTAAATTTAAGACAAAATTTGTATAGGGTCAAAATTATAATTTTATAAAGTAATAAGTTAAAATTTAATATGGTCAAAAATTCAAAATATAGTTTAAAAACAATTTTAATTTAATTTTGAATATTTGACCAACATTAAATAAATTAATAATTACAATTTTCCAAAAAAATTAAAATTGCATTTATGACCCTTAAATAAAATTGAGGACTTAATGTGTAGTTTCTGAAATTGCACAGTCAGACCTTAAAATGTTTGAAATTGTGGTCCTTCAATGCAATTTCATAAATTGCACAAAAGACCCCTTCTTATTTTAAAACTATTGGCCTTCTCATGCAATTTTATAAATTGCACGAGAGATCCTTTTCTTTCTTTTTGAAATTAGGGGCTTCCCATGCAATTTTTAAAATTGCAGGGAAGCCCCCGTCTTTAATTTCAACAAGAAAACGCAGAAACCCTTTAGGGTTTCTGCGTGGCGGCGCTGTTACAAACGGCGCCGCCAAAGGATCATCTGGCGGTGGTCGCGCCAGTGTCTAACATCGGCGGCCACTGCAGTTTTCCTTCGACCAGCAGCGCTTGTGCTTTTTCTCCCTTTTTTTACCTTCTTCGCCGTTGCAATTTCAGCAGCGGCGTATGTGTGTGCCGCCGCTGATTGATGATTTCGGGGCGGCAGTCTGCTGCCTTCGCAAGGCAGTCGACCCGCCATCCGTCGGCAGCGGCGGGTTGGTCCGTCTTCTCCATTCCTTTTTTTATTCTATTTTTATTTTTATTTTTTTAAATCTAAATCAAATTCAGAATTTAAAAATTCATAATTTACTGTCAAAACTCAAATCAAATTAATATTTCAATAACAATTATTGTTCATCAAAGTAATATAACAAACTCTAACAAGTAACAAGGTAGGCTCTGATATCACTGTAAGAAATTGAGGTATACATGCAGAGCGAAAATTTAATGTCCAATTCCTACAAGCCCGGATCAACCTTGCACTTAGATATAATTCGTGATAAAAGTTTACATTGGATGAATATCGTGAGATCTGATTTCTGATTAGCTGGAGGTGCGATCTTCAATACCACAGCTGTCCAATTGTCCAGCCTCTAATGGTAATCCACACAGCAAGAACAGATCTGGACTTCCACTATCAAGAACAGATGAAAGCGGAACTTTTGGGAGAAGTTGATTGGGTTGTCTTTTGTTTGTGCTAGCAAGTAATTAAAGATCAACTCTTGTGATTAATATGTTGTGGCCTTGTATATATAGGTAGGGCTAACTCTAGCCATAGTTCTAGTCCAACTAGAACCCATCAACAAACGAGTCCAATTAATTAATCTAATTACTTAATTTGGTCCAACAAGTAATTAAGTCCGACCCAACTATTTGGACATTGGACATTAATTCTTACAGGTGCAAAAGACACTGATAGAAGTTGATCTCCACTTGATTTAGGGAATCCAGTGTTGTTTGTTGATTCAGAAGATTCAGATAAGTCAATGGATTCAAAATCGTCAGATACTACTCATTTTTATGCTTAAGGAATGTTAGAATCAGATTCCAGCAGTGAAGATTTGGAAGCATCATATACTGCTAAAGGTAAAGGTACAAGCAAGCATGTATCAAGGTAATTATCCAGTTTTATTATTTAAGTAAATTAAAAAACGTTTCATTGGAAATAGCATTGATAAAAGTCCTATACCTGAGCAAAATCAAATCGTTGATTGACAAAGTACTATATGTAGGATAAGAATATGAAATTGATTCATATAAAAATAAATAATTGCACCAAAATCAGCGGCATCATTTGCAATTTAGGATAATGTATTCAATTGAGATTTTTAAAGACTTTTGTAGGTGTGTGATTTTCGTATAATTTGTGGACTTTTAAGTGACGTTTATAAATTTGTTGAGAATTAATAAAAGTATTCCTTAAACTTCTGTATACTTTGATTAAAGATTTTTGTAGACTTCTATATACTTTTTATTAAAGATTTTATTTTTTTTAAAAAAAATATTAAGCACATATACATCATCCACAATACATATAATATAATATAATATTATTTTTAGTAACTTCTCGTATGTCGAAATCATTTACATCACATATCATAAGAATTCAAAATAATAAATCACATTTCTCATGTCAATAAAAATATAAAAAAAATTAAGTCACATTAAATTAACAAATAACATAAATCCCAAAAGAAATTAATAATATTTTAATAATATTCAATAAAAAATATCAAATATTCCAAGGGTAGACGAGAGACGAGAAAACCCTAGAAATGAAAGAAAATAGGCACTACCAGAAATGAGGGAAATAGCGGCGACATTTGTCGTCGCTAAATGTTCATAAGTCGTATCTTTAAGGTTTTAGAGACGACAAAGTCGTCGCAATATGTCGCCGCAACAAGTTAGTGTCTCTAGAGTTATAGCGACGACTATAAGTCGTCTCAATAGAGTCGTGACCATATCTCAAAAACGCACTTATAGGGACGACATAGTCGTCGCAAACATCGTCGCTATAGACAAACTAATAGAGACCATTGTGTCGTCGCCATACGTTCATCCATTACAGCGACGATAAAGGCGTCGCTAATACAAATAATGTATTTAGTTTTAGCGACGACAATGTCGTCGCTATAAACGTAAAAAAATTTTTAAAAAATTTTTTTTTTAAATAATGTAAATACCTATAGCGACGACATTGTCGCCGCTATAAACGTTATGAATTTTTTAAAAAAAATTTTTTTTTTTCCAAATAATATAAATAATATATAAAAAATTCAAAAAATCTACAGACCCTGTAAACCGTCGTCCCCATCCCCGTCCTCCTCATCCGCAGGCGCAGCTGGTATTTTACTTTTTAAAAGCTCAATTTCACGCTGCATTTGGCGTAGCTGCTCCTCGTACATGGCAAACCGAACATCATTACTCTGGGGGTCTGCAGAGGACTGATGGGAAGTTCCTTGTGGGGCAAACGATGCAGCGGTCGAATCGAGCGAGTGAGAGGTGCCCTTCGGAACCCGACCAACCCCACGGACGTGACCTCGTCGTTCTCCGAGCACCTCCTTTGCAATAGCACGCTCGTCTAATGACGCGCTATTGGAGGCGACTTGTGTCTGTTGAGTCTCTCTGAACTCAACAAGCTTATCCTGTTTAGTGAAAAAATAATAATAAATAATAATATCATAATATCATGCATGTCAGATAAAATTATATTCACATAATTTAAAAATTCTCACATAGTCACCAGCCGCCTGCGGGTTCACCCAATTGCCATCCCGGAAGGTGTGAAACGTCCGGAACGAATCAATAATTCCCGGCCACTTCTGGGTCTCGGGGTCCTGCTACGACAATTTAAACGTGAAATTTAGTATACATTTTTACGTAATGTAGTGAAGATATATTGAAAATTTATATGTTGTACCTGATCGTAACGCGTGGCAGAGAAGCTCTTCGACCCCTGCACGCTCGGGTATTTAGCCTTACCCCGATTGGCTTTATTTTTGGAGAACCGGTCCTGAAAGTATAACATATTATTGATTAGCAAAAAATGTATTAGTTAAAAGAGTATATAACATATCGTAAACAATATATAAACAATACTTACCACGAAAGTATGACTGGTGAAGAAGTCAATGCACTTCTGCCAGTCCTCGGCGGACATCTCGCCGTATGGTCGGCTCGGTCCATGCGCTTTTAAGTGATTATGCGCCTTGAGTTTGTAATCGCGATAACGATCGGCCGCCAGACGATCTACTGCGGCACATACTGCCCGGTACTCGTCGGGCGACCGATCGCCCTGCAGATCGAAGTAGCTCTGCAAGAGTGAAAAAAGAATATGTTAGTGTACAAGTCGTAAAACAAGTATTAATGAAGTGTACTAATAACAAAACTAATTTACGTTCATACCTCGATAATGCTACGTAACCGTGCCCGCTGCTCCTCTGGAACTTCTGTCCATGAAGGGTAGCACGAGGGCACGGTGAATCTCACTTGGTTCCCAACCAAGCGCGTGAAATACTTCGCATTATTCCCGATTGGCTGCATTGTGCGTTCGACATTGTCGAACGCGATAGGAAGTGGCATCTTCCCATTCGCCTGCCAAACCATCTCGAGATTGATGCCTCGAGATATACCCCGCCGCTTTGGCGGGGGTGCTGAAAATGAAAAAATCGAAAAATGTATTGATCATACGATTTTCTTCAACGATATGTATAAAATAATAAATAATTACAATTTGAAATAAACGTCTTACCAGACTCGCATGCCGAAGGGAGCTGGTGAGATGGCTGCTGTGGAGGATCTCCTGCACCATCACCTCCGTGCGACATCACGTCAGCCATACTAACACATGACATAATTGCGAATATCACGTCAGCCATACTAGCTTTAAATGTATGTGCAAATTTGTATGTATTATATTTTATTTCAATTTGGTCCCTAAACATATTTTATTGCAAATAAGTCCCCAAACTTTAAAATTATGGATAATTTTGAATTAATTATATTTTATTTTAAATTTGTCCCTAAACTACTGTAAAATTGCAAATAAGTCCCTAAACTTTGAATTTATGAAAAAATTTGACTTTATTATATTTTATTATAAATTGGTCCCTAGACTTACTTTAATTTCAAATATGTCCCTAAACTTTGAATTTATGAGAAAATTTGACTTTATTATATTTTGTTATAAATTGGTCCCTAAACTTTCTTTAATTTCAAATAAGTCCCTAAACTTTGAATTTATGGAAAAATTTGACTTTATTATATTTTATTATAAATTGGTCCCCAAAACTTATTTTTATTGCAAATAAGTCCCTAAACTTTAATTTATAGGAAAATTTGACTTTATTATATTTTATTATAAATTGGTCCCTAAACTTATTTTATTGCAAATAAGTCCCTAAACTTTAAATTTATGGGAAAATTTGACTTTATTATATTTTATTATAAATTGGTCCCTAAACTTACTGTAATTGCAAATAAGTCCCTAAACTTTAAATTTATGGGAAAATTTGACTTTATTATATTTTATTATAAATTGGTCCCTAAACTTACTGTAATTTCAAATAAGTCCCTAAACTTTGAATTTATGGAAAAATTTGACTTTATTATATTTTATTATAAATTGGTCCCTAAACTTATTTTATTGTAAATAAGTCCCTAAACTTTAAATTTATGGCAAAATTTGACTTTATTATATTTTATTATAAATTGGTCCCTAAACTTACTGTAATTTCAAATAAGTCCCTAAACTTTGAATTTATGGAAAAATTTGACTTTATTATATTTTATTATAAATTGGTCCCTAAACTTATTTTATTGTAAATAAGTCCCTAAACTTTAAATTTATGTGAAAATTTGACTTTATTATATTTTATTATAAATTGGTCCCTAAACTTATTTTATTGCAAATAAGTCCCTAAACTTTAAATTTATGGGAAAATTTGACTTTATTATATTTTATTATAAATTGGTCCCTAAACTTACTGTAATTGCAAATAAGTCCCTAAACTTTAAATTTATGGCAAAATTTGACTTTATTATATTTTATTATAAATTGGTCCCTAAACTTACTGTAATTTCAAATAAGTCCCTAAACTTTGAATTTATGGAAAAATTTGACTTTATTATATTTTATTATAAATTGGTCCCTAAACTTATTTTATTGCAAATAAGTCCCTAAACTTTAAATTTATGAGAAAATTTGACTTTATTATATTTTATTATAAATTGGTCCCTAAACTTATTTTATTGCAAATAAGTCCCTAAACTTTGAATTTATAGTAAAATTTGAATTTATTATATTTAATTATAAATTGGTCCCTAAAGTAATTTTTATATATAATCACCCTCTACCCTGATCTGTTTTTATTTGAATTCTTGAACCATATATCCAAGGAGAGCCCTTTGAAAATTTAAATTTGAAGACATAAGCAAGTTACATATAATGGTCTTTATCAGGTGATAGTTATACTGACAACAGTTAATATACAGAGCCATGTAAAGTAGTCCCTCTCACTGACTAAACCAAATGATCCGAGTTCCAAATTACATGGCAAAAGAGAAGGGAAAGATAGTTAAAAGAAGACAGTTATGAAGCAAGAACTAGAAAAAGAATATCTCAATTCAATGCAATCAATTTTATCTTTCTTCAACAGAAATAGTGATAGTATTCAATCTTGTTAATGATAATAAGAATGGGGGAAAATGAGACAATGAAACTTAAAGAAGGATTCTTCCTCTTCTAAAGTATTATGAACATATTTGGAAGAAGTCGTTTAGCAGCAATATCATAGAACTACATTTCTAGATTAAAATCGGTATTAGGCAATATTTCTCCACGTGGGAAATGAATTCATGTTTTAAGTCCATGATGCTAAACAAGATCAACAATCATCTCCATAAAAATATCCAACTAATAATAGCATTTGAAAAGGTAATAAACGAAGCAGCATATATATATATATACACATGATTCAATAAATGCATGATTCAGCTACATGTAAAGCACAATTTTCAGACCAAATTAAAATGTAAGAACGCCATCATAAAAATTAAAATTCAGAAAAAAAAAGTTTAATCTTCATATTAAATTATAAGCAGAAATTTGAACATTTTCCCAAATTATACCATCAAATTGAACCAATTTCCAAAAATTAAAACCTAATTATAAATCTCAAATCTGAAAACATATGTCGACTCACCACAAAAACAGATTTAACCCTCAAAGTGAAAAAAAAAATTCAGAGGACATAAAATCAAAAATGTGGAGTTTGAGAGTGAGATAGAGCGATTGAGAGAGATAGAGCTCACCTTTGTTGCAGGGATGGGAGTCTCTGGACGATTCTGAGAGAGAGGAAGACGGCGGTGCACGGCAGACGGCGGCGGCGGCGCGACAGCAGCAACGGAAGAAGAAAAACCAAAGCAGAAATGGAAAAGAAGAAGGTTCTGTGCGAATTAAAAGGTCTGACTCAATAGCGACGACATATGTCGTCGCTATTTACAACTATAGCGACGACATTTTTTCAGCTTTTTTGAACACGCGCCTTAAAGGTGGCGCCCAATTTTCAGCACAATAGCGACGACATATGTCGTCGCTATTGACAATACATAGCAGAAAATTATATGTTGCTTTCTCATTTGAAGGGAATATTTTAATTGCAATAATTTTTATAATTATTAATTTTCCCGCTTTTTAAAATTATGAAAAAATTTTAATATTTAATATTATCAATTATTTTTAATATTTAATATTATCAATAATAATTATTATTATTTAATTTTGAATTTTTAATATTTAATATTTATTGAGATTTAATATTATGAATAAGAATTTGTAGTATTTAATATTTAATATTTAATATTTAATTTTTATTTTTCATATTTAATATTTAATATTTATTTTTTATTTTTAATTTTTAATTTTTAATATTTCATATTTAATGATATTTAATATTATGAATAATAATTTTTAGTATTTAATATTTCATATTTAATTTTTATGTTTTCATATTTGATATTTAATAATATCAATTATAAATTATTAGTATTTAATATGGAATTTTTAATTTTTAATTTTTAATATTTCATATTTAATGAGATTTAATATTATGAATAATAATTTTTAGTATTTAATATTTTAATATTTAATATTATCAATTATTTTTAATATTTAATATTATCAATAATAATTATTATTATATAATATTAGTATTTAATATTTAATATTTAATTTCATTTGAGTCCTCTTAATTTTTCTTTTATTTCAATTTCCTTAAATTTTATTTGCAACTGAAGTCCTTCAACTCGCGTTTTGACCAATAACAATGAACCGATGAATGAATGACAAACATTCAAGCCGAAAACAGTAACAACAATTTGAACATGCGTTTTTTTAAAGTAATTTCATTACAAATTTAGTGACGCACAATAACATTTCAATCTGATTCACTATCATGATACGATTGATCTACGTCATCATCACTGACGTCCTCATTGATTTCACTCGATGTTTCTTCATCCTCGTATTCTGCATTTGTATCTTCTTCAACATCATCGTCGTTTATAAACGAAGTTTCTCCTACACTATCTAACGAGGCTCTCCTGATAACCGATGCATCGATCTCATCAGCTTCATCATCATCGCGGTGCAAGGATACATGCTCTATGTTGCCAAGATCAACGACTAGAGATAAACCGGAAGAGTTGTTATTGTGAAGCAGGTCAATCTCTGTGATGTTAGCTCCCACTGTGTCCCACGTGCTCCTATGATGGACAATTTGAACTACTCGCCAGTTCGGACCACGAGATGGATCTTCAATGTAGAACACTTGTTGTTCTTGGCTAGCAAGTATGAACTGATCATCCTTGAACGCCTCTGCACTGATGTCAATACTGGTAACGTTATTCTCAGTTACCATCCGTCTCCCATCACACCTAAACCACTTGCATCGGAACAGATAGACTGAAAGTTTTGATCCATATTGTAGCTCCAGTATATCTTGCACCTGCCCAAAGTAAACCTCACCCCCAGTCCCTGGGACGGACACACCACTATTTTGAGTTTTTCTTCGAATATCACGATCATATGTCACGAACCGAACTCCTTTGACAACACAAGCCGTGTATGACATAACCTGCTGGTAACATCCACTGGCCAACGCAAATAACTCATGAGAAACTTGATGGTTGTGGCTTTAGCGCATTGCATATAGCTGCATGACAATAATTATTCTCAGTTATTGAAAGCAAGTATGTTGAAAACTTGCAATTTTATTCAGTCGATGTTCGTTTACCTTTCTGTAGAACCAACCGTGAAAGTCTCTTCTGTGCACTACTTCGATGTTTGGACAGCCACTGTTCAGTAGTTCCTGCCTATGTTCCCTGAACAAGGTATTGAAGATCAACGTTCATTAGTTCGTTTCAAATGATAAAGTTAATTCGAGATAAAAGCATAATAATCAAGAATTAACGCCGTCTTACTGCAAGAATGGCGCAACTTCAAAACAGTTGTTCAGGATGTAAAAAATTGCTTGATTTCGAACTTGAGTAGGAAACGTCGTTGGTGATTGCTTTCCAAGTGGGTGACACTGCGACTGAAAAACAGAAAGCTGTGTCTGTGGAACAGTAGCATCCTCGCTTCTGTCTGGTCGATCGAACCTTGTACCTAAGTCCTGGAAGTACCTCGAACAAAAGGTCAATGCCTCGTCCACAACATACCCTTCAGCTATTGATCCCTCGGGCCTAGCTCGATTTCTGACGTAGCCCTTCAATTTCTTCAGGTATCGCTCGAATGGATACATCCATCTCATGTGCACCAGACCTCCAAGGATTGCCTCTTCTGGTAAATGCATTACGAGGTGAATCATGATGTCGAAGAAGGCTGGCGGAAATATCCTTTCCAACTTACAGAGAATGAGTACAAGGTGATCGTGGGAAGCTATCATGTCGCTAACCTTTAGTGTTCTTGCACAAAGCTTTCTGAAGAACGTGCACAGTTCAATAATGACCGTGGAAATTGTTTTATTCAAGAACGCCCGACATCCGACTGGTAATAACCGTTGCATGATAATATGGCAATCATGTGACTTCAACCCGATAATACGGCTGTCATTTGGAGCAATATTCTTCCGAAGATTAGAAGCGAAACCATCTGGAAACTCAACCGATCGGATAAATTGACAAAATTTCTTACGATTTGAAGACGACATGGTGTAACATGCGGTAGGCTTCATCCACTTATTCCCGTTCTGATACAAGTGCAACTCCCTTTTGATCCCTAATTGCATTAGATCGCGCCTCGCATTGACTGTGTCTTTTGATTTGAATGGATCGTCCATAATTGTGCCGAGCAAGCTATCACAAACATTCTTCTCTACGTGCATGACATCGATGTTATGTTTGAGCTCGGTAGAAGTCCAATACGGCAACTCATAGAAAATGCTCTTTTTTCTCCAATTGAGCTCGTCATCACTTCTCCGAATTGTAGCGCCACCGTAATTTGGGTGCTTTCCTGGACTTCTATATCTGACACGACTTAACTGTGCTAAAATGTCTGTAGGCGTTAACCGACGCGGAGGTGGTCGCCTATCTGTCCTCCCATCGAAGTCTAAATTGCTCCGAAAATGATGCCTGGATGGCAGGAACCGACGATGACCCACATAAGCTGTCTTACCTATGACACGGACTGAAGGAGTATCCTCGTTGCACGTCGGACATGCCTTGTACCCCTGACCACTCCAACCGGACAAACTACTTCTCGCTGGGAAATCGTTAACAGTCCACAACAAAGCTGCACGCAGTCTGAATACCGACTTGCTGTTGGTTCCACCGTCTCCTGTGTCAATTCCATCGGCCCACAATTCCTTCAACTCATCCACTAATGGTCGTAAAAATACATCAATGTCCTTACCCGGTGCTTTAGGACCAGGTATCAATAGAGTAAGCATGAGATATTCGGGCTTCATGCATAACCAAGGTGGCAAGTTGTAAACTGTTACAACTACTGGCCACATGCTGTACGACAGACTCATGTCACCGAATGGATTGAATCCGTCTGCGGCCAAACCTAACCTGGCATTCCTGATCTCACTTGCGAACATTGGATGTTTCAAGTCAAAATCCCGCCATGCCTTTCCATCAACGGGATGTTGCATTTCATCATCGTCCCTAGACCTTCCTATACTGTGCCACCTCATAAGTTTTGCAGTATCCTTCGTCGCGAACATACGTTTTAGTCTGGGGGCCAAGGGAAAATATCGCAACACCTTATGCGGAACATTCTTCCCGTTCACTTTCCCAGAAGTGTGAACCCAACGACTTTCTTGGCAAATCGGGCAAGTTTGTCTATCAGCATGTTCACCCCAAAACAGTGCACAGTCGTTCTTGCAGGCATGAATGGATTTGTAACCCAAACCAAGCTTCGTCATCAGCTTCTTAGCTTCGTAGTGAGAGTCAACCAGGTTCATATTTGGGAATGCTAACTTCAGCAATTTCAAAAGATCATCGACAAACTTGTTTGTCCATTTGTTCATAACTTTAATATGCATCAACTTGACTAAAAAATTTAGGGATGAAAATGATGAAACTCCCGGGTACAATTCTGAATGGAGAGCCTGAAACAGTTCGTCATAGTAACCATCGGTGCTTGTACCTGCATGCTCATCACCAACTACGTTGTCTATTACATCCATCATCTCATCTTCCACACCATCTCGCTCATTCTGTCTATACACATTCGCAGTACGAACATCAATCTCGCCATGATATATCCAAGTGACATAACTCTCCGCAAAACCATTACGAAATATGTGAGCCTCGACAATTTCCAATGGATGTGTGAGACCGTTTAAACATTTTTTGCACGGACATTTAATTCTTCCTCTGTCGTTAACGTATGGCCTCGCCATGTTTATAAATGCTTGCAAACCGTTCCGAAATTCTGCAGACTTTGTGCGATTTCTAATTGTTGTCCAACTTTTATCAATATCCATACTTGTAAAATACTATATTCTTACAAATACAGTACTGATAATAATTGGAGATGATTATGAAGAAATGGAGATGAAAAAATGGAGATGGAGAAGAATTGATATGCTGCAGTGGAAGAAATACAGAGATGCAATACAGAAATGGAAGAAATACAGAGATGTAATACAGAAATGCGAACTTTGGAAGAAGATAAAGAAGAGTCTATAGCGACGACAATGTCGTCGCTATAGACATAAGTCGTCGCTAAAGAATCATTCCCATTTTTCGAGGCCAGCAATTATTCACGCGCCTGCAAATTTAATCAAAATAGGTATAGCGACGACACGTGTCGTCGCTATATATAACAATTGGGCGCCAAATTTCCCGCCTAAATTGATGTTAGTATATAGCGACGACATATGTCGTCGCTATAGAACCCTTCACACTTTACGAGAAAATGCATGATTCACGTGACTTACATCATCATCAGCATATCAATTGCGACGACATATGTCGTCGCTATATATGCACGAACATGCCGCCATTAGTTCCCGCCCTTTCCTAATCTTAGTAGCAACGACACAGAAAGACGTCGTTATAGCCTCTATACAACAGCGACGAGTTAGGTTTTATAGCGACGACATATGTCGTCGCTATAAGTTTTGTTGGTATAGCGACGACATTTCTATGTCGTCGCTACTACGTAGAATTAATAGAGGCGACTTTTTGTCGTCGCAATATATGTCGCCGCTATAGACCCTCTTTGTTGTAGTGAGACATTCTTTATTTTAGGACTTTGAAGTCTTCACAAATCTCAAAGTAGATGGGAGATTTTTTTTTTATTTGGTTTGCTAACTTTCCACTAAAAAAATTCTCCAGAAGTCTCTAGAAGTCTAGTAAGTAGAGAATTCCTAAAGTTTTTCTCAATTTGAATACCTCATGACTTATAGAGACTCTTAAAAGTTTTAGCTGAATACTCTGTGATTTTTAAAGTCTCTAAAAGTATTTAATGAATACACCAATACTTTTAGAGAGTCTTTAAAAGTGTACATTGAATACCCATAAACTTTTAAACTTTTAAATCCTTAAAAGTTCTTAAAAATCCTAATTTGTATACACTCTCCTTAATTACAAAAGCATCACATGAAGAAGACAAGGGTCTACTTGCTAGGTGACCAATGAGAATATCAGTAGCAACATGCAACCACGCCTTGAAAGTTAGAGCTCATGGGATTCCTTTTTCTTAAAACATTTGTATTCCAACTTCTCGTCTTAATACGAAATGCCAACTGATTAATAAATCTTGGAAAAGTTCATAAATGAAGTTAGCAATCTTAACATAGATATAAATGTTTAAGTCTAGCTAATTTCTCAAACTCAGGTTTTACCATGTTCTTCAAACTAATTATGAATAATTTTCCCTAAGAGATCATAGAAAACTAACATATGAAGTTAACAGTCTTATTTAACATACACATAATTTTTATTTGCAAGCACAGAGAGTTCAAAGGATCAGCCCTACCCCTTCTCTGCAACCCAAACAATATGGCGCAAAAAAATGGTCACTGAATAAACTATCATAAAGAACCATTAAGTAACAATATAAAAATAAAGATGCTGCAAGTAAGCACTGCAGAGAGGGCATGGCATCAGGCTTTAAGCACCATTTACTGTAATGAGACTTATAGTATTCTCCTAATTAAACAGATTTATCTATTACCAGTTCGGGAATCCAGGAACTATGAAGGAAAATTACATATCCTCGCTTGCTATTAATTAAGTGCTCTTTCTATTCTGCGAGGAACCATTTAATACAATATTTTTTCTAAAGCCTTGTTTTATCAGAGAAGTGGTCTCTGTTCTTTAACACCTTGCACCATATCGTATCTTTGTGTTCATCATTATACATTTTTGTAGAGTTTAATCTTCATTTAAATTATAGCAATATTTTTTAATGGAATTGTCTGAAATAACAATGAATTTATTTTTGTGATAATTAATTTGCCAAACTGCCAATTATTTATCATATTACCATGTCAAAGTCACATTGATTTTTTTTTTTTTTTAACTTTATGTTTCAACCCTTGAACATATGTTTTTCTTGTTTTTTTGTTGTACCCTTCTTACTTAGTTGAAACCATAATGCAGGTTTTGAACGGTTTACTTAGTAGAGACAACCAAACATAAGCAATTTCAACCCCAATTGGAATTATTCCTGTTGGTTTTGATAATTCTTTAGTCTGGACAGTTATTGGGGTTAGAGATCCAGTATCTGCTACAACAACTATATTTAAGGTTCTTTGTTTGTGCTGATATTGTATCCTTTATGTGAGACTGCATTATTGTACTTTGAGGCTCTAGATATTTGTGATGGTAAGGCTCTCCTGCACAAAAATAAATTTATTGTTTCCAAAATGTTGACATGAAAAACTTCAATCTCAGACTCATTTAGTTTGTTGTATCACCTGAAAGGTATTCTTTTACATTCCCATTCCCTACTCTAAAGTAACGAAATTCTATTCAAGGAGTTGAGTATTTGATTTTCTTTATTGAATTGATTGTGGAGAGAGGGGTCTCAACGAATTGATTGTGGAGTTGAGAATTTGATTTTCTTTCCTGAAAATGTTGGTTCTTTAAGTGGTGAAATAGAGTTATGTGAATAACCAAAAAGCCCAAATTATGCATGTTTGGCTAAGCTTGAAAAGAAGTTTAGTGACTTTACTTATTTTTTTTTGTTTCCAAACACGTTTGCATACCTCAATTTTTTCTTACTTTTAAACAAAAAAAAAAAATTGACATATTTTGGAGGTAACTTTTAGGTTTCTGTCAAAATGGGGAGTTGCTTATTTGCAACTTTCACTGATAAAAATATTTATTGATTTTTAAACTTATTTGATTACTTATAAGCAAACTTTTCAGCTCAGTCAAACATGCTCGAGGAAATGATTAATAAGAAGTAAGATAAATAGATGATTAATGGTTGATGGAGAACGAAGAGAAGACGAAAAAGAATAAGATGGAATTGACTTGATGCTTGATGCTTGATGCTTAATGCATGTAGGTTCCACACTATAGTAATAGTTGAATATAAGGAATGGATGTTGCGGAGCCAGGCTCTACTACAGGGCTGGGCCATGGTTTAAAAAACACTGGACCATAACATAATTTTTTTTTTTATTTAACTGTAAATTTATGAAAAATTTTAGGACAGGGCTGCCCAGACAGGCCCAGCCCTGTCTCCGCCCCTGGATGTTATCTTGTAACTAGAACTTCACGTTTGATGCTATTAATCTAGAATTTTGTAGTTGAAAATGGAACGATTTATATTGTAAATGAGCATAGTTGGTTGTTTTTCAGTTACTTAATTAATTGAATTTGAATGTAAGTGTACAAAGTACTTCATTAATAAGCATTAATTAGGCTTGTAAGGATTTTCAGTTACATAATTATCTTTAGATCTTTAGCTCATCATCTTGTTCATGCTATTTCAGTTTTCCTTGTATGTTCTATGTACCAATGTTACTATGAGGATGGCGCAGGTACATCAGGTATTTGATGGATGAAACTTCACCATTTCATAAATCTATGAGCTATATAATGTGTCATTTTCATGTTTACATAATGTTGCTCAATTAAGAAAGAATAAAAAATACTAACGGTTAACATGAGATGAGAAAAAGAGAGAATTCGTGCTCATATTTTGACAAGATCTCTTCTATGCTCATGATTGAAAAATCAATTTTGATGAATGTCTGTGGATTACATGCTCAGGTGTGATAATTGGCTACAGTGAAAATGTTGCACCACATTAGCTTAATTACGCTCCTTTGCAAGCTGAAGTTGAACACATCAGTTAATTCACACCTTCATTGTATCTCCAAACTATTCATATGGCTTTCTATATGAAATAACTTTAGTAATCTAAATTAGTTGTTGATCTGTGTAGCATAGTGTTCAAACTAGGCCAATCTTCATGGATCTATATAGTTAGAATTTTTAAAGAAAACTACCGACCTAGACCTCTTGGCTTGGCTGGTTTTCTCTCTTTCCTTGTGGGCTGACTGGTTTCTTATGTTGTGGGATTAAATTTGGCAAGGTGTGTGACACATGAAGTCAAATCCATGCCCGGTGCAACAAGTGGCTACTTATTAAATTGTAAAGGATCTTGGTTAAAGATGGTATAACATTTGCAGTTGACCGATTTTGCTGGAAGCCAATTGTTTTGACTTTTCATTCTTTCAATGAAACTATAACTTTGAATATCTAAAAATAATTCTTCACATGTTGATTAAGTGTAGTTTTGTGGCTAATCCAACAAACCTTGTGAAATTTTGACTCCAAATAGAGGAAAAATGGTAGGTACAATCTGTCTTAAAGTATTTGTTTTGAAAAAACTTTGACAATTGCATAAATTAATCTCGAATATCATTACATCATTTTCATATTGTTGAATCCATATTCATTGCCTTTTTCTACTCATATGTTAAATTTTTGTTGTATTTAGGTTGACGATCATACTTTGTTTCATAAGTTTTATACATTCGTGAAGGGAACGTGGTAGTTAGCTAATGGAACTAAACCAAATGTGTTCTAAAGAATCTAACCTAAGAATATCCATTCCACTAGCTTATTTTCTTTAAGTGAATACACTGATATACACAATAGATTGGAGTTGGATGCAACTTCGTAATAGTAAAGATGATACTGACATTGGTAAGTAAAATATGTTTTTATATAATTTTTTGTTTGTTTATATTTTTTTATTATGAAATGTCTTTCTATTTTGTCTTTTAATAATTATTTACATATTTTTTATTTTCTATGTAGATTCTAGCACAGATGATGCATCTACTAATAGTCGATAAGAGATTGAGGATTATTGTGGCATCTTCACAAGTTTTAATATGACAATTTTAAGACAATAATACTATTTATATTTGATTGATTTTACATTAAACCACTTTTTATTAAGTCATGAGTTATTTTTAATGATGTAATCAAATAAATGTGTACCTTAGTAACAATTCTACTGCGATGCAAGAAATTGAAAAATTTATCATTGTTGAAAGTATTATGCAATCAATATTCATATTGTCACAAAATATTATTTACATGTTGTGAAATGGAATACGCTATATATATAAATAATTACCAAATAAATTGCGCAACAATTATAGAGTGTTGTACAAATGTTGATGCGACAAATTCTGTGTTGTAAAATAAATTCAGCTACAAATAAAACTTGTCACATAAACGAATATTCATTATCACAAAATAATATTTGCAACAATTTTATATGTTGTAAAATAGGAATACAAGACATATAAATAAAGATAAAATAAATTGGGCAACAACTATACATCGATACGCGACAAACTCTCTGTGTTGCAGAATAAATTCAACCTATCATATAACGAATATTCGTTGCCACAAAATAATATTTGTAACAATTTTATATGTTGTAAAATATAATACACGATATATATAAATAGTCACAAAATAAATTAGGCACAACTATTCATCGATACGCAACAAACTCTCTATGTTGCAAAATAAATTCAACTTCAAACACAACCTATCATATAAACGAATATTCGTTGTCACAAAATAATATTTGTAACAATTTTATATATTTTGAAATATAATACGCGACATATACATCGTTGCACAAATGATGATGCGACAAACTCTTTATGTTGCGAAATAAATTTAACTGGAAACACAACTTGTTACATATTAAATTATACTACAAACATTGAATATCTTATGCAACAAATCGAACTCATTGTAAAACAATTTACCCGACAAACGCGACTTGTTATACAATGTATATTACTACCAGCATGTTTGGTTGCAAAATAGAATATCTAACGAACGTTTTACCTTTAAAATAGTATTCGCAACAAAGATTTTTTCTCGTAATTTTTTTTTTGGAATAATCGTTGCGACAAATTCACTTGTCGCACTTTTATTTTTTTGCGACATATATGCATTGCGATGACATTATGGCAACAAATATGTTGTTGCTATTTCATACATTCTGCATCAAACAAATAATGTTGTTGGTTTGTTTATGCGACGAGTGACTGATAGTTGTCGCAGGATACATTATATGGCGCTTAAAGCGCAACAATTCCAGCAACAAATAGCTTGTTGTTGCTAAATTATTTTAGCAAAAAATCTCTATTTAAGCAACAAAATTTTTTTGTCGTAAAATGGGTATTTTTTGTAGTGCAATGCCATATTCATTGCTATGTGATAGGAATTGTAGTTACTGCCTATAAGAATAGTTGATATCAGATTCAGACCTGGATGATCATTATTGCTGAGGTAAAATGGACTGCTGGAATCATCTGTGACCACTCGATCTAGAGTCTCCAAGGCAGCGAAAGGATTGCCTCCAACCACAGCAACAATATTTCCAGTGTTAATAGCTCTACCAACTCCTCAGGCTATGATCAATTTAATAAGAAGAAATAAGTATGAATAATATGTGATTATGATTTGTAGTACCTCAAATCCACAGCTCTGATACCATATTACAAAATAAACAATTGATTATAGAATGAAAATGGAAAAGAAGAACACTCAGCTGAGTGTTTCCATATTGTATTTCTGAAGAAAAATTGAATGAATACAAGTGAGTAGTGTAGTTTCCTTTTTATACATTCATTTAAGTAATTAACTAACTACAACTAACTAGCAACTAACTAATCTTGAACTAACATAACTAACTTCAACTAACAAAACTACTCTTTGATAATGTTTCCAAGATTCTAGAAAAAGACTTTCCCGCTCCTTTCTCTTTAATTCTTACTTGGAATCCTGAGTGTGCCTCGGAGGGTCCTGAGTAGCTACTCTAAACCCCAAAAGTTACTTTTGAGTTCTGGAGTAATAGCTACTTAGGATCCGGCCCGAGTAACTCCTCAGGGTTGCAAGAACTACTGTGAGGAAGGGGCTAGAGAAAGGGTATAGGTGGTAGCAGCGTAGCAGGGAAAAAAAAAGAAGAGCTCACCATAGTTTTCAATTGGACTCAATCAACCTGGCCAACCATTAAACCACTTGTCTAGCCATGGAACTGGGCCTATTGACCACTCTGGACCGATCTACTATTAGGAAGGAAAGTAATTAGCATTAAAACAAAATTATATTCTGTGTATATTTTCCATAATTGTACATATTGTGGATAGTATGTATTATGTAATTGAATATTCCCTTGTATAATCGAGAATCATATACTCATTTTGTATTAAGATCGTTTATGGTATCAGAGCCATTTTTCTGCCCAAAAGCTTCCTGATGCTTTGGCCTTTCTCTTTTTGTTTCTACCTCATCTTCACTTTGACTGAATGGAGTGTTGGGTTGTATGCCCAAATAGTATAATTTTACTGTGATGAAAGGACAATTTTATATTGAATAAAATTTTGGTTCATATTCATTTATTATTATTGGATTTGTTTAATATTGAATATGTAAACAAAGTGCCAATGATCACTTGTGATAATATAAGTTGGATGCTTGCATTGAGAAGCATAGTGTTACACAACTTATATTTTGATCATCATTAAAATTGTTCACAACTAATGTATAAGGGTTGGCGCCTTGTACCAGAAGGTTGTAGTGTTGACTATTTAATCATTCAGGTTTGTGATTTGTCCTTATCGTAGAAATGGACTAATAGTGACACTAGTACACTTGGAGTGTATTGAACGGACCACGTGTCGAATTTAATTATATAGCATGACCGTGCGAATAATTAAATTCTACTTGATCACCGGGTATTTCATCTAAATCACTTGACATGATTGTGTATATCTTTTCGTTAGTTTGATGGTTCTTTGATTCACCAATGGGTGAGATCAATTTAGTTGATCAAATATCTCGGTGAGTTGGGAGCTTGAGAATGAGCGAAGTAGAGAACACGAATTCGTGTTAGGAACTGTCGCCCTGAAAAATGGGTAGAATGACAACTTAAGTATTTTTTGTTGAACAGTTATAAATCTGAGCTCAGTGTTTAGCGACGGCTAAACTTCGACATATGTGAATTAGTTCAATAGACAGTTGAAGAAAATGTAACATAAAGTTAGTGAGAATAATTAGAGGGGCAAAACGGTCATTTATGCTCATACCTAATTATCGGATCTCAGACAGGGATGAATTATATATATGGTAAGTCAGAAGAAAGTATTACAGGTTCTGTAATTTTATATATTCTGAGAGTGCAGTCTCTTGCCTTTAGTGGAAAAAGCAAAAGACTAATAATTAGATTGAGTGATCTAGGGTCGACTAGACAGAATCTAATTATTGGAGCTTGGAAAATATATGTCCGATCAGGTCCCTATGGTAGATTTATAAAGTTTTGGACTTAAATCACAGTTACTATAAAAGTTTTGGACTTAATTGTAATTGTGATATAAGTTCAGGGATTACATGTGTAATTAAATCAATCCTAAACTAATTGGACTTGGATGCAATCAAGACTGTTGTCGTTGTTTGCAATCAGATCACTTGCCGTTATTTATATCACATTGCTTGTGATATAAATGAATTCCAATGATAATTCCAATTGATTCAGTCAAGAAAAGAGAAGAGATTTAGCTTCTCAGTTTTCTAGATCTGATCAGTCTAGAAATTAGTTTTGTTTTTGATTAAAATTAAAAGGTGCCCACACGCTGGTGTAATCTAGATTTGGGAGAATACCATAGAAGGCTTGAATGTTGGGAACACCAAGTTCGTGAATCAAAAGCAGCAAGTTCGTGAATCAGATCCTGATCAATATCGTTTATCGATTTAGGTATAATATTAATCCATTAGTATTTTAATTATAATAAATGCGTGAACGCCTAACAAAGATCTTGGTTTTTTTGAATTAAATTTTTTTTTTTATTTTCTGGCTAATTCTAGTGCCAGTTTCCAACAAGTGGTATTAGAGCGGTCTAAATTGTTTACGTGTTTATTATGTTATCTAGATATGATAATTGCATGTTCTAGTCGAGCGATGTCTAGGATTATCTGTTTATATGTTGATTGAATAATTTGTATTATTTTAAACTGTGATCCAATTATTTTGTGGTCCCCACTTGTTCATTGTATTTCATCATTTTGAGTTTGTAACAAGATCGGTGGATTACGACTACATCATCTTGATTTAATTTTTTTTAACTGCAAAATAGATGTAAATTGTGACCCCTAAATTGGGACATAGTTTTTTTTGTAATATTGAAGATTCAAGATC
Organism: Forsythia viridissima; assembly: GCA_030279155.1. Classification (NCBI taxonomy): domain Eukaryota; kingdom Viridiplantae; phylum Streptophyta; class Magnoliopsida; order Lamiales; family Oleaceae; genus Forsythia; species Forsythia viridissima. The sequence goes on along the minus strand of CM059035.1, from coordinate 18,573,081 downwards.
AGATCGACGAAAGGAAAATTAAGACAAGGCCAAAGCAAATCCGGCATACCGGAGATGGTATGGCTGATCCAGCGCGCGCCAGAGATCTGCGCTAGGGTAGATCTGGTGCACAAATCCGGCACACTAGATGATATGTGCGACGCATAGATCAGGTGAGCACCAGATCTGTGTGATCATAGATCTGCGTGCCACTCACTCGTAGATCTCTCTGGATCTGTGCCGTTTCTGCAGAATCTCCGGCCCCGCGGTTGGGCATGGGAGGCGCAGTTCTGATGTGCCGATCGTACGGCAGATCTTCGCTGGTAACACGATGGACGCGCCAAGTAGATCCGAGATCTGCGGCGCTGAGTCGCGATCTTCGTGCGACGGTGGCACAACTCCAACGTGGCGTCTCCAGCGGTGTTTTTTTTGCGTTTTCGGCGGCTGTGGTGGTTGTTTGTTTTGAGGAAGAGACTTAAGGTAGAAGAAGACCACGTTTGGTTGCTGGGACAGTGTCTGTTTGGGACTATGAATAGCTGCTGTTTGGTTCTATGGATAGTGTCTGTTTGGGACTATGGATAGCTTTTGTTTGGTTCTATGGATAGTGTCTGTTTGGGACTATGGATAGCTGCTGGTTGGTTCTATGGATAGGTGCTGTTTGGATCTTTGGGCTGAAATTTTAAGTTAACAAATTGGACTTGGGCCCAATTAGTTTTTTTTTTTTTAATTTGATTTTTGAGTCTTGTTTTGGGCCACAAATAATTGTTAATTTATTACTATTGTATGCTTTAAATATTTGTTTGAAATATTGTTATTCTGTAAATCATGTCATATATAATTATTTTTGACATCGCTCGTGAAACTTAGAATAGAATGCATTTTATTGGAATATTGTTTTTTCTTTGAATAATTTAATTTAAATTAAATTTTTCTAGAAAAGAAAATTCGCAATAATTAAACTGTATGCTAATTTGATTAATGTGAACAGTTGGTAATTATTTTAAATTAAAATCCATTATTTTAAAATATTGAGTGGGAGAGGATATTTATTTAAATAAAAATCTATGGTCTCCTTTTGTCAATCCATAAGCAGCAGAATGTGTTAGCCTCATGCCGGTAACGCAACGGACCCCCTATAGGAGGGCTGCGTAATTCAGGTTGTTTGATTGGATTCCTTTTTGGTAAGATCGTCTAGATAGAATATAATTTGAAATCATCCTATAGATGGCGGGATTATTTTTCAAGTATTTAGAGATCTAGACAAATGTTATACACTCAAATCGAGATTATCTACGAACTTCCTATAGAGGCTCTCGTTTATAATCTTGGTGACCAAATAAAGGGATACTGGATTTATCTGGACATTTATTGTCAAGATATGATTTGTCTAGTGGGAGGGTCCCAGCTTAATCAGTGGACACGATGACCTTTCCTATAGAGAGGCTTGTTGGATCACAAGGATTAAGTAGTCGTTTAATTATTGTAGTTTTATGGATCTACATGTGCATTCATGCATCATATGTTAAATTCCCTACTCAATTTTAATATGCAATAATTTTGTTATTTTCAGCAAAATGTCTCTCAATCCATTTTTTGTTATCCTAAAACGAAACCAACTAACCAGGGAAAATTATGTGGATTGGAAACGTAACCTAATAATTGTTCTCACCGTTGAGAAAATTGATTTTGTGCTTAAAGAAGATTGGCCTGAGCAACCCACTGAGAATGCAAGCAAGGACATGAGGGATGGTTATGATAAGTGGGTAGTTGCAGACAAGTTGGCTCGTTGTTATATTTTGGCATCAATGTTAAACATGTTACAGCAGAAGCATGATAGTCTTGAGACCTCTTATGACATAATGAAAAGCCTCAAGGACATGTTTGCACATCAAAGTAAGAGAGCTCGGTTTGAAGTCATTCGTACCTTACAGAACATCTGTATGAAACCTAGAACGCCAGTGAAGGACCATATGTTGACCATGATTGGACACTTCAATGTGGCGGAGAATCTGGGTGCAACTATTGATCAAGATACTCAGGTTGATATGATATTGAACTCTTTACCTGATATGTTTTCATAGTTTACTGTGGACTATCACTTACACAAGATGGATATGTCATTGATTGAGTGGATGAATGAGTTGCAAAATGTGGAAAGTGGTCTTAAATCTAAAGGTGGCGATACTTATGTAGCAATTGGTAACTCCCCTGTTTCCAAGCCAAAAGTCGGAGGTGGAAAGAAAAAGAAGAGAGCTAACAAAAAGCAGGAAGACAATAAGACCAACGCAAACGAAAAGCCGAAAGGCAAGTGTTTCAAATGCGGCCAGAAAGGACACTGGAAGAAAGACTGTCCTGATGCACTAGCTAAAAAGGAGCAAAGTGCTGATGGGTCAAGATAGTAGAAAATTCAGTGAAGACCAATTTACTATTATAGTCAGCACATGAATAATAGTTTCGACGAGAGTTGTAGGAATAGTTTATTTTATTTCAATAGTGGTAGGTGTTTAATTTTTAAAGACTGTTACTATATCCCTTAGATAAAGTGGAATATAATTCTCCTTTTCTTGTTAATAGGACAAGGTTGTTCTCTTATTTTGCGCTAACGCGCTTTACTTTTGATGAATATAGATCCTATTTGTGCCGGATATTTGGTGCTTGTCTTTATATATTAAACTATTCCACAAATGAAAATAATAATACTTTTACAAACCATAATAAATAAAATGTATGCCATACTAGTAATACATATCTATGGCTCTTAGATTTGGACGCATCAACCTTAACATGATACAAAGACTGACAAGGAATGGTACCCTCAACTCAATTGAGGTCGAACCATTGCCAGTCTTTTGATTCTTGTTTGGAAGAAAAGATGACTAAGAAGTTCTTTTTAGCAAAAGAACATAAAGCCAAAGAAATATTGGAACTAGTTTATTCTAATGTATGTGGACCCATGAGTATACCTGCGAGAGGGGTTATGAGTATTTTATCACATTTACAGATGATTACTCTATATTCGGATACGTTTACCTGATGACTCGAAAGTCAGAAGCTTTTGAGAAATTCAAAGCATATCGGACTAAGGTCTAGAAACATTTGGGTAAAAGTATAAAGGCATTTCGATCACATCGAGATGGCGAATATCTCTCAGGAGAATTTGGAGATTACTTAATAGAAAATGGTATAGTTTCTCAACTGATCGCGCTTGGTAGACCCCAACGGAACGGCGTTTTCAAAAGGAAGAAACAAGACATTGTTAGATATAGTTAAGTCAATGATGAGTTTTTTTAACTCTACCTATCTCATTTTTGGGATCTGGAGACAGCTGCATATATATCTTAACTTAGTTTCCTTTAAGTCTGTTCCCAAGACTCTCCTGGAATTGTGGAATGTGCGCAAACTAAATTTGCGTCACATTCAAATTTGGGGATGCCCGGCTTGTGTGCTAAAAGAGAAGACAGAAAAGTTGGAGTCTAGGTCAGAAATATGCCTGTTTGTGGGATATCCTAGAGGCACCAGGGGATACTAATTCTATAGTCCTCTAGATAGGAAGGCCTTTTGTCATTACAAACACGACCTTCCTAGAGGATAAGTATATTAATAAATGTCAGTCTAATAGTATGGTTGTTTTGGAATAAATGAGTGAGAGCGATTCTACGACGTTAATTCCTAAAACATAACCTAGTGACAGACGACCCATGGTATTGCAAACACCTAGGGAACATTATCTGAGTGGGAGAAATGATTCATCATTTAATCCCATAGATCAAGAAAATGTTCAAGGTAATGATGAGGTATTTGTATCACTTGAAGGTGATACCAACATTGATAAAAATGTTACGATTCAACATCCATCGTCCATTAGGCAAAATCAGAGGATCATCAGAAAACCTTCTAGGTACTTGTTAGTAGGAGAATCCAAACAGGCGATCTCCGTATAACAAGTAGATGATTCGACTGCTTATAAGGAGTCTATGGACAAAATGATAATTTTCATGGTGCTTTATGTGGACGATATTTTACTCATAGGAAATGATGTGCGAATGTCAGTCTCTACAAAAGCGTGGTTGGGCCAACAGTTTTCATATGAAGGTTTTGGACAAAGCTAGATGTATTCTAGGTATTAAGATCTTAAAAGATCAAATGGAACAAGTTGGTAGTTTTGTCCCAAACTATATATATTGACAAGATGCTTGTTAGATAGCCATGCAAGATTCTAAGAAAGGAAATTTGTCATTCAGACATAGAATCTAACTATCTAAGGAGTGTTCCTAAAGAAACTCCTTGAGAGATAGAGGACATGAGTAAAATACCTTATGCGTTTGCAATGGGTAGTCTCATGTATGCTATGCTGTGCACTAGACCTTATATTTGTTATGATGTTGGTATGATAACTCGTTATCAGTCTAGCCAGACTAAAACATTGGATGATTGTACAGCATATCGTTAAGTACCTTCGGAGAACAAGAAACTCTATGCTGGTTCACTCTTTGCCATTGGGGTATATGTATTTTAAGATTATACTCTAGGGCAAATGGGAGAATTGTTGAGTTGTATGCTCAAATAGTATAATTTTGCTGTGATGAAATGACAATTTTATATTGAATAAAACATTGGTTTGTATTCATTTATTATTATTGCATTTGTTTAATATTGAGTATGTAAACAAAGTGACAATGATCACTTGTGATAATATAAGTTGGATGCTTGCGTTGAGAAGCATAGTGTGACACAACTTATATTTTGATCATCAATAAAATTGTTCACAACTAATGTATAAGGGTTGGCGTCTTGTACAGGAAAGTTGTAGTGTTGACTATTTAATCATTCAGGTTTGTGATTTGTCCTTATCGTAGAAATGGATTAATAGTGACACTAGTACACTTGGAGTGTATTGAACGGACCACGTGTCGAATTTAATTATTTAGCATGACCGTGTAAATAATTAAATTCTACTTGATCACCGAGTATTTCATCAAATCCCTTGACAGGATTGTGTATACCTTTTCGTTAGTTTGATGGTTCTTTGATTCACCAATGGGTGAGATCAATTTAGTTGATCAAATATCTCGGTGAGTTGGAAGCTTGAGAATGAGCGAAGTATAGAACACGAATTCGTGTCGGGAACTGTCGCCCTGAAAAATGGGTAGAGTGACAACTTAAGTATTTTCTGTTGAACGATTATAAATCTGAGCTCAGTGTTTAGCGACGGCTAAACTTCAACATCTGTGAATTAGTTCACAAGACCGTTGAAGAAAATGTAACTTAAAGTTAGTGAGAATAATTAGAAGGGCAAAACGGTCATTTATGCTCATACCTAATTATCGGATCTTAGACAGGGATGAATTATATATACGGTAGGTCAGAGGAAAGTATTACACCTTCTGTAATTTTATATATTTCGAGAGTGCAGTCTCTTGCCTTTAGTGGAAAAAGCAAAAGACTAATAATTAGATTGAGTGGTCTAGAGTCGACTAGACATAATCTTATTATTGGAGCTTGAAAAATATATGCCTGATCAGGTCCTTGTGGTAGCTCTATAAAGTTTTGGACTTAAATCACAGTTACTATAAAATTTTTGGACTTAATTGTAATTGTGATATAAATTCAGGGATTACATGTGTAATTAAATCAATTCTAAACTAATTGGACTTGGATGCAATCAGGACTGTTGTCGTTGTTTGCAATCATATCACTTGCCGTTATTTATATCACATTGCTTGTGATGTAAATGAATTCCAATGATAATTCCAATTGATTCAGTCAAGAAAAGAGAAGAAATTTAGCTTCTCAGTTTTCTAGATCAGACCAGTCCAGAAATTAATTTTGTTTTTGATTAAAATTAAAAGGTGCCCACACGCCGGTGTAATCTAGACTTGGGAGAGTACTATAGAAGGCTTGAACATTGGGAGCACCAAGTTCGTGAATTAAAAGCAGTAAATTCGTGAATCAGATCAAGATTAATATCGTTTATCGATTCAGATATAATATTAATCCATTAGTATTTTAATTATAATAAATACGTAAACGCCTAGCAAAGATCCTGGTTTTATTGAATTAAAGAAAATTTTTATTTTTTTGGCTAATTCTAGTAGTGCCAGTTTCCAACATGGAGATCGTCAACCAGCAACACATATTGTCACTAGTTCATTCAACCTTGGAAATCACGTAATCTCCATTATTTCCTGTGCTCAAGCCCCTCTCAAACTTCATATAATTATTTATCCTGACACACTCAATGGTACTCACTATTGATCAGTTATGACTTATTTGTTGGTATTATGCCCAAGATTCAATAATCGTAAGACAATAATTACTACATTATTACTATTATTATCATCAATACATTTATTTATCATTTAATGGCATCTCTATTATTTATTTATTTAGTATTTTAACGACACTTTAATCACCAAGAGTTGTGATAGTTAGATATGTGTCGTGGTATTTTATTTTTGATCTGTCTCTGGTTGTATGCATTGATGAGACACGGATACCATTAGCACAGATAAGCTAGCATATATTGCACTTCTTGCTTTTAAAGAAAGTAGTTAATCTAGCAAACTAAGTGTGGAAACACTTGAAGTGAATATGTGGATGTTTATTATTAGAACATCGGAGTAGAGATTCTACATGGATAATTATCTTAGTGTCAGTAGACTATCTCTCAATGACAACCGATCCTTCGACTTGAGATCATCATAAAATCTTATTTGTGGATCGTCACGCTTTGATTGTGTTAGATGCGACTCTATTTAAGAGTTACTAGTAGGACACTAATTGGGTGTGACATTGATGGATGATCAAGAAGAAATTTATCACTCTTGGGTAGTAAGAGATTATATCATGTCATTTGTGGTCTTAAGGACCAATTCCTTGGCCAAGGTAGAGTTATGATATGAAAAGGGTTTTTCAAATATGAACTTAGTAAATCGATTAGTGAACGTGGCGAATAATATAATTGGTGAAATGAGATTGATACATTCCATATCTTGTAGCCAATTAGGATATATTTGATAAAGAATTTTATTTTACACTAAATGGATATGAAATGTCTCTTCATACCACATGACATTTCATGCTACATGGGTTGCGTTGACATATTGCTAAGTGTCAACCATGAACATTTAATATTGACTAATTAATTGGTGAATTAATGAATAAATTAAAATGGATTTTAACTTATTCGTATTTTGATTGGATCAAGATAATAGTAATATTATTTGTCATCGCGGACAGGACACAAAATTATGAGAGTTGGAAGATTGAAATTGAAAAATAATTAAATGAAAAATGTAGAACAATTAGTTGTATACATGAGTTGTATGACTAATTAAATAATACACCAAATTGTCTTCAGAGGCGAGTTGGTAAGGCTTGAGGTGACGTGGGAAGAAATCCTTTGACAACGCAGGTTCGATTTTCGTGTGGGGCAGATTTTCACTGAAATATTGTGGGGGTCTGTCTTGGGGGTTGGCCTGTTGGCTTTCTCCCTCAGGTCCCTGCCACTCGTGTATATCCCTCGATTTACAACCCGCCTGGTCAAGAGGCCTCTGACACAGGTTGGGGGGGGGGTGGTTTTTGCCTTCGGAACTTTCCCCTTAACAGAAATAATACACCAAATTAATTAATGTGATTAATTAATTACGGGTCCAGTTATTTAGTTTGACTTATGAGCCTAAGTTAGGATTAACGGGGGCTTGATCCAACTAGAACTCTATTTATTCATATATTAGGGTGAGGTAACATAACATTAGTACTAGCACATGAAATTATATATCCTAACCTAGCCACCATAGTAGTCGCCCATCTCTTTCTGTATTGGGAATAAAATTTTTGATCTTCAACTTCATCTGTGCGAATTACTGTTAAAGGCTAGACGCTTGGACATATGTGATTGATCGAGGTTTGAATTGCTGTGCAGAAGTTTGAGCAGATTGTTTCTTCTAGCAGGTAACAATATTCTACACGAGTCACATTAAACATCAAATTTGATTCGGTAAATGAGAATTAATTTAAATTTCTGACGTGCATATATAATTAATTCTCAACAGTGGTATCATAATTTCTTTGATTGTATAAATTAATTTGTTAGACTTGAAAGACATAGACTGTAGTTTGATATTATTAAATAATTATAGTTTAATTGTCAAAAATTGAAATCGAAAACAAATTTGAAATCGGAATTTTCAATTATTTGAAATCTAATTTTTCTATTTTATTTTAAAACTTAATTTTGAAACCTAAAAAATAGTAATAATAAAAATAATTGGCCCTTCTTAAACAGCAATGGCACTGGTCACTACGACGGTGTCACACTCAATAATGCTGGCTGCGAAGCGCTGTGTAGTAGGCACCACATGAAACTCTCTCGTTGTTCCAAGATGGAAAGAAGCCATTTGTGAAAAAATGAGGGCTTTGAAAAAGAATGACACATGAGAACTCATTGATCTTTTACCAAGAAAGAGACGTATCTACGATAAAATTCAAGGCAGATGGGGCAGTTGCAAGATACAAAGCAATATTTGTTGCAAATGGGTTCACACAGACTTACGGGTCGACTATCAGGAGACTATTGCTCTTTTTGCCAAAATTAATTCAGCTCGTGTTCTATTATCTCCTGCATGAAATTTACATTTTGAGCAGCTTGATATGAAGACTACATTCTTACATGGAGATTTAGTAGAGAAAGTATATATAGAATTACTACATGGCTTTGAAGATGTGTTTGGACGAAAGAAAGTGTACAGGTTAAGAAAAGTCCTTATATGGACTAAAACAATCACGCTGGGCTTAGTTTGAGAAGTTCTAAAAGCCAAAGTGATCATACATGTTTTTCGAGTATTCTAAAGGTGGAAAAATTACTATCTTGATTGTTTACGTAGACGATATCATTATTATTGTAATTAATGTTGATGAGATTGGAAACCTTAAAAGAATGCTTGCCAAGGAATTTGAGATCAAGGACTTGGGTAAATCAAGATACTTTTTGGGTATCGAGATTGTAAGATCTAGAAAGAGCGTGTCTTATATCTTAAGAAAACGGTTATGTTCAGTCATAACCGGTTCTGACATTTTCGGGGCCTGAGGCGAAGTTCAGGAATTAGGCCCCCCAATGGACCCTCAAATTGTATTATGTATTTAAAATCCACAAGGTTGTTATGGAATTAATTGCAAACTTAAAACTAAAAAAAAAATTGACAAACAAAATATATTATACAAAAAAAATTATATTATAATCAATTAACAAGGCTGAAAATATTCTAAACTATCACTTAAATACAACTCGTTTAGCAGTTTTACAACTCGTCTAAACTATCATTTCCTTTTCGTTTTCTTATTTGAGCTCCAGACTCATATTTAGAAGGCGTGACTAGCCTAAAAAAATAATAAAATATTTCAATAATCTCAAAATTAAAGCTGACAAGACCACAATCATATAAGTCGACAAAGCCTCAATCACGTATAAGCCGGCAAGACTTCAACTATTTCTAATAAGTCAATAAATAAATGAGGGATAGCTATTGCTTACTTGTGAGTGAGATTTGAGCGGTAATTATGAAATGACAAATGTGAAAAACTAACTTCTTCTTCTTGGAGGTTTTAAACCTAAAATTAAGACAAAATTTGAGATGAAATCAAAAATTTTAAACCATAAAAGCATATGATGAATTAAAATAGTACCTAGAATACTTGTAGAAATCAATTTCTAATATTATACAGTACAGAAAAAAACAAAAACAAAAAAAAAGGCTAATTTTTCGCAAACTAGATACTTTAATTTTGTTGCCAAGAAAGTAGACCAAAATAAGAGAAAAGTCTAAATCTTTTAGGTAATCAAGATGCATATTTTCAAACAAACACAGTACAAAACAGAGAAAAAGATGGCAACTTTTTTATTTAACGACCAAAAAAAAGGATGAAATGGAGCTTTTTCAATAACCCATGATTTTTCAAGAAAGATCAAGAAAACAGAATATTTACCTCAAAGCAGCTCCAAATGGCTTTAAGAGTGAAGAGGTCAGACTAAGTACACATCCTAAGGTCAGACTAAGTTCTAGTGATTAATTTAGTTTGGGGTCGTTTCAAAAACCCAAATAATGCAGAAATTTAAAAAAATCATGTTTACTGGACAGTCAAAAATGCAGAAATTAAGAAAATAAATCATATTTACAGACAATGGATAAACTTACGGACAATGGACAATGGAGAAGGAATCAAGGAATCGCTGCCGCTGTTGTGCCTATAGTGCTGTCTGCTATGATATGAAATAAGAATGGAGATTTTCTTGTTGGGCTTGGGTTGTGGGCATTGGGCTTGGGTTGTTTTAATTTTTTCAAATTTTAGTTTGGTTTTGGGTTTTAGCCTCTGGGCCATAATTGATGTGTTTAAATTTTTTATTTTATTTTATTTTTATAAAATGGGCTCTCTTTAATTTTGGGCCCGAGGTGGTCGCCTCACTCACCTCGGCCCAAAATCGGGCTTGTGTTCAGTTGCAAACTGGGATATGCTTCAATTGATAAGCATAACTTTGGAGCTTTTCTTGAGAGTGTTGTAGTTGACAAGGGTATCAAAGTTTGGTTGGTAAACTAATATAGTTGTCTCACACTAGACCTAGTATTGCATTTGCGGTAAGTGTAGTTAGTCAATATATGCACTCCCTTTGTGAATTGAGGAGGAGTGTGGAAAACATGTATGTTACTATTGTGTTATTGCTATAATTATGGATGTCATAGAATATAATTATGACTACCATACATGTAATTATGGTTGTCATATTTGTAGTTCAGTAGGCTTAATTGTATATATACCTGTCTCTTTGTAATGTTTGTTATATAAAAATGAAATTGAAACCATAATGGCAATAGTAATAACTAGTGAAAAAAATACAATGAATTAAAAAAATAATCTATATACATATGCACTGTTATTTTGCAAGAAATTTTACATAAGGAGCATTAAGTTTGTGCTGTGTGTATTAAAATCCCCCGTAACGCAAGGGGTTACCCTAGAGCACATTGTAATTATGTGCTGTGTGTATTAAAATCCCCCGTAACAATTCCATGACAACAATTGCAATAATTGAAATACATGCAAATAATTTATAGAGACTAACAAAGACAATGAACCTTAGACTCTCAAAACCTCAATTACTGCAAGTAATTTTTCTGTGCTCATTGGCGAAGACCTTTACGAGTTCACCCTGAAGAACAAAAAAAAGTAACCTGACAAATTTCATGCTAGGAAATCTATTAAAATGTAAAATTTCATTTCGCGCACAGAAAATTCATGGAAGAACACTTGAAGGAAATAACCCTGTATTTATACATTGAAACACTAGTAAATTGTTTTCCAAAGAAAATGAAAGAGGCCTGACATTCTCTAGGAATTTTTTGCCAAAGGAAAACCTTGTAAAAAATGTAAGAATTCTAAGTCAACTCCAAAGCCACCACAACCACTACTCATAATCTAGTATCCTCTAAGAGGATAAGAGCCAGTGAATTTAGTCTAAAATCACGATGTTTTAGTGACGTAATTATGACATCATTTTAATTATTTTTTTAAAATTTTTTTTGTGGTAAAACGACGTCGTTTCATTCACTATAAAAGAACTTTTTTTTTTTTTTTTTCATTTCATTTTCATTTTCTTTTTCCACATTGTTCACAATCCATTGTGATTCTTGCACATCTCGTCTGAAAACCTAAAATAGCTTCAGCTTAAACCACTACCATACTTTAATGTATTTTTACCAAACTTGTTGTGGGTTTCGAAGAGTGACCTGTGTTGACCACAAATTCTAGCTGGATCCGCAATCAACACTGAAATGTCTTCCTTTATCCAGCTATGAAATTCCTGCACACTCAACAACAAGATAGTCAGATAGCATAAGCGACCGGAGAGGTAGTCATATGCACGCTGACACTCAAATTAGAATTTATGCTTAAACCGGACTGTTAAACTCTAAGAGAAAACTGATATCAAAGCCAAGTTTTGGAATATCTATCTCTTTTTTTCTTCCTCTTCTCTTATGTTTCTCTGAAGTTCAATCGATATGAATCAGATTTCTGAGTGAGAGATTGACTCATGTCCCATCAACCTGTCAGTATCGCCGTTCTCTTTTGCGTTTGACTCTGGATTTGCAGATAGTCGCCTTATCTTTTCTTGCACTCTTCCTTTATGTCAGGCTGACAATGATGTCTTATCAATTAGTCAAAGTGGTTCGGCTAACGTGGAGTTTCTGGATTGCCTTCGTTAAAAGCAGTTTGGACATCTCTTTAAAGCGTGTTCTACGTGTCGCCAAGTGTATCTACATCAAGGCTATGTTAGCGTATGGGGATTACTTGTTATATGCCACGTTGATGTATTTTGAGGAGGCAGTCCTCTAAGCCTTGGACTATATCATTTATGTGAGGCCAATGGCTTATTAAGATGTAGCCCGGATTGTTGGACCAAATTTGGGCAATTGTTATATTTACAGTGTCGATATTGACTGACTGGACTGGTTTATTATTGTGTGCCAGAGCGGAGGAGTTGCAGGAGGGACCCTGAGCTTGTGGACTTGGAGATACATTTGAATTTGTTAAGAAAGGATAATTGTAGTGCGTTTTGGCGGGTTGAAAGTGAGTTGGTTGTTCCGTATTTCCAGGCTAGTGGAGAGTCCAGTAGTGATGACGTGGAGAAGTGGAAAGGTAATGATAATGGCTGTGCCATTAAATGAGCATGCAGTTAATTTTTATGTAATGCATGCGTGCAATATACTGTCAGACTAAGGCCGTTGGATGTGTCCGTGTGTTTTATGTTCATCCCTTTAACGGTTCAGATGGAGGGACACGTGGAACGTTTAAGGTGGTTGGTTGATGAGATGAACGGTGGGGGTAAGAAAGGGCTATTTATAAAAGCCTCAGTACCTCCAAATTTTGGCTTTTCACTACTTCAAAATTCAAATTTGTCTAGAAAGAAAGGATTCCTTTTAAGCCTTTTCTCAAAAAGCAAGCGAAAGGGTATTTCTTCATTCAGAGATACGCATTCTAGTTTTGGTTTTGTCTCACCGTTAGTACAAACGATTCTTCTCGCTGTGACAAAGGAGCGCTAACCCAAGAATTGTGTTGATTTTGAAGGTACATTTCTTACCTCATTTTGAGATTGTGCTTGGTTACTTAGTTTTGTGTGTTTTATCTCTTTCATTTTCAAAATACCGTACATTCCCATCATAGCTACATGATGGACTGTGGTGATAGTGATTTGGATGAGGTTGGGAGGACTGTTTTGGGAGAAATAGTGGTTATGGCTGAACCTATTAGGGCTATCTGTTATGTTTCCCAAAAGGCTTTTAACGCCCGTTATTTTAAAATGCATAGGAGAAAAAGATTCGAAAAATTGCAGGGAGTAATAAATTTAAGTGATTCTAATAGCGAAGTAGAGGAGATTCCTTTAATGATGGAGAAATTAACAGAAGAAGAGGATGCTGACTTGCAGATGCAGATGGAGGAGAGCACAAGGTAAAGAAATGGCAAAGGGATAGCTGGTCCTTCAGGAGTGGAAGAGTCTGGTGATGATGGAGAATCCATTAGGACGTATAGGGTAAATTTGGTGATGCGATCCATGCAAGCCATAGACCTTTGTTACATTGGACTCAAGCTAATTGTTGTGCGATTTATATCCCGCAAGTGGACGGATCGTTGACAAGTAATATAGTAATAAATAAAGTGTCGAACCCACGAGGACTAGATACTAATTTAACTAATTAATTTCACAACTTAAATTTTAACAATGGAAATAAACACAGATTCAATTTTTGGTTCTTATGATTCTAAACTAAATTAACTATTTTAATTAAATTGAAATTCACAATAAACAACTTTGAAAAATGAGAACGAATTAAAGTTTAACAATACTAAGATTCACAAATCCACCGACACGTTTTACTCAATTATCTGTTAATCACTTTTTAGCTTTTAATTACCTTGGACTGAAAATCGACGTTCCTAAATTAATCGAAAGCCTCTCTCGATGGTCAATCAATTCTATATGTTATGCGAACTTCATTATCTCTAATTAAGCTTCGAGCATAAACACATGCATTAAAATCTCAAGAACGCCTAAATGGATTTCATAAAGTATAATAGTAATCTCTATCTATTATTGGACCATATGTTATTCAATATCACGTGCTAAATCTATATTGAATCTCTCGACTTCAATACAGATCACAATATATTCTAATGGTGCGCAAGCATTAAAATAATAAAGAAACTGAATAAAGAATAATCAATCCACGGGCAATTAATTACTAAAAAGGAAAACTTCTAATTAATAAAAAACGTGAGCTTTCATCGTTCATCCTAGATAAAGTAAATTAGCCGGACATGATTTCGTCAATTATCGAAAGAATTGAGTTCATCATGGTCCGGAGAAAGGAAAACAAAAAGTAAAATACAACCCGTGATCTCGGCTCGATGATCTTCGATTCCGCGCCTTGATCTTCGTTCTTGCCTTCTATCTTGTTCCTCTAAAATTCCTCTCCCGCGAAAAGTCTATATTCCGCCTTTTATAGTGCTCTCCCGAGACCTCAAAACGTGTGTTTGGTATTTGACTTAATCTGGATTGGTAGAATTCTAATCAAATCAGGTTTCTGTCAAATTCTGTCGCGCTTAGTCTATGCGATCGCATGGTTTAATGATTCTACATTCTGTTAAATTTTTCATGGCCTTGCGATCGCACCAGGATAATACCATGTGATCGCATGGTTTATTCTGGTGCTGAGTTTGAATTTCCCGCCATGGTATTTGCACATCAAGCCCCTGAAGTTTCATTTCTTAGCAATTAGGTCCCATTGTCTTCATTTTGCTCTCTTTTCATCCACTTGATACTTGACTTTGATTATTCCTAAATTGATAAGAAAACAACATGCAATTAAACTGAAAACAACTAAAAGAACTTATAATTGTCCATTTTTGTGAGCCCAGATAAGTACAAAATTGTACTTATCACTAATGACCATATTGGAAGTATATCAGAGGCTAATAGAACATTGGAGGACCAAAATAAGCATGGAACGAAGTTTAGAGGAAATCAGCTCAGAGAGTCAGAAGAAACAACCATGCGATCGCATGGTTATAGAAGGCTGCGATCGCAAGAGTGGCTTTTCAAAAGCAGAACATTATGGAGTCAAACCATGCGATCACAAGGGTCATGCCTATGCGATCGAAAGGCATGATTTTCGGTGGAATCCGAATTTTGGCAAGTTTTAGTTTCCTTTTTCGTTTAGGACTCTTAATTTTAATTAGTTTTAATTAATTCCGAATTAGATTAGGTTTCTTTCAAAGTTAACTATATAAACACCTTTCATTGTAAACATAGATAATTACGTTTTTTGTGAGATTAATCAAAGTGAGGATATCACTTTCTTCCGAGTTCTTAATTGAACTAACCTAAATTTATCAAAGAATTTGCATATCTTTGTGGCGTTCATAACTCTGGTTCGTTGATTCAAGAATTCATCGGGTCAAGTTCTTGCGGCTAGATTTTAGCTTTATTTGGTTCTATCAAATCTTTTGTGGGTTCTGAGATTTAATTCTTCGCGGGTTCGCATCAATTGGTATTAGAGCTTTGGTTCTAAAATCAAGTTTTATCTTTTACTTTGTTTTTATCAGATTCATCTTGAATCATATCCCAAAAAAAAAACGAAAATTAAGAATTTTTTTAAATTTCTATTTTTTTATTATTTATTATTTCTCTCCAAATGTCTAATAATGATGACATTACACCTGGGCAAGAGAACATATTCCATACTCGATGTTTTGTTGATAACAAAGTGTGTAGTATGATCATAGATGGGGGAGTTGCACCAATATAGTTAGTACCACCCTTGTTGAGAAATTAGGCTTGTTTGTGTTAAAACACCCTAAGCCTTATAAGTTGTCATGGTTAAATGATTGTGGGGAAGGTCAAGGTTACCAAGCAAGTCTTCGTGGGTTTTACTATTGGGAGGTATAGTGATGTAGTATTGTGTGATGTGGTTCCAATGCAGGCTAGCCATCTTTTATTGGGGAGACCATGGAAGTACGATAGGAAGGTGAAGCATGATAGGGCAATGAACATGTACAGCTTTGTCAAAGATGGAAAACCTGTTACACTTGTCCCTTTAACACCACAACAGGTCTACGATGCCCAAATAAAACTAAAAGGACAGGCATATCAGAAAAACAAAAATGAGGTCGAGGCACAAGAAAAGAAAGAGATGGAACAAAGAAGTGAGGGCGAGGTACAAGAAAATAAAGAAATAGAACAAAGAAATGAGTTAGAGGCACAAGAAAAGAAGAAGATGGAAGAAAAAAATGAGAGTGTAGCTAAAAATAATTTGAAATCACGAGAGAAAACAAAAGTGAGTTTCTTTGCAAAAGAAAGTGAGATTAAGAGGGCTCTTATGGATAATCAACCATTGAATTTGCTAGTATACAAAGAATCCTACCTTGTAATTAGCGATATTAACCAATCCCCCCCCCCCCCCCAACCCCAATTTAGCTATTTATTTAGTGTAGGAATTGGAGGACGTATCTTCAAAGGGAATGTCTAGTAGGCTACCACCCATTCGAGACATTGCACATCAACTTCGCTTTGTACCTGTAGCTGTTCTTCCAAAACGATCAGCTTATAGAAACAATCCATATGAGACGAATGAGCTTCAAATACATCAAATTAAAGCAAATAAAGGCTGCAGATTCATCTTTGAGCCTGGTGACTGGTTTTGGAAGCATGTGAAGGATCTTTATCCCTTAGATGCCTGTAGTGATTCGAGGTCGAATCCTTTTGAAGAAGGAGAGGATGATGCGATCCAGGCAAGCCATGGACCTTTGTTACATTGGACTCAAACTAATGACCATATTGGAGGTATATCAGAGGCTAATGGAACATTGGAGGACCAAAATAAGCGTGGAACGAAGTTTAGAGCAAATCAGCGCAGAGAGTCAGAAGAAACAAAAATGCGATCGCATGGTTATAGAAGGCTGCGATCGCAAGAGTGGATTTTCAAAAGCAGAACGTTATGGAGTCAAACTATGCGATCGCAAGGGTCATGACTATGCGATCGCAAGGCATGATTTTCGGAGGAATCCGGATTTTGGCAAGTTTTAGTTTCTTTTTTCATGACTCTTAATTTTAATTAGTTTTAATTAATTTCGAATTAGATTAGGTTTCTTTCAAAGTTTACTATATAAACACCTTTCATTGTAAACATAGAGAATTACATTTTTGTGAGATTAATCAAAGTAAGGATATCACTTTCTTCCGAGTTCTTAATTGAACTAACATAAACTTATCAAAGAATTCGTATCTCTTTGTGGTGTTCATAACTCTGGTTTGTTGATTCAAGAATTCATCGGGTCAAATTCTTGCAGCTAGATTTTAGCTTTCTTGGGGTTCAGATCAAATCTTTTGTGGGTTCCGAGATTTAATTCTTCGCAGGTTCGCATGATTTGGGGTTGGACCCCAATGAGATGGATTTAGTAGAAGGATGGGTATAGTATGTAAGGGAGTTGTCGGGCGGACACGAGGATCCTGACTCTGACCTAGGAAGCTGGGCATGTAATCAATACCAGTCAGATTTGGGTCCCGTAGACATTACCAAACTTAGGGACCTTTATAGGGTGCCTGATGGGGTTAGATTAATATTCCCTAGCAAATCAGATAGACCATGTAGTTTGCCCGAGGAGCATGTAGCTATCATGAGAGATGCCTTCGCTTGTGGGATGATGTTGCCTCTTCACCCTATTTTTAGAGCCATCCTTATGTCCTATAATGTATGCCCTTACCAAGTTTCTCCTAATTTTTGGACCCAAGCTGTAGGCACCTGGCTTATTTGGCAGGAAGTCAGTCTGGACTATCCCATGCCTCTCTACGTGTTCCATACCTTGTTTAAATTGAACAAATGTGCAAAGAGAGATAGGGAGCCAGCAGAAGGGGTTAAGGATTGGTATTTTTTAATCCCAAAGGGGACTCATGGTCATGTAATCACCGGACATCATTCGTCTATTAAACATTGGAGGAACTAGTGTTTATGGGCTGCTGGAGACTGGCAGTGCTTTCTTTTTGATCCGGTCCCTGAGATCAAAGTGCCCCGAACTCTTTCACATCAGCGTGAGTCTTGGTTTAATCTTATGTCCCAATGAAGTAGACTGCTTGCAAGTTTCCTTTATTTGTATATATGAGTTTTATACGGAATTCTTATTGGATTTATTTTTTTGCAGGGGAGGTGCCAGCGTTCTTTTTGACTGACAATGACTTGGCCGTGATTGGTTGGCTGTACTCCTATAAGGGAGATTTTTACGAAGTTATTGGTTCAGACCACCTTTTTGTAAAACACAACTTGATGAAGAAGCAAGGTAATCGTTATTGTGTATGATAGGACTTGTTTATTTATTTTCTACATTTGAAGATACTAACGGATTGTTGTGGGTATTTTAGGGTCGAGCTCATTGCCCAAGATAGGGTTGGCTGGTCTAGCCGCCAAGAAGATCCATTCGGTGGTAAAAAAGAAGTCTTTGGATAATGACCAGAAGAAGATTCTTGTCGATCTAAGCCTAAAGGACGGAGAGAAAAATCAAGATGTGACACTTGCCCCCGTTGACCTGAGGCAAACCACTTGGTTCCTACCGCTTCACCGTAAGGTCTGGAATTATGGTGCAAAAACAAGAAGTGGGGATTAAGAAGGTGGAGACAAGCAAGGAAAAAGAGGGGGGCCTCCTCGAAAACGCCCGCAGATGATGACGAGGATGTGGAAGTCTTGGAGGATTTAGCGCTTACAAGGAAGGCCAAGAAACCTCGGCCTGTCTCTTCCAAGTTCCCTCAGAATATTACCGTTGAGGTTCATGAAAGTGAAGAGGTGACAAATAAGTGGAGTCTCGTGGTTCTGAAAGGCCGGACTATTTTTATTTGGCTCATGTTAGGAAATTCTTTGAGGAATGGCCTTCTGATATCGGCCACGAGGTTTATGATATGATTCCTCCATTTCTTCAATGGGCGCTTGCCACTGTTGACTCATTTTGGACCAGCGATTGGGCTGATTATTCTGATAATTCATCTACCAGGGTTAAATTAAGTACTGTTAAGGCTCTCGTTTCCTAGTCCTTGGTTCTGATTGAAGAGGCAGAATCCAGTGTCCAGGACTTGGAGTTAAATAAAACGAACGTGGATACTGTCCTTAGAAATGTTGAGAACATAATTAAGGATTGGGACCGTCTCCAAGAACGGACCACTTGGTTACAGGGGGCTCTCCATGAGTCTAAAAAGGAAATGTGACTCTTGACTGAGGAGAATGACAAGCTTAAGGTGGACTTGTCATCAGATGAATGTGATGTGGCTGAATTTTCGAAGAGGTCTAACTTAGCCAACCAGGCACAAGAAATAACGGCCAAAGCTTTGGAAGAGGCTAATGTTCAAAAGGTGAGCCTGACGGAGAGGATTGCTCAACTTGAGGAGGCTAATGCTCAAAGAGATGGGTTGTTGGATAAGATTTGTCAACTGGAAGAGATGGCCAAATCTCTAAGGATCGAGAATCTTAGCCTCAAGGCAAACACTAAGGAAGCAGTAAAGGTAGGACTGGAAAAACTTCATGAGCCAGTTCGAGTTCACCTCTGACTTTGAGAACCTCCAAACCTTCTTCGTCAATTTTGGGGCCTGACAGGTACTGACCGACGTGAAGGAACTACATCCTAACTTAGACCTCTCCACTATTGAGGCGGACTATCCAACTCCTGAAGAGGTTGAAGACAGTGCTGGCCAATCTCTTGCTGACGGGAATGAAGGTCCTGCGGACCAACCTCATGCTGATGAGACTTAGGACAAGACTTTAGTGTTCGTTTGTTAATTCTTGTAATGTCAAATTTTGAATGGGACATTAACTTTAATCGGTTTATTTTTGTTGGATAAACTCGAATAGACGCATGTATTCGCTTGGAATTGGCCTTTGTGCTTTATGTTTAATTTTAGGAAATCTCTTTTTAATTGTATTGATGGCATATCCTTTTTACAAAATTCAAATAGTAGCATTCACACTTGAACAACCAGTTCTTTAATGCATTAATGGTGGTGCCTTCGTCTTTCAAGTGAGCGACGGTTCGCATTTCTCTTTGGATAAAGCTTGTTTTTAATGTCTGCCTGACGCTTGGCGTTCCCCACATAGCTTCAAATTTTATTCCTATTTAAATCAGTAGAAATCTTCATTCTTGGTTTCATTTTGTTTCTGTCAATCAGTTTTGCGAATTGTTCTACTCCAGTTTTGAACTTGTCAATCCTTCAAGAGGTTTGCAAAGTTTGGAATACGAGGCCAAAACTGGAGTAGAACAATTTGCGAAGCTTGGGGTGCAAACCAAACTGAGATTTCTCGTCTTTCTTGTTCACTGCTTTGCTTATAACTTTATAAGGACATTCTCAATTCGAGACCAAAGTTCCCACGCCGGGCTCA
This sequence comes from Forsythia viridissima, assembly GCA_030279155.1. Classification (NCBI taxonomy): domain Eukaryota; kingdom Viridiplantae; phylum Streptophyta; class Magnoliopsida; order Lamiales; family Oleaceae; genus Forsythia; species Forsythia viridissima. Next base: position 18,552,640 of record CM059035.1, on the reverse strand, counting down.
TTCGTAGCGATAGTTACTTTTCTTAGGACCCAGTTCTCTACTTGGAATGAGTGGACCTTTACTCTTTTGTTGTAATAGTCGGCCATTTTTTGTTGATAACGCCTCAGCTATATCTGTACGTCGTCTCTCCGCTCTTAGAGAAGGTCTAGATCTACTTTTCGAGAACTTTCATTGGAGATTTCATCGAAATAGAGTTACCTATGGGAGGGCACTCCAATTTCAATAGGACACGCTGCTTCGGCACTATATGCCATAGAGAATGGGGTTTTGTTAGTGGCTGTTCGGGTGGTGGTACGTATCGTCCACAACACCTGAGGTAGCTCGTCTACCCACTTCCCTTTCGCTGATTCCAACTTCTTTTTCAAGGTGTACTTTATAGTCTTGTTCACGGCCTTTACCTGACTATTAGCTTGGGGATGGTGTGGGGACGAGAAGTGATTCCTTATACTTAGATTGCTGCACATCTCTTCGAGTTGATAATTTCTGAATTGTTTTGCGTTGTCTGAAACAAGTGAGCGAGGCACATCGAAATGGAAATTGATATTTTTCCATATGAATTTGGAAGTATTAGCTTCTATGATTTTCATCACAGGCTTTGGCTCCACCCATTTAGTAAAATAGTCGATAGCCACGATCGCATAACAGTGATTACCTCGCCCCCGAGGCATGGGTCCAGTTATATCAATCCTCCATTTATCAAAAGGCCAAGGGCTGGATACAAATTGTAATTCTTGTGGAGACTGTGCATGTAGGCGAAGCGCTGGCATTTGTCACATCTGCGCACAAACTTTAGTGCATCCCTTTTCAAATTAGGCCAATAATACCCTTGTCTAAGGATCTTATGAGCTAATGAATTCACTCTAGAGTGGTTGCCGCATGTCCCTTCATAGATTTCTTTCATGATGTAGTATGCTTCATCAGGTCCAACACATATGAGAAGGGGTGAAGAATAACCTTTTTTGTAGAGCACCCCTTCTTGTATGACAATTCGTGTTGATAATTTATGGATCTTCCGTGCTTCGTTTTTATCTTTGGGTAGGATCTGTCCTGTTAAATATGAGAAGATGGGCCTCATCCATGAATATTTTTCCTCGATAAAGAACATATCGTTGTCTTGTTCAGTAGTAGGCTTGGGGAGGAACTCAATTTGGACACATCCAAGGAGATCAGAGTCCTTGTTGCTAGCCAGTTTGGATAGCGCATCAGCACTGTGATTATAAGTTTCGAGAGATCTGGATTAATTCAAAGGCTTTAAAATGTGGTATCAGGTCCCAGACCTTTTGAAGATAACAAACCATATTCTTGTACTTAGCTTCAAAATCGTCGTTTACCTGGCTGACAATCAGTTGGGAGTCGCTATGTGAAGCTATAGCCTGGACCTGTAATGCTTTCGCTAATCTCATACTAGCTAGGAGAGCCTCGTATTCTGCAGCATTGTTGGAGGCTCTGAACCCGAAGCGCAAAGCGCTATGTAATTTGTGGCCTTCTAGACTTTTTAGCATTATGCCTGCCCCAGACCCATTTTCTCCAGACGATCCATCCAAAAAAAGGTTCCAAAGTTTGGAGGGCTTAGTTCGGTCAGCCATCTCTACCTCCAGAGGGTGGGTAAACTCAGCTACAAAATATGCTAAAGCCTGACCTTTGATTGCATTTCGGGGCTGGTATTGAATTTCAAACTGGCTTAACTCTATTGCCCATTTCATCAGTCTTTTAGAGACGTCAGGTTTTTGTAGCACCTGTTTCAGAGGGAATGTGGTCAGCACACATATAATGTTTGACTGGAAATAAGGCTGGAGCTTCTTGGAGGATACGATCAGGGCCAAAGCTAGTTTTTCTATATCTGGATAGTGTATTTCAGCATCCAGAAGGATTTTGCTTACATAATATACGGGGCGCTGGTAGCTGTTATCTTCTCTGATGAGGACCGCACTGACAGCTTCTTCTGAAATGGCTAGATATAACATTAATATTTCTTTGTTCGATGGCTTAGAAGGGAGTGGTGCTTTTCCCAAGTATTGTTTCAAGACGTGAAAAGTGTCATCGCATTCGAGAGTCCATTCGAACCTTTTCTTTCCTTTTAGAGCTTTGAAGAAGGGTAGGCATCTATCGGTTGACTTTGAGATGAAGTGGCTCAGAGCAGCTATTCTACCTGTGAGACTTTGCATCTGCTTTAGTGTCTGATGAGGGTTCATTTCAAGCAATGCTTTAATCTTTTCGGGGTTCGCCTTAATTCTCTTTTGGTTCACCAAAGAAATTTTCCAATAGACACTCCGAAAGCACATTTAATGGGGTTTAGCTTCATCTTGTACTTTTTCTGTACATCAAACGTTTCCTTCAAATGATCAATGTGGTTAGATTTTATCAAGCTTTTAACCAGCATATCGTCTACATAAACTTCCATAGTCTTGCCTAGCAGTTATGCGAACATTTTGTTTACCAGCCTCTGGTTTGTGGCTCCAACGTTTTTCAAACCAATAGGCATAACTTTGTAACAATACAAGCCTCTATCAATAATGAAGGAGGTATGTTCCTCATCCAGAGGATACATGGGAATTTGGTTGTACCCAAAATATGCATCCATAAAACTGAGCACTTCATGACCGGCCGTGGCATCCACCAGCTAGTCTATGCGAGACAAGGGAAAACTATCTTTAGGGAAAGCTTGGTTAACATCTGAGAACTCTATGTATACCCTCATTTTCCCATTAGGCTTCGGCACCAGTATTCGATTGGAAACCCATTTTGGGTAACGGGATTCTTTTATGAAGCCATTTTTCAATAGCTTGGATACTTTCTCCTCCAGAGCAGCGTAATTTTGAGGGCTCATCGGTCGATGTTTCTGTTTGTGTCCCGGATGGTTTGCTTCTATTTGTAGTTTGTGGCACGAGATATTGGGGTCAATCCCTACCATGTCTTCATGTTTCCATGCGAATACATCCAGATTTTTGGATAAGAACCGTCTTAGACAGTGTTTGAAATCATCTGGAGATTCACTCTATATCGGCCATATTTACTCCCAGTCCACAAATTTTCTCATGGTATTGGTGTAGCATGCGTGGGATTCGAATTGGTTTTCCCTGACTATGGAAACTCTGTGGTCTGTGGAGAATTTTATGCACCAGAACTTAGTATGGGTCACTGCCCCTAAATCAATAAGGGTCGGCCTTTTAAGTACACCATGATAAGAGGAGCTTTATCAACTACCAGATATTCCATGGGGGTCCTTACGCTGGTTGGTGCGATACCCATTTCGGTCATGAGAATGATTATTCCTCTGGGGATGATGGAGTCCCAGTGAATTCATAGATAGGATCAGTGGCTGGGTTCAGAGGGGTATCTATACCCATTTTTTCATAGGTGGCTTTGTAAATAATGTTGATGGAACTTCTGTTGTTGACCAACATTCTTCCTAGACCATTTCGGGCCACTACCGCTTGGACAACCAGAGCCTCATTATGAGGAAAATACACTCCTTCCGCATCAGAGAGAGTGAATGTGATGGGATCGTTACTCCTTGTTCCCGATGGGCGAGTATGTAGGTGGTAGTTTACGTTTGCTGGCTCTTTGGCCTCTCGGATATATCTCTTCTGTGAGTTATTGGAGCTTCCGCTGGGTGGGGGCCTCCGATAATAGTGTCAATTTCTCTTATGAGGGCTTGCTGGGCTGGTGGCGGAGGTTCATCCCTCTTTGGCGCTCCTACCCCAGGGTATTTTCTCTATCATTGCTCCAACCATACTCTCCTGATTCTATTTCTTTTCCCAGCCTGTTATTTCTAGCTTTCTGTTGTCGTCTGCGACACAACTCGTTGGACCGATACGGTGTATAATTCTTGCCTTGACTTTCTTTGGGAGAGGTTCGTTCTTTCTTTTAGGTTCTTTGTTCCGCCAACGCCTGTATGTCACAACAATCTTCTGTGCTGTGTCCATAGATTCGATGATAAGCACAATATGGGCTAGTGAAAGATTTCTTAGGTTTGCTGGGACCTGCTCATCCAGCATTCGTTCTTTGATTGTGGGTATACAAGCTAGTGTGCAAGTTAGGAATGGCTTCATAGATCTCTACTGCATAACTAGATCTAGTTCCAGGAAAGGAATGCTGAGGGCCCCCCTGTCGATGCCTGACATGATGTCGTGTGTTATCGTCGGATGACTTGATATTTTCTTGTACCCCATGACCGTAGCGTAGTTTGGTATGATTGTCCCTGGCTCTGGCCATCTCCTCTGATATGATTTCTTTTTTCATCATGTTTACTAGCGCATTGTAGTCCTAGGTTTCCAACTCTGAACGTCTCTCCAAACATTCTTCTCAATTCTATACATCTTTTAAGGGCAGATAAGATTTATGCTTCCGTGATATTCTCACAGTTGTACATCTCTTTGGTGAATCGGGCTAAGTAGCTTTTCAGCGACTCGTGCTTCTCCTGCCTTAAGTCTTGCAATAGTTGGATCGGGAGCTGGCTAGGTTTCGATGACACGAATTCATTTCAGAATGCCATTTTTAGATCTTTCCAACTATGAATGCTTTTGGGTGGCAGTTTCTTGTACCACCTAAGTGCCCTTCCTTATAATGTCAGGGAAAATGCTTTGCATTTTAAGGCCGGAGTGGCTCCGGCAATTCCTATGCTGGCATTGTAATTTAACATATGATCGCCTGGATCGCCTCGACTGGCGTATTTACCAATTTCAGAAATTTCAAAATCACGAGGGACTTTACAACGTTATATCCCCTCTGAGAAAGGATCTGTCTCATCATAACCATCCATCTCATAAGATCAAAGTTTGGGTGGATAGACTACTTTGGGAGAGCGGGCCTGCTGGGTCTGTCCAAATCCCTCATTGGTTTTGTGAACCGGTCTTATGCCAGGATCCTGCGCGGTTTGATACTGATATGGCCTTGGTATGTACGGTACTTGAGCTGCGGCTGCAGCAGCTGTTGCCCACCTTTCTCTCCTATTTCTAAGAGGCCTGCTTCCCAAGCGGTCAAAGACACTGGACCCTTGTGAAGTTTCAGGTTCTTGAGAGTACTCTGGAGGAACATTTGGGTTTCCATAGTTCCCTTCCGCTTTGTATCCATGATAAGGGTATTGCAGCGGATCTCTTTCATCATTTCCTTAAAATGGGGCTCCCGGTCTTTCCAATGAGGTGTACGAGTATGGGCCTTCTTCTTCTTCTCCACTGTATTCGTACTCGTATTCTTAGAGCTGGCAAGGTGGATACACAGGTGGTACAGGGGACATAAGTCCCTATTGTAAGTAGGTGTTTAAGGCCACATTTTGTGCAACCTGTTGTCTTTGCATTTCAAGCATTTGTTCTGCCATGACTTCCATATTGCATGCCATGCGTGCTCTAGAACGCCTTCTACGCTTGTACGGTTGTGTCACCTAATGGTTCTTTCGTCCTATCCTTCTGGTTGTCCATCAGTTTGTCTAGTATGAGTGTTTCTGTTTTCGTCACTCATTACGTTATTTTTGTTAAAAATAACTAATGGTTTGTGATTTGTTCTTTCTTTATATTGTATAAAGCGAAATCCATAATTTATAACTTCTTGAATGTGGGATGAGCCTTATGTTTACTTCTGAAATGGAACACTGTGTTTTTTGCCCAAAGATGGGTGAGATTTTGACTTTCTCAATGGGAATCTTATAATTGCAAACTTTTAAACAATATGCCCCCTTTTATTCAAATGCAAATTTTGCGGTTTCAGATCTTCAACTGAAATTCCTCCTTTTGGTCAAAGGAAAATTTATCACAATTTCAAATCTTCAATTGAAATTTCACCTTTTGTTCAAAGGAAAATTTATCACAACTTCGAATCTTCAACTGAAATTTCTCCTTTTGTTCAAAGGAAAATTTATCACAGCTTCGAATCTTCAACACTCTGGCTTTTTGTCTCTTCAAATTTAGTATCCTCTCTCCTTCATTCTTGAGTGGCCATCCTTCTTCATGTGTTTCCTCGTGGTTTTCATTTCGTTTTCCACAGACGACGCCAAAATGTTGACCACAAATCCTAGCTAGATCCGTAATCAACACCGAAATGTCTTCCTTTATCCAGCTATGAAATTCATGCACACTCAACAACAAGATAGTCAGATAGCGTAGGCGACCGGAAAGGTAACCATATGCACTCCGACACTCAAATTAGAATTTATACTTAAACCGGACTACTAAACTCTAAGAGAAAACTGATATCAAAGCCAAGTTTTAGAATACCACTCCCTTTTTTCCTTCCCTTCTTATGTATCTCTGAAGTTCAATCGATATGAGTCAGATTTCTGAGTAAGAGATTGACTCATGTCCCATCAACCTGTCAGTATCACCGTTCTCTTTTGCGTCTGACTCTGGATTTGTAGACAGCCGCCTTATCTTTTCTTGCACTCTTTCTTTATGTCAGGCTGACAGTGATGTCTTATCAATCAGTCGGAGTGGTTCGGCTAACGTGGAGTTTCTGGACTTCCTTCTTTAAAAGCAGTCTGGACATCTCTTTAAAGAATGTTCTACGTGTCGTCAAGTGTATCTACATCAAGGCTATGTCAGCATATGGGGCTTACTTGTTATATGCCACGTGGATGTATTTTGAGGGGGCGTAACAACCTGATTTTTAATTTTCTTCTTTCTTTCATTTCATTCTATATTATTTTTGTTATGTATAATCTTTGTATCAGAATCTTATAATCACCCTTTCTGAACTGTTAGATTTGTTCATTTCCCTTTCTGAACTGTTAGATTTGTTCATTTCTATGGTAATTCACCGGTGAAGGCATCATCTCCAGGGGTAAGACTACTATGTCCGTTACTTTAGGAAATGCCCCAAAGTCAATCCAAGTATTTCAATATTTTCTTGTAGTCTACTTCGGATCGGCCTACAATGCAGTTCTTGGGAGACCTGCGCTAAAAGAGTTGAAAGTTACAACCTCCATCCACCATCTTACCATGAAATTTACCACCGAGGTAAGGGTGAAAACTATTAAAGGAAGATCCCAGAAATGTTATTTTAATGCCCTTAAAAGGCCATTCCTCAATTCGAGGCCAACTGCACTCTTGTTTCAGATACTGAGATGGGAAAAGCCATGGTAGATGAAAAGATGGAAGAGGTACCGGCCACTAGTGCCGAAGTAATAGAAAATGGCAAGAAAATAGCTATGGATAACAACCTTGATCCAAAAATCACAGAATCTGATTCCCAAGCCTCGCCCATGGAGGAGCTGAACAGCTTTTTCGTTAGCCCTGATGGCACCAAAGTACTCCAAGTTGGAAACAGCCTGTCTTAGGAAATAAGTCAGGAATTGGAGTTCTTGAAGAAAAATTTAGATGTTTTTGCATGGAGGCTTGAAGATATGAATGGGATCAATCCACAAGTGGCGTACCACACCTTAAAGATTGATCCAAAATTCTACCCCACAAGTAAAAGAAAAGATCCATGAACTCAGGACCATATGCTGGCTTAAAGGAATTAAGTGGATAAGCTCATCTCCAATAGCTTTATCCGAGTGGTCCATTATCTCAATAGGATTGCCAATTCGGTCCTTGTCTTAAAGCCCGACGAAAAATGGATAACTTGTATAGATTTTTCAAATCTGAACAAGACATGTCCTAAGGACAGCTTTCCCTACCTTGTATTAATTAGCTAGTTGATGCGATGACCAGACAGCCCTGCTGACCTTTATGGACGCATATTCAAGTTATAATCAGATGCTCATGTATGCGCCAGACGAGGAGCAAACTTCGTTTATCACTGACCGAGTCTTATATTGCTACAAAGTGATGCTGTTCATATTGAAGAATGTCGAGGCCACGTACTAAATATTGGTAAAATGAATGTTTTATGATCAGATTGGGAAGACCATGGAGGTATACGTGTATGATATGCTTGTGAAGAGTCGTAGGGCAAGTGAGCACATAGCCTACCTAAAAGACACCTTCAATATTCTATAATGTTATGGAATGAAGCTCAACCCATTGAAGTGTGCCTTTGTGGCCGCCTCTTACAAGTTTTTAGGCTACATGATGAATGAGATGAGAATAAAGGCTAATCCTGAGAAAATCTGAGCCTTACTTGAAATGAAATCCCCTCAAAATCCAAAAGAGGTACAGAGCCTCATTAGGATAATTGTCGCTCTAAGTCAAATGATAAATGCCTTTCCTTCTTCAAAACGATTAAAAGAGGAAACAAGTTTGAGTGGACTTTAGAATGCAATGAGGCTTTTAGAGCATTGAAGGAGAACCTTGATTGGGCTCCTTTTATTGAACAAACCAGTTCAGAGATAATTGCTGCAAATATATCTGGCTGTCTCAGCATGAGCAACTAGTACCGTCTTAGTATAGGTTGAAGAAGTACAACAACTTCTAATTTATTATGTCAATAAGACACTTATAGACGCTTAGACGATGTATCCAGACATGGAGAATTTAGCTCTTACTCTTATTACCATTTTTAGGAAGCTGAGGCCATACTTCTGGGCATATATCGTAGAAGTGCTGACCAACTACCCCTTGAGAAAAGTTCTGCAAAACCTTGATGCTTTGGGTTATCTGTTGAAATGGACTATAGTTGACGTCCAATTCTGGCCCAGGCCGTCCATCAAAGGTCAAGCCCTTCCTGATTACCTAGTCGAATTCACTAAGGAGCCTATAATGCTTATGGACGTGGAGGCTTTCGAACTGTCAAAATTGTTCGAGCCAATAGTGACTCCCAACTAGTAGTGAGTCAAGTCAATTGCTACTTCACAACCAGGGACAAGTTCATGGGCCACTTATCTAAAGTAGGTCATGAACCTATTGACCAATTTTGATAAATTTGAAATCCACCAAATCCCTCACGTGGAAAATGGCAATGTTGATGCTCAGTCTAAGCTAGTAAGTAGCAAAGACTTAGAATTATTGAAGGTAATTTCAGTTGAGTAATTAGAAATACCTTCTACTAAAGCTAAGAAAGAGGTGAATGTCATCAGTCGACAATCTAAGTAGATGAAAGACCTGACCAATCAATAACTTATATCCAACAAGACCGAGGCTATGAGCCACCTAGCTTGTTTTGAGAAATGGGGTATTCTACAAAAGAGGTTTCTCCACTTTCTTGCTATGTTATGTTGGGCAAAATGAAGCTGAGTACATCATGCGTGAAATCCATGAAAGTATATGCGGCAATCATGAATGTGGTCTGTCAATAACTCAGAAGATCCTGCCCCAAGAATATTATTAGTTGACCCCAAAGAAAGATTCTTTGGATTCTGATAAGCAATGTGACAAGTGCCAGAGGATTGTCAATATATACTGCATTCTCCCATAGGTAACAACTATAAATAGTCCTTGGCCTTTCGCCAAATAAGGGATCGACCTAGTGGGCCCTTTCTACAAAGGGTGAGCCAGAGCCCAAAACATGGTGGTAGCCATTGATTACTTCACAAAGTGGTTAGAGATTGAGCCAATGACCAAGATAACTGTCCAACACAACAAAGTTCATTTGGAAGAATACAGTTGCAGGTTTTGTGCTCCACGTTTTTCATTTTTAGATAACAACAAGTAGTTTCATATAAGAAAGTTGCAAAGGGTTTGTAATGATATTGGAATTCATAAAGAAAACTTTAGCCCTTATTTTTCCCAGCCAATGGTCAGGTCGAGGCGGTCATCAAAATGATCAAATGTGTTTTGAAAAGAATCTTGACGGCTTGAAAAGAGCTTGGATAGACAAGCTTCACAACGTCTTGTGGGCTTACCAAACTACCAGTCGAACAGTCACAAGTGAAACTCATTTCTCACTAACCTATGGCTTCGAGGGTATGGTACCGGTCGAAGTTGGACTTTCTTCTCCTTGACAAATTCGCTACTCTGACATCTAATGATTAATATCGGCTGAGAGAGCTTGACCTCTTGACGAAGATAGGGACTACTCACAAACGAGGCTTGCAATTTATTAGAAAAAAATGGAAAACTACTAGGACTTTAAAATCAAGAAAAGGTCATTCCGTGTCAATGACCTGGTACTTAGAAAAGTGCTTTCAACGCTAAGAGGAGCCAGTTTTGGAGCCTTTGGATCTAATTGGGAAGGCCCTTATAGAATAGCTTCTAAAGCCAGGCCCGGAACTTACAGTTGAAGACTAGGAAGGCAGTTAACAGTTTCACTCTAGGAACTTTCATCACTTGAGAAAATATTATCAATAGATGTACTTTTATCTCAGTGGTCGACTGTAATTATTGTTGTTGCCTCTCAGACGTGTTACACGTGTATGATATCTTTGCCTTGTTGAACACGCTTAATTGCCAAAGCTTACATCCAGTCTTGAAGTTGCCTAGGCTTATATTAGTTTAAGAATTTTCAAACAACCAAAAGATAAAAGAAGGTAGAACAATGCAACAAAGATGAAGCAATAAATTTAATGCAAAGAAATTTAAGCATAAAAGATTCAATTCATTCATATATCATGTAGTATAAAGCATATGAAAAAACGAAGGGTACAAGTCCCAACCACCTCATGAGGGTCGGTACAAGAAGGGACATCACAAAAATATATGGCCTTCAAGGATTGACTGGAGTCGAAGGATCAATAGGGACATGTGAGATTGGAGTTAGATCATGAGGATCAACAGAAGTTGGAGGCTCAGTCAGTTGCATGTGGTCAGTAGTTTTTCCTTGAGATAAACCTCTAACAGCCTCCAAAGAGTTGAAGCTAGCTGAATCAAACTCAGCATCCCAATTATCCAGCCTGAACTTTAAAAAGAACTCCAAGTTTAGCTTTGGGTGCTTCGTCTAGATGAGCTTTCTCAACTCCTTAAATGTGACCTCCCAAAGGTACTCGATCATTATTTTTTAGTTGGTAGTGTGATTAAAAATGGCCAAGTAGTTTGCTATTGCCTTGGTACCAGTCTCAGCTATTTTAGCCTTCGCCTCATCTACATCTACCTCCAACTTGCTAACTTCTGCCTGAGCAGAAGCCACATTATGCCTCAATTTCACCAAATCGCCACACAAGGTAGTAGCCTAGCCTTTAATTGTTTTCAACTCGTCTTCGAGTTTCTTCTTCCCACTGAGCCTCCATCAATTCCTTTCTCGTATTTCTGCACCTCTCCTTTAGGGCCACAAACTCTGCGTCCTTGGCTTTGGTTTTTTTCATTTAAAGCCTTAGAGCAACTCCAACCCAGCGCCAAAGTGAAGAGAAAACGCCAATATGCAGCAGATCTGATCTCCAACCGGTCGCCAAAAGCTTGCGCCAAAATGAGAGGATGAACAGTGCTGCGCCATATATGGCGCAGCACTGTAGCAATGAAGTATTATTTGGCGTGAAATATTATTCCCATTTTACCCCTGATTGGCTGAAGTGAAATTTTCTTTTCCCTTTGTATCCTTTTTTGTTGAGCACGTTAATTGTATTGTAATATGCATTGATGTATATTTATTTTAATTTGATAATTACATTTATTGACACAATAAATTGTATGAGTAATAAATTGAATAGTAAAGAACATCTACTACATATATTGAATAAAAAGTACTTATTAAAATTGAGAAGTTACAAATTCGATAATTGAAAACAAGTACGAAAAATTAGCACTACGACCTGTGAGACGTTGATTTGAAAAAATTTAAGTTAAATACAACATCAACCGCAAGACTATTGTTTAATAGTCTGGTAAATCATTTTCAGATCCTCCAAGATCATCAAAATATTGACCGAATGGACCTAAGCTACTTTGAGATTCGTTTGATTGTTGAGCACATTTTCGGATTATTCGATTTTGTTCATTTCGAACAGACTCACGCAAAATTGGATCTGGTATGGAACTTAAATTTTTAAATAATATTTTGTTCTCTTCTCGATATTCTATCACGTTAACTTTTTTGGCCTCGGTTTGAGCTCGTAGCATTTGTATTCTGAACTGTTCTTGCCTATCCTCGTGATCTTGTTTGGCAATGTTAATCAATTGACGATTCTCTTCTCTCATTTCTGTAATCATTTTTGTATTTTCTTCATAATTTTTCTGTTTTCCTTTTGCCTTTTTTACTCCTATAGGTCGTTGATTCGAAGTGCCACCAATATCTTCTTCACTTATGTCAGGACAAAACGATGACAATCCTGGACATTCTGATGTCGAAGACGCTGAAGTTGGAGACTCTTGTTGTGATGCTGCAAAATGACCTGTGTGCCTATGTAAGCTGGGTGTTACAGTGTTAACGTCATTACCAAATTTCTCTGTATCTTTCATGAGGGGCCAAACATGATCAAATTTAAAGCCTTTGTTAAATTTGTCATCCTGTAACAACAAAGCCTTCGCTCGATTCATCTGCAAATTGATATAAATCTATATGTTAAACTATAACAAATCTAATTATTATAATATAAAATTTAAAATTAATACTTACAATATCTTGTTCTGATGCTCCACTTGGATTCAAATTTTCAATTTGTCGAATGCATCCTCTCAATTTGCCAACAGCAGCAATAATAATCGACATCCGACATTGCAATGATCTATTAGCTCGATTTTGCATTATATGATCTAGTTTTGAACTATTGAACTCACTCTCAATGCGATTCCAAAATGTCTTCGCCGATTGATTAACACCAATAATAGGATTTTGAGAAATATCAAGATATACACGACACAAGTGTATGTCTTCTTCATTTGTGTATGAAGCTGTTCGTTTATTTGAACTCATATTCATTTCAGGTAATAAAAAATGAATCAAATGTATACTTATTTATAGGCAAAATTGGAGATAGATAAGATATATTGGCACATGAATTTATGATAAAAGTAGAAGTATGACAAGATAGGATTCTTTCTGTATTTATGACAGCAGAGATAAGATATGTGAAATAAGTCATGATGAGATATTTTGCAGTAAATTGGATAAGGTGTTGGTATGTGTAATCATGATTATATTTAGTAATAAAGTTAGATTAAGCACGATTATATTATTTAGTAATATAATTTATGATTAACTAAAGTATGATTAGATTAAGCATGATTATATTATTATTATATAAAGTATTCATTCGATGAAGTTAGAATATATGTATTATTATATTATAAAGTATTCATTGGATGAAGTGAGAATATATGTATCAATTGAGATATAGTATGTAAAAGTGACAGTCTAATGACATTATGGAAACATTATATAACAGGGCACTCCATCGTGTAAAAAAAAAAAACCTCACTACACCAATTCTACAAGCAAAATGAATTCCAATACTGGAGAGTCTTCAAATTCGTCTTCATCCTCGTTTTCACTATCTTTCTCGGATGGAGATAATGATAGCGAATTAGAAATACTGAATAACAATGCACGGACGGAATAGATAACTCGGATTGTTTCCAACAACAATATGATTATCGCTTACTACATCAATCAACAACAACACGAAGTGACCCACGGAGGATCGATTCCTGGTCATATAGTTATCAATCGCGATCGACAAAATGCTGATGCAAATCTTTTCAACGACTATTTTGCGGAGAACCTACTTTACAATGAAGGTATGTTCCGTCGACGCTTTCAAATGTCACGAAGGTTATTTTTACGTATACTGCAGGCTGTTGAAAGTCATGACAACTACTTTGTACAAAAAAGGGATGGACTAGGTAGAATCGGATTGTCTTCTTTGCAGAAGATAACTGCTACGTTTTGGATGTTGGCATATGGTGTAGCGGCAGATGCTACTGATGAGTATATTAAAATAGGAGAATCAACAGCAATTGAAAGTTTGAAGAGATTTTGTCGTTCTATTGTGGAGGTGTTTGCATTGCAGTATCTAAGAGCACAAAATCGTGATGATGTCGAGAGGCTACTCCATATTGGTAAACAACGTGGGTTTCCAGGAATGTTGGGTAGTCTCGACTGTATGCATTGGAAGTGGAAAAATTGTCTAACAGCTTGGGCAGGACAATATGCAGGCCGTAGTGGATCTCCAACAATTATACTTGAGGCTGTAGCTGATTACGATATGTGGATATGGCATGCACATTTCGGTTTGCCAGGTTCAAATAATGACATCAATGTATTAGAGGCATCCCATCTGTTTTCCAACCTTGCTGAAGGTATTGCTCCTCCAGCGAAGTATGTCATACAAGAACTTGAATATAATACGGGCTATTATTTAGCTGATAGTATATATCTCAAATGGTCTACTCTTGTTCAAACAATTCATGATCCACGTACTCCAAAAAAAAATATTTTTCAATGAAACAAGAGAGCTGTAGAAAAGATGTAGAACGAGCATTTGACGTTCTACAATCAAGATTTGCAATAGTCGCCGGACCATCACGGTTTTGGAATAAACATGTATTACATGATATAATGACTGCGTGCATTATTATGCACAACATGATAATTGAAGATGAACGTGATGTTGAAGCGCCAATTGGAGATTGGGTGGAAGCGCCAACTCCAGAAGTTGAAATGGTAGTAGACGAAGTTACTCGATTTCAACAATTTCTTGCTCGCCATCGGCAAATAAAAAATAAAGAGGCTCACATAGCACTTCGAAATGCATTAATTGATCATTTGTGGGATGAATATACTAATTCCGAGGATTAAATGACAAAATTAATTATGTTTTTACGTCTTTTTTTGTAATCTGTCCAATTTTTTTATTTTATTATGTTAAATGTTATTGACATTGAGATATTTAGTAACAAAGCATTTTTTTTTTTGAATGAAATAATTACAGAAATTAAATGATAATTAAAAATTATAAATACACTATATGATTAACTAATTTTTAAATTAAATTATTGTTCAAAATTACAAATATACATATATGATAATAGACATTGTTCATTTGGTGCAACATTTGAAGTAGTGGGTTGGAGATGACATGTGGATTTGGTGCAAAAGTTGCACCAATTTGAAGTAATGGGTTGGAGATGGCCTTAGCATCAGTCGCAGCTGCTTCGAGCTGCCCATTCATCGTGGCCACTTTCCTTTTAGTGGTGTATTTTAATGCTTTAGGGCCTCGTTCCTAGTTGCCTGCTGCCTCTTAGATTGCTCCGCTAGCGAGCTCCTTAGTTTGAAACAGATGTGGACCACCCGCATTGCAGTAAAGGTCCTCATCTCGGCTAGGTACGATCATTGCAGCTCTCCATTTGTTTCTGCCATTCCTCAATCCAAGTGCACTTGCTGGCAATGACTGCCACGGATTGAAGAGTATCCAATAACTCCAAGATTTCTGGGGCCAACTCCTCTTGGTAGACTTTCAGAAAACTCTTTGATTTTTTTAGAGTGGCCCTACTAGTCTTTTCTATCCGATGTTATTTTCTTAGCCTCCTCATCTGTTGCATTTTTCTTGGCCTTCTCAACAGCTTTTTTCTCTCTTCATTTGCCTTCTGACGAGCTACGAACTTCAGGTCATTTAGCACCAGACTTTCTGGATGTGCCATCCTGACAAAAGGTACCTGTGGAGCCTGGAGAACTACCTTAGCCTTTTTTTTGGAGTTGGCCAGACTAGGTTGGCTCGGTGGTGGTGTCAGACTAGAGTTAAAGACAGAAGTGGTAGTTGGTAGGGCATTTTCCTCTGCCTGTTGTTGCTTCTTGGCTTGTAGAAAAATGAGGCTGGAGAACTTGAGCTTATTTTTGTTGAAGGAGTCTGCAAAAGAGAAAACTTGTCGGTATTGACACGACCCGTCCTGAATCACTCTAGTGGATCCAAGACGTGCCGTGCGCCGATGATGGATGCCAGCTAGATACCGGACCCACCATTAAGGCTACTCATACTTTTCTAGAACTTATTGACTTTTCTTTGACTAAAAAGATTTTATAAAAATTTTGGCAGAATTTTCTTTGAAAATTGAGCTAAACCAAACCTAAAAAGCAATAATTTCTCAAACACCAAGTATATACAAAATCAATTGGGGTCCACCTGACCCAAATGTGAACCAATCGAAAATAAAATATAACCAACTCGACCGATTCTACTATCCTTTACAAAACAGCCCAAAATATAACAATTACATTAAAAGGCGGCAAGCCCCTCTAACTTCTACATGGCACAACAATACCAAAATGAAATATACTAAACCTAGTGGACATGAGACAAATGCATGATAATGACTTGCTTAACAAAATGTAATCATACAAATAACTAGGTCAAGTGGCTGTGGCTCTTGCAGAATCTCCCAAAAGCTGCTCAATAGATCAACTGTGTCCTAATAAGAAAAGAGGGATGAAATACGTGAGTTTATAACTCAGTGAGTGGAGAGTTTGCAAATAATTATACTTTTTCCTATTTAAAAATATGTACTGAAATTCTGAATTTTTCTATAATACTTTCAAGCAGTAAGGTAAGAATTCCTTATTCTTATACAAGTAAAATAACTGCAAGCATAGAAAAACTGAGAAATGCTAGTATAGATATAGTTTACAAATAAAACGTAATCTGATTATACTGTAAGCTGTAATTTAAAGTCTAAAACTGCATGATCTATTATCTAAAATCTGAAATCTGTAATATGTAATCTGAAATCTGAATTTGGTCATATGCGCGCAGAGCTGTCCCCAAAGGGCTAAGCACCCCGGTACATGGCCCAAAGCCTATATGTGTACGAGAGTGGGTCCCAAAGACCTTTAATAATCTGGTCGTATACTGTAGAAATAGATTCGCACCAGTGCAGAGTGGGTAAATCACCATAACTGGTCATACACTGTAGAAACACATTCTCACCAGTGCAGAGCGGGTAAAATCACCATATTTGGTCATACACTATGTAAACGAATTCACACCAGTGCAGAGCGGGTAAAGGTCACCTGGGTACTTTTTGGTGGTTTTAAAATTAACTTTACTGAAATTGTCATTTATAAAAGCTAACTTGTAATAAAAATCATGCTTGTCCAACACTTGAAAAATAATTTCTTTTTGCAATTTATGTAACTTACTAGAAGCACTGAAATAATGAAACAATTCATATAATTTTACTAACTAATATAATATAATGAAATACTTATTTCTGAAAAATAAGTTTTTCCACTCACAGAGTTTTTGACTAGAACTAGATTGGTCGGTACACGGCACCAACCTTCTCATCACCTCCTGAAATAAAATATATTTGCTTGAATCAATAAATAACCATCTCAAGAAATACTATGAATAATTTTCTTAACTTTCTTAGTAAGGTCACCAAGCTAGAAACCCATTCCTATTAATTCAATAACATATAATACTCTTTAACATTCTCAACCATTCCTAATCTTCCATAAAACTCATAAACATACCCTTTCACCTTACATTCACTTAAAGGACTCAAATAGAAATTCTAGAGCTTACTAAAATCATCAATCCAAGCTTATAACATAAATAAACCAACATAAGCCTTAATATGCTTAAAATAACTTAAATATCTAATTAAACCCACTAAGTCAAGAACCCTAAAATTTCATCAATTAAATCCTTCATTTAACATATAAATATAGCTCATGTCACTAAAAATAACTCATCTCCTTTCATAACATTCACATTTAAGCTCATAAGCAAAAATCCTACTTTTTAACCTCATTTCTAAAATAAGTGGGTTCTTGCTTACCTCTTGAAAATGGAGAACCCAAGCTTTAAAATTGATTTCGGCCAGCGTCTTCTTCTTCTTCCTTTTTCCCTTTTTCCTTTTCTTTCTTTTCTTTTCTTTCATTTCCTTTCCTTTTTCTCTTCTCTCTGCCCATGATTTGTGTGTCTCTGCGTGTAATGTCAAGAAAAGGCCCAAATTCATTTTACATTTATGCCAAATTGCAGCCTTAGCCCCCAACTTTATATATTGTGACATTTAAATCCTGAAGTAACCATAATTTATAAAGTATCCCAAAACAATTTATTTACTTAATTTAAGTCCAACTTTGACTATTTGACTTGGACTTGACCCAAAATTTTATTGACTTTGACTAAATAGAATTTGACTTTGACTAATTTAAAATGGGTCGTAACAGGTATCATCTTCAAAAGAGTAGAATGAATAGGAAAAAAAAGTGGTAATTATTTGTTGATATACAAAATGTTCCCAAAATAAGGACCCAAACAATGACCTAGAAAGAAAAGCCCAAACATAGAATCTGAGCGAAATTCCAAGAAAGGAATCGTCCAAAACATACAGAGGATAGAGCGAACAGAGCAAGGCTTGGGTGAGGAAAGTGATAACTGCATAGCGCAGGTAATGAAGTGGTAATGAAGCGGTTTCGTACGTGGCCCAAAATCCAAAGTAACTACTAGAAGGTAAATGAAGCATTATAGGAGGTTATAGGAAGTTATTGCGGCCATGATAGTAATGAGAAGTTATTTAGAAGAAATGCTATGAGATGATGGTCAGTTATGGGTGAGAATTGTGCTAATGGTGATCAATATATAAACAAGGCAAGGCAATGGAAAAAGTACGAACAACTATCTCACAAGAAATATATGAATTTATATTCAAGTCTTTTACTCTTTATTTTTCAAATATTGTAACTTTGTATGCTTGTGCCCCTTGGAGGCAAGTTGTGTAATATAATCTTTCAGTTTAAACACCCCTTGTTGAGATTTTGTCTCAAAAGGTCTTGTTCCTTACACATCGTCTGAATAATCTTTTAATTGTTAACATGAATCTAAATCATTGCGAAACAATTTGGTACGCCCAGTGGGACATTTTTGGTGTTAGAAAGATTGGAAGCATCATGCCTCAAAAGAACTCCGGCAAGGAGCCAGCAAACCAGCAATCGTTCATTCTGTCATCGAGCAATTTGAATGTCAACAGGGTACCCCAGAGATGGAGAGACCAAGTGCTAGTCATTATGAGTCAATGATGGAGTTGAGCCCTCGCACCAAGTGCGTATTGTTGGGCGAACTCACGTAAGACATTGTTGAACAGGTAAGTTGACAAAATATTCATGCTGTGGAAAAACTCACTTAAAATGGAAATAATCATTATGACCATATGGCCAAATAACTGAGTATGTTGAACGAACTTATGAACAAAATGATAAACTGTACGTCAAACGAATCCTTTAGGCGTAGGAGGTCATTTCCAAACCAAAAGTCTTGTAGGTAATGGTTCACCAACTGTAAACACGAGTCAAAGAGTTGAAATGCCTCACATGGAGACCAGTAATGACCAACGTAGAGGGTGCTGGGACATCTAACATGGGGAGTAGTCCTAATATGAGAGAAAACGTTCAAAATATGGAGACAAAATGTAACACGCACAAATGATGGGAGAAATCCATATCTCAATAGCAATAATAGGTTGAATAATGGCACTTTCATGCCAAACGTAGGGCCAAATGTTGTTAGGCCTCAAGCAGTGCCATATGTACACCAACCCATAGGAGTCCCTTATGATCCCAATGATATTTTGAGAGATCAAGTTGTGGAAATCATGCAAGATCAGTTGGCTTTTGGAATGCGGCCAATAATTCGGCCTACGTACAGAAAGCCTTACCCAGATTGGATAGATCAAGCATATCCATGGCCTAGAGGATATAAGGTGCCTAAATTTTCTTTGTTTACCGGTTTAGGAGAAGTGTCCACTTTAGAACATGTAGGACGTTTCACACTGCAATGTGGTGAAGTTACTGAGTTTCACAAAACGAGATTATTCCCAAATTCGCTAACTGGAGTAGCTTTTTCGTGGTTCATTAATTTGTCAGCAAATTCTATTCAAACTTGGCAGCAGTTAGAACAATTATTTCATACCCAATTTTACAAAACTAAGTCCGAAGTCACTTTGGCAGATTTAGCAAATTTGCGTCAAATGCCAAATGAATGGGCTGAATCTTTTCTTCAAAGATTTAAAACGTCCAGGAATAAATGTTTTGTACCTTTATCTGAAAAAGAATTTGTAAGGGTCGCTCAGAGTTGCTTGAACTTTGATTTTAAAAATAAAGTTCCAAGATAGAGAATTTCCTGATTTGTTTCAACTTAGCGCGAGCGTTATAAGATATGAGTAATTGTTAAGAGAAGATGAACAAATGAAGAATTCTAGTAAGGGAACGTATTATAGAGACCCTAATTTTGATATGCATGCTGTCGACATTAGCCAAGATGAGACAGAAGTCGAAGTGTATCTGGCCAAGTTGATCAAGTGAGACACCTATGCGCGCCCGATAATGGCTAAATCAGAAATACCTATCAAGAATGAGCCTCCAAAAGAAGAAAATAAAAAGGCTAGAACATTTTTCATTCGACATAATGAAAGCCAACATAAAATTTGATTGGTTATATAAAGATAAGAAAATAAGGCTAAGTAAAAAACATAAATTACCAAAACCTGAGCAAATCAAGGGTAAATATTATTGCAAATGGCATAATGCATGGTCTCATACGACTAATAGTTTGGTTCTTCGTCAT
The DNA here is from genome assembly GCA_030279155.1 of Forsythia viridissima. Lineage (NCBI taxonomy): Eukaryota > Viridiplantae > Streptophyta > Magnoliopsida > Lamiales > Oleaceae > Forsythia > Forsythia viridissima. The sequence goes on along the minus strand of CM059035.1, from coordinate 18,532,341 downwards.
GTCTTGCATGATGCTATTGAATCAGGGCGAATCACGTTGGACCCTAAGAAAAAGATTGCAGTGGACGAAAATCCATTCTCACATCCAATAGATGTCAATATGGTCATCCCAAATCTAGACAAGTTTGGTCTTCTAAGATTCAAGTTAGTGGTTGATAATGATGAGGACGAACCACGTCCCAGTGCATTTGAGTGTTTGAAAGAAAAAGTGATGGTGAGTGAAGAAATGAACTTATGTGCTAGATGCCATAAGAAAATTGGCAATGTCACATAAAGGTCGTATGAACAACAAAATTGTCCAACTGACGTCGCTAATTTTCATCCATTTAGAAGGTAAATAAGACCATTGTATGGGAGGCACCAATGGTCGTTCCAGGGCATCAAGACGTTCAGACCACAACCTCAACACTCAAATGTTTGGCATTCATACAATTCTAAAGCGGGGAGGGCGATCCCATTTAATGAAATGATAAGAACCCAACAAAGACGTTTCCAAAGAAACTATGGACAAATGATGAGACAACAGCAGTGTATGGAACATTCAAAAGCTACCAATATAATGTCCTTGAGGATGGAGAAGAAGAAGATACAGAAGCATCAAAAGAAGAGCTGCTAATAGAAGAATGTGTTGGAAAATCAAAGTTCGAGCTCAAAAAAAGGATTAAGATGATAACGATACTAGGCAATTGATCACTATTCAATTTAGTACCATGCCCCCAGTTATGGCTAATAATTATTTATTAGCCAACGAATTTAAGAATAAAGAACATGATGAAGAGATGACGGGAGAAAATGAAGATGCTGTTTGTATGTTAGAATGTGGAGAAGGAACATCTGCCGGGAATCAATTCAATCACAGCAATGTCGAAGAGAAAGATGATGGAATGACAGACGTCGAAGAAGAAATTGATTTGGAAGCAGAGCGAATAATAAGAAGAGTTTCGTACAACAATCTACTCAAACAGTTATACTAAGAAGGTAATCCGGTAGTAGGCCTATTGGATGAACCATCTGGGAGATCATTCGACTATTATGTTCTGTATGGAATGTCTACAAGAAAGAAAATGGTACCTTGGACTAAGAAATATGGGTCACCTCCTGTAATAATACCTCTACCCACGGTTTGAGGAGAGCCATCAAGGGATATCATGCAATTAGAGGAAGTAAAGAGAAACTGTGGCAAAGAAATATTGCAGGTAGGTCTATCTGACGAAGTTGAGGCAAAAGAAAATAATGAAAAGGTATAAGTAAACGTAAAAGAAAGAGTTGTATTCAAAAACCCGTCAATGAAATTGACTAAGTGTCTCAGACCCTTGTATGTCAAAGCTTTGGTTAATGGAGTTCCAGTTGCCAAAGTTCTCATTGATAATGGGGTAGCAATAAATACAATTCCTTATAGAATGATAAAAAATTTGGTAAAACCTGAGAACAACCTGATTCCGACGGGTGTAATTCTGTCTAGTTTCAATGGATGAGCTACTTCGGCTAAGGAGGTAATGCCGTTAGACATAACAGTGGAGAGTACAACGAGGACCACAATTTTCTTTATAATAGATAGTCCTACTAGTTATAATGTACTGTTAGGAAGAGATTGGATACATTGGAGTCGGTGCGTCCCTTTCTCAATCCATCAATGCTTGGTTCTTTGAAATGAAAATGGTGAAGTAGAAGTCGTACAAGAAGATCATAGGCCTTTTCTCACAAAAGCTAATTCAGTAGAATGATACATGTATAAGGGAGATTATGGGGCAATTAGGATGGTTCAAGAAGGAGAAGAAACTCAAATAGTGGCACAGAGCGAAGAGCCATTCGCAATGGACACCCTCACAGAACTATTCGACCAAATGAGGCAAATTTAGTGGCCTTTGAAAAGCTAGTAATTGGCAAGAAGATAGTTAAAGAGGATTAATGAAGAGACAATCACAAAAGAATTTGGCTGAAATTATGGCCTTTAAAGCCAGATTGAAAGCTTACCATAAAGAAAGCAAAGAAAGAGTTGAAGAAGAAAGAACAGTGATGTTGTTAAGGGATAAATTGGTTGTGCTCGGCCTGGAACAGGAGTTACGGAGTGAAATCAACAAGGTAGATTGTTTAGAAGGAGGAGATCTTGCAAAGGAATCGGAGGGCGATTTGTAAAGGGTTGCAAAACTGGGATATCCACAAGCGCAACACCCCTTGACAAAGATAAATCTTGGTGATGAAAGAGAAGACCTCCCAACCTTTATCAGCCAGCTGCTAAATAAAGAGGTAAGTATTAAATTAATCTCTTTGTTGAAAGAATATATGGATTGTTTTGCTTGGGAATATGAGCAAATGCCTGGTTTAGATAAAAATCTTATAGAGCATAGATTGCCCACTAAGCCAAGTTTCAGACCACATAGACAACCATCTAGATGTTTTGCACCTAATGTGTTACCAGAAGTAAAGAAAGAAATTGAGCGATTGTTGAAAGCAGGTTTTATAAGAACAACCAGATATGTTGAATGATTATTCAATATAGTACCTGTACTAAAGAAAAACGGAAAAATAGGAGTGTGTATAGATTTTAGAAATCTAAATATAGCCACTCCTAAAGATGTATACCCAATGATAACGGTAGATTCTTTAGTTGATTCCACCGCAGGATACATAATGTACTAATTCATGGATGGTTATTCTGGATATAATCAAATATACATAGCCAAAGAAGACATACATAAAACTGCCTTTAGATGCCCAGGTGTGTTGGGGTGTTATGAATGGTTAATAATGCCTTTTGGCCTAAAAAATGCTGGGGCCACTTGTCAAAGGGCAATGAATTTAATCTTTCATGATATGATTGACGAATTTATCGAAGTATATGTGGACGACATAGTAATCAAATCACTTAAAGAAGAAGACCATCTTTGACAATTGAAACGCTCATTTGTGCGAATGAGACAATATAAATTGAAGTTGAATCCCTTAAAATGTGCATTTGGTTAACGCAAGAAATTTCCTAGGTTTCTTGGTGCACAAAAAGGGAATTGAGCTTGGCAAAAATAAAGCAAAAGCCATTTTAGAGGCCAAATCGCCTAACAATAAAAAAGAGTTGCAAAGATTTTTGAGACAAGTCAATTTTTAAGGCATTTTATCTCTAATTGTGCAGGGCGAACGAAAGCATTTTCGCCTATCCTAAAGCTCAGGAGTCAAGACGAATTCTTCTGGAATGAAGAACATCAAAAGGCTTTTGATAGCCTAAAAGCTTACTTATCAAATCCCCAGTTATTGTGTCACCTATTCAAGGATGGCCAATGAAGATATATGTATCGGTTGAGCAAGAATCTATAGCTGGTATGGTGGTTCAGAAAGACCAGTTAGTCGAGGAAAGTGCAGCCTATTATCTCAGTAAACAATTGACTAAATATGAATGTAATTACACAGCTATAGAAAAATATGTTTAGCTCTTTATTTTACATATACAAAATTAAGGGCCTATCTTCGGCCTGTGACTGTGTATTTAGTGTGTAAAGTAAATTTAATCAAGTACATGAATTCTCGCCCTATTTTGCTTCAAAGGATTGGTCTTTGGACTTTGGCTTTATCTGAATTTGAAATTCAATACATCCCACAAAAAGCCATAAAAAATTAGGCATTGGCTGACTTTTTAGCTGATCATCCATGTGTCAACGTCCCAAATGAAATGGAACTAGACATCAATCTATGCGAAATAAAACCATGGACTTTATATTTTGATGGTTCAAAAACGACCAAATGAGCAGTAGTAGGTGTAGCATTAATAGATGCTTTTGGTGTAGACTATCAGTTTTTTTTTTTACATTGAATGATTTATGCACCAATAATCAGGCCGGTATGAAGCACTTATAGTGGGCCTAGAGTTATTACTAGAAATGGGAGTTAAGAATGTGATCGTTAAAGGTGATTCTTAGTTAGTAATTAACCAATTGAGTGGCACATTTAAATGTCAAAGTAGCTCCGTTATAAGTCTATATGAAATCGCTCAGGAGTTACTAGAAGAATTTGACCAAGTAGAGCTTCAATATGTAAATAGAATATATAATGATTTAGCTAACGAGTTGGCTCAAATGGCCTTGGGATACTCCAAAATATTAAACATGGAATCTCTGTGCAAATATGGAGTGATAATGCCTGCATCACAACGAAGGACAAAAATATTTGACATCCATTACATAGAAGATGGAAATGTGGTGGATTGGAGGGAGGAAATAAAAAAGTTTCTAGAAAAACCTGACAAAAAAAGTGAAAGGAAAATTAAGCTACGTGCCTTAAATTATGTATTAATAGATGAAGATTTGTATAAGAAGCGCGCAGATGGAGCTTTGTTAAAATGTGTCAATTTGGTCGATGCCAAAACAATAATGGCAGAAGTGCATGAAGGAATATGTGGGGCACACTAAGTTGACCAAAAAATGAGATGGTTAATCATTATGAGTGGATATTTTTGGCCAAGGATGGGTGAACTATGCATCCACTATGCCAAGAGTTGTTTAGCATGTCAAAGGCATTAACCAATTCAAAGGGTACCAGCAAGAGAGATGGCACCTATTATAAAGCATTGGCCGTTTAGAGGTTGGGCCATAAATTTGATAGGGAAAATATACCCCCATTCGTCCAAACAACATACATTCTTCATATTGACTACATATATTTTTACCAAATGGGTAGAGGCCATCCCGTTAAAGGAAATCTCGTAAGGAGAAGTCGTCAAATTTATCCAAAATCACATAATTTATAGGTTTGGGATACCGCAAACCTTAATGGTAGATAATGGAACCTCTTTAAATGGAGATCAACTGAAGCAATTTTTGGGCAAGTTCGACATCAAGTTGGTGAATTCCACACCTTATTACGCTCAGGCTAATGGCCAAGAAAAATCTACAAATAAGGTCTTGAAAAACATCATAAGAAATATGATAGATGAAAACGCCAGGACATGGCATGAATGTTTGAACAAGGCTTTATGGGCATATATAACATCTCCACGTTCAAGTACGAAGGTTACTCCATTTCAACTCGCTTACGGGCAAGATGTAGTATTACCTATGGAAATTAATGTACAATCGATTAGAGTGGCTTTGCAAAATAATTTGAGCGAAGAGCAATACACAGAAGCCATGGCCTAAAATTTGTTAGAACTGGACAAAATGAAGATAACCGTCCTAAATAAACTACAAATTCAAAAACAAAAAATGGCCATGTACTATAATAAAAAAGTTTTGGAGAAGTGTTTTTAGATAGGCGACTTAGTATGGAAGACCATACTGCCTTCGAATAGTAAAAACCCAAAGTATGGAAAGTAGTCACCCAATTGGGAAGGGCCATATAAGATGACAAATGTATTGCCCAATGGAGCTTATCACTTAGAGGATTTGGATGGTACAAAGCATGTGAGATCTATAAATGGCAAATACCTAAAGAAATACGTTCCATCTGTTTGGGAAAGTGAACAATTAGATATCTAAAATGCGAATCCAGGTAAGCCAAAAAATAAATTGTTCCATTAAAAATATTAAAAGACCATGAACATTACAACATTCAGGATGTTTTCATCCAATATTATATAGTAGGTTGACAAATATTACTGGCCATCTAACTCCTCTAGTACAGACCGTAATTGGTCTATGAGTTTAGACCATTCAGAGCGTTGATGAGTATTAATAGCAGATAAAGCCTCCATAACTGCATCAGGGTCATCAGCTCAATCTCTAAAGAGGTGTTGCATTTCTTAGCAGCCAATATCATCTTGCAATCATCAATTTTAGCTTGGAGTTCCTTCATCTCAGATTCTAGACTAATTAACAAAGCATCTTCGCAGAAGAAAGCTCGTTCAATTTGGACTTGGCTGAATTAATGTCAATATTCAAAGATTCTTTTTTAGTTATAGTTTGAACGAAACTAGTCTTCTTAGCCCTCAACTCCATATTCTCGGATAGTAAAAGGCTCACTTCGTGATGGATTCTCCTCAAAGTCAACCTGATAGAAGCTGAAAGATCAAAGAAATGACGTCTGAGAGCAGCAGCCAAATCTTTGCTAAGACGCACAAGTAATTCTGTTTGACTGTCAGCACTTACTCTAGATATGTCTTTATCCATGAAAGAAGTATATGCTAAAACTACCCTATTTAAAGCGTCCATGTCCTCAGTGGAAGGAATAGAAGAAATTGAAGGACAAGTTACAGAAGAGCCACAGGGAATGGAACTCGCCCAAACTTGTTCCCAAGAGGTAAATAATGCTTGAATAGACTGTAGGACAGAGTCAGCATCTTGTGAGAAAAAGATAGTACACATTATTCCCGATATTGACATTACAAAGATACAAAAATAGAGAAGAAACAGAATTACCTCATCAGAAGCTTTGGGCGAAAGAGGGACTTCTCCAGGCAGATTGGGAAGTATGTCAACTTGAGGTTGGCTTTCAAATAAATCAGGAACTTTCCCCTTGTCAACCAGAAGAGGAGGCTCTTCCACTATGGAGATCTCAAAAGGAGTTTCTAAGGAAGCAAGGGTCAAGTATAAAAATTTCATATACACAAAAGTATGCTAATAGAAAAGATGCTACCTGCTTATTCCAGATTTATTGGACGAGCTAATTGGGATTGGGGAGTGTAAATCACTATAGTCAACCCTTCAACGGAGGGCGATGTAGTTCTATCAACCGTTCGAGTAGGCAATTTTGAGCTTTGAGGCTCCTCGGTTGTAGGAATTACTGGATACTCATGAATGATTGTCTACTGTGAAACAACGGAAGGAGGAATGGATCCCCTTTGGCAGAAACAAATAGCAGGTTTGTGCGTTAAACATGCATAATAATGCAGTCAGATAAGAAACAATCATCAGAAGCTTAATATAATTTTTCTAGTAAGAGAAGAAGTATCATCTTCATTTGAATCATCGGCCTGATGTAGATTTAGTCGTTTACTGCCTGAAGTTGCCTTAGGACCAGCTAGAGAAGGTAGAACTGATTGGAATTCATTCGAATGGGATGTAATGCCTTTTTTAGAACTGGGCACAGAAGAATAATAATTTTTCCTAAGAGACTTTGACGGAGGATTGGATTCAAGAGTGTGAAACATAAAATGAACATTGGAAACAAAAAACCTACTCCTAACGTTGGGCCAAAATTCGTTGAAAATAGTATGAGTAGAAAATGTGGGATTGAATGGCACAAGAGAAAAACTAGTCATCAGAGAATTATTATGGCTCTCAATAATTCTCGCTTTATCTTGGGTAATGGTATAAAAATGCTTCTTAAAATTGTTTAAATAGCAAGGAAAAATTGGCCAAGTTTGGTCGAATCCAAATTGACGAGCGAAGAATTGAGGAGCATAAACTTCAACTCCAGCGTTCGCATTGGTTCCAGTAATCAAACCATGGAACAATTCTCGTCCAACCAAAAACTGAGCCCAAATAGATACAGAGACTTCTACTTCATTAAAGTTTGAAGGGGTTGAACATACAGAGGGATTTGATGTGCAGAGAAGGGAAAGTAAGAAGGTAAAGAGTTCAGAGTATAAAAATAAGTAAAAATATCCCTACTGGTTTGAGTTTTTGGACTATCTTGATTAACTACTAACCCATAACATCTCACTGGGCGAGTAGCTAATGAATGAGCACCAAAATAAGAGAAATACGCTCTAAGCCATATCTGGGTGAGCCAAAGGGGCCCACTACCAGTAGGAGAAACAGATGATTGCAATTGGTCTTGAAAAGTGGCCATGCCTCTTTAAAGTCCCACCAAAACAAAAGAGCCAAGGTTTAAAAGTTTACCATTTACTAGAAATAGGCAGGTAACATATGGAAGGCTTGATACTAGGAACACAGATGACAAACTTACACAACTAGTAGTGGATAAAAGCTATACGTTCAACATGGTTGGGCTTAGCTACAGTATTGCCATGAAGGGTTAGAAGTTGCTTATAGGAGCCAAAGAATTGTTTCTCGATCGATGGAGGTGTAGGAGTAACAACCATTGCTGGAGAGATAGCAGGACCAATTGGAGGTAAATCAGTTAAAGCACTAATATCCCTAAGGGTGATAGACATTGGACCCAAAGAAAAAACAAAGGTGTTGTAATCGATAGCTCAAAAGCATAGGGCGACAGAGAATAAAGTGGGGTCGAAAGCAGGAATATTAAGGGTGAGCTCTAAAAGCTCCAAAATTCTGGCTCGGTCAAAAATCTTTCTAGTATGGCAATGACCAACCATACGTTTATGCCAAGCACGAAAACTGGTATATGACTTGGGCCACGTACGTATGCCTGCATTACAGAGTGAAGGTAATGGAAGTGGCTCAAAACAAGGAAAAGTATAAGATGTAGGAAAAATCTGGGCAATAGGAGAACGCCTAACTGCATTAGCAACGTTGAATGCTGGGCCTAAATGAAATTCATGATGTTGAGTATTTCTGGTAGTAAACTACTTGGAGTGATGAAGGGTTGAGAAAGAAAAGCCTGATAGTCTTCAAAAGAAAAGGAATTTGTTGATACCATTGCAAGTAAGGGTAAGGATAACAATGGTGTTTTCGCGGTGAAATGGTAAAATGAAATGAAGATGTGAGGAAGAATAATGGATAGTGGGGTTCTATAGGTGTACGACGTGGCAAAGTTTTGCAGAAAAGGGGATGCACGTCAGCGCCGCTAAGAAGAAAATACCAAGAATTTTTTTACCTTTTGAAATTCCAAAGAACGTGGGAAAGAGTGTAAAGTTTTAAATATAGCAAAATTAATTATTAACATTAATTAAGCTATATTATGAGGTAATTGTTGATACACAAAATATTCTCAAAATAAGGACCCAAACAAAGGCTCAGAAAGAAAAGCCCAAACATAGAGTCTGAGCAAAATGCCAAGAAAGGAATCGCCCAAAACATACAGAGGATAGAGCGAACAAAGCGAGGCTTGTGCGAGAAAGGTGATAACTGCATCGCGCAGGTAATAAAGCGGTTTTGTACATGGCCCATAATCCAAAGTAACTACTAGCAGGTAAATGAAGCATTATGGAAGGTTATAGGAAGTTATTACTGCCATGATAGTAATGGAAAGTTATTTAGAAGAAGTGCTATGAGATGATGGTCAGTTATGGGCGAGAATTGTCCAAATGGTGATCAATATATAAACAAGGCAAGGCAATGAAAAAAACACGAACATCTATCTCACAAGAAATATGTGAATTTACATTTAAGTCTTTTCCTCTTTATTTTTCAAATCTTGTAACTTTGTGTGCTTGCGCACCTTGGAGGCAAGTTGTGTAATATAATCTTTCAGTTTAAACACCCCTTGTTGAGACTTTATCTCAAAATGTCTTGTTCCTTACACATCATCTGAATAATCTTTTAATTGTTAGCACGAATCTAAATCATTGCAAAATAGTATTGTACCTCGGCTTGCCATAAGACCGTATCGAGTGAAATACTTATTTTTGTCGACCAAGTTCTTCCAATTTTTCTCCTTCGTTGGTTCTTCAAGGAGCCTTTTTTCTCGCTCTTTCTCAACTGTGGATAGACTCAGTCTCTGACTCGATTGTGTACAAGGATGACTAGAGTTAGAAAAAAAATCTACGAAAGGATACGTCAACAATTAATATTTAGATTCACTCACAAATGAGGTCATATTCCCTCTGAACTCTAAGGTTTAGACGAGGAAAAAATGACGTCTTATTGCCTTTCACTGAAGATCTTAAGTCAGTGACCAACAATGGCTTTCCAGTATAGGACGACATATAGTACAATCCCAACCCAAATTTTCCAAGGGAATTCCTTGGATGAACGAGGGCCCTAGAATAGAAAGTCGCCCTCATTCTCAGTTATCTTCTACAATAAAAAGGTCCCCATGAGACAGGCGTATCCATTCATTAGAAGCTGGGTCGGAGCTAGTCCGTAGCTACTCAGGGCCTCCCATACAAAGGGGTGCAACGGGAGCCTCAGCCTTGGCCCAAGCAATGTTAGGTTGAAAGCCATGTATCCTGGTTGAGTTCAGTTGGCCATGTCATCTAGCCCTACAATATCAGGTCTATGGAGAAAGGAATACTAATACTTTCCCTTAGTCTCTCCAGCAACTCATCGGTCATGAGCGAGGCTATATCAAATAAAATCCAAGCCGGTGGCCTCCCCGTCTCCATAATAGGAACATCGACCTCCTCTCTGACATCTTCTTCTTGAGGTCGGTCGTATCTTCATTCGAGACTTCTACATTTGCAAGTTCGTCCATTGGCATCTCGAATGCCAGTGAAAGCCCTAAATGTTGTATCTTTCCATATCACGAAATCTATGCTCTCATTGTCTAGAATCGTCCCATAAGACATAATGGCTTGTGTGGGCTGGACAAGTATGGGATGTCCTAGAACTACAACCTCATCGTTGCTATTTTCAACCCATTGGTTTACTTCTCGAACCTGGGTTTCTTGAGGTTAAATTTTTTGCACTTTTTATGAAGAAAAAGTTAAAGATGCAAAAGAAGGAAGACAAAGTACAAAAGGCAAAAGGAAAAGTCTTACCTAAAAATTGTTCTAACTAGCTCTCTCTTTCTTAGGCGGGGATGGCATACAGGAGCAATGTTCTTCAAAGGTACAATGCAAAGGTAAATATGAAAATGGTATTTTCGCCCCTCTTTTATAAGTTTCAAGGTGAAAATCTCATATGTTGGATCAAATGAAGTATCATATGGGCTTTTAATCGTTGACTTTAATCTAGGCCATATAATTTTAAAAAGTGCCAAAACACATTTTAAATTGACGACACAGATGCTTTACGCCATTCACGTGTGCATCAACCCAAAGACTACACATGTCAGAATGACGACTAGTAAGTGTGTCTATTCTTATACGTAACTCCATTTAATGTGACTGCTCAAAATCATGCTTGCAATTCCACTTAAATCTCAGAGAAGCAAGGCGTGACACGTGTTATACTAAAGGTGTTTTCACACTTAAGTCTTTCACATCGGCCATATTTCTCCGATTGTTGAGGCAAACTATAAGCTCTCGCTCGTCAAAGGTAAGCTTAGGACTTCATTTGTTGAATCTGAGCCCCACAAGTGGTTTTCTTGTAAGCTATAAGTCATCACTCATCTGAGGCAGGCTCAGAAGGCTTTTATTTGTTGAAAAAACCCCGTCTGTATTTCTCTTATTATTGAGACAAGTTATAAGTCATCTCTCGTCCGAAAAGGCTCATAAGGCCATCATTTGTTGAAAGAAAGTCCCTTTATATTTCTCTTATTGTTGAGACAAGCTATAAGAACTCGCTTATTTGAGACAGGGAAGGCCTACAATTATTGAAAATAAGTCCCCACCCATGGTTCTTTGCTCGTTTGAGGTAGGCCTATAAAGTTTCCAAGGATTTAAAGCTAGCTATAAGTTCTCGTTCATCCGAAGTAAGCTCATCAAGCATACAATAATTAAAGACAAACTATAAGTCATCTCTCATTCGAGGCAGGCTCTACAAGCCTCCAATTATCAAAGTTCGGCATTTAGCTCTGGTCAAGGCCATCAATCAAAGGTTAGGCTCTTGCAACTTTGGAAAATTTCTAAGAAAGAGCCTACGATTTTTATTGATGTCAAGGACACCGGGGCTAACAGACAAGCCTACTTAATTAAGTTATAATCATCTCCAACTGAATATTGGACTCAACCTTTCACAGTGTTCAATTGTAAGTTTGTAAATCCGTTTTGAGATAATACGCTAAATTAGTCCGAAGTTGGGTTACTACAGTACTTTGCTATGAAAATATCGCAAACTCAAGATTGAAAGAAGATGAATTTCATTGATGAAAAATGGTACTACATCATTGTTATAATGTTGAAAAAAAGATCCCTGCCACCTCTAAAGATTCGGAACAAGATGGAGAAATAAAAGTTATTTGGTTGCGTGCTAGATGAGGCTGGTTGAACTTCTACTCCAAGATAGAAAATTCGTCTATGCCTCAGCTCAACCATTTTTTAGATCTTCAAATTGTTTCGAAGTGACAAATCCATCTGGGTCATCAAGAGATAGTTGGCAATGCCTCTATTCAGGGATTAGGTGGAAAGTAGTCTTGAAAAGACAAAACTAAAAGATTAAGGCAGACATGCCTTAAGGTAAACTCAGGGAAAAAAGGCCCCAGGGCAATTGAAGAATTGAGAGAAAAACCTCCTAACAAATTCTTCTTTGACAAATGCTTTCCTTCAGAGAAATACACCAAGAGTTTGTATAATTTCTCGTGAGGCATCAAGTTTTAATCTTCGAATAAATCTTGTTGACCGGAGAGAGTTAGTAGTGGGAACATGTGTAAGTGGGACATTAAATCCTCGCTTTATCCTTGGGTTGGTCCATTAAATCTAAGCTCCGACCTAGCTCCATTTTTGCCAGCAAACACAAAAATGTATTCCTATGATTGTATACTTTGTCTTCTGGCCATCTTCACATAGATCGCCGTCACCATTTTGGTGCAACTTCCCTCATAACATGTATGATTTTTTGGAAAAATATTTAAATCTACTTTCATCGTAGAAAAAAGAAGAGATTGAAGGAATAATCTTTGAACAAATTCAATGGGATTGCAGTGGGTGCTTATAAATTGTGGGGGAGTAAGTGAAATTGCTTGCAAATTTATCCCCCATTTTTTATAGAAAGCACACCCCCAAATGCCACACGTTGGATTCAAGCTATCTCAGATCCCAACTGTTGGTTAGCTATTAGATCTAGGATTTAGAATTTGAAAGGGTGCCAGAATCAGTTCTAAATGAACAACTAGGATGAGCCACGCGCCGCACGTGCGCATCAAAGCCTGAGACGCATTGTCCCAAGGCCTAGTGGCGCGACCATGATTATTGTGCCTTGAGATATCAACCGCAACGCACATTCAAAGCGCATAATCATAACTACTATAAACAGCATTCTTCGCATAAAACTGCAACCTCCACAATCAGTCTACGACACGTGACATCAGCAAATCATTCGAGATTTAGTCAAGTCATTCGTCTCAAATAAATGTTTAGATATAAATAGTGTGTCACAAACAATTGTATATTGAGCTAATTGGATATGAGCTTTAACAACCACGACATTAGTTGTAAATATTTTATGTTCTACGACCAATTTAAAGCTGGTCGTTGTATGTGTAGTGCTAAAACCTTGATACCTGCCAAAATAATCAACGACTAAAACAATATATTTAACGTTCGAATAATTGGTTTTGGTTAGAATAAATTAACGACCATCTCATTTCAATCGTTAAAAGTGATAAAAAATTACAACCAATATTTTTGGTCTTTAAAAGGAATATTGGTCAACCATATTAGTACTATTCACGACCAAAAAATTTGGTCATTAAAATTCGTTTTCAACAACTAAATGATATGCTTGGTTGTTGACAATGAATCGTATACAATTGAATTTTGAGTTAGTTAGAAATATGTTGTAACGACCAATGTATTAGTTGTTAATCATATATTTCCTACGACCAATTAAAATAAAATAAAATAAATAGATTTAGGGAGGTGGTCCACTATCCCGTTTATCTAACGAGGCAAGAATTGCGTGGAGGTCTTACAGAGTCACGGATTTAAACGTCACTTCTTCAATTTTTACTTCTCTAAAGCTTCGCAGGCATGGATGAGCGTGGGCAAATTCAAGATTCACTATAGCTTTTGGTTCCCTTGTCACTTAATAAGAAACAAAATGTAATTTTCTTCTCATTTAATCATCCTCATCCTTATCGTCCTTCTTCAATATTGTCATTTAAAGGAAAAATAAGACATATTTTTCCTTCTCTTTTGATCATTTGTTGTCTTTAGAGTCCTTCATGATTGAGCCATGATAATCTTTAATTGCAATCTTAGACTAGAAATAACAAAATACCCCGACCTCGCCCCGTTGTAGGATCGAAACAGGGATGGTCCTCATCCCGAATAAATATTTTGTTTTATTTTATATTTTAAATGTAAATCAATTTAAAAAATAAATAAATAGGACGGAAAACATTATTTTAATCCCAATCCCGTTATGTATCCCAAAAATCCATGTCAGAATGAGAGACGAGGAAGGCCGCCACGACTCGCCTTGTTGCCCTCCCTATCCCATACTAATAGGGATAAGAGGAATTTGACTAGTGCTCACTATAAGAAAAACCAATATTTATGACAATTGATTTTGATATACGAACTAAAATCTATAGAGGATCATCATGAACTTTTATTTACAATTCAAAAAAATAAAAATAAAACTCAAGAATATTATATATATATATATTCTTTATTTAATAATAAATTTTTCTTAAAATATTAAATTTTAATTAAAATAAAACATACTCGTAGTCTAAATCTATTTTTGTTATAATTAATGAGCAGATTTAGTATATAATTTATATTTATATATATATCCAAACACGTGATTTCTCCACCAAATTCCTACCGCCCAAATTGAGCAGAATCTATCAATCTCTATGATAAGGAAAGAATTCTCCATTACTACAAAATCTTTCCATATTTACATTTGGAAAACCTAAGTTCACAAATCCCATTATTTTCCTTTTGTCCTAAAATAAGAAAAATCGACCTCATAGTTTTCTCCTACTCTTCAATTACTGTGTCGATAGCCATCTGGAGCTTGTGTTCTCAGGTAAGAATTCTTGAATTGAATGATTACTTTCTTTTTCTCCTATTTTTATTTGGATTACTCTTCAGTTACTTTCTTTGTCTCCTATTCTTGTATTGAATGATTTCAAAATCTTTTTCTCCACGTTTTCTCCTATTTGTGTTCGCTGTTCGAATTTAAATATAGAGTACTAGGCTCGAGAAAAAATTATTTTGGACAAGTTAAGTCTAAGTTTTTGCCGTTTAAAGAAGTATATAATTATATATTATTTAACAAATTAATCCCCAAGAGTTATGAGATTTGTTCTCGGCCAGTGAATTGAATTAAGATAAATAGTTTGTGTTTGGTCCATTGTTGATTTATAATAAAACACATAATCTTAAATTGATGTATACTTGAAATCAATTTACTGAACTAAATAGGACTCTTCAAGGTTTTATGCACTCAGCGCCATATTTTAAAATGCCTCCTACTGTTAATTGTTTTTTCTAATTTTGAGTCCTCATACAGGATATGTATATATATGATATGTAATTATCTATTGCAATTTAAGTTAAAAGATTCAAATTTTGTGCTTTGGGTTTTGGTGAGAATTTGTGGATTCTGATGGTGAACATAGATTTATTTAATGCGTGATTGATAAATTAGAATTCTTTTTAATTGCTACTACTTTCTTGCTTGGAAAAAAAAAAAATTTTGTTGTCCCCTTTCTTTCTTTTTCTCGTTCCTCTATTGTTTTGTAAAACAAATGGCAGCATGTTGTGTGCAAAAGTTAATGTAAATAAAATAAAATATGAATGCTTTAAAATCTTAGTACAAATAATGTGGAAAAGTTGTATGGTTTGTGTTTCTACTAAGGTCTGCCTTCAGTTGTGTATTCTACTTCAATGACTTTCAATTAACAAATAGAAACTTACATGTGATGGACTCTTAGATTAATTATTACCCTTCTCTAATTTATTATATTTTCTTTGATATTGAATCAATTCTATGAATTGCAACTCTAGTATTTTGTCACTTTTCATTTCCTACAATTCTTGTTGTATAAGCACTTTACACTTGTTGTCAAGAATGCTTCTAATTATGTATTTTGATTAGAATTGTGATACATATGCATTGTAGAAAAAGTTTGAAGTGAGCAAAGCAAACTGTGCCAAAAATAAGTTGGTAACTCTTCAAAGATCGAAATCTTATGTTGCATATGCACATGAAATGGTAAGTCATAAATAATAATACAATATTATATTTCATGAACTCCATACATCAAATTCTTTTTAACAAAGTAATCCGCTTACAAAAGAGCTACCTAGTGAGATCAAATTTTTTCATGAAATGAACTGTAGCGAATGTGGGTGTATAACTAAAGAAGCGAAGTCCCATTATGTAAGTAGTTTTATTTGATGTAATAGTATAATATATATTTCAAAATTTCAATCCTTTATTTATAATTTACATGGATCTACAAAATCAAATGCTGGACCTTTTACAATAACATAATTCTCAACTAGACCTGAATGTTGGACCTTTATTTATAATTTACATAATGCTACTTTACATAATTTACACAAGCAAATCTTCGTTCCCAGTTGAAATCTGTGCAGACATTCTTAAATTGCATTCCTAAAGAGTTTCTTCTACGGCCTATTTAACTTGATGCGTCTCCGTCTAATGGTTCAAATGTTGATAATTAATGAGTTTTTGACCTTTTTTTTGGTGACGGTGGTAATATATATATATATTTCTTCGATTAAGGCAATAGTCTGAAACTCTACATCTCTTGTTTTTATATTGAGAACAACAATGGCTGAACTGGGTGTAATCTTTTGTTTAAGTCAACATTTGATATTGACATATAGTTGTAGTTGATGTTGTGAAATTTTAATTGATTGAAGGCCCATGGAAATTTTAGTTTTTGTTAATGTTATTTATTTTCTTCACTTCTTATAATCATTTATGGTTGTGGGTAATATTTGCTTGTAGTATGATGTGAACGTGTGAAAGTTATGGAGCCATGAATATTGTTGTTGCCAATCATATTTCTCGTTATTTTAATATTTCGGTTGTTAATATAAACTTTTTACAACCACTTCTTTTGTTGTTAAAAAGAAAGGCAACTAAATTCTAGTTACTTCAATGTCAATTTATCGACCAAAATAATTAATACGACGACAAACCAAGGATTTGTTGAATTAAAAATTAGTTTTTGATAGGGGTGAGCATTTTAACCAGAATCAAACCACCCGAACCGAAATCGAACTAGAACCGGAGGTTCCGGTCCGGTTCCAAAAAAATGAAATTAGGAACCGGAACCGAGAACCGAGAACTGAATGGGTTCGAGTTGGTTCTTGGTTCTTGAACTAGAACCGTGGGTACCCGATTGGAACCGAATTCGCCATTTTTTACAATTTTTTTTATTTTTTATAATTTATTCACCCGAACCCAATGACCCACAACACAATACAATACTACGATACTAAAGACAAAAGTCCAATTGTCCAAGACTTAAACCAAAAGTACAAAACTCATCACTCTTAGACTCAAACTCAATTGACCCAATTCAAATTACCGAAGCCTCGAATTCTGAATCGCTATTTATTTAGATATTCAATATAAACATTGTCGTTTGTCTCGCACTTTCGTTTATCTCTCTCGCTCAATACGTAGTGAGACGCCGAATGTAAAACTCTTCTATAACCAAAACGAATCCTCAATTTTAAAAAGTAATTTACTTTTTTCTAACTATAATTATGAGTGTTCAATTTTGATCTATATTCTTCCAATTAATATTTATATCTTTCAGAATTTGTTTTAATATCTAACGTACTTTAATGTTAACGGATTTGCAATTTTTAATTCAAAACATGTTGTCAACTCACGATTTTAAAATAAAATGTTATGGGTAGAACCGAACCCGAACCCGAACCCGAACCCGAACCGATGGTTCTGGTTCGAGTTTGGTTCCAATAATTACATGGAACCGAATGGTTCTATTTACGAAATACCTGAACCCGAACTAACAGTTCTGGGTATTGAAATACCCGAACCGACCCACCCAACGCCCAGGTCTAGTTTTTTATATTAAATATTAACAACCATTTCTTTTGTTGTTGAAATGAAAGGCAACTAAACTTTGGTTGCTTTCATTGTATTTTAACGACAAAAATAATTAATACAACAACAAATCAAGCAGTTGTTAAAATCAAAATTGGTTGTCAATATTAAATATTGACAACCATTTATTTCGTTGTTGAAATGAAATGCAACTAAAATTTGGATGCTTTTATTGTAGTTTAACGACAATAATATTTGATAAAACAACCAAACAAGTGGTTGGGATAAAAAGAATCAATTTTCAATACACACCTTTTACGACCAGTTATTTAGTTGCTGGAACAATACATTTAACGACCAAATATTTTTTAGTCATTGAATACAATCGCCAACACCTCCTTGCCAACCAACGAACGACCAACTGATTTTGGTCATTGAACGTAATCAACAATCAAAAATGTATATTCTACGACCATTTGTATAGTGATTGAATGTGATATTTCTTGTAATCAATCCTAAAATATTGGACTTTGACATTAATGCATCGTGCCTTAGCATGTTAGACTAGACATATTGGATAATGGTCAACTAATCTTGAAATCTGGACTATAAAAGACAATGTCAAATCACCTAAAAGGGAAATTCAAATCATCTTATGACCTAAATACCCTCAATAATCTCTTATAAATAGGAGATAAAATAACCAAAGAAGGGTTTATAAATTTTATAGACAGAAATCCTATACTAAAGACTATCTGTATAAACATTGATTATATATTACATGACACAACCTGTCCATTTGACATTGAGAGAGAGAGAGAGAGAGAGAGAGAGAGAGAGGTTCAGTCTACTCTAACTATTTAGCCTTGGAAGATACAATCTATCTATTTTTCAAGGTCAATAACATATATGGTTATTGAAACTTTCTTTTGTGCTTGGAATGTTAAGAATATTGATTGACTTGCCATATTTCTCTCCACGATTCACTGCCATCAAATGCTCGTGTTACCATTAATTCTTTTATTTGATTTTCTAATCACGTGGTCAATTATCTCCCATTGTATATTTTCCATTTATTGTATTGTATTTCCCTTATTGTTTTCATTTTCCACTGTTAACAAAGCTGCCAGATTTATATAAGGGTTGTAATCTCTAGAGTTTAAACATAGAGAAAGTTTTATTTCTTCTTCTCCATTCTCTGTATTTCATCATGGTATTAGAGCCATATCGTTTCTGAGATTATTTCTCTCTTCTTCTAAATAAGTTAGTCTACTTAACATTTGTTTGCAATGGGTGACAAAACTAAGAAATTCCCTTATACCATTCATCCCTCGGATAACCCAGGGGTTGCTTTAGTTTCTTCTCTATTGAATGGAGACAATTATACCATGTGGAGCAAAGCTATGTTGAAGGCTCTTAGTGCAAAAAGCAACTCTGTTTTTATTAACGGAATAAACACAAAGCTGTCACAAAAAGATGCAGATTTTGTAGATTAGAAGTAATGTGATGACATGGTGACATCCTGGATCGTGAATGCTATCATCTCAGAACTTGCAAGTGATACCATTTATACAGAAATAGTTAGAGACCTCTGTTTGGATCTTGAAGAAAGGTTTTCTCAAGTCAACAGCCCATGAATTTTTGAACTCTAACAAAGAATTTCCTTTATATCACAATTGGTCAAGATTCCATCACGATTTTGTGACGCCGCTTGTCCATTTACATTATTATTATAGTCTATATAAATGCTTGTCTTAACAATACATTCAATTCTTGATTACTAAATTTATTTTATTCTGAGTGACCATGTTTTTGTAGTGGAATGTACCAGGGACGCCCTAGAGGATCAACATGCGAATGAATTTAATTTAAATATGTATACAATTCAATTCAATTTGGAACAAATTATATAACATATTTATTTGCTTGCCTGCGTTTATATGTATAACTTGCCATTTTTATGTAAGTTGAACCTAAACTTGTCCTTGAAAAACATTCATATTTTATATTAAGTAATCTCTATTCATTTTAACTTGATTGATAATTAGACAAGGAATTAAGATTATGACCAACTAATAAAAGCAATTAGACAAAAATTAGAATAATTACATAGCTTAATTTTTCCCTTTTTAATGGGCCATATAATTAGAACTCAAAACCTTTTTCCTAATTCTACTTCTTCTATCACAAAAAAAAAAAAAGTAAAATATCTATCTTATTCACGTGATTATTCCACAGTTCCACTGTTTTAACTTCTTGGATTTTAAGACTTGCACATAAGGTATTACAATGATTCTTTTAATTATCTTATCTCATGGTTGGATTCATGATGAGACCATTTATTTTTACTTGGAATAGTTTAGTTGGCTGACATTGATTTATATGTATACACGTATGTATATTTATTTATATATATACCCACATATACATATATATATTGTTGTTGATAATATTTAGTTTGCCTTATTCTTTTTTAAAATCCCATAAGTTATATGTTGACATTAGGCATAATGCTTCATTTCCTCGTTTGTTCTCATAAAGACAATATAATAATATATAGTGATGTATGAAATTATAATAAAAGGGTATGTTCTTTTTATCAACGTATTTTGTTTGAAAATCTGAGTTTTCATTTACAGACCATCTCTTTTATATTTTTGTTCATTTACACCTGTATTGTGTTTGTATTTACTAAACCTAGTTTTTAATAGGGCTGTTGAATCAAGAAAGCTAACAATATTTAAGTATTGGTAACTTGCTTAATTACCTAGACTTTACTGAATTTTCACTCACAGATCATGTTTGGCACTTTCCGTGTTGTCTTTTGTCCCCATTAAATCATCCATACTAAAGGCAATTATTAATATTATTATTTAGTGATTCAACAAAGCAGGATTATATAAGTTGGAGCTGTTTTCTTTTGACGGAAAGTCCATTGTTAAATTTTATAGGATTCTTGGCACTTTATATTTACACTTTGGTCCTAATAAATTAATAAACAAATTTATCTTAATAGAATAATGGTATATTTCAAGAAACAAATATTGTTTGGAATTTTAAACAAATGGTAATGACCTAGGATTTTTGGCACGTTGATTTCGTGGGCAACTCGGGACATCTCTATTTGCTACTTAAAACGTGAATAAAGATCCAAAGTAAGTAAACTCTCCTAGTATTCATTTGTAGATTGCAATGTTAATTGTCTAAATGTGTTATATTATTATCTGAACATATCATTTTGTAATCGTTTTATATTTCATTAATATTCATGTGGCATATTCTTACATACGCTTGCATGAAATAAAGTTTTAAATGGTAATATTGTAAAGTATATTTTATTCAAAAATGATATGTATCCCGAATTTTATAAATGAAATTGTGTACGTCTATGCCATGAAAGGTGTGAGTAGGAAATGGGGCGTGGGAGACCAGTGCACCCGACGAATGATAATGTGAATGTTTAATGTTTAACCGCTTTGCAGTACTACCGGAAGATGGAACGGGTTCCAAATAATAATGGTCCACTACATTCTGATTGGATAGGCGATACACAAAAGTAAGCTCACAATATTAAAGTTATTAAAAAGGATAAGAAAAGATAGGATACATATTCTAGGGAACTAATTTAAATCAATGCAAACCATAAGCATACATTATCACGTCCATGAGGTTTGCTTACTGTGTGTTAGCTCATCCCATATTCTCCACTTTTCAGATGATGAGAGCTAGATGATTCGAGACAACTACTTGGGACGAGATGAACTTAGTGTTGTTTAAATCGAAGTTTTATTTTTGTTATTATTTTAGAAATAAGATGCCTTAGGCCGATTTAGTATTATTGGAATATTGTTCTTTCACTCATTTTAAATTAGCCAAACTCTGAAATTTTCCACAATTATTGTGTGCATTCAATAAAGAATTTGGGCATAACATTTATTGTGCTAATTATTGCTTTTAATTAATATTATTGAAAATATATATGATCTCAAAATATAATAATAATAACCTTTAACCAGTTCCACATTTATGATTTTTATTTAGTGCTAATTAAATGCTAACACTTCTAAGTCTAGAGTTTCTAGACTTGGGGTGTTTTAGATTTACTATTCAAAGTTGAAGGGGTTGTGGAATGAATTGAATGTTTATTCCCATATGCCTCTTTGCACTTGTGATTCTAGCAAGACCTTGGAGGGATGTAGAGATAGAGAACACGCCATGTAATTCTTGATGGGTTTGAACAAAAGCTATACAACTACACGTGGTCAAATATTATTGATGAATCCCATTCCGACATTGAGTAAGGTCTTCTCATTACTCCTTCAAGAAAAACGGCAACGTGGTATGGCCATTTCACATCCCACAATGGAATCTGCTGCACTAGTTGCCAAGGAAAGTGACAATGGAGGTAAATTTCGTTGTCAAAATTATTCGAATAATTCTAAAAACATATGTGATTTATGTGGAAGAATAGGACATGACAAGGTTAAGTGTTATAAATTGCACGGCTATCCTCCTGGTGACAAGCTACACAATGGTCAAAACCCGTTCACACCAGGCCAAGCTTCTGCAAATCAGATTTCAACCCCTTCTTCGGTGACACAGAGTTTCCCTTTCACTCTAGAACAATACCAACAGCTCTTAATGCCATCCACTCTATTCATTCAACTTGTTGGATACTTGATTCTAGAGCTACCAATCATATAGTTAGCTCTCCCTCATTTTTCTCCCATTTAAGATCTACATGTCATAGAACAGTTAAGCTTCCAAATGGAGAAAATGTTCCAATTACACATATTGCTGATATTCACTTGACACCTAATATTATTTTAAAAAAAATGTCCTATGTGTTCCAACCTTTCATTTTAATTTAATCTCTATTGTCAAACTCATCCACAATACAAAATGCCTTGTAACCTTTCTTTTAGATTCATTTACATGTAGGACCCATCCTCGAATAAGAAGATTGAAGCGGGTAGATTACATGATGGTATTTATCTCCCTCAATTGCCAACAACCAATCCCAAATGTTCTCAAGCTGTGTCTTCCTCAATTCATAATAGGAATGGCAAAAGGGCCAAGCTGTCCGTCGGCCCGGCCCTTGAAAGTCTGGCCTGTCATGGGCCCGGGCAGCCAAAATAAAAAAGGGCCGAGCTAAAACCACTGGCCGGTCTGTGGATTGGTGAATTAAAAAAATTAACTTCTAAAACTCAAAAAAAAAATTCACGTGGGCCCGTGTGGCCCACGAGCCAAGGACCAGTCCCGGCCCATATTTTTTGGATGGCCCGTTACTTCACAGGCATAGCTCGGCCTATCTTGGCAAGGGCCAAGCCGGCCCGGCCCAACCCATTGCCATGACTAATTCATAATTTATGGCTCTAATGTCTTGGACACGCATAGTTGTTCTAAGTTATTTTCGCATTACATTTTAGCTTTAATTCCTTTTGTTCAACATGAAAGTTGTGAGATTTGTCCTCTAGCCAAAAAAAACTTGAACTCATTTTCCATTGAGTAATAAAAGCTTTGTTGAACCTTTTGATTTAATCCATTGTGATATTTGGGGTAAATTTAACACTCCTTATCTATCAGGTGCTCATTATTTTCTCACTATTGTGGATGATTTTTCTTGTTGTACTTGGGTTTTCTTATGTAATGTAAGAATGAGACTCGCTTATTTTTACAATCTTTCTATTTTTATGTTGAAACGCAATTCAATAAAAAAATAAAAATATGGCGGTCTGATAATGGATTGGAATTCGACATGAAAGATTCTTATAATTCTAAAAGGATTATGCATGAGATAAACTGTGTACACACACCATAACAAAATGGCATGGTGGAAAAGACATGGGCACCTACTCAATGATGGTCGTGCTTTGTGTTAACTGCAGCTTATCTTATCAATTGCACTCCAATTCCTTTGTTGTCTGATAAGACACCATATCAATTGCTATTTAAATCAATTTTCTCCTTCTCATATTTAAAGGTCTTTGATAGCTTGTGTTTTGCAACAAACACAAGTGGTTCAAAGACAGTTTGAATCTAGAGCATCTCGTTGCATCTTTTTTGGTTATCCTTACGGCCAAAAGGGATACAAATTTTATGATCTTGAAACCAACAAAATCTTTGTTTCTTGAGATGTTCAATTCAGAGAAATTATTTTCCCATTCCATTAAGAAACAAAAGTGCTCCGAATCAGCTTGTTATTCCTTGTTATATCAATGAGACTACTAATGAAATTGTGTCTCCTTCACAAGTTGAAATATCACTTAAAAGATGAGATCACCAAGACCCTGTTATTACAGCACGTGAACATTCTTCACCACCAATTCGATGATCGAATCGTGAGTCTCACCCTCCTTCTTACCTCAAGCACTATCATTGTCAATTGGACACGTGATCTGCCAGTACCAATGTTGTCTTCAAATCCTGTAAGTACCTCTTATCCACTACAAAATTTCTTGTCATATGAAAAGTTCTCTCTAATGCATCGTTCCTTTTTAGCTTCAATATCTTCTAGCCATGAACCAAAGACATTCAAACAAGCAATACTTGATGTGAATGGGAAAAAGGTCATGGTAGAGAAAATTAAATCCTTGGAGCTTAATCAAACTTGGAAGCTTATGCCACTACCACCTAAGAAACAAGACATTGGATGCAAATGGGTCTACAAAATCAAGTACCAGCCAGATGGAACCATTGAGCAGTACAAGGCTTGATTAGTTGCAAAATGATACAATCAACAAGAAGGACTCGATTATCAAGAAACATTTGCACCAGTAGCTAAACTCACAACAATGTGATGTTTATTAGCCATTGTAGTTGTTCAAAGTTGTCACCTCTATCAACTTTACATTAGCAATGCTTTTCTTCATGTTGACGTGGATGAGGATATTTATATGCAGCTTCCACAAGGTTTTCAACATCATAGCAATGGCAATGTCGTTTGTAAGATTCGAAAGTCCCTCTATGGTCTCAAGAAGGCTTCCCACCAATGGTTTGCCAAGCTTTCTAGCAAGGTGTTGGGAGCTGGTTACCAATAGTCAAAGGCGGACTATTCCCTGTTTACTAAAACAGCCAACAATTCTCTTATTGTTATCCTTGTATACGTCGATGACATTATTATCGCAGGTGATAATCTTGAGGAGATTCAAAACATAAAGGCGACCCTTTGAATACATTTAAATGTGTGAGATCTTGGTACCCTCAAATATTTTCTTGGTATAAAAATTGATCGATAAAAATTGGGTATTTATGTAAGCCAACGAAAATATGCTCTTGAGTTACTTGAAGAGTTGTCTCCTCGGCACACATTCTTCAACGACCACAATGGAATAAAAACTTTGATTGAGCAAGAATGATAGGGAAATTATTTTAGATCAACATGTTACAAGCGCTTGATTGGCCGTTTGCTTTATCTCACAGTCACACGACCAGACATTACTTATTATGTTCAAATTCTTAGTTAGTTTCTTGGGCAACCTCGTCAACCACACTATCTTACTTCAATACGAGTTTTACGTTATTTAAAGAGTTGTCACGGCTAAGGAATTCTTCTTTCATCATCTAGTTCGCTGCAACATCATGCCTACTGCGATTCAAATTGGGCAAGTTGTCCCAATTCTCATCGTTCGACCACATGGTATTTTGTTTTTCTTGGAAGTTCTCCCATTTCATGGAAATCAAAGAAGTAATCAATTGTTTCCCACTCTTCCACTGAATTAGAATATAGGGCAATGGCAGCAACCTGTTGCAAAGTTAGTTAGCTATTATCTTTGCTAAAAGACTTCAGAATTCATCACTCACAGCCAACTCATCTTTATTGTGACAACAAAGATGCCTTATATATTGTAGCCAACCCATCCTTTCATGAACGCACCAAACACATTAGATAGACTGTCATTTGGTTCGTGAAAGGATCCAACAAGGAGTAGTTTGTACTAGCTTTGTGCATTCCAAACAACAATTGGCTGATATTTTTACCAAAACACTTGGAGCAAACATGTTCCGTGATTTACTTGTCAAGATGGTTGTTCAGAATCTTCACATGCCATCTTGAGGGGGGAGTGTTAAGAATATTGATTGACTTGCCATATTTCTCTCCACAATTTACTGCCACTAGATGCTCCTATTACCATTAATTCTTTTATTTGATTTTCTAATCACGTGGTCAATTATCTCCATTGTATATTCTCCATTTATTGTATTTCTCTTATTGTTTTCATTTTCCATAGTTAACAAAGCTGCCAAGTTGTACATAAGGGTTCTAATCTCTAGAGTTTAAACGTAGAGAAAGTTTTATTTCTTCTTTTCCATTCTTTGAATTTCATTCTCTGCATTACATCATGGAAATCGATGGGCTTTTTTCTAGATGGCTAATTTTTGTTACAATATTGCATGCCAATTGGGTTAAAAATTGAATGTATTATTACTTTTGATATTCCAATGAGGAGGTTGATCGAAGGGGTTTCATAATTAATGGTGTATTGGGTTCAATTGTTACATTCACACTATTATAGTGCTTACAGTCAATTCAAATAGATAGTTTCCTTTGTCACGTATTTATAACGATCACCTAACGTTGTCTAACGTCCTTACAAAATTGAGTCGTTGGCTTTGTTTGAAATGTCGAACAACTAATTAATGTTGACAAACTTTTTCTAAATTTTATAATTATCTAAGTGTGACACTATATGTGCATTGCGTTGTACAATGACGCTTCTTATCACATTTTTAGCTTCTATCCTATTGATAAAAGCCTTAGCAACACTGTAATAATTATTTATCTTGCGATTTGTTAATGTGGTAGGAAAATGCGGAGTATGGCAAGTTCAAAAATTGCAATTTCCATGAGATATACAATCAGTGTGGGGCATTATTCAGGAACACTTTTGACTCTAAAAAATACGCAATGACCTCGACGAAGTTATCGCAGCAGAGTTCCGGCCATGGTAGTAACAATGGTAGCCATGATTTGAACAATGCAATTCCTATTAACACAAAAATGAACGACTCAAACGATGGTCCTTCGTGAGGACGTTCGAGTTGAGAGATGGATACCTCTCACCCATACAGCAGTGACAAGCAAAAGGATTCCAATCATAAAGAAAAAGGAAAGAACAACAACGAGGCTCGGGAGTTATCTTATTCGGTAGACCATCTTACAAGCATTGGAGAGGATCTTGCTTTGAGCCGTGTGAACTGCTACGATGTGATTCCAACATGTGTTGAGTGCATCCAAGAACTTGAAGATACATGCAAGATGGAGAATACTAGTACTTTTCATATGTTTGAGACATTCCTTATCTTAAAAAGGAATATAGAAGGGTTCGTTGCTTGCATTGACCACGAATGTAACGCTCCAGATTTTCTCAACCCGGGGGGTCACTAAAATAATCTCTAAAATATATTTGACGACTCCAAAAATTATTTCCCATTCCCTTGAATGATTTTATAAATATAACATTTGCGAAAAATACAAGCGCGCAAGGAAATAATGATTTTTCTTTAAGTTTCTATGGTTTTGCCTAAACTGTGATGGGTGTCGCCATAAATTATTTGACCATTCAAACAAATTCCAAAAAACCTAAAAATGTTACTGTAGATACTTGAGACTACATACTAAAACATGTTAAAATTTCAAACCTTATTTGTGTCGTTTGATAGGTGAAAACGATAGCCGAAGTTGCTTGAAAAGCTGTCTCAAGGGCCTTAAGGTAGCCCACTAAAATATTCATAAAAATTTCATACGATGGTATTTTTAAGTGATTCCAATTTTTGTTATTAGACCACATGTAGGGATTTCTATAGCCATGTATTTCACTCAAAAATTCCAACCGTAACAAAAGTTATGATTTTTCAAAGTAGAGACAGTAAGCTGAAAAGTTTAGAAACATGAAACTATGCATTTCTAAAACTTTTCACGACAAAGGAACTGACATCTCGTTTTCCGTAAATATTACATAATTAAATATTGAATCAAAGACTTAAAAATATTGTATTTACATCATAATTGACTTGATCATCTCGACATCAAAACTTAAACTAAAAGGGGATTCCATGACAATCTCACTAGTCTACGCCATTGCATCAACGCCAATCAAATCAATTTGAAAATTTGTTCATTTTGAGGGTGAGTATTTCATAAGAAACACTCAGTACCAATACATACAACATGTGGAAAAATTATACGTAAACATAAATGCGACATGCCATAATTTTTAAACGTACATAGGAACACAAAAATTGATAGCCGGCACCACATAACGTCATACGTGATTACCTTCAATCACTATCATTAAGTTCCTTCGTAATTAGGTTTTCATGGAATTTATATCACATCATGATTTTCCAAACGTCAATTAAAAATTGCAGAAAAAGTAGTAAGTAAAACTACCTCAAAATTTGGTTTTCGGTTGGAGTTTTAATGTACAAAATCATTTCTGCAGCTTCCAAATTCAAGACCCGTACACTATATGTATAGGTGTATATATAAGGAACTCTTTGTGATTTAAAAAGTAAGGTTAACAACCTTCACTGCTGGCTGAAAATTGAAGGGAAAAGTGAAGGAAAATGCTGGTTGCTGGACCAATTTTTCTTTTGATAGAAAAGAGGAGAAAAAAATTGCTGAAAATGGAAGATTTGTTGTTGGAACTTTGGGGCTAATATGGAGAGAGAATGAAGGAGGAAAATGAGTGTATTCTTGCTTGAAAAAAAAGAAGAACAGAAAACACCAAACTTGTTGAACCAAAGATGGAGGCCGAATTTGATAAAGGGAAATGGGAGGTTTTTTACTTAAGTTAGGGACTGATTTATGGGCTGCTGGATGAAGGAATTTGGGTTGAAGAAACTAGTTTGTTTGAGGAATGAAAAGTGAGGAGAAATGGGGCGGGGGAAGAAAGTGGAAAGTTGTGGAGGATCGTGGGGGCGGTTTTATTGAGTGCTGGAATGCAGTTTACTGGAAGAAAAAAACAGGATGCTAGGGCTAAACTCTTCAGAAAAAATGCATGAGTGCTGGACGTTTTTGGGATGATTAATGAGGTGGATAATTTCAGTTATTTGGTGATGGAAGAGTGAGAGAGAACATGGGTAGGTTGAAGGGGTTAAATGTTAGAAATGGTTGATGGTGGGCGATTTTATTTAGATCATGGATGGGCTGTTTGGTTGATGCTAAATGGTAGAGTTTAAGGGATTGTTTGGCTAGTTTTTTGGTGAATTTTTAAGGTGTTGTTTGGGTGGGTCTTTGGTTAATTGTTGGAGTCGAAAAGTAAACCGAGTTTTGGCTAAGAAATCGAAAATAAATAGCTGGAATTTTTAGATAGAACCGGAGAACAAATTTTAAAAATTTAGGTTAGCTATAAATTATTCCTTGTTCAACTTGAAATTCAAAACTTACCAAATGAAAATAGAAAAATGTTCGTTTTCAAATTAATTCTATAGTAGTCGAACTAAAAAATTTGAAGCGAACACGCGCAAAATTTTAACGTGACCAAATATTTAGTATGAACCATGAGGTTCGAAGTGACGCCAAAAGTAAGAAATTTTATTCACTTAAAATTAACAGACGAAAAAATTTCTGGTTGTTACAACCCTCTCCACTTAAAATAATTTCGTCCCCAAAATTTAACTAATATAGTTTACAAGACCTGGGTACTTAGCTAAAATATCTTCTTCTCTTTCCCAAATGACCCCGTCTTCCTCATGTCTATCCCATTGAACCTTAACTAATGGGATCTCTTGATTTTTCAGAACATAGACCTTTCTTTCTAGAATCACCGTAGGCGCTTTATCGTAAGTCATAACATTCCTTAAATCCAATTAGTCATATTTTATCACACGCGTAGGATCATGCACGTACTTTCACAACATAGACACATGGAAAACATCGTGGACTGCCGAGAGCTCGGGTGGCAATGCCAAACGATACGCCACATTTCCAATTTTTTCAAGAATTTCAAATGGGCTGAAGAAACGCGGTCTTAGTTTCCCTTTCTTACCAAAACGTAGTATCCCTTTCATAGAAGCCACCTTTAGAAAAATGTTTTCGCCTACCTCGAATTCTAATTCATTTCTTCTTTGATCGGTTGTTACAACGAGACAAAGTTCAACTGGACGCAATTCAACTTCATAAATTGGTAGATGTAAATGCTGCAATATTTTCACTATAATGAATGACAATTATTGCTTACAAAAGACCAGTTCTATATATAACAACATAATGAAAGTTTTCTAATTATAATGAAATTCTAAGACAACCCAATGAAGGTTCCCTATTTATAATGAAATTCTAGGACAACCCAATGAAGGTTTTCTAGTTATAATGAAATACTAGAACAACTTAGTTACAAAGAAAAAATCTCGAAAACACACTTAAGCAAATAGAAATTAGGCTCCATAGCTTAACAATCTCCCACTTGGAGAATAATCCATCATCAATTCCTTTCTCTGTAGAAGCCGATACACCTCCTCATATCTTCAATAAAGAAGACTAATTGAAGTTGCACACAACTTCAGTTTCTCAATTGTAACAGTCTTTGTCAACATATCAGCAGGATTTTGACAGTCCTGACACTTCTCAAGCACTAAGATTATATCTTCTAAAATTGATCTGATAAAGTGATAATGAATCTGTATATACTTCATCCTCGCATGATAGACATGATTCTTTGCTAAATGAATAACACTTTAACTGTCACAATGCAACACACTTTTTCCATGCTTGTGACCCAATTCTTCCAAGAAAGACTGCAACCATATCATTTGATCTTTGCTAGCTTCGGTTACAGAAATATACTCTGCCTCATTAGTGGAAAGAGCAACTATCTTCTGCAACTTAGACACTTAATGTATATACATATCCAGTAGTACTCTTTCTACCTCCAATGTCCCCGGCCATGTCAGCATGTACAAATCCATGTAATCCCAAGCCTGATTTTTGAAACACAAAGCTGAATTTGTAGTACTTCTCAAGTACCTAAGAATCCATTTTACTGTCTCCTAATGTTATTTTTTGGGATTACTCATATATCTACTCACAACTCCCACTGCATGAGCTATGTCTGGTCTCGTACACACCATAGCATATATAAGTGTCCCAGTAGCAGAGGCATAAGGTACCTTGACCATGTAGGCTCGCTCTTGCTCTGGAGAAGGTGACTATTCATTAGATAGCATGAAGTGACTAGCCAAAAGAGTACTCACTGGTTTAGATTCATCCATCTTGAATCTTCTCAACACCTTCTTTACATACTTTTCCTATGATAGTTTTAAGACATCTCTGTCCCTAGTAATTATCATTCCAATGATTTGTTTTGCAGTACCCAAATCTTTCATTGCAAACTTCTTGGACAGTTCATCTTTTAACTTATCAATTTGTTGTTTGCAAGCTCCTGCAATCAACATGTCATCAACATATAGGAGTAGGATAATATATGAATCACTAAGGTTCTTCATATAGAAACAATGATCCACATGGCACCTCATAAAGCCATTACTACCTATAAAGCTATCAAACTTCTTATATCAGTGTCTTTAAGCTTATTTAAGGCCATACACGCTCTTTTGAAGTCTACACACCATTTCTTCATTTCTCAGTACTTCGTAACCTTATGGTTGCTTTATGTAAATTTCTTCATCCAAATCACCATGAAGAAAAGATATCTTTACATCCAAATGCTCTAGGTACAAGTTTTCTTCTACCACTAGTCCAAGTACTGTTTTAATTGTAGTTAATTTCACCACATGAGGAAAAATCTCATTGTAGGCCTTCTTTCTGTTTAAATTATTATACAACCCAGTATTGCTTTATATCGCTTGCTACCGTCATGCTCTTCTTTTATCCGGTAAACCCATTTGTTTTGCAAAGCCTTCTTTCCTTTTGGTAACTCTGTCAGTTGCCATGTCTGATTGGTCAATAATAAGTCAATCTTATCCCTTATGGCTGACTCCCACTTGATTGATTCATCATCTTGTACGACTTCACTATAGCTTTCTGGTTCACCTTTGTCAGTTAGTAGAATATAATGCAACGCTGGAGAGTATTTCTGTTGAGGTCTAATTGTTTTGTTAGATTTCTTGAGCTCAGTCATAGGGGTGCTCTGATTTTCTTTGAGGCTATATTTTCTCGATCTTCGCCATCAGTTTTCTCCACCTCAATCACCCGAAGGTCTTGCAACGAAATCACCTCAGATTTCTTAACTTCAGGATTTGTACTTTTAGGGTATGATGTCAATATGTCCTTATACATGGTTGCTTCATTGAAGATTACGTATTTACTCCTGATAATCTTGCGACCTTGCTCATCCCAGAAATGATAACCAAACTCCAAATCACAATAACCAATAAAAAATATTTTTTAGACTTGGCATCAAGTTTACTTCTAGAAGCAGAATCAATGTGAATATAAGAAACAGAACCAAACACTTTTAAGAATGAAATGTCTACCTTTTTTCCACTCTAAACGTTTTCTAGTATTTTGGAGTCCAATGGTGTTAAAAGACCTCTATTGATCAAATATATCACAGTGCTGACAGCCCCTGCCCAGAGCATCTTTGGCAGTCCTACATGTAATCTCATACTTCTTGCACGCTCATTTAGAGTCATGTTCATCTTCTCAGCTACACCATTCTGTTGAAGTTTACCTGGAATAGTCCTCATCATCTTGATCCTATTTTCAGCACAATACCTCTGAAAATTTGTATATATGTATTCACATCCATTATCTGAATGCAAGCACTTCACTTTTAAATCTATTTCATACTCAACCATCGTTCTCCACCTCTTGAAAGGATCAAAGACATTAGATTTCTTTTTCAAGAAATAGACTCATACCTTCTTGCTTGCATAATCAATAAACGTCACATAATAATTGGAACCTCCAAAGGAAGTAACAGAAGTAGGTCTCCAAACGTCTATATGAACCAATTCCAATTTGGATGCCTTTGGCTCCCTTCCAGATTTTGAGAAACTCATTCTTTTTTCGCTTTCTGTAAATACAGCCTTCACATAGATTGTGTTCAACAGATTCTAACCCCAACAACTTTCCTTTAGACTGAAGTACTTTTATTTTCTTATCACTCATGTGTCTGAGCATATAGTGCCACATATCAGAATTAGCAGCAGATTCAACAACAGCAACCATATCTCCAGGATTTGTAGTCATATAAAGAGTTCTTCTATTAGTTCCTCGTGCAACAACCATGGCTCCTTTCTTCACTTTCCAACGGCCACCACCAAACTTTACATCATGCCCTTCATCATCAAACTGTCCAATAGAGATCAAATGTCGTATCAATTTTGGTATGTGCCTCACTTTGTTAATTTTCCACAAAGACCCGTTTGGCATCTTCAATCTGACATCACTTATACTAATGATATCCAAAGATTTTTCATCAGCGAGATATACATTTCCATGATTTTCAGCAACATAGTTCTCTATGTTCTCACTGTGTGCAGTTGTGTGAAAGAAAGCCCCAGAATCCATCATCCAAGAATCGATAGAACTATCAACAGACAAGAGTAAAGCATATTTTATCTCTTCAGTCGCAGCATTCACATCATTATTTTTTCTCCTCATTCTTCTTAGGTGCTCTGTAATTCCTCTTCAGGTGACCAAAACATACCACAATTCCAACATTCAGTACCCCGTCCATTTCTTGACTTGCTCGTACCATTGCTCGAATTTTCTCTACCGTTATCCTTGTTGGAATTTTTCTCATAACCTTTATCCCTATTTTTGACATTTAGGAAAAAATTGGATGGCGAGACTTCTCCACCATCTTTCCTATAGACTTTTTCAACAAGAATTGTATCCCAAAATCATTAAGTTTTAATTTCACATTCCCTATAGAATTGCTGACAGTCGCTCTTAGAGACTCATAACTATTCGATAGTGAGGTCAAGAGGATTAGGGGATAAACATCATCCTCAAACATAATCTCGACATAGACCAATTGATTGATAATTGTGTTGAAGTTATAAAGATGATCTACCACTGAAGCACATTCTTTCATCTTCAGATTAAATAGCTTCTTGATCAGATGAACTTTATTACATATTGAGTGCATCTCATACATGTCAGATAATACCATCATCAATTCTGCAGTGGTTTTCTCCTTTGCAATGTTATAAGCCACGTTATTCGACAGTGTTAGCCGAATTACTCCCAACACTTGTTTGTCAAGAAAGACATTCTAGTCATCATCATTCATAGTTTCCAGTTTCTCGTCCAACGGCTTGTGTATCTTTTTACTGTAAAGTTAATCCTCTATTTGTATCTTCCAGGATAAAAAATTTGTAATATCAAACTTGGTGATTCCTAGTGTTGATGCTCGATCATCGCCAGCCATCACTCTCAATCCGAACCTCTCTCTTATACCATTAGAGTAATAAATAAAGGGTGAAAAATAAAGAACACTAGGATTTATACAGGTTCGTCTCAATGTGAGACTACGTCATGTCTTTAGTAGATGTAGTATTTTCACTATAATGAATGCTAATTATTGTTTACAAGATATCAGTTCTATACATAACAACTTAATGAAGGTTCTCTAATTATAATAAAATTTTAAGGCAACCTAATAAAGGTTCTCTATTTATAATAAAATTCTAAGACAACCCAATGAAGGTTTCCTAGTTATAATGAACTACTAGAACAACCTAATTACAAAGGCAAAATCTCGAAAACACCCTTATTTAAGCAACTAGAAATTAGGCTCCACAACTTAACAAATGCTTGTTCCGTATCAAACTGTTTGTTGCATTTTTTATCCATTTCATGATCACTATCGAACTATAATTTTTTATTTTGTGTCTTTGTATTTGAGTCAAATTCTATTTGTATGTGGGTAATGTGATGTCATAGTACATGTTGTATACTTTAATTAGCAACAATGAAGTGCATGTGAATTGGTTTTACGTGGTACAACAAATGGTAGAGAAAACGGCGGGACACCAATAATTTTGTATACAATAATTTCGTATGCTTACCTCCATCAATAATGTTCTTTGCTTTCATTCTATAAAAAGCAGTAGACATGCATCATTTTCTTCGCCCATTTCATTATGTCAGCAAGTTAACTTACTCCAATAAAATTCATAACACGATGCCTGTATTTGACTTTGTATGTTGGAGTTAGAATTTGACAACAAGTAACATGAAAATGTAAAACATGACATGTCAGAAGAAGATATTATGGTATGGCTTCAATTTGTTGCATAACGGATTGTGTTGTTTATCGATATATAAGTGTTTTACATGTCAAAAGAAGATATTATGGTATGGCTTCAATTCGTTACACAACGGATTGTGTTTTTCATCGATACATAAGTAACTGCAACGCACTCGCAGAAATCCCAGAGTGTGAGAGGTATTTCAGTAGTTGGAAGATCCTTGACAGGTTGCCACAATATTAGTTTTGAGCCTAGACAGCTGTTGTGGTGGTGACAATGGCGCGTTACAATTTTCTCCGACGGTTTGGACATGTCAACGAGGTATTTTCAACACAGGAAGATAACGATGGCGCTGGGAAAGTAGACCTGTCTTGTGAGGAAGAACTGTTGTTTTTGTAAGTGATTTGTGTAATAAATTAATTAATATATAATTAACAGAAAATAAATGGAGTTAGAAATAGCTGGCCTTAGAGAGTCGCGAAAGTCGTTGTCCTAAAGTCGTGTGGCCCCCCTTCGTACGGGTATTGTCAGCACTGCACGGCTCCAAGATAAAACCCTTTAGCTCACAGCTAATTCTCCTTCTATGGGCACGACCAAAGGGAGATAAGAACGAGCATTTTAACTAGTTGCAAAAAACAAGAAAATAAGTATATAGTAGAGAGTGTTTTCTAATCTTGTTGTCTTGTAATGTGTCTAAAAACATGAAAATTACACCTCTTTTATAGTAGAAAATTCAACCATCACTTCGATGAAAATTTATGTCTTTCAAATTGGTTTTAATCATGAAATTAAGGACTTTTGAATTTATTTAAAAACTGAAACTTAAAACTAAAATTGAAAATTAAATCAAATTAATTTGAATGTTTAAATCTTTATTTTATGTTACAACAGTCCCCCACAAGACTTAAACATTCAAACAATATATATATATATATATATATATATATATATATATATATATATATATATATATAAGTCCCGTTCTAATGCCCCCGGTGGGCATTGTTATAATGCCCACCGGGACATTTGTCATGCAATAATTGCATGAGTGTAAAGGCCCACTTTACACTCATGCAATAATTGCATGACACATGTCCCGGTGGGCATTATAACATTGCCCACCGGGGGCATTAGATCAATATTCATATATATATATATATATAATGGCAACATTATACTGTGCAATAGGTGTAGGTGTCTTCAAGACTTGAACCTCACTTAGTGATGATAATTTGCATTTGAGGAAGCCATAATGGACTAAGCCTTGAATTAGGTCCCTTTGTCCAAACTTCAATTGCCCCACACACTATTGAATTAGGCTCAGTTCATAGCGGGTAGCGCTATTAATGGTCATGCGCTCTCATCTTGATTCTAGTAAGAGTCTCTAGGGAATAGCCCAATCCCATAGCCACAGTCTCATGGCAACTCTTACATAGGTGAGTCCTCCAAGGGCACGTGTAACCCACACCTTGCGAGAGTATTCCCGCATCGGTACTCATTCAGGGTTAAACCAACATCACATAATATATCACTATCACCATAGGGATGAGCACAAATAATATAGTGTTATCTTAAGTTACGCAGTATATGTTGTTTCTACACATTGAACCTTCTTTATGGGATCTCCAATCACAAAGGTTGGGTTACTCCCGTAGGTGACTCCTTGTGGGCTTAAGCCCATCCCCCTCGATAATTCTTCAACACTTTTTTTGTGTAAACCCTTTGTTAAGTTGGCTGCCAAATTCTTCTTCAAGTGCACAATTGAATCATATGGAGTAGATACTTGCTTGATATCATAATACCCAAAATTTTTTAACATTTTCTCAATAGCACTTGACTGATTCAATAGAATTCCTTCATATGTTTTCCTTAATTCCATTCCTAAAATTATATGAGATTCCCCCAAATCTTTCATCTCGAAATTCTTAGACAAATATTTCTTCACACCTTTAACAACACCTAAATTTGTCCCAAATATTAATATGTCATCTACATATAAACAAAGTATCACATGCTCATTATTATCTTCCTTGCAATACACACACTTGTCATGTCCATTGACTTTAAATCCATATCCTAATATAACTTTGTTGGACTTTTCATGCCACTGTTTAAGAGCTTGTTTTAACCCATATAATGACTTCATCAATTTACATACCTTATGTTCTTATCCTTTAACTTTATAACCCTCTAGTTGATCCATATATATTTCTTCATTTAAGTCACCATTCAGAAATGCAATCTTAACATCCATTTGATGAATAATCAACTTATAAACCGTAGCAAATGCTAACATAGTCCTAATAGTAGTTATTCTAGCAACAGGAGAAAATGTATCAAAATAATCAACTCCTTCACTTTGAGTGAATATCATTGCTACTAACCTAGCTTTATATTTGTCAATATTACCATCAGGTTTCAACTTCTTCTTGAATACCCACTTACATCCTATAGCCTTATTTCCTTGAAGTAAATCACACAAAATCCAAGTATTATTTTGTATAATTGACTCATATTCATTATTGATAGCTTCTTTCCAATAAGGTGCATCTATAGATGACATAGCATCTTTATATGTTTTAGGTTCACCTTCAACTAAATATGTGAAGAATTCATCTCCAAAATGTTTCTCCGTTCTATTTCTTTTACTTATCCTAAGTTCAGGTTCAGCTTCAGCTTCTAAAGATGAACTAGATGTAGTATTATTTAAAATCACATTCCTAGATGTAGAGGGTTCACCTAGAATTCTAGTCTTAAAAGGAAAAATATCTTCAAAATAGGTAGCGTCCCTAGCTTCTATAATAGTATTGTTCGAAATACTACTAACTTCAGAATTTACAATTAAAAATCGATTCGCAAAACTATTTTGAGCATGTACTATAAAGACATCATCTACAATTTTCGGTCCTATTTTCTTCCTTTTAGGATCAGGTATAATAACTTTAGCTAAACACCCCCACACTTTCATGAAACCTAACCTAGTAAACCTCTTTTTCCATAACTCATATGGAGTTTTAACAATGTCTTTAATAGTCACCCTATTCAATATATAACAAGAAGCTAAAATAGCTTCTCCCCATAAATTCTCAGGTTCTCCAGAACTTATCAATATAGTATTAACCATGTCTATCAAAGTTCTATTCTTTCTTTCAGCAACCCCATTAGATTGCGGTGAATAAGGAGGTGTAACTTCATGTATTATACCATTATCTTCACAAAAAATGTTGAGACCATACGTAGTATACTCTCCTCATCTATCAGATCTTAAGACTTTTATCGTACTCTCTAATTGATTTTCAACTTCAGCTTTATAGATTTTGAACTTATCAAAAACTTCATCCTTAGTCTTTAATAGATAAACATAACAATATTTAGAATGATCATCTATAAAAGTTACAAAGTACTTATTTCCAGCTCTAGTTGGAGACCTATTTGAATCACAAACATCACTATGAATCAACTCTAAGAGATTTGTATTTCTTTGAACTGATTTATAAGGTTTCTTAGTTTGTTTAGCTTGTACACAAACTTCACACTTTCTATTATCAACTTGAGTTTTTGGAATCAAATTTAGATCCATTAATCTCTTGATCTTCTTATGACTAACATGTCCCAATCTTTTATGCCACAAACTAACTAGATTCAACATTAAGAACAATAGAAGAACTTTGATAATTTTCATCAACAACATTCAACAATCTATCACAAATATAGCCTTTTCCAATGAATACATCATTCTTGGTTATTACAATTTTATTTGACTTCATTACAACCTCCACTAACTAAGTTTCTTCTAACTTCAGGAACATGTCGAACTTGATCTAAAACCAAAGTCTTTCCAGAAGTCATTTTAAGCTCAATTCTTCCAATTCCCAATACACGAGCAATAGTATCATTTTCCAAAGTTACGCTTCCTCCACTCGAAGTCTGATAAGATTTAAACAAACTTTTATAAAAAAAAATATGGATATTTAATCACCAATCATTACTTTTATAAGTAAAATTGACTAAAGGGAATAATGATTCACACCTAATAGAAGGTTCACCGTCTTCCAACATATTCACTTGATCTTTTTGAGATTTAGACCTAGGCTTGTACTCCTTAGTTTTCCTGAAGTAATAGTCTTGCGCCACATGATTCGTCCTTCCGCACACAAAACATGGCTTTGATTTTCCTTTCCCTTTGCTGTTGCCTTTGCCTTTGCCATCCCTAGTATAATTATTCTTTGGTTGAAAATTTTTCTTATTACGGTGAAAGTTCTTCTTGAACCTAATATTTTGAGACTTAAACTGTTTTGAAGTATTAATAGAATTTTTAGAATTTTCAACTAAGTTTGTCTTAGCCTTCATCCCATCACCTTGGCTTAAATCCTTTCTATGTTGTTCTTCTACTCTCAAAGAATTAAATACTTGGTTTAATGTCATAATCCATTGCTTATGTCTAAGACCTTTAGCAAAGTCTGACCAAGAGGGTGGAAGTTTATCTATAAGGCATGACACTTTATAATCTTCACTAAAATTTGACCATTTCTCTTCCACGAGTTGTAACAAATCTTGAAATTCATAAATTTGTTCATTAATAGGTTTTCCATCTGCCATAAAATATTTATTAAAGGTTGATGCATTAAACCTATTTACGCCAGCATCATCAATTACATATTCATCCTCTAAAAATTTTCAAAGCTCTTTAGAACTAGTGATATTTTGATAAATATCATAGAGTCTATCAGAAAAAGCACTAAGAATTCGATTATGACAATGAAATTCTATTTCTTCGGAGTTGAACTATGATGTGGACACTCCACCTTCATTAGTTTCTTCTATGGCAGAAATCAATCCAAGAACAGTCAACCAATATTTCATTTGTTTTTGCCATTTCTTCAAGTTTTTTTCATCAAAATTTTCAAGCTTTGCACTAATTGTATTTTCACGATATGTCATTTCTTATACTAGGAATTACTAAGGCAAAGAAGAGAAAACTGTATAGATATAAGTTTGTCAATATAACAATTAATTTAGTCAAAGTAATGTGTATAACAACAATAATAAATATCACAATTAAGCCAATAAAATATTTAGTTAAATCAAAATTAAAGTTTCAAATAAAAAACAATAACGTCCACTACGAAATTAAAGAACAATTCTAAATGGCAAATAAATGCAAATAAAACCTCTATTAATCTACTAATATACAAACATCTTTAAAAAAGATTGCAATATTTTTTTTTTTTTAAGAAACTAATAATTTAAACCAATTTGTTGCTTTTGTATTATATTTATTGCTAATCCAATACGTACAAACACTAAGTTAAATAATAAAATAAACTTAATAACAAACTCTCTTCTTTTCAAATATTGTACCAATAATTTGAAATTAAAATTGATAACACAATTAATTCAAAGTTAGATAAAAATGAGTGTAGAACTTTTCTGCACCAAGTTTTTAAAATAGAAATATGTGCTCAACTTACAATATTGACGGGAGTGCAATATTGTAAAAGAAAGTTTATATAAGTTTTCACAATATAAAAATTCATGCACTAAAGCAATTAAACATTTTTCAACATTCAAAAAATTGATAACTTATCTAAAAATGAATTTTACTACACAAATCACTATACACGACTTTATATTGTTGTTTTTGTAAGTGATTTGTGTAATAAATTAATTAATATATAATTAACAGAAAATAAATAGAGTTAGAAATAGCTGGCCTTAGAGAGTCGCGAAAGTCGCTATCCTAAAGTCATGTGGCTCTCCCTTCATGCGGGTATTGTCAGCACTGCACGGCTCCAAAATAAAATTCTTTTAGCTCACAGCCGATTCTCCTTCTATGGGCACGACCAAAGAGAGATAAGAACGAGCCTTTTAACTTGTTGCATAACGGATTGTGTTGTTCATCGATATATAAGTAACTGCAACGCACTAGCAGAAATCCCAGAGCGTGAGAGGGATTTCGGTATTTGGAAGATCCTTGACAGGTTGCCACAATATTATTTTTGAGCCTAGACAGCTGTTGTGGTGGTGACAATGGCGCTTTACAATTTTCTCCGACGATCTGGACATGTCGACGAGGTATTTTCAACACAGGAAGATAACGATGGCGCTGGGAAAGTAGACATGTCTTGTGAGGAAGAATTGTTGTTTTTGTAAGTGATTTGTGTAATAAATTAATTAATATATAATTAACAGAAAATAAATAGAGTTAGAAATAGCTGGCCTTAGAGAGTCGCGAAAGTCATTGTCCTAAAGTCGTGTGGCCCCCCTTCGTACGGGTATTGTCAGCACTGTACGGCTCCAAGATAAAATCCTTTTAGCTCACAGCTGATTCTCTTTCTATTGGCACGACCAAAGGGAGATAAGAACGAGTCTTTTAAATAGTTGCAAAAAATAAGAAAATAAGTATAGTGTAGAGAGTGTTTTCTAATCTTGTTGTCTTGTAATGCATCTAAAAACATGAAAATTACACCCCTTTTATAGTAGAAAATTCAATCCCCCACTTTGATAAAAATTTATGTCATTCAAATTGGTTTTAATCATAAAATTAAGGAGTTTTGAATTTGTTTAAAAACTAAAAATTAAATCAAATTAATTTGAATGTTTAAATCTTTATTTTAGGTTACAACAAAAACAAATAGCAACTGAGATGAATGCACTATTTCACCAAGACATGTCATGAGATCAAATGTGCAACTACATGGTGCATCAGTTGGGTTAGTTTTTTGGGACGTGGTGGAGGTACTCAAGTAGAGATAAACGAAAATCAGATTTGTAGTCGACATTACTTTCTGTCACATATTTCAAATCGCCAATCAAGCAGTACTACGTATATTTGGAAGATGTTGTAATTTTGTTACGTACATATTTTTTCAGTTCTTAGCTTTGATTGATCGAGCCAAAATTTGATCGAATTGTGATATAAATTTAAAAAGGGTAAGGATTTAAAAATACAAATTGCAGGTTCGTTTCAATCGGTACTTATCTCGACAAAACGTGAACTATACGTTTTGGTAGCGTAGCAAGTCGATATGTTACGTATTTTGCCCAAAAATTACAAACAAGGACAATTTGATCATTCCACGTGATGGGGATGCAAGCACGCTGTCAAATGTGGGCATTCAAAGAAGTTGTCTTTTGCATTTTTTGAAAGATGATAACCTGCCCAAAAAAATTGGGGATAACCCTTATATTATATCCAGGAACATATCTACCATTTACCAAAATGGGGGAGGTCATTCAAGGAGTTAGATTTGCCCAGCACGTTTTCAGCTAAAAATTGGTTTTTGCAGTAATAGTCAGGCCCCGCTCAATGCCGAAAATTTTGATTTTTTTTCCACGGTATATCCCAAACATATGCTAAGATACAAAATCCTCTTGTATATAGGGGTGGACGTGAGTCGGATTGGGTCAGTTTTCGAAACCAACCCAACTCGACCCGAACCAAAACCAAAGAAATCTGGAAAAATCGGGCCCAAAACCGACCCGAACCGAATCGGGCTGGTTTTGGTTTTTGGTTTTGGGCCCAGTTAAAGCATAAATTTTAATTATTTTTTTTTTGCGAAACCGACTTGAACGGGCCCAACAGGTCGGGTCAGGTTGTCGATTTTTTAATTTTGTTTTGCCCAGCCCTACTTGCATATCTTTTCTTTACTCTAGTGCTTCATTAAGTTCCACCCATAGAATACTCTAGCATTGATATTCTCTACAAGATTCTCCATATTTCTAGAGTCTTTCCCAAACTTCTTTTAAGTTTTGCAAAATACGTAGGTTGATCGTCTACACAACTAGTTAGTTTTAGCATTTGACTACGTTCTTCGTATCCAGCCTTTGGTCCATTCGCATCTCGTGCGCCTAGATTCTCTCATGTGCATACGACTCCTCATATGTAGCATACATTGGGCATTCTTAAGTGCAAGTTGTTGACGTCGGAACCTACACCAGTCCACGTGCCAACAGATCTCCAGTCACTCCTCTGCCAACTTGTATGTTACCTGCACACTAGGACGACCGTTAGGCACCAAGATCTCCGGGTGAAAAGGGTCCGGCGATCGTTGGCACTCCGACGATCAAGTCAACTGCCAGTATATGAGAGATACACGGAGGCAGAAACAAAAAAGGGGTGTGGAAGAGACAAGCAGGCAAAGATTTGAGCAGAGTTTAGGGTGGAATTCTTAAGCATAAAAAGTGCGTACCTTGGAACAACCGGAGATGTTGCATTTATAGCGCAAGAGTTCCAATTGATTTAGGAGACAAATCAATTTGATACTCAATTGGATCCTCCTTCCTTATGTGATAAAGATATCCGAGATTACCTTCCTTCCTTGAGCTTATCACGTTGCATGATTTTAGGAGATCATGATTCGGTTTCCTTGTGAGGATTCGTGCGCCCAATCCAACGCAATCTTTCTTTAATTACTTCTCTGGTCATTCCAACATGTCGAGCTACTTGCTAGTTACGAATAATACGAAGCCTGACGAGGCCCTGTGGATCGCACGTGAGTGCCGAGGCCCTCCACAAGACTCGCAGATTTTTAGCTGCTGAAGGCCCAAGCGTGCGATGGGCCTTCCCAGGTTCTAACAGGGTCCATATAGGTTTCTTGATGGATCTTGAACTGGGCCCTTGATGGGCTTGGATGGGGCCCCATGCTGATGTGGCAGCCATATCGTAATCGTGTGGTAACAATAGTCCCCCAAGTCCAAGCCTATTATTTATAATATGCGTGGGACTTTTGAAGATAAACAGAATGTTGATGTGCCTCGCAGAAACGGAATGCTGATGCGCTTCGTGGAAAATATAGTCTCAAGGTGGTTCGGCAGTAAGTGATTCAACCAACCCAGTATAGTCCCCCAAGTCCGAAGCCGAACATTTATGACGGGTGAGGGCTTCAAGGGACCAGGCCAATGCTGACGTGTCCCCTGATGGTGTGATTCTGTGTATCAAGAATGTCCCTCTCCGGTCAGGCAATCATGAGTGAGAGGGGATATGCATTAAATGCGGTCGCGTGGAGTGGAGAATGGGGGCGCGCGTGGGGCGCGTGCAACCTTGGTTTACTAAATGTTTAGGTTTTACTTTCCCGCCTGCTATGCTATTGAAGACACGCGTCGACCGTCCGTATGCCCAGATGGAACGCTTGGGATTTGACGGTGGATGTGAGAATGCGCCCTTATAAAACCAAGCATCCACCCAAATGCTGTACCTTCTTCTTACCTTCGTGCTCACTGTGGTTATTTTACCGATAAGTGAGAAGTTCGTAGCGGGTGTGTCATTTGAGTCGTACATTCGAGGTAAGCGTTCAGAAAGCGGTTGAAATTTGCTTTCATTGTTTATTTTCATAGTCATAGTACGATTCCATTACCTGGGGACAGCCAAATATCATCTGGAAATGACGACTCACAGAACCCGTCCGACGCTCCCACAAACCCTAGTATTATTGAGAGCGTTTCTTCGTCGGTCTCCACATCATCTTCCTCTTCTGTAGTCATGGGGGGTGAATCTGGAGCCTCCTATTGTGAACCCGTCGGCTCCGTCGACGAATGGGAGAGAGGTCAGGTCCTCCGTACCAGCGGAGGAGGCGGCGGTGAAGGAGAGGCCCGACTCGAGGTGCCTGAAATGAGGGGATCTCTAGACAAGAGAGATGCTTCGGCCGCGAGAGCTATTGACGAGGAGCAAAAACGGTCAGCAACCGAAGCGTCCAT
This sequence comes from Forsythia viridissima, assembly GCA_030279155.1. Classification (NCBI taxonomy): domain Eukaryota; kingdom Viridiplantae; phylum Streptophyta; class Magnoliopsida; order Lamiales; family Oleaceae; genus Forsythia; species Forsythia viridissima. Next base: position 18,487,865 of record CM059035.1, on the reverse strand, counting down.
GGCTCCGTCGAGGATCACGGAGGCAGAGTTGGAGGACATACAGTTGTCCTATGACATTCCTTCGACCGTTACGCTCAGAGCCCCAAGCCCAGAAGAGCGTGCCGACCATCCTCCCGAAGGGTATATAGTGGTCTACGAACCTGCGATGCAGCAAGGCCTTCGCCTGCCAGTGCATCCTTTATTTCACCAGGTGTTAAGGGACTGGAACCTGGCTCTCTGTCAGATAACACCGAATGGCTGAGGGCAAATGGTAGCCTCCTACATTTTGTGGAGCGTTGCCGAGGCTGGAGGAGACTTGTCTCCCAAGGAGTTTGAGTCCATATACCGATCATGCCGGTCCGTCGGCTGGTATAATATATCTCCCCGGCCAGGTCAGAAGTAGGAGACGGCCACCGATAGTCCCAACAAGGTGCACAACTGGAAAGAGAGGTTCATCTTCGTTGGCGGGGATTGGGAATTTATGCCAGAGGACCCTCTTCCGCACGTGTCTATCCCTCAACATTTTGGAGAACTCGGTATAACCCGCTGCATTTGTATGAAATTTTGATTACAGTCCCTGACTTGATGTATTTACTCTCTTTTGCAGATTGCGAAAAACTACCAATCCCGAAGAAAAGCCAAGGAGAGCTGAGGTCGAAGTGGGATAAGGTTCAGTCTCTTAGCAGCGACTTTCGGAGCCTCGGGAACCTGTTGAAAGACGATAATCTTCTTGCCAGCTGCGGACTAATGTGTAAGTGTCACTTGCCCCGGTGTTCTGGTGCTATAGTGGAGAATTATCTGGGCGCATGGCTTACTAATGTCTGTGCTTAACAGCTTTCAGGTTCAAAAGCATGCCCACACTTCACCTTGCCCGTCTCGCTAGCGGAGAGGGGTCTTCTGCTCAGGTGCCCGTGCGGGAGGTGCCCGGGCCATCGCAAGATATCTCGACTGCTGTGCAACCAGAGCCCGCCCCCAGTCAGAATGTTCCTCCTCCTCCTCCACCTTCGACAGCTGATCCGTCTCCCAGCCCCGCTCCAGCCAAGGACAAGGAGAAGGGCATTTCCGAAGATGTGGGCAAACCAAGTATGCGAAAGAGGAAGGCTCCCGCGTCTAGAGAGGGGTTCATGGGGGATGCCTACAAGTCAGGGCGAACCGAGGGTGCGAAGAAACCTGGCCCCTCGTCCGGCCAAGGGAGCCCCATCTGAATATCTCAACGCCGAGAAGAATTGGAAACTTCTGTCCTGGAGATGCTCCCCGTCCACCCCGCGATGATGGCGGTGAGCGTGCATAAGTACTGGACCCAGAAATGGTAAAAGACTGTCGAGGGGGCTACTATTCAGAAGTGGCTGAAGATGGCGGAGATGAACCTGATACGGGGCCTGGTACTGAGCAAGGAGCTGTTCAGTATGTTGGAAAGTTATGACGGGCAATGTCATGAGGAGGAAGCCAAGTCCGCCAAGCTGACCGAGGAGCTGAAAGCCGTTCAGCTTGAGAAGGCGCAGCTGGAGTCAGAAAATGGGGTGCTTCGATTCAAACTCGACTCCGCCGTTGCGAGGGAGGCGGACACGAAAGAAAAATACGAGATTGAATTGAAGGCCTCGAAAGAGTGCCTGAAGGATACCCGAAAACAGAAGCGGGCTACCGAGGCATCTCAGAAAGGAGCCGAGGAGCTTCAGAAGAGTGCCAAAGAGGCTCGGAAGCGTGCCGAAGAGGCCCAAGAGTTAGCCAAGGACCGAGCACTTGCTGCTGAGGAAGCACTTGCCGATGCGAACCGTAGGTTGGAGACCATCGTCGCGGAGGAGGAGGAGTTGCTGGCGGATGCGAGGCTGGAACTAAAGAGGGTCCGAGCTGAATGTGTGGTTGCCGGGGCCAAGGCGGTGGAGGCATACCAGGATGCATTTGCGGAAACGCCTGAGTATCAGGACCTCGCCCACCTTTGATGACTGCTGGAGGCGAGCAGTTGGTGGAGAGCATCATGGAGGTCCATCCAGAGTGGGACCTTTCTTTTCTTCGGCAGGACTCATCCGAGGCTCAAGTACCCGCTGCTGGACCTAGTACAGTAGGTGATCAAGCACCTTCTCCAACTGAGGAAGGCTCGCAGTGTGCCGACCCTTGAAGAGGCGACGGGGCACTCATACTTTGTAATCCAGTTTTGTCTAAGTTAAGTGAAACAGAATTGTAATTGACTTCTTGCTATCCCAACGTTTCGATTTTGTGTGCGCGTGGGAGAAAAAACGTTCCAAATCTGAGAATCATTCCCTTAGCATTTATGACGCAGACACCTGGTAGAACCTGGTGGGTTGGCGTCTTCAATGCCTTGGAGAGGTAGAACGTTCGTGCGTCGTTCCAAACCCCCTGTTTATGACCGTATTCATTGCATTGCACCTCTTTCCAACGTAGTCCCTTATAAATAGGATGCAAGCCTAACAAAATTCTTCCATCGTGAGCCTGTTGTATCTAACCTGTCATTATCGTGGAATCGAGATAGATATAGCAAACGTGTGATGGTGGTGCAGCTGGAGGGCTGGCATCCAAGATGCCTGTTAATCTGATAATCAACATTCAGAGGACCAAAGACCTGGCCAATCAACGTTCAGGAGACCAAACGTACGGGACGGGGACTTAGGCTTAGCAGCCTTAGCCCGGCCCTCCCCTGAACGGTTGATAGGGCTGGAAGGGTCTCCCACTGCCAAAAAAGGCATCAACGACCTTTTGAGCAGTATTGTCTAATTAGCCACCAAATTAACTCAAGTTGGTTTGGGAGACTCCCTATCATGGTGAAGTCAGGTTCTCTAACCTAGATGATGCCGGCGTAGACCAGGGGATAGGTTTAGTAGATCTAGTCACCCCATTCATGTGCCGGTCCAATGAGGTGGTGGGGTTTTAGAATATATTGCAGTTGTATCTGTTTCTGCATTGTATTTTGTATTCAATAAAATCGTGCCGAGTTACCTTCTTATTTGTGTATGTGCCCTTATCGTGTTTGTGATACCCCTAATTTATATGCTTGTTTCGGGCCTCGTCGATGTTTAGTGTTGCTTACAAAATCATTGGTACAAGTCTGAGGTCGCAAAACACGTCTCCGGTGGTGCGGAGTGGTTCGCGAGTCATGATCGAATTTTATTTTCCATCGAATGAACCCTAGTTGCGCACATTCACATTGACTGTTTATCTAGCGATTTGATAGAGTTGGCCGCAAAACACACTCCCTGGCTGCCGAGTTAATTATACTTGCTTTGCTTACGCGTAAAAATGTTTATCCAGCGAGTTGACAGAGTTGGTCGCGAACCACACTCCTTCGCTGCCGAGTTAATTATACTTGCTTTGCTTAAGCGTAAAATGTTTACCCAACGAGTTGACAGAGTTGGCCGCAAACCACACTCTCTCGCTGCTGAGTTGATTATAATTGCTTGCTTACGCGTAAAATGTTTACCCAACGAGTTGACAGAGTTGGTCGCGAACCATACTCCCTCGCTGCCGAGTTGGTTATACTTGCTTGCTTACGCGTAAAATGTTTACCCACCGAGTTGACAGAGGTTCTGCGAACCACACTCCCTCGCTGCCGAGTTAATTATACTTGCTTTGATTACGCGTAAAATGTTTACCCAACGAGTTGACAGAGTTGGCCGCGAACTACACTCTCTCGCTGCCGAGTTGATTATATTTGCTTGCTTACGCGTAAAATGTTTACCCAGGGAGTTGACAGAGTTGGTCACAAACCACACTCCCTCACTGCCGAGTTAATTATACTTGCTTTGCTTACGCGTAAAAATGTTTACCCAGCGAGTTGACAGAGTTGGCCGCGAACCACACTCCCTCACTGCCGAGTTAATTATACTTGCTTTGCTTACGCGTAAAATGTTTACCCAGCGAGTTGACAGAGTTGGCCGCGAACCACACTCCCTCGCTGCCGAGTTGATTATACTTGCTTGCTTACGCATAAAATGTTTACCCAGCGAGTTGACAGAGTTGGCCGCGAACCACACTCCCTCGCTGCCAAGTTAATTATACTTGCTTTGCTTACACGTAAAATGTTTACCCAACGAGTTGATAGAGTTGACCGCGAACCACACTCCCTCGCTGTCGAGTTGATTATACTTGCTTGCTTACGAGTAAAATATTTACCCAGCGAGTTGACAGAGTTGGCTGCGAACCACACTCTTTCGCTGCCGAGTTGATTATACTTGCTTGCTTACGCGTAAAATGTTTACCCAGCGAGTTAACAGAATTGGCCACGAACCACACTCCCTCGCTGTCGAGTTGGTTATACTTACTTGTTTACGCGTAAAATGTTTACCCAGCGAGTTGACAGAGTTGGCCGCAAACCACACTATCTCGCTGCCGAGTTGGTTATACTTGCTTGCTTACGCGTAAAATGTTTACCCAGTGAGTTGACAGAGTTGGCCGCGAACCACACTCCCTCGCTGCCGAATTGATTATACTTGCTTGCTTACGCGTAAAATGTTTACCCAACGAGTTGACAGAGTTGGCCGCGAACCACACTCCCTCGCTGTCGAGTTGGTACTCTTCGCATGGGGAACACTTTGGATTCATAAAAGATGAATATTATTGAATGGCGCCGAATTTCCTGGCGTCTGGCAAAAAAATCGTAAGGAAATCAAAACAATGCAGGAAAAAGACAAAACAGAAATGCTGGCGACAAGGTCTCAGGTTGGCTTCGAGCGTACGATTGCTGTGGCTGGGGTGATATCCTCACATTTGGCAGCTTTTCGTAACGCGTTCATGTAGCATGCCCTTGCCTCCGTCTGATTACCGCGAATTTTGACCACTCCTCTGGGAGTCGGGAATTTCATCGCCAAATAGTGTATGGATGTAACCGCCTGTATATCTTTCAGCGCGGGCCTACCAAGGACCCCGTGGTAGGCGGAGCGGGTGTCCACTATCAAGAACTCCATGAATTTTCGGAGGTGGCAAGGTGGTTCCCCGAAGTCCACTGCCAGGGTGATCTTTCCTCGTGGGACAAGGCTATCTCTTGTGAAACCAAATAGCAGCTCTGTGATGGCCGTCAGTTCGTGATCCACTTCCATTTGGTCGAACGCACTGTCGAATAGAATGTTCACGGCACTTTCGTCATCGACCAACATTCGGCCCAGGCCGTTCCTAGCAACAACAGCGCGGACCACTAGGGCATCGCAATGCAGATAGTGTATGCCAGACTCGTCCTCTTCAGTGAACGAGATTGGCGATACTCTAGGCCGATGTCCGTGGACCTGCTAGCTCTCCAGGAGTTCTCCCCTGGCTGCCTTCGCGTAGTTACATCGCGGGTTCATTGTGCTTCCTCCGACATACGGCTCTCCAAAGATGGTGTTTATCTCTCGGACAGGCGGGGCTCCTTGGGGCCCCTCCGCCCTCGGTTGGTCCCTGTCCCCATTATTCCTCCCTCTGTCACGGCGAGGTCCATCATTCCGGCACTGGGGAGGAGGTCTTCGTCCCTGTGTGGGCGGTCCTCGACGTCCTTGCGCTGCATGGTCCCCCTCGCCCTGCCCGTGGTTCCTGCGATTGATTAATTCCCTCACATCCGGGCAATCTTCCGTGTTATATACCCTGGTCCTGTGTATTCGACAAAACTTGGGCAGGGTCACTGCGGGTAGGGGAGCCGCAACTGGTGCCCGGGGTGCTAGGGCCACCTCCGTCTGCTTGAACCTCCGGTAGTGGTTGTTGGCTGGTTCCGGGGAGCGCCTCCTCTGAAAACGGGAGAACCGAGGCTCTAGAGAGCGACGTCCCTCTCTCCTGTATCGGTCTCCTCTCTCCCTTTCAGCCCTTTCTCTGTTCTCGATCGTCTCTTCTGATCGGATTTCGCGCTGGATCATGTCCACCAACTGGTTGTAGACTTTCGATTGGCTATTTTGAACGTCCCTCCAAAAAGGAGTTCGCATGTGTAGTCCTGTTATCAGCGCATCCAAGGCCTTCTCGTCAGTCACCGTCTCGATCTTGTTGATGATGTTGCTGAATCTTTTAAAGTAGCTTTTGACGGTTTCTCCTTCCTTTTGCTGGATACCGTTGAGTTGGGCGATGTCAGCAATCATCGTCCGGTTGCCAATGAAGGCGTTGACGAACTCCCTTTTAAGTTGTGGCCAGCTTCGGATACTTCCTGGCCTCAACTTGTTGTACTACCTCTTCGCGTCACCAGTGAGTGTGGTATGGAAATTTCGACACTTCACCGCATGGGATTGGCCCTGGAGCTTCGTCTTGTAGGTGTTTATGTGGTCCGTGGGATCACCTCTTCCATTATACTTATCCATGATAGGCATTCAGAAATTTGCAGGCACCTCCATTGCCTTCATGTAGTTGGTAAACGGTAGGTTCTCGTCATCATCGTCCTCATAACACTCCAGCCTTTCCTTTTCATCCTCGGCCTTTTCGTGACTCTTCAGGTCCTTCTTCTTTTCTGTACGGGCCTCGCTATGTTCACTGCGCCTGCTATGCGCGGGCAGGGGGGGTGCAATCGAGGATCCCACTCCCAGCTTGTCAAACACGCTAGCTGCAAGAACAGGAAGGCTTTCTCATACAGGGAAGGGCCTCCCTTTCTGACCGTTCTGCGGAGGCTTCAGGGCTGGGTTACGAGGGTTCCGGCCGTTAGAAACGGGGAGTTCCTCTCGGGAGCCGTGGCTGTCCAGCGAACCAGTGGGTGAAGGACTCCTCCGAGCACGGCTGCGCTTGGGTCCATGTTGGAGGGATTGATTCTCCAACAGTTCAAGCGCGGCCTTCATCCGGGCGTTATCCATTTTCAGGTCCTGGTTCTCCTGTTCCATCGTCCGTTTCTTCCGATGTCTCTTCTTTCTGCAACGGGTGACGTTCTGCAGATCCTGAACGCTCTCCTGTCGCAGGTTGGTGTGGTGAGACTCCACCTCCTCCTCTGTGGACTGTTCGGATGTCATGCTCTTCCGGGTAGAAGACACGTTTTACCACAAGCACTTGGTCGTGTAATGTTTTTCGATTCCCACAGACGGCGCCAATCTGTTGACGTCGGAACCTGTACCAGTCCACGTGCCAACAGATCTCCAGTCACTCCTCTGCCAACTTGTATGTTACCTGCACACTAAGACGACCGTTAGGCACCAAGATCTCCAGATGAAAAGGGTCCGGCGATCGTTGGCACTCCGACGATCAAGTCAACTGCCGGTATATGAGAGATACACGGGGGCGGAAACAAAAAGGAGGTGTGGGAGAGACAAGCAGGCAGATATTTGAGCAGAGTTTAGGGGTGGGATTCTTAAGCATAAAAAGTGCGTACCTTGGAACAACCGGAGATGTTGCATTTATAGCGCAAGAGTTCCAATTGATTTAGGAGACAAATCAATTTGATACTCAATCGGATCCTCCTTCCTTATGTGATAAAGATATCCGAGATTACCTTCCTTCTTTGAGCTTATCACGTTGCATGATTTTAGGAGATCATGATTCGGTTTCCTTGTGAGGATTCGTGCACCCAATCCAACGCAATCTTTCTTTAATTACTTCTCTGGTCATTCCAACATGTCGAGCTGCTTGTTGGTTACGAATAATACGAAGCCTGACGAGGCCCTGTGGATCGCACGCGAGTGCCGAGGCCCTCCACAAGACTCGCGAATTTCTGGCTGCCGAAGGCCTAAGCGTGTGATGGGCCTTCCCGGGCTCTAACAGGGTCCATATAGGTTTCTTGATGGGTCTTGAACTGGGCCCTTGATGGGCTTGGATGGGCCCCCTGCTGATGTGGCAACCATATCGTAATCGTGTGGTAACACAAGTGTTGACTGCATTGTGGGTCTTCGATTATGTTCCAACCGGAGTATAACATGCTTGTAACATACGTACATAAGTATTTACCAATATCTCTAAATCTGATACTAAATTTAAACATGTTAAGAGAAAGAAATTAATAAAATATAATTTTACAGAGTCAATTGTATTTAAAAATGCAATTGTTAGCAATGAAATTATATATATGAAACATCAATGAGATAAATTTTTATTTTTAAAATGATTTGTTCTATTTGGTGATTAAAAAATTATTATCATAAACAATACACTCAATTATAAATTATCTGATCAAGTAATTTACATAAAAATCATATTAATCATAAGAAAAAGAATTAGCATATATTAAAAAAAATAGATAAATTCTTCATTTACGTTACAACTAGTTAATTTTATGTATCATTCCATTTATTTAAATTTTAATATATATTAAAAATTACAATATTTTATTTTCATACATCTTCAACAATTACATATCAAATTTTAATAACTAAATACTCAACAACCGATTTTTTATGAAATTAACCTACATGGCCGGCCAAGGCCTAGGGCCCCCAACCATTTAGGGCCCAAAAATTTTGGGCCTCTGTTTTTTTTTTTCCTTATGAAATCAGCCACTTACATGTGAAGCCTAAGTAAGAAAAAAAAAATACAAATCTAACTTATATTATCTACTTTAATCTAGCCTTTAAATTGTAGAAAGTGCAATTTTTTCTTTAAATTTGTATACATAGAAATCTTTTATCATAATTCAAAACGAATTTTCAAATTGTTAGGAGTGGGGCAAAAAATAAATAACAGAAGAGATTAATCCTATATAACAACTCAATGAAAGTTTTCTAATTATAATGAAATACTAAGTGGGCCTAATTACGAATGTAAAATCTCAAAAAACACTTACTTATGCAAAAAACAATACCGTACACCTTTCGGGGGCGCTACCCCCTAGCCCACGGGAGAGGGGCCACCTATCCCACTTCCAACCCTCACGGCGACCTTACCGCAAAGGTCAATCCTCGCTCAGCTCCGTATAGTGCAACAAATTAGGCTCCACAACTTAACACAAATTTCAACCATTTTTTATTCAGTGAAGAAGAAGAAAAATGTACCATTTTTTGGTTTGTAAGTCTATCAAAAATTTATATTTTAAAACATCTTAATTATTAAGGGTCCCATTTTAATTTTTGCTTAAGGCCTCCAAAATCTCAGGGCCGGCCCTGTTAGCCTATAAATTGGAATGGAGTTTAAAGATGAAATTGAACATTTATTTTGATATTAATGATGAAATTAAATATCTAGACAAAATTGGTGGGCAAAACTACAATATCAACAAATTTTACCTTCTACCATGCATATATTCTCTATCAAGTCTTTACCTCAAATATGAGTTCTCTCTACATTACTAGAGTATATGGTGTCATTATCCAAATTCTTCTATATTATTACCTTGTACGATACCACTATTTCAACACTCCCTAGTGCAATCTCACTTCTATTCTATTATATCTCACATTTGTCAATCGATTTTTTTTTTTCCAATATTGAACTATAACAAGATAAAAACACGTTTACTTTTTGGAATTTTTTTGTCACAAATGGCCCCTAACATATGCCCTAATGTATTTTTGGTCTCCAAACTTTTATTTTTGGCTAAGACATTCTTATGGACAAATTTCCATCCAAAATCTCCGTTAGTTAACGTGTGGTGACACTTTCTTTTAATAAAAAGGACAAATTTGTCAATTCTTATATAAATAAATAAGAATTACAAAAAAAATATAGAAAATCATCACCTTCTTTACCCCACACCTCACCCACCATCTCCACTATCACCACCATTATGACATATTTGAGGAGGGACTTTCCCCTCTTTCCACTACCATTACCCTTATTGCCATTAATGGCAGAAATAGGGGAAAACTTCTTCTCCCCCATTCCCCTACCCCTTCCCCTTCCTCCTCGCTCGTTTCTTGCCATTAATGCCAGAAAAAAGTAGGAGAGAAGTTGCCTTTCTTCTTGCCATTAATGGTAGATTGACAAAATTGTCATTCCCCATCAGTTTCTGCTGGGGGAGGGGGGACTTTTCCTCTCCAAGCTGGCGATGGCGAGGTGGATGTGGTGGTGGAGTGGGGTAGGTTGAAGAAGGTGAACATTTTTTTTTATCTTATTATTTATATAAAATTTGACAAATTTGTCTATGTTATTAAAAGTGAGTGTGTACCACTCACCCAACTAATAGAGATTTTGGATGAAATATGTCCACATGGACCAATTTTGCACCTAAAGACATAAGCGCACTATGAACATACGTTAGGGACTATTATTTCTTACTTTTTTTAAGCCCACAGACGTTCACGTACTCTGCTACAATGTTTTGATTGTCGATTAGACCAAATAATCAGTCGGGTACAATTGATTAAAACCTGGTAGAAGCCCATTTTGTAGTGTTTAGTTATTACGCATATACACTAATTTTTGGACAAAAATTGAAATATAATTGGGTTGTATAAAATAATCAAAAATTACCAATGTACGATTGTATCAATTAAACAATACTAGACATTTATATGGAATGTTACCTTTTTGAAAAATCAATACAACCGTTTTAATTAAAAATCTTATCTTAAAAATTCCTCTCAATCTTATTTTTGAAATTCAAATTCTCGTAATGTGAACAAATTTAACGTTGCGATCTTCAGTGTCTAGTTCTTCTCCGCCACCAATTCTTCACATTTCAAATTACTTTTCACAATTTCATAATATTGATAGTATTCTTAGAAGACAATTGTAATAACATCTATTGCAAAGAAAAAACAAAATCATTGAACATCAAGTGTACATAATTACGTATTGCAATCTTCTAACTACATTTTTTCAACATATAACATATAACATTAACAAAAGATAGTTTCATAAGAAGATTTATTTGAAGTATCAACCTGGAGCAACAAAATCTAATAATCCTTCGTTACACGAATGTAGTAACAATTAATCAAAAACTAATTTGAAGTAACAATTTGCAGTATCATAAATTGATCACGTCATGTAACATAAATTTGAAGGCACCAAAAAACTAGGATGTTCTCAATATGAATTATCAAAGTAACAATAGTGGTAGCAATTATCAATACCAAAAATAACTGGGGCATGATAAAATTTAATTACCAAAAAAGTAAAGTTAGAAAGACAATGGTAGGGTAAAGAAAAAAATTCCATAACAATATTGTATCATAATAATCACAAAAATTAATGAACATCTTTTTCATAAAACAAATAGATTACATATTTATAATAATTAGGGTACCAGCAACCAAAAAAATAAAATATAATCCTCAAATACAGAATACATTTAATGGTAATGCACGTGTACATAAGAGAAGAAAATAGATAAACATTTAGTGATTAACATTTGTAAATGCGGACAATGATCTCCAAGGGGCAGGATAATTTTACCCACATGTTGAGGTGTCAGTAGGTGAGTGGTTAGTGATCCAGGATAATTTCATCCACCTGTTGAGGTGTCAGTAGGTGGATCCCCAAGAGACAGGAGATCACCTCCCTTGTAAATGCGGCCCCTCAAGTGTAATACTTGTAATATCCAGCACCAAAATTCAGTGGAGACACCCCAGGTGGCTCAGCCCCTGGTTATGGACCTTACTCTTAGGTATACATTGTCGTGGGAAAAGTGCTGAATGGTCGAGTGATCCGATCAATTTTTCAATATGGTTGTTAACTCATTTTGATCTGTAAATTACTAAATATAACTATGCCTTCTCTTCCCGCTTATAACCATTTCAAACGATTTCAAATTTATCTGTATATGAAAAAGAGAAGATTTCAAAGTTACAAACTAACTCATTTTATTTATGTAAGAAATTTTATTTCAAAGCAGAAATTCATCCGTCTCTATTTTCTTCTTTTAATTCACGGTAAAAATTATAAATTTTGTAATATAAATTATGAAAATATGTATAAATCTGAGTATGAATTGTGATTTTTACTTAAATTTCTGTAAATTTGAGTTCATTTAAAGTGAGTTAATTGAAAAATCAGTTAAAAATGTGTAAATTCACGTCAACAGACTCATACAGGTGTTAACTAACAGACTATAAGTCTGTTAGAGACCTATTAACAGATCTGTTGGTCTGTTAATTTTGGCCTTAACAGATCACATGTATGTTAGTTAATTGTTTGTTAACAGTACTTATTAAATAAAAATATTTTATTCTAATTTACTTAAAAGAGGTTTTTTTAAATTAAATTGTATAAATTGGATCGCGATTCCAATAGTTTGATACGGACACGGACATTTAGCAAAGCGGCCATACATTGTCTTAATTAGGGCTTATTCGGTAGAGTTTTTTTTGGGAAAAATGGGTTTTTTTTTGTTACTTTTTGACTTTTCAAAAATTTTAATAGTGTAAAAAATATTGAAAAATCAAAAATTATAGACAAAATAATAGATTTTTTTAAATAAAATAACAACCGAACAAGCCCTTAATGTTTTACATAGCACAAGCAGGATCAAAGTTTTTAAGCTTAGCCGGACTTACTTTCTAGCAGTCTAGCTCAATAGATAAACGATGCTATTGACTCTGAGGTCTCGCCTATTCAATCCCCAACTCTCCTCGCTGTGCCATTCCCCTCCTCATTCTCACAAATCCCATACATCTTCGCTCGCGTTTTCTGCCTCCATTTCTCAAGGACCGAATTCCCGCCATGCCTCCGCTGCGAAAGCCCAAAGACCTGTGGCACTATCCGAGGCAGCAAGGTTTGTGCGGACCGTCCTTTTTTTGCCTCCCGGAGTTAACCCAGATGACGTTACCGATGATATGATCCTACCCGGTTCGAATATTGTGCTTGGACCCTATGCCGGTGACGCTAAAATTAAAGATGTTGATTTTGTGAAGAGTAGTAACCGGGCCAAGGATTGTCCTAAAGATGACCGACCCGAGTTTGCCATGTTGGGTCGGTCCAATGTTGGCAAGTCTTCGCTTATTAACTTTTTGGTCCGTAAAAAGGAGGTCGCTCTCACTTCTAAAAAACCAGGTCTCAATTTTATCCATCTGTTTTGGTCGCAATTTATTGTGTTGTTGGTTAAAGTTTTAATATATTTGATTGAATTTTGTGTAGGGAAGACTCAGTTGATTAATCATTTCTTGGTGAACAAAAGTTGGTACATTGTGGATTTGCCCGGTTATGGGTAAGCATTGAGTTTACCTCCTTTTAATCACCTCCTTTTTGTACATTTTTGTGCTTTATGATGTTCTTTGATTTTTATACATGGTGGGTTAGCGGTGGACTAATTCAATTTTGTGCTATCCATGAGATTTTACTGATCGAAAGTACGATGTATTCATTTTATAGGTTTATGATACAGTTAGAAACATAATGTAGAGGAGTGATCTCCTACCCCTAGGCAATTGTTATGGTCCCCACATCCAATTTGTCACTCGCACATTGATTGAATTGTTCACATTGAATGAATTGTCCACATAAATAAATGTCACGTCAGCAATTTATCTAATGTGCAAGTGACACATTACATTTGCCCACTGTGGCAAGATATCACTTCTCACATAATGTAATCTCTCACAATAGTTGCTTTTGATGGTATTTACTATGCATTACATGTGTTGGACTTTGTAATTCATATGGTATTACACTGTATTAGTAATTAGTTAACAATTTCAGGTTTAAATAAGCTTTTAGCATGTTTTGTGGTAAATTATAATTTTGCTGAAAAATGCCTCAGCCAGGGATAAAACTCAGGGCAAGACTCAACTTATATGATAAAAATTTTTGAAACGGGGTAATAATACAAGAATATTAAATATGTTATAGTTTTTTAACCATTAGATTTCTATTATTTCGTAGGAGTTTTAATATTTTGAAAACACTTTATAATGACCTTTATTTTTTGACAATGCCATATTTGACCTTATATTTTTTCAACGCTTGCGATCACTAATGATAAAAATCTTCTAAAAATCTGTTAATTTTTCGAGTCCAGATATGCTGTCCCAAATGTGTCTCATTGGCTGTCTCACCAATAGAAAATGTATACATCATCCAATAAATACAATTTAATTTTAATAGTAAATGTGAACACCTTAAATAATTGTATTTTTTTGATAATGTGTACATTTTTTGCTCTAATTTTTCATGTCTCCATTAATGATAAAATAAGAATATCAATGTCAAACAGAACTTAAGCTTTTAATAAGCAAAAAAAAAAAAAAAAAAAGTAAAGTATATAGAAAGAGAAAAGAAACATGGTAAAAAATAGAACGGAATGGATCATCTTCTTCGAGCCCGCCCCCGCCCCCGCCCCCGCCCCCGCCCCCGCTCTTGCTTTCCAAGCATTCATCAAATAGCCCACTTCAATATGTTATCCAATACATTGCAAACAAATTAATCACAGAAGCAAGAGAAAAGAAAAAGGAAATGGCTGAACCATCTCTTTTGATTCACTCTTCTGTAATGAAATTCCATGACAAGAAAATATTGACTTCCGCTTCAAATCTGTTCATGGTTGAACCTCTTTTTCTTCCATTTTGTTCTAAATCTTCACATATAAACTTGCAATCTTTCTTATGAAAGGAAAACTTCCCACAATCCAGTGAGGGCAGCTGCCCTCACCCCACCTCACATAGTTCCTCCCCTGGCCTCAACACTATGGTTGCCGCCCTGTAATAGGTTGGAATTCGTTCAATTCAGTTTGAATGGATCATTTTAATCTGAAATTTAATAGCCTCAATCTATTTTACAAAATGCATGGTAGAAGAAATTGGTAAATTCGAGTGAGGGAAGCTGCACACCATCACTAACTAATATTCAAAAATAGTTTCTGAAAGTTTTGAAGGACATTTCCTGTTCACCTGATACATACCTGAAGTAAAATAAATTATCAATATTCAATGGTAAGAAGATGCAGACAGTGTAGAAAAAACATACAGTTCCATCTAATATGTAGATTGACAATAGGCATTTTATTGTATTATTTTTTTGATGGCGGTGTAGCCATAACTGTTATGCTTGAATAATTGGTGCAGTGTATGGAAATTTTCAAGAGGCACTATCAAATATTTTGTCAGACATTATCTGTTCATTTTCTTTCTTCATGCTGTGAAATTCAGAGATATACCAATGACATCCGTACTGGTTACTACTGGTAGTGATTTTTGGAATATATTATTCCCGATGCTGAGATCGTCAAATGGTGTTCCATTCCCTTCATTTTGCAGGTTGCATCCCCAAAAGCCACAGTTCTAACTTTAGAGAAATTATAAGTTTAGCTGTTCTTTTCTGTACTATTTTTTTCTAAAACGTTGACACAGTTTAAAAGATTTAGTTTGTGCTCTTACCGGTTCTTTATTGTTATTGGGATTTTTCTGTGTAATTCGACTATTATTTTACTTCTGTGCCTTTGTGATGGCAAATGTTAAAGTACACTTGATTAAATTATCTTTAATAAATATTGGCCTTGGTACAACCAATCACTCTCTCTGATAAGGCCAACTTTTTTACAGTTTTGCTAATGCCCCAGAATCTGCTAGAATGGATTGGTCATCATTCACAAAAGGCTACTTCTTGAATCGAGAAACTCTTGTCTCTGTCCTGCTTTTAATAGATGGAAGTGTTCCCCCTCAGAAGATTGACCTTGATTGTGCTAATTGGCTTGGTCGGAACAATGTATGTGGCTTCTATTCTCATATAATCTACCTGTAGTTTAATCATTGTTACAAATCAAATTGCTGTTATGTCTTATGTTTTCCTGCTTCTTCACCATGGTTTTTCAGATATCCATGACTTTTGTGTTTACAAAGTGTGACAAAATGAAAGGAGGCAAAGGAAGAAGGCCTGACGAGAACATCAGAAATTTTCTAGAGTTGATCAAAGAAAATTATCGGCAACATCCTCCATGGATCATGACTAGCAGTGTTACAGGGTTGGGCAGAGATGAACTTCTTTTGCACATGTCACAGCTTAGGAATTATTGGAATAATGAATAGACTGAATAGAATGTCAGCCTAATTTAGCAATGAAGGTGAGCTGTAGTTGCCATGAATTCATCTTCTGGCACGTCCAAGATGTCCTGAGCCTGTAGAAAGTAGCCAACTGAATTTTTTGCAAAGCTGCTTCTTGGTCTATGATAAATTTTTGTATCAGATTTTGTACACCAACTACATATGCCCACATGGTAAGCCTAACCATTCGATCTAGGTCCTTGCTACAATTGTTATATCGTCTTGTTATATAATCTAATCTTGAAGTGGGATGTAGTAAAGCTTATAAGCATTCGATGCAGGCTCTTGTTATCTCTCTTACAGCATGTAAGCATTTCTCATAGATAATGACAAAAATTAGACAAACTAGAGATGTGTTTGAGAGAACTATTTAATTCAATTTTAGTAAATCAAATGGACATGTATTAATATTAAGTGGATAATTAATTCTTGTTCACAAGGCAATAGTAGGTGAGTGTGGTATTATCATACCTTGATACTTGAGAGTATTGGGGTGTAAATTTTGAGGATATATATTTATCACTGTTCTAAAAAGCGAAAAGGTGTGAAAAAGACAGTCAATTTTTTTTTGACTGCTTATACTACTAACCTAAGTACCAAAAGACGAGGTTAATTAGATACCAAAATGCACTATTAATGCGACATTAGGCGCCAAAAGGTGAGTAGCCTTCTTATTATTTTAGTTTTTGAAACCATTACACTACCCTAACAATATATTTGTAATAATTAACTCAAGAATTCATCAATTAACTTGCATTTGATGAACTACACTATTGACCATGTGATAAAACGTGAGTATGTATGTATTTGACTCGAAGTAAAATGCATACATGATGGAGTCTCGTTCATGAATTCATCAACTCCTTTAATAGATTCTCTGTAAATTTTTCAATAAAAGAGATGAGATGAAATTGTAAAACGATACTCCGACACTATTTAACGTTCCTATCAGAGAGGGTAATTTTCTATGGAAAAATATGCCCTAAATGAATATAAATATGAAAAAAAAAGATTGTAATTACCGTGCTATTGCTCTACACATTTAAAATATGATTTAATTTTGTATTATACAATCAACAAGCCCACTTTTTAGTATCCAACATGTAAAATAAGGAAGTTGATGTAAACAAGTTAATTTTTGAGAAAATTAGGAAACATACCTAGTTTTTTTTTTAAATTTTAGAAATTTACTGGATAATATAAAAAATTTCAATATTATTATTTTTCATTTAATAGTACTGTATTTATCTAATTTGAATTAATTCAAATTCAAATATAATTTATAACTGAATTGCTACAATTATGGGAACAATTATCATCAACAATTAATTAGATTTGCAATTAGCGTAAATTACCAAAATTACCCTCAAAGTGTCACGTCTTTCAATGCATCTTCTTACACTTTCTTCCTAAACTTTCATTTCATCTCTCCTCGGTAAAATCAATGGAAGAAACCAGAGACATCCCAAATAAAAAAAAAAAAAACCCTAGTTTCAATTCTCAAACGAGTTGCCGTTAACAATACAATCAAGATCCCCATTTACATGCATGTGTTAATCTTCAAGATTTTGTGTTATCCTGAAAAAGAATTGAGGTGACCATTAAGAAGGTTTGATACTTCCATAGACATACATTTTTATGTTTGTGTTATACACAATGTTGGTAACATTTATAATTATCTGCTAAGTTACTGTTATGGTACTCTTAAATGATAATGTAAATGTATAGTTGTTAACATTATTAATGGTTTCAACTGCATTTGTTACATGCATTTGTTAATCTTCAAAATTTTGTGTTATCCTGAAAAAGAATTTAGGTGACCATCAAGAAGGTTTGATACTTTCATGGACATACATTTTCATGTTTATATTGTTATACACAATGTTGGTAACATTTCCAGAAAAAATGAATAAATTTGGTATATGACAATTGATACTTCTTGATGTTCATTAGAAATGATTCTATTTGTTTTAAAATTCAATATATGATTACTTAATCAAGCATAAAATTCCAGAGTACGTTAATTCTTCTTCGAAAAAAAAAAAGCTAGCCGAAGTTTCTAGTTTACAGAAATATTGGATGGGTTTGGTATATGCTTCCACAATCTGCTACTTCTTCTTCATGAAGACAAAGGAAGGAAAAACATTTTACATTTCCAACAAACTGGATAAATTTGGTATATGGCATTTTATAATCCTTGATGTTTATCATAAATGATTCCATATATTTTAAAATTCAATTTAGGAGAAGAATTTGGAGATATGGTGCAATCTATTTGTAACTGAAGAAGCGGCAAAATGGTAAAAAGAGTCAATCACGTCTGATTTTATTATCCAATAAAATTAATTATGTTCAAATGAAAAAATGTAGATATATTATTTTTTGAAACATCCAGTAATATTATAATTTAGTAATATATATCAACCATATGTGTAAATAGCCCTTAATTTTTTTAGATTGTCGATAAGAATAGGAAGAGGAAGTATGTGACTATGCATACCATATGAAACAATCTATTAGTTTAACATTTTTATCTAACTAATTTTGTGAAAATTACACCCACTACTTGTATTTTTTAAAATAATTTTATTGTTATAGATTTAATCTTTTATATTGTCCATAATTCATTATTTTAATAAATAAAATAATAATCATAATCATAAATTTGAACAGTTTACAAAAAGCATTTCTTAAATCTCACACACATTAACAAAACAATTCATAAATTACAGGCTCAATATTAAACTCCAAAATTGCTGGTCTCTTCAATTTTGAAATTCTATCCCCAACATTCTCCCATATTCTCTGATTCTAGAATGAGATCAATTAGGAAATCTCTAACAACAAATGATATATTACGTGTCCGATAAAAATCAACATCGAAATAAAAAGCCAATGCAACTTAATTTAATTTAACAATTTAAATCTTTGCAACAGATAATGGAATAATATTTTTATCCAAACATCAATTTATAACAAATAACAAATAATAATACATATCATTATCATATCATTTAACATAATATATATCATGTCACGTAATACAATGTAACATAATGATTTGATATAATCGTAACATAATTATCCAAACATAAATTCCTCACATAATACAATGTAACATATTGATTTGATGTATTAGTAACATAATTATCCAAATATGAATTCTTTTAACAAATAACATCTAATGTTACATACTAGTTAAGACATCGACTTTACATCACATATACATATTTTTAACATAGCAAAATATAACAGAATACAATCATCACAATATACTCAAAAAACGTATGAACTTATAAAACGTCAAGTGAAGCAGATTATCATAAAACGGATTGTTGAATTGAACCAACTAACCTTATGTTACATAATATGCACTGATGATATATATATATATATATATATATATATATATATATATATATATATATATATATATATATATATATATATAATGAAAAAATAATTTACGCACCCGCCACTGAGTATTTTTGTTCATATGAAAAACAATGTTTTTAGGGAGAGAGGTTTTTCTTTTTGCTTTAACATTGATTAGCATTATCATAGGATGATAATGAGAGTAATCCCACAATCAAAGATACCGTAATATTGAATTACAATCAATTGTGTTTTTTTAGGCATCAATTACAATATTTCAAGAAATTAAATAATAACATCAATAAAAATAATAATGATTAAGTAACAATATTTTTAAAAAATATATATGTTACGTAAATGGTTTTCACGAATTATTTTCAAAAAGTAGCTTATTTGTGTAAAATCCCAATAATTTTTTCTTGCATATCATACCATATATGAAAAACAATCTTATGTCACTCTCTAAATTTTGTTCCTCCAATAATGTGTCAATTGAATTCGTACCTCTATTGTATCTTGAAAGAGATTTTCATTAAAATCCCATTGTGACATCGTTGGATATGGGAGAAACATCTCTTAAAAGATAGCGAGTTCGTGCTTTGGAGTTTATTCAGATTCTCAGATTCTCTATATTTTTTCAACAATTTTAAGAAATGTCTTTGTTTAAAGAAATGGCACTGAATGATTCTGTGGCACCTTCGATTCAAGTCATGAATCAGGACTTGATTCGTCTTGATCGTTTTGATGGGCACATCTTCACTCGCTGGCAGAAGAAAGTTATGTTTTTCTTGACTACAATAAAATTGTCTTATATCTTGGGTGATGATCTTGCACCAATTCCTGAAGATTGAACGGATGATTCAGAAGAACGCAAAAAGGAATTGCAGGAGCATAGGCAGAAACGTAATGATGATGATTTCCTGTGTCGAGGCCATATTCTAAACGCATTATTAGATATTGTTTACAGCGCACACATGACTATTGAAACAGCTAAGGAATTGTGGTTGGCGCTAGACAACAAGTATTTCATCGAAGAAACGAGTAACCAAAATTCTTAATTGATAATTATTTCGATTTCAAGATGACTGATGGTAAGTCTGTCCTCTCTTAAGTGAATTAACTGCAACTTATTGTTAGCAATCTTAAAAATGCTAAAATCATTTTGCTTGAACCATTTCAAGTTGGAGCAATTATTGCTAAATTGTCTAATTCTTGGAACGGCTATAAAAAAAACTTAGACATGAAAAGAACAAGTACTCCCTGGAATCCCTCATGCATCACCAGCGTATTGAGGAGGACTCTCAAAAATGAGAGAATAATGATCAAGAGTCAAGAAAAGCAAACTTGGTTCAAGGAAACCAAAAGGGTAGCAAAAAGCGGAAGAACTCAAAATCTAAGTGAGATCATGCAAAATCTTCTAAGAAAAGGTTCAAAAGTGAATGCTACTATTGTAAGAAACTTGGTCACACCACTCGAGAATGTCGATATCGGATAAATGACGAGAAGCAAAGAAGGATCAAGTCAATGTGACTATTGGTAACAATGATCCAAACTTTGTTGTCATGGTGAAGAGGCCAACTCAATCAGAGTTGAAGAAGAATGGTGGCTAGATACAGGGACTAAAATTCATGTAAGTAATGATAGATCTCAGTTCAAGACTTAAGAAGAATGCATCGATGGCAGAGAGATCAAAATGGGTAATAATGTTCGTGCTAAAGTTGTTGGAAGTGGAACAGTGGAATTGAAATTCACTTCAGGAAAGGATCTAACTTTGGCTGAAGTTCTCCATGTACCCGAAAATGACCAAGAATCTGATTTCTGTAGACCGTCTTAACAAAGCAAGGTTTAAGCTTGTAATTGAGTCTGATAGTCTTATTGTGTCCAAGAACAATGTGTTCGTTGGGAAAGGGTACTCTTGTAATGGCATGTTCAAGATGAATTTAATAAAGAATAACTTTGCTTATACTATTGATTCTTTACCTTTATGGCATGTTAGATTAGGACACATAAATTACAAGTCTATTAGGAACATGCATAACTTAGGAATTATCTCTAAATGTAAACTTGATGATGTTAAAAAGTGTGATATATGTGTTCAAGGAAAGATAACTTGTAAACCACATAAATCTGTTATGCGTTCAACTGAATTACTTGGTCTTATATATTCTGACGTATCTGATTTACATAATAAAGTTTCTCATGGAGGGAATAAGTATTTTGTGACCTTTATAGATGATTTCTCGACATATGCTTATGTATATTTACTAAAAGTTAAGATGAAGTCTTGAGCAAATTTCTAATCTATAAAGCAGAAGTTGAAAATCAAGTGAATCAAAAAAATTAAAATCGACAAAGGAGTAGAATACCAAGTAACAGAATTATCAAAATTTTGTGAATCTAATGGTATAATTCACGAGTTTACACCACCAAACTCACCAGAGTCAAATAGTGTAGCAGAAAGAAAAAATAGGACTTTAATAGAGATGGTGAACTGCATGCTAATTAGTTCTGGTTCACCTGATCATTGGTAGGGTGAGGCACTCTTAAGTGCATGTTATATCCTAAATAGGGTTCCTATGAAAAGGATTAACAAGACCCCAAATGAATGGCGGTTTAACCGAAAACCTAATTTTAGTTGTCTCAAAGTATGGGGATGTCTCGCATATGTGAGAAAACCAAATCCAGATATTACTAAATTGGGAAATAAAACTTATAACTGTGTATTTATAGGTTATGCAAGAAACAATACTACTTATAGGTTTCTAAAATTAGAATCCTATGATATTATCGAATCAATTGATGCTGAATTTTTTGTAACATATGTATAAGTTTTCCCCTACACAAACTGGAAATAATATCACTCCTAGCTCTTCTAAGGGAATTCATGAATAATCTCTTGATGATACATCAGTTGAACCATATTCGAACATAGAACCTAGAAGGACTAAGAGACAAAGGAAAGAAAAAACCTTCGGTCTTGAGTTTGTGACATACTTGCTAGCTAGAAGGTAATGTAATAATATTACACACCAAACTAAGTTAACACTTAATGATGATAGTGATCCTATCACATATTCAGAGACTATCTTTTCTCGTGATGCTGTTTTTTAGAAAGAAGTAATTAATGATAAAATGAGATCCATTATGTCAAACCAGACATGGAAATTGGTTTATTTACCTTATGGTTCTAAACCAATAGGTTGTAAATGAATTTTCAAGAAGAAATTAAATGTAGATGGTTCTATAAATAATTACAAAGCTCGATTAGTAACTAAAGGGTTTAAAATACGTCATGGGATAGACTATTTTGATACTTATGCTCCTATAGCTAGGATATCATCTATCTGGGTGTTATATATCTTGCTTCTATAATCTTCTTGTTCATCAAATGGATGTAAAAACGCTTTCCTAAATAGTGATTTAGAGGAAGAAGTGTATATGGAGTAACCAGAGGGTTTTGTTTTACCTAGACAAGAGAAGAAGATTTGCAAACTAGTCAAGTCTCTTTATGATCTAAAACAAGCCCCTATGCATTGACATGAAAAGCTTAATAAAGTAATGTTATTTAACGGTTCCAAGGTTAATAAAGCTGATAAGTGTATCTATTCTACATACAGAAATGGTACATGCATTCTAATATGCTTTGTTAGAATATATATTAGAAGATTCTCATATATATTATAAGATTGTCTCAATATATTAGAATATATTAGATGATTGGTTTACTTAATATAGATTAGGGTTTACCTTATTATATAAATCAGTTGTATCAGTATTTTCATTATGTCGTTTGCTTAATAATATTGGTTCTTCTTTTTTCTTCTCTTCTTAGTTTAATTTATATTATTGTTAGAACTATCACATGGTATCAAAGCAAGTTTGATCCGACTTGGTTTAAACTTGAAATCGCTTCCGTTCTCTGGCGAGTGGCCTTATGCCACTCGTCCGGCCAAGTCTTTTTTTCGTTTCTTTTAGATACTGTCATCTGACTAAGTTTAGAATTTGGAATTTGTCCAGTTGTTCTGTTTTGGAATTTGGTTGGTTTTGCATTCAGTATATCCATGTCAGTTTGGAATTTGTTCTGGAATTTGATTGGTTTTGCATCCAGCTGATAATCTGGGATTCAGTATTTGGTTTTTCATCTAGTGATTCGGATTTGGAATTTAATTCCAAATAATCTAAATTTGCAATTTGGTATTTGCATCCATTAATTTAGATTTGGAATCTGGTCCAATAACCTAGAATTTGGTTGGTTTTGTTTCCGGTTAATTTGGACAATCTGTCTCTCTATTCATATCCCCTTCTTTTCTTCCCTGCAATTTGGTGTTTGCATCCATTAATTTGGATTTAAAATATGGTCCAGTAACTTAGAAATTGGTTGGTTTTGTTTCCAATTAATCTAGATAATCTGTCTCTCCCTTCCTATCCCCTTCTCCTCTTTTCTACAATTTGGTATTTACATCCATTAATTTGGTTTTGGAATCAGGTCCAGTAACCTGGAATTTGGTTGATTTTGTTTCCGGTTAATATGGACAATCTGTCTTTCCCTTCCTATCCCCTTCTTCTCTTCTCCTTTCCGTTCTCTTCTTCTTCTTTCTCTTTTTCACTTCTTTCTATAGTTCTGGTTTTTTATACAATCGTCTGTCGTCAATTTGGTATCAAGTTAATCTGAAATTTTAGTCTTCGAAGTTCGCATTCTTTTGATTTGATTACTTTGATATGTTCGAATTGGTATTATGGCTTTTGTAATGAAGTTGCCGACCCATGAGCGCATGAAGCATATTGAGATTGGCTATCATCTTATTCGTCACCATTTTCAGCATGGCACTATTTCTTTACCTTTTGTTTCTTCTTCGTTCCAACTTGCTGACTTTTTCACAAAGTCACACCCGATCCATTGTTTTCGTTTCTTGCTTAACAAACTCTCGCTGCTTATTGTTGTAGTATCGTGAGTTTGAGAGGGGATGTTAGAATATATATTAGAAGATTCTCATATATATTATAAGATTGTCTCAATATATTAGAATATATTAGATGATTGGTTTACTTAATATAGATTATAGTTTACCTTATTATATAAATCAATTGTATCAGTATTTTCATTATGTCGTTTGCTTAATAATATTGGTTTTTCTTTTTCCCTCTTTGTTCTTCTCTTCTTAGTTTAATTTATATCATTGTTAGAACTTTCACATGCTTATATGTAGATGACATGCTTATTCTTGGTCCTAACTTAGATATAAAGGAGTTGGGTGAAGCAAATGTGATCTTAGGAATTAAAATAATGAGGAAAGATGGATTTATATCACTAAGTCAATCTCATTATATTGAGTCGATCCTTAAAAGATATGGTCATATAGATCATAAATTCACTTCTACTCCCATAGATCCTAGTATCAAGTTAATGAAAAATATTGGTAGATGCAATGACCAACTACTCTATGCTAGTGTGATCGGAAGTCTTATGTATGCTATGCATTGTATAAGACCAGATATTGCATATGCAATTGGTATATTATGTCGGTTCACTAGTAATCCAGGTAAAAAACATTGGAATGCGGTTTCAAGAGTTCTAAGATACTTGAAAGGAACCATTGATTAAGGATTACATTTTCAAGGATATCCCGCTATACTTGAAGGATACAGAGAAGCTAGTTGGAATAATATAGAGTCGAATTCTAAATCCACTTCAAGCTGGATTTTTACTTTAGGAGATGCAACTGTGTCTTGGGTGTTCTACGAAACAAACTTGCATCTCAGATTCAACCATGTTAGCAGAGTTTATTGCTTTGGCTAATGCATGTAAGAAGCTGAGTGGCTGAGAAATTTGCTAATAGACATCCCTTTATCGAAGAAACAATCTCTGGCTATGATGATTTACTGTGATAATAAGGCTACTTTGTATAAGGTGGCAAACAAGACTTACAATGATAAGTAACGACATCTCAGTCTTAGACATTAGTATCTTTGAGGATTACCTTGATGTGTTGTGTAAAGTGTTTTATTCAATTATATGTATTTGTATATTTCGGCGTACATGATTATCAAAGTGTTTCAGTTGGCATATGTTGAACTGGATAGCAAGCAGAAAACATGAAATAATGTTGTTAAGGCAATACAAAATGATAGCAATCTAGTTAATGTTCAAAAGCTCATTCATAATAATGCTCAGGCAGAAGCTTAAGAAAATGTTATTTCTGATCATTATTTCCTACATTTTTGTTACCACACGATTATGAGATGGCCACCACGTCAGCAAGGGCTCCATCCAAGCCCAGCAACGGCCCAGTTCAAGATCCATCAAGAACCCCATTTGGGCCCTGCTAGGGCCTCGGACGTTCTGATTAAACGCCAGAAGGCCCATCGTACGCCTTGGCCTTCGGCAGCCAGGAATCTGCGGGACTTGCGGAAGGCCTCGGTACTCACGTGCGATCCATAGGGCCACGTCAGGCTTCGTACCATTCGTAACCAGCGAAATACTTACTATGCCGGGATGACCAGAGAAGTAACTAAGGAAAGATTGCGTTGATTTAGCGCATGAATCCTCACAAGGAAATCAAATCATGATCTCCTAAAATCATACAACATGATAAACTCAAAGAGGGAAGATAATCTCGGAGATTGCATAGGCAAGGAAGGATCTTTATCACATAAGGAAGGAGGATCCGATTGGGTATCAAATTGATTTGTCTCCTAAATCAATTGGAACTCTTGCGCTATAAATACAACGTCTCCGGTTATTCCAAGGTACGCACAATTTTGATTACGTGTTCTTTTATGCTTAAGAATCTCACCCTAAACTCTGCTCAAATCTCTGCCTGCTTGTCTCTTCCACACCCCATTATTTCCACTCCCGTGTATCTCTCATATACAGGCAGTTGACTTGATCGTCGGAGTGCCAACGATCGTCGGACCTTTTTCCTCCGGAGATCTTGTTGCCTAACGATTGTCCTAGTGTGCAGGTAACATACGAGTTGGCAGAGGAGTGATTAGAGATCTGTTGACACGTGGACGCTGCGGGTTTCGACATCAACAATTTTGTTAATAGTTCAATCTAATTCCTATTTTTCATGCATGTATGTATATGTATGTGCTTCATCTGGTCAACTGGTTGTTGGGAAAAATAGTTCACCCACTACAAGAAAAAGGGTCTATCGCAACGGGCGAAAAACGTTGCCATAGACCTTTTGCAACGTTCAGGCGCACGTTGCGTGCTTCGATGTTGCCGAAAACTAGCTCTTTACGGCAACGTGCAATGTTCGTTGTGGAATACAAAAAGAGCGTTGTCATTTTACTTTTTAGCAACGTCCTTAAAGATATAACAACGTTTTTTTGACCGTTGTAGTTTCGTTATAACAACGTGCATCTGACCGTTGTGGTTTCCTTTTAACAACGTTTTCCTGGCCGTTGTGGTTTCCTTGGTTTCCTTTTTAACAACGTTCTCATGACCGTTGTGGTTTCCTTTTAACAACGTTCACCTGACCTTTGTGGTTTCCTTAGTTTCCTTTTTTAACAACGTTCTCCTGACCGTTGTCGTTTTGTTACAACAACGTGTATCTGACTGTTGTGGTTTCCTTTTAACAACGTTGCGATGCTCGTTGTCGTTTCATTTTAACAACATTCTATAGCTCGTTGTTGTTATTTTTTTAGCAACAGTGATGCACACGTTGTCGTTTATTTCATTTTTTTTTTAAATATTTT
The DNA here is from genome assembly GCA_030279155.1 of Forsythia viridissima. Taxonomy (NCBI): domain Eukaryota; kingdom Viridiplantae; phylum Streptophyta; class Magnoliopsida; order Lamiales; family Oleaceae; genus Forsythia; species Forsythia viridissima. The sequence continues at coordinate 18,461,022 of CM059035.1, read as the reverse complement.
GAACAACAATCATATGTTTATTAATATAAAACTCAATCTAATGGTTAAAACGCTAAAATGAAATTTATACAAAATCAATGAAATATGAACAAGGTTGAAACAAATTAAATATATTATAAAATAGAAGAATTTGTATTCATACATTTATAGCTAGCCCAGAAGTTTCTTGTAATATGAAAGTTCGAACCAAAATATAACAAAATACACATGTACTACAAGTTTATTGGCACGAAAAATATTTAATCTACCAAAATCTTGAAACCGGTAATCTTGCATGCACTTTACAAAAATATAAACAAAAACTATTCTACCACCCCTCGAGCAGAGCAGAACCACTACAGTTCCAACCCTGCAATTCAAAAAAAAAAAAAAACCATTTTTGAATTCTACCAAACAGACACAACAAGAAATAAAGACATAAAGGACAATATAACCCAACATGATGGAAGAATAGAGATGAAGTCGAATATGTACATATAGTGACAACTTTTTATATTAAAATAAATTAAGAAAAATTAACAACTGGGTTATTTTATAAGGAATTCATTTACGAGCAAGTAATTAATTTGACATCACAACTGTCTGTTATAATTTCAGAAACAAACAAGACTAAAAAGGAAAGAGGGACAAAGATCACATTAGCATGTCCAATGGCAAACAAGATAAGAGGATCAATAAACAGTATTGCATCAATAGCTAACATTCTATTGGATACATGATTTACAAATGGATATATATCAACTTTCACAATAATAGTGGTACAGAAAAATAAATTTTCTACCAATTTAGCTTCAATTCAGTCCAAGTAACTCTAACTTTACCGAGTCTTAGAGCCAAGTGAGAGTAATAAGAAATTACCAGATTAAGGATAACTGCTCTTGAAAAGAGAAAGGCAAGATAGGCATACATCAGAAGAATTAATTAAGTTTTAAAGAATTGTTTGGAATTAGTAAATTGGACGTGCTATAGTTAAAGGCGTATGCTACTTATGTAGTTCAGGTTACCTAAACATTTCAAATCAGTGATAGCAGGGAGTGTTGGAGAATGTGAATCTGTCTGTTTGAGTAATTGCTCTTGTACAGCTTATTCTTACGATGGCAAAGCATGCTCGGTTTGGAATGGTGAATTATTGAATTTGCAACAACTCTCGGTATATGAAGGCAGTGGAAGAACAATCTACGTTCGACTTTCCGCCTCTGACTCTCAGTTTTCGAGCACCAAAAATGGTAAAGGGGTTGTAATAGGTGCCGTTGTGGGTTCTGTTGCTTGTGTTATGGTCCTATTGGCCATTGTTTGAGTCGTGATCTGGAGACATCAAAGGCATATAATTGGAACTACAAAAGCAGTCGAGGGATCATCTGTAGCAAACTTGGGGGAAGATGACAAGAGTGGTATCGGTGTTCCTTTCTGCAATTGGGAAATTATATTAGCTGCAACAGAGAACTTTTCAGATGTACACAAACTTGGAGAAGGGGGATTTGGACCTATTTACAAGGTTTTACTACGGTTTTCTCCATTATTGTTTTCTATAATGAAGTTTGTTCGCTTATTTATTGATTCTAGTTCACAACTCTTGCAGGGACTGTTTCGTGGAGGACAAGAAATTGCAGTGAAAAGGTTGTCAAGTTGTTCTGTGGAGGACAAGAAATTGCATATAATAAGGTAACACTAACCGAATTCGCAACACGGGTACTTAAAGAAATATGAAGAAAACAACCATTTGAGTATCTGAGAATCCCTATCCAATTCAGCCCAACAATCAACTAAAAAGACCAAATATGAAAAGTCATTTCAAAAACAAGAAAGACATCAAATTCTATATAGAACAATAATGTTGAAGATGAACTAACCAAGGTTTATATATTCATATCCAAGTGCAGCAAGCCCAGTTGATACCATTGCATCAGCTGCACAACAAATAGAAAACTTTTTAGAAAATTAAATTGGCCATCAAAAAATTTCAAATAATGACTCACCGGTTTTCCTAATCAACTTCTCGTCAATGTCACATTGAAAATGATTCCAGCTGTTCCACCTGATGAGCAATATATAATTACAATAGTCGTCCAAGCACATTGAAATCATTCGATTTTTATCCCAAAAAAGAAAAAATATGTTACCCCATCCGAGGTGTTAGGCCAAGGCCATTTTCAATGAGCTTCTTTCGAATCTTCTCTTGTGGATTTGAATCAATCGTGTTTATCTATCGAGCCGAGGTTGTGACAGGACTTAACAAGAAGTAGCAAACTGCAACACTCACTAATGTAAGATCTATTGATGCCAATGTAAATCCATCTTCAATTTTGACTCCAGTATCTATTTTTGTCCAATAATGAAACACGGGAACTTTAAAACTATGTAAGATATGTACACATCTTTAGCCAACTTATTCAAGTAATAATTGTTTGAAACTAGCTTTTTTTGCACCAGTGCATATAATAAATAATATTCACTTTCCACGAACTTGTGAAGATAAGAAAAAAGAAATTACTTTAGAAATATAATCAAACATTTCAAAACAAGGATTTACCAAGTGGGATTGAACATTTGCGAGCTTCTTATAATCGAATTCATACTCTTTCACGGTCACTTTTGCAGCCTGAAATCAACAGCAACCATTTTTCAGAGCCAAAGAAAAAATCTGAAACATTAACTTCCAAATTTAGAGAACACTTACTTAAAATTTTGGCATTGGTAATACAACTAGCGACTAGAGAGCCATGAAAAATCAGAAAAATTAATCCAAGAAAGATGCCACCCGATTTTGTAGTTAATCAACAAAAAAAATAAAATTTGTCTGCTTAGGGAAATCCTTAATTCTACCCCATAAGTTTTGAGCGAGGATCCAACCAATATAGAAGCAAACTACCTTATTGGTGAAAATGAAGGCTAAGTTTTCCATTATTTAACTATTATTAGTGAAAAATAAAGGTAACCAAGTGAAAACACCAAATTATTTCTATTAAGACATTTCATTAATCTCTTTCACATGAAAATATTGTCTATCTTAAGGTACCGAAGAAAATGAAACTTCTCCAAAATAAGGAAAAGCAGGGTATCCATTTTGCACCTTCCCCACGCACTGTTCGACCAACTCTATGAATATATTCCTGAAAGTAATTACATATGATAAGTTGTAGGGAGAGTTCGAACATTATAAATCAGGAGATCATTTAGAAAGATATAAGCACCTTAGGTTCACCTGTGAGATCGTACTATACAATCCAATCCTACAAGAGAAACGAGAATAAATCAATGTGCGCCAACATCTTACCCAAAATAAAAGAAACATTAGTGCCAATTACATTTGATCTTGTGTACTACAGTGACATAAATCCCTCTCTATTTCATCTCTTCTATCAAATCCCTCCAAGAGAAGCGGTTCTCATAATCTTCAAAGTCAAAGAGGCCGAGAGATGAAGTATTTACAGAGAGGAGAATAATCGTTGACAAGGAGAAGATTGGAAGGGTTGGGCGATTTCTGGCGATTTCTGTGAAAATGGAGAATTTGGGTTGGAAGGGTTTGAGCAATTTCTGGGAAAAGGGGGGTTCTGAAAAAAGTGAATATATTTAAGAAATGAAATGAAAAAATATAACTTGTTGGGCACGAGAATTTGGAGTAGATTTTTTAATAAAAGTTTTAGCAACGTGCTTCTGACCGTTGTAAAAATGTTGTGGTATATGTTTTAACAACGTCCAGTGAACGTTGCTAAAAACTTTGTTATATGACAACGGTCATTGCCTGTTGTTGAATAAGAAAATATATTATTATTTGGGTGACCGTTGCAAAAGGTTATATTAACAACATTCATTTCAATGCTGTTGCCGAATTTCAATTGAATTAACCAATTGCAAGATACATTTGATGACTGTTGCTGTAGACCCGTTTTAGCAACAAGCTTTTAATGAATGTTGTCGTTGAGATGTTGCAAAAGACACTTTTTGTTGTAGTGACTGGATCTTTGATTCTTGCAAGAACAATCAACATGGCTCAGATTAATACTGTCCAACTCCACAAAGGTAACACCAAGTTAAAAGGGCAAACTAAGAAGGACCTATTTCACCAAAGGAAATAAAGGGAGGGAAGGGCTACAATTTTCACAAAGAAAATCAATAACAATGGCTGGCTCTTTTCTTGGTTTTGGCTTCTTCTGCTGAAGGCTGACGCCTTTTCACGTGTGGAATATTATATGGTGGTAATTCGTGGTTAATGGTGGTGATTCTTCTCTGCCCAAAACCCAACTTATATATATAGTGTAATATATAAATATATATGGTATGGAATATATATGTATATATGGTAATAATATAATAACCCATATTATATTATACCTCCCTTAATATATATATATATATATATATATATATATATTTTCTAAACCTAGCCGTCTCACTTTCAACTGGGTCAAACACATTGGGCCACTGAGCAACGACTCAAAGGTACATTAAAACCTCCAAGTGACCCACACACGTCTTTCATTAATTTGGGCTAACACACTTGTGGAGTGGACTATACAATTATCATTCAATCCTGGGCTCAAAGCCTATAAAGATATAACGGGTCTATTAATCATCACTGCCCCGGGTTTATTTGAGATCACAAAAATCCCAACACTGATGAATTTCGGGTTTAGTTTCATTTGTTCTATTTGAATCAGATCTTGTTTGGGGCTGCTTTTTGATTGTTCAAGGTTTAGGAAGGCTAATTTATGGCGTCAAAAAAGATTTTGAAGAAACTCAAAGATTTGCAAATGAACCCGAAGAGATCATGCATTGTTATTATACTTTTCATCCTTTACGAGTATTGTATGACTAGAACATGTTGAAAAGATATTCGATGGATTTCATCAAGTTAGCTGAATATATATTTTTTTTTTTTTGAAATATTATTTCTTTCTGAAGTTGACGTGTCTAAACAATTCATTTGTCTATGGGAATTTACTTATAATCACCCAAATTCAATTGAGAATGTAACATTGCTTGTAGGACGATGGCTTCATGGAGTTGTTGATTTTCAACAATTTGGAGCAACACCTCAGTTACTGGTCGATCGAAAATAAGGTCTTGGACTCCAGGTTATTATAAATTGTAAAGCTCATTTTTTTCCCTTTACAATGGGAAAAAAACTCACTTTCTTAGAGTTGTTTTGTTTTTATTCATTTTTCCTTCACTTGATGACCTTAGAGTTACTTCATAGTAACTTTCCCTGAATGATATGGCATGATTTTTGTTTATAAACTAATCATTAGGCTGCTGTTGGATCTTTGATGAGTGAAGGGAGGGAAAAGGAGAGGAAAACGTATGTGAATCGATTTTTCATGCTTTTCATCTCTTATTAAACTAGAGATCAAATATTAGTATTTCTAGCTATATATAGTTGAATATTGTTGTTATACATGTAAGGAAAAATATGTATAAATTTCAACGTTTTTCCCTTTGAAGTTGTGTATATGTAGAAGTAGAACCAAACACAAGAAAATATTTTCTTTGGCTTATTCCTTTAGTTTTATTAGTAAAACCCAGTTCCAAAAGATCCTTCCTAGCTATGTCATTGTCAAGACATTTAGTTGCTATTATGGTCATAAATGTGCCCACATCGAAAGTGTTTCCATTTGACAGTTATATATATGCTAACTCCACTTTGTACAAATTCTCATGTTGACATATTTCACCTTGTATGTTTATGGGCTTGTTCAGTAGAGTTTTTTTGGGGAAAAAATGGGTTTTTTTTGTTACTTTTTGACTTTTTGACTTTTTTTTTAGTGTAAAAAGGATTGAAAAGTCAAAAATTGTAGGCAAAAAATGGATTTTTTGAGGAAAAAACTCTACCGAACATGCTCTATGTTTCTCAATTGTTCTTCAATAATTTGTATGGACTTTAGGGTTTCTATTAAAAGAGTTGAATTGGAAGTTGCTTATATAAGGTATTTTCTCTACCCAGATATTTTTTGTTACTGTTTTTTAAAACGGTAAGTGTTGACACGGGGGGTGAAAAACAGGACGGAAGTGAATTGATGCCAAGATTGTGGTGTTTATGGCTGGAGCCCAGATATGTTGTCTCAAATGTGTGTTCTTTTGGCTGTCCCGTCAATAGAAAATACACACATTATCAAATAAATACAATTATTTAATGTGTGAATTTGCTGTTAAAATTATCTTGTATTTATTTAATGATGTGTACATTTTCTATTGGAAGAACGACCAAGGAGACACACATTTGGAATAGTAGATCTGAACTCTTACGGATGAGCCCTTGACATAAAACCAACTACTTTTACTTTTTTGGCAACCATCGTTATAGAATTGCCATTCTTGTCTTGTTTGTTTCTCCGATCCCTCTTCCAATCCCTTCCCTCTCTCCCTCTGCTAATTAAAAAATTCCAATCCCTTCCCTCTCTCCCTCTGCTAATTAAAAAAAAAATAGAGAGAGGAATGGGGTCAATGAAGGGAATTTATCTAATTATGCATGCATATTGAACTCAATGATTTATACTATAATATCAAGATTATTCAATGCCACTTGTTTTCAGTAACTTACCCATGGGATGCCCCGTTATACACAAGATCACTTTTATATATTGTTCACTTTTATTGTATGCACAAGTTTGGATATAAACTTACCTCAAGCATCACTTTTATACCTACGTTCTATTTTGGATCAAAGGAAAAGCATTGTTGTTAAAATAATTGCAAGTGCACAATATCATTAACAAGTAATAAAGTGGACCTAATAAGTCCGGATTATCGTTCCCATGAATACTATTCTATTTATATACTAACTCAATTAATCTTTATCATGATCTATTGAAAATACTTTGAAATATGTTTATTGGAAGAATTAACATATAACTATTAATTTAAGGAAACAGTGTGAACGCAAATATCAAGAATTGATCAAATATGATTATTAAAGCGTTTTGATTCACGAATTCACCATAATTGTCATATCTAATGTCTCCTCTCAAGATTTTTGCCTGATAATGTACTCGGTCAAATTTACGAATTTAACATAATTTACCTCTCTCGAGTTCAAATTAGTTATATCTAATTAAGTCAACTCACTATATCTCTATGTGAAGTCAGAATAATCATTAACTAGATGCATTAAATCTCATAAGAATTCAATTCAAGGCCATAACAATAACAAAATCGTATCTCTACCTTTTATTTAATTGTCGGATTTTACTACGTGGTCTAGATTAATAACTTACCTCTCAATTTGTTACAATCCACAATTTAATGAAATAATGGCCAATTATTCAAGCATTATGAGAATAAGTAAGATCAATACATAATCAACATATAATCAAAACTTAAGAAATGAAATAGAAGAATCTAAACTAGGTTACATCGTTCATCTAAACTATAAATTTAACTACTTATCATTTGGGAAAAAGAAAACAAAAAGATTTTAAAATACGTAACTGGATTTAAATAAAGGACGAGAAAAAGTCGAATATCTTGCACCAATAGTTCGTCGTCTTCACGTCTCAATCTTCAAAGTCTTGGTTGATCCTTTTGCTCTCTCTTGTTTCCTTCCTTATCTCCCCCCTAATCTGACTTAGATTAAGTCTTTATATAGTTTTACACCCTTTCAACTTGTTTCAATTCAAAAATGACACAAACGCTCCTCGTTTCATTTTTAAAAAATCTGAAAATTAGGTAACTTGACCACGGCAAATCTGAAGTCATTGTTTGCCAAAATCTGAAGTCATTGTTTGCCACAGCCAACCGCGGTTGGACCGCGGCAAACAGTACTTGTTGTTTGACGCGGTCGAGCCGCGTTTGCAAACCACGGTCCAAACAGCAAGATTTTCCCTTTTTTACAGTTGTCTCTCAATTTTTAATATTATGAAGTTTGGTCCTTCTCAAGTTTTAAAAATGTACAAATTAGTCCTCAAATTTTTTGTGAGTTAAAGTTCATTCCCGAAACTTGTGACATTCCTCCAATGGCTCTTTTAATGGTTCTTGTCACACTCAGCTATCATGTCAATTTTCAAACGATTCCAATCAACTCCAATAAAGCTCTGATTCTTCCTTTTTGTTCTATTTACCTTCATTTTCGAGTTGTTCATACAATGACAATATTTATACGAAATTAAATAGAAATTCTCTCAAATTACAATTAAACGTCAAGTTTATAAAACACATTTATCAACCATCTGTCAAACTTTTAAACCTATAATTCTGGTATATAAGTTGTGACAATTGCAATAAAGTTTCAAGTGAAAATTTTAAAGATATTCTATAAGTATCCCAATACAAAAGCAGTTCTAAGGTAATGTACAAGTTGTTCTCTCTTAACCATTGAAAATTTCAAGATCATCTTACAACTTCCAACTATATAAAATCAACATTACTTATACAATACACATTAATTGTTCACATTGTAATGTTATCAAATTAATACTATTGCAGAGAAAAAATGTACCTAGAATTGATAGATTTAACCGGATGTATCAACGCTTCAACCATTGGAGATGCAGCCGAAAGCTTCTTCTTATGTAATGCAAAAACATTGATGGAAAACTCAACCTCGATAAACTTGTTTCATAATCTTCAAAAATTCTGCAATTCTTTTTCCCCACTTATAGTTTCAATAACTCAACTAGTTTATCTTGGACACAATCCAAAATCAAACATCATTGACTTGGTACGTCTCACAATAGAAGAAGACAAAGCTTTCTACATCAAGTCAATACCAAAAGAACCACAATCTACTGAGTGCAAATACAAAGTGCTATTTATTCTTTAGTGTTATTCAGCAATAACTGCTAGCACAAAACAAACCAAAGACAAAGGAAAAGCACCAATGTATGAGGATGGAGACTCGGACAAATAGATTCCAAACATCTCCCACTACCAACAGCAAAAAGATCCATTTTCCAATCTGCAGATACACATCTTCCAACTAATAAGAAAACTGAGAAAGATGGAAGCTAAGATATGAAAATGAGGAGGTGTAAAAATGAAGACATTTTCTAACGCTTCAAGTAAGCAGTTAGATACTAAGATTTTTTGAACTCTTTTGATAATCTCCAACATCAAATGTAATTAATATTACATCGGCAGCAACCTAAATTCACAGAGAATCACATTTCTGTATTTTGAACTTGTTTAATTTGTAAGATTGCATTAGGTCAGTACTTTATTCTGAAACTTTGAATGATGTATCTTATGTCAATTTGTTTTAAGAAATTCCTATTTTTTGAACTATATATTTCAGAGGAAAATTGGCGTAAATGGTTCCTAACATTCGTTCCATGTGTGGAAATAGTCTCCAACATTTGTTTTTTGGTATAGAAGTTTCTAACCTATGTGTTTTTGTGCATGAATGGTCTATATTTGATGAAAAAAAACAAATATACTCTTAGTTTTAGAGAAAATTGTAATTGAATTTCTAACATTTGTAAAAAGTATAAATGAGTCTGATACTTTTATTTTATATAAAAAATTAAAGAAAACTAACGATTTTTTTTTTTTTTTTTGAATTAACACTTTATTGACCAAATTGATAATAAACTAGATTCTTGTGTATATTTTACAAACGATTATAAAATAACTAAAATTTAAGCTCATAATTATTAACAAATATGTTAAATAAAATTATTAATTAATTATATTATTTAAAATTTAAAATATTATTTTTCGTTACAATATAAAAAAAAAAAAAATTTGTCACAAACTTGATGCTCAAATATTTTTATTTAAATGAGTTATTCGTTTATTAATTACAAATATTATAGCTCAAATTGTATTATTCATATTTTAATTTATTGTTTTATTATCATTCAAAAATAAAGAACAAATTATGTGTAAATTAATTTGTATTAGTATTTTTGTGTTAAAAATAATAATAATATTGGTTCAATGTCATAAAATTATATACGCCAGCTTGTTATTTATTTAACTTAATTTTCATTCACTTTTTTTCACATCACATATCAAATACAAATACTTAAAGCACAATACATGTCATTTTTCTATTATGAAAAATTTAATTGATACGACTATATTGATATATTTAATATGTTAAATTAAATATTATTTAATAAATATACTAGATCTATTTGCACGTTTTGCAAAGATTAGGAATCTAATTGCGATTTTTTCTAATTAAATCAACAACATATTTATCTTTTTTATCAAATAAGGACTAATTGTGCACCAAAATACATAAATTGAAGACTTATGTGTCAAAAAAAATATTAGGACCATTTCTGCATAGAGAAAAAAAAGTTAGGGACCATTTGCGCCAATTTCCCTAAGTCATATACAGGGGCGGATCTACCACATGGCGAGACCCCGCGTCCGCCCGTACTGGAATTTCGAGAAAAAATGGTGTTGGTTTAGGGACGGACCCACTGGATTTCATCAATTTTTTTTTTCTTCATGCTGTGGCAATGGCTGCCTGCGTGTATGTATATATGTATATAAAGCTTATTGGATTGAAGAAAGGAAGGAATGAAGGAAGGTGGGTCACGTGTGAGAAAGAGAGAGAGAGAGAGAGAGAGGAGTATTTTAAATTCAAAATTACATTTATGGTCCTCAATTTTGAGAAATTAAAAAATAAGGTAATTGCATGAATAAATCTTCAAGTAAGAATTTATTATTTCTCTTTAATATGATAATTGTATAATTTGAAAAGTGGGTCAAAATTGAAGAATATAAAAAGTATTTATCAGAGCTTTTGCTCTTTTTTTTTTATTTGCCAAAGATTTAGTTTTATTTTAAACTTTTCAACATATGAAAAATCGTAAAGAACAACTATAAAAAATTTACTACATTTTGAATTATCGTTATTGTCTTATTTTAAATTATTTTTTACGTAAATCTTTATCGCCCCCACTGAACTTTTGCTCTCTCTTTTTTTTTTTTTTGGGCCATAAATTTGACTTTATTTTAAGTTTTTTCTTATGCTAGTGTTAGAAGCGAATCAAATGTGTGGCTGATACTTATATTTCTAACAAGCATCGGCCGTTAACTGGTCAACGGTCAATATACGTCCGCCCTAGCTGAACTTCAACCCTAGATCCGCCCCTGATCATATATAAACAGTCTTAATACAAAACTAACTAAAATGGTACCCAACTGGAATTTTTTAGACAAAGTACAATGTAAAATGAATTCCTATTCTTAACAGTCTATACACAAATACCAGTTAATCTCTCATAACATACTTTCCATACATTATCCAAAAATATCACTATAGAATAGATTTAGAAATTTCTGAACAATATTAAGTATAGTTATATAAGATACAATATTAAGAATACGCACGGGTTAAAAACCAGTGTAATAAAATGCATAAGTTGCCCTTCACTAATTCAACTCTTACTAGCAAATTCACCACTTGAGCTCATCTAATCAGATGTTTGGGAGGCCTCACCTATTCAATATCACGACGGATTTAGCTACTATTTACTTTTTGTTGATGATTACACCAAGTATATGTGGTTATTTCCCATGAAAAATCAAATATGGAGTTCCACTATTTTTCCGAAATTCAAAAGAGTCATAGAAATTTTTTTCCAATGCTCTATAATTTCTTTTTATTCAGATAACGGCCGGGTCAATTTCTCAAACTTCGCAATTTTTTTGAAAATAATGGCATCCCTCAATTTTTGACACCTCGGCATACACCCAACACCCAAACCTAAATGGCACTGCAAAAGCGTCATCAACAACATATTGTCGAAACCAGTTTAACACTTATTGGTCAAGCCTCTCTTCCACTTCACTTTTGGTCCAACGCTTTTCTTACCACATGTTTGGCATCCATTCATTTAATTTTTTTTTTTCCCCAAACTCATTTTCAACCACATATTTTATAGAACCCACAACTTTTATCATCTATTCAACAGCACATTTTATCAACTTTTATCAAAATCTTCTAAAAAAACTATTTTTTTATATACACCAAACAATCATTAATTGCATGTCTATCCCAGTTTAAAATATGGAATCTCGATTTCCAAAATTATTTGGTATTGCGCCTAATTATGGTAAATTGCGTGTGTTTGGTTGTGTATATCTTTGGTTCAAGTCACATGCTCCTAACAAGCTTGAAGTGGCTTCAAGTGTCTAAATCCATTCAATAATAAAATTTCTCTTTCAATCATGTTGATTTTGTAAAATCGATTTTCTCTTATAAATCTAGTGACAATCACTCCACGGGGATCACGCCTGGAAGTTTACAAAAATGGGTTCCAAATCTTCATGACTCTACTCATTTTACAATCCCAATTTCAGCAGGACACTCCAATAATTGTCAATCCAAATCTATACCCATTGATGATTGACCCCAATAATTCCACAACGCCGAATACATCAAAAATAGATCCTGCCACTCACTCATTAACCTCACTTTCCTAATACTATGTGTGATGTCTTATGTCTTGTCTTGTCTCAAAAACTGGGTCCTCCGATAACTAGATGTAAATAATGCATTTTTGCACAAGTCATATATCTAAGGATGTACTTATGATTCAACCCCTAGGGTTCATGAATGGTAACTATCATGATCATGTATGGTAGCTCCGTAATTAAGTCACTCTATGACTTAAAACAAGCTCCTCGTGTTTGGTACATGAATTGCGAGACCATCTTATCTTAACTAGTTTAAAAAATTTATGAGTCTGATCTCTCCCTTTTTATTGACTCTCATAAAGCCATTAATAAATATCTATTGGTTTATGTTGATGACTTGATTGATACTGGCAATTATGATCAGTTTCTCTATCAATTGGACATAGTATTTTCCTTCACGAGGACTCTTGACTATCTCTTCATGCCTTCTCTAATGTCGATTAGGCTGGAAATAAAAATGATACAAGTTCTACAAGTGCCTATCTTATTTTCCTTGTTTATAACCCTATCTCGTGGAGCTCTAAAATGCAACAATCAATTGCTCGCTCATCAACCGAAACAGAGTATAGGGCGGTCGCTTCCACCACCTCCGAATTGTGTAGGGTAAGGGTTCCATCTCTCTTGCAAGAACTCCTTGTTTCTATCCATGGGCAACCAGTTGTGTATTGAAACAATATTGGCACTACTTACCTCTGAGCCAATCCAATTTTCCAAAAAAAAAAAATGAAACACATTGAGATATACTTTCACTTTGTTCTCAACAAAGTTCATAGTGGTCAACTATGAATATCTCATGTTGTTTTCACTGATCAACCTGCCAATTCTCTCATCAGTTCCTCATACTTCGTTCCAAGATTGTTGTTTCGATAGAAGCACCATCTTGTGAGACATATTATTTGTACACATATAGTTTAGGCTTAAATTATAGATCATATGTATTATGTAATTGTACATATTCCCTTGTATCAATGAGAAACATGTGCTGGTTTTCTTCATTTACATTTTGTATTAAAATCGTTTATCTACAAGGGTAGGGTTTTTATGATAATTAGTTATATGTCTAATTGAAAAATTATCATATAACAACATTATTTTATTTCTATATATTCTATATCAATCGCCATATTAGTGTATCAAAAAGTTTTCATTTTTAATCTTTAAACTATTATAGATATGTTTGTGTGTGTTTATACGTACTTATAAACTGGTTAAACATTATTTTTATCCACATATTTTATAAGATCTACAATTTTTATCTACTTTTTATCCACATATTTCGTATGAATAATATACAAAAATCTCTACCAAAAATACACCGTATCACTCAGTCTACTATATATTTAAATTTTGTTCAGAAATATATTTTATTTAATAATATATATTATTCTTCATTCATCTTCTCCAAGGGAAAAAAAAATACATACTCAGAAGAACAAATCCCAACAACTTACGTACTATACTAATCAATGATCATATATGAATCAGTGAATAGCTAGAAAATTCAAAATCATGAATAAAATAATCTAGTTCTTGATGAGGGCCAAGAGGGACAGAACCAATGAAGAACCCACGACTGCGGCAGAAACCGTCAAGGAGTATCCTGCTCCATGTTCAAGCGCCGGCGCCGGCTCCGGTGCCGGAGACATTCCGAAGTCTTCCTGAGCCATTGCAGCAGACAAAGTTGCAATGATTGCCACGAACATAAACATAGCCCTCAACAGTGCCATTAAAATAATTATTCAAAAACAAAGCTATTGAACTAGAAAGTGTTAGATGAAATTGAGTGTGTTTTCTTGGTATTTGAGATGGGTTTAAAGGGGTATACATATAGGTGGAAGGGAGGGGGGGGCTGTTTGTAAAGACGTGTGGGGTCGGGAAATGCGTGGACAAATGAGAGGGGGGCCGAAGGAAAGTCCGGACATATGAGTTAGAGAGAGAGAGAGAGAGAGAGAGAGGCGCCGCAGCGGTGGGTGGGAGAATGGAAATAGGGATATATGGTGGCGACACGTCGCAATACGGAATTATCAATTATACTAAAAAATGTCATATCATTCAAAAATATTTACATTTGCAAAAAATTAAGTGGAGAATCATTTTAACGGTGTGTTAAGGCTCCTTCTATTTATTTGTTTATAATTTATATCTATTAGAATGTGTGTTCAGTTTTTTTATTTAATTTTTTATAATATATTTCTATTGTGTGTTAATCATTATTTATTTAATTTTTATAATTTATTTATATCTTATGTATTGTAATATTGTTCAAATTATATAATAAGAAGTGATTTGAAATCAAGAGGATATCAATTAAGTGAAAAACAAAACTTGAAAAACAAAAGAAAAAAAGAAAAAAAATCAACTTGAATTTTAAGCTGCCTCTTCTCTTGGCGACAGAGGCCAAATTCTTGGCCTAGGCGAACACCCAGGATTGTACTGGGCGTTCGCCCAAGCCAAAAGTTCAGTGACCGTTAGGTTTGAATTTCTGGCGACGTTTTGGAAGATTTTGACATCTTTTGGATTAGTTTTGGCACATTTCTGTATATTAGACTTGATTATATATATATATGGTTTTCATGTTGAAAAATATATGATTAACATCACATACAATAAATACATCCAAATCAAAGTTCAAATCTTAGTTTTTTCGAAAGTATTCTTCAAGCTCTTATTCAAATTCATTTTGCTTAATTTTGAACTTGAATTAAATGTTTGATTACTCCTGCAAACTATTTGCTTTTAAAACATTCAAACACTTATCCCGGTGGCGGCAAATATAATTTGAAGACAATAGTTCAAAATCGTGTTCAAATCATTTCTTTGGTGATTTAATTTTCTTGTTTGTTCTCATCCTTTTAATTGTTCAACAATCTCAAACGATATTTGTGATAGAGAAAGAGACTACAATGGCTACTATCAAAATAATGAATCAAGACCTTGTGAAATTTGATAGGTTCGATGGAACTAATTTTACAAGATGGAAGGACAAGTTGAAATTCATTCTCAACACCTTGAAGATCTTCTACATTTTGGATCCGAATTTGATACCATTGCCAAAACCAACCCCAAATGATTTCAATGCAATAAAGGTAGAAAGAAAGAAAGACAAGAAGACGAGTTATATGCAGAGGACACATCTTGAATGCTCTCTCTGATCGCTTTTATGATCTTTTTACAAACACCACTTCGACAAGAGAAATTTGGAATGCTTTGAAAAACAAATACAAGGCCGGTGAGGAAGGTACCAAAAAGTTTCTGATTTCCAAATACTTTGTTTTCAAATTTTTGGATAACATACATTTGTTAGGACAAGTACATAAATTGCAAGTCATTGTCAATAACATGAAGTCCGTGAAGATTGAAATTCCTGAGACTTTTCAAGTTGGTGCAATTATTGCTAAGTTGCCATCATCATGGAAATGTTATAAGAAGAAAATTCTTCATAATTCTGAAGATTACTCTTTGGAAGGGATTCAAAAGCATCTTCAAATTGGGAAAGAATCAAGGGCACGAGATGGGAATGAACATTCTCATGATGAGACTTCCAAAGCCCATGCCGTGGATCAAGCCGACAAATCAAACAAGGATTCCATGAAAAGGAAATTCTCAAACTCCAACAAAAACAACAAGAACAAGAAAAATCCAAAGTTTCTTGTTATGTGTGTGGCAAACCCAGACATTATGCCCGTGAATGCAGGAACCGCAAACAACTAAAACAAACAGGAAAAGTGAACTCCATTGACACTGAAAATATTGTTTCTACTGTAAGCATTGTCAATACCGTCAAAAGAAAGGTTCAAAGATGGTGGTATGATACTTGTGCCACCATACATGTTTGTTAGGATATGTCACTTTTCAAATCCTATCAAGAGGTGGATGATGAATACATTCAAATGAGAAATGAAGTTCAATTCAATGTTGTTGGCAAATGAAGTGTAGATTTACATTTCACATCCGACAAGAATATTACATTGATAAATATTTTACATGTACCGGATATGAATAGAAATCTTGTAAGTGAGATTTGTTGGGAAAACTGAGAATTAAGTCCGTATATGAGTCGGGCAAACTTGTACTTTTTTAGAATGGTGTATTTGTTGGAAAATGATATTATAGTGATAAAATGATCAAACTATGTATTGTTGAAAATAATATTAAAAAAATATATAATTTTAAATTATGTTGTTGAGTCTATTTCATTATGGCATGATATAATATGACATATTGGTTTTTCTACTTTAAAAAGAATGATAAAAATCGAAATGATTTCATGTGAAAACATAGAATATAATAAATGTGAATTTATGTGTTAAGTCTAAAATAATTAAGAAATCATTTTATAGTGTTGAAAGGACCTCTAATTTATTAAAGTTAATTCATTCCGATATATGTGAATTAAATGGAATGTTAACTATGAGAAAATAAATACTTTATAACATTCATAGATGATCATTCTAAGTTTTGTTATATCTATTTAATGAAGTATAAGGATGAAGTCTTTAGTATGTTTAAGATATACAAAATCGTAGTAGAAAATTAATTAAATAGAAATATTAAAATTCTTAAAAGTGATAGAGGATGTGAATATTTTTCTAATTAATTTAATATTTTTTTGTGAACAACATGACATAATATATCAATGTAGTGCTCCTAGAACATAGAACAAAATGGTTTGGCTGAGAGAAAGATTAGGACATTGGTTGAGATGATAAATGCTATATTATTGAATTCTAAGTTTCCATTTAATTTATGTGATGAAGTTTTATTAAGTGCATGTCATATAGTTAATAGAATTCCTTCTAAAAGATTAAAAGTTTCTCTCTACGAATTTTGGAAAAGAAGAAAATCAAACATTGGTTATTTCAACGTGTGGAGGTGTCTTGCTTATTGCAAGAACACGGATCCTAAAAGAATTAAGTTGAGTTCTAGATGAATTAAATGCGCTTTTATAGGATACGCTCAAAATAGCAAGGCATATCGTTTATTAAATTTGGAAACTAATGTTATAATTGAATCTCATGACGTAGAGTTCTTTGAAAATTTATTATCTTCTGATAATAATTCATTAAAGGAATCTCAAGTGGAGACTCCTAGTTCTACAAGATTACAAGTAGAAACACCTTCCAATGATGTTGATACAAATGAATTTCGTAGAAGTAAAAGAGCTCGAAATGATAAAGTACTAGGACTGGATAAAATTGATTCTCAACTTATTTCCTTCTATTTGGTTGAAGAAAATGAGAATAGTGTCACAAGAACTACTCCGTATGTTCTTCAAGTAGAAATCGATCCTAAAATCTATTGAGAAGCAATATCATCAAGAGATAATATATTTTGAAAAGATGTTATAAATGATGAAATTGATTCAATAATGTCATACAATACTTGAGAATTAGTCGATTTACCACCCGGTTCAAAAACTATGGGTTGTAAATGGGTATTTAGGAGAAAGTATAATCCAGACGGTACTCTTAATACCTTTAAAGCTAGGTTAGTGGCCAAAAGAGTATCGACAAAGGGAATGAATATATTACTTTGACATGTATACACCAGTTGCACGAATAACCTCGATTAAGATTTTATTCGCTTTATATTCTATTTATGGTTTGCATATATATCAAATGGATGTTAAGACGGCGTTCTTAAATGGAGAACTCGATGAAGAGGTTTATATGGAACAACTGTAAGGTTTTATTTTACCTAGAAATGAACATAAAGTATGCAAATTAGTAAAATCATTATATGGTTTAAAACAAGCACCAAAGAAATGGCATGGAAAATTTGACTTGGCAATAATATCATTTGGATTTAAACATAATAGTGTTGATAAATGTTTATATTCAAAAGTTTGTGATAATTATGTTGTGGTTATTTTTTTATACGTGGATGATATGTTAATTGTAAGTAATCAAATACATGGTATAAAAGAAACAAAGAAGTTTATATCTTTCACATTCAATACGAAAGATCTTGGTCAAGTGGATACCATATTAGGTATCAAGGTTACCAAGACTAGTAAGGGGTTATATGTTGAACCAATCACATTATGTTGAGAATGTGATCAAAAAGTTCAATCACTTGAACATCAAAGAAGTAAATACCTTATTTGATTCAATTTTGAAACTTGTAAAGAATGATGGAAGAGTTATAGCACAACTTGAGTATGCAAGTGTTATTAGAAGTCTTATTCATGCGGTGCAATGCACAAGACCCAATATAGTATTTACAATTAGTAAACGTAGTAGGTTTATTAACAATCCAAGTGAAGAACATTGGAAGGCTATTTGAAGGGTTCTTGGATATTTGAAGAAGACCAAAGATCTAGGTCTCCAATTTATTAAATTTTCGGCAAACCTAGAAGGATTTACTGATGCTAGTTGGATCTCTAGTGTAGGTGAGAATAAATCTACCTCATGTTGGGTATTCACCCTTGGAAGAATTGCAGTCTCTTGGAAATCCAATAAACAAACGTGCATTACACACTCAACTATGGAATCCGAATCCGTAGCATTGGCTAAAACCAAAAAAGAGGCTAAATGGCTTAGGGATTTAATGTATGAAATTCTATTAGGAGAGAAGAATAATTTTTCTATATCTATCTTGTGTGATAGTCAAGCCATTTTATCTAGATCGTACAATGAAGTGTATAATGGCAAGTCTAGACACATGAGTCTAAGACATAACTATGTGAGAAAATTAATTAAAGATGGAATAATTTAACTCACTTATGTAAAGTCAAATGAGAATTTGACTGATCCACTTACTAAACCGCTCATAAGGGAGTTAGTACGAACAACAACTAGTAGGATGGGATTGAAACTCCGTAAGTAAATCCACCAAATGATAGCAACCCTACCTGATTATACTAACAAGTATATATCAGGTTCCAATGGTAACAAGAAGTCATTCGATAAGTGGATAGTTACAACATGTATTCTTTTCTTAAACCCTATCCAATGTTATAAGGGCTGGTTGTCACGAAAATAAGGGATGAGTTTTATAACTCTTAATAAAGTTCAGATCGCTGGATCAAATATTTCTAAAAGTGACAAAGATACTGCAAGAAATTTACCTATATAAACTTCAAGGTGGTGCTGCCTCAATAGAGAGTTGGAGTTTATCTCTTAAAAGTTCATGAATAGGAGAAGCGCAAGGCCTTAAAAGCGCTAAATGAGATAATATGGAACTTGGAACACATGATACTTGTGTGTGTGATTTCACCGGTGTCATCATAAGGAATAACATGTTCAAAGCTTTCATGCTACCTGAGATTTTGATGATACTTTGTGAAATTTACACTAAAGTTGGATTCAAATCGAAAGATATCTACAGTTTTGCATAAGGGTCGTTAAATTTGAGTTTAAGCTTATTATATAATTGAACAAGTAGGAGATTGTTGTAATATTGTTAAAATTATTTAATAAGAAGTGATTTGGAATCAAGAGGATAATAATTAGGTGAAAAACAAAACCCAGAAAACAAAAGAGAAAAAAAAAATCAACTTGAATTTTAAGTTGAGCGAACGTCTGGCCTCTTCTCTTGGCAACAGAGGCCAGATTCTTCGCATGGGAGAACGCTCAGGAATGTATTGGAGGTTCGCCCATGCCAAAAGTTCAGTGATCGTTAGGTTTGAATTTATGGTGACGTTTTGGAAGATTTTGGCATCTTTTGACATCTTTTGGATT